>BRKX01000001.1:42846816-44081816 GCA_026008535.1 Perilla frutescens
TTACCCAGTACGTACCTAGTGTTTGGTACTCTGCAGCGCGTACCTTGGTGTGATTTGCAGACAATTTCACAAGAGCATGGTTTACTCAGTGCATACTTCGGTGTGTGGTTTACCCAATGTGCGTACTTCGGTGTGTGGTTTACAGACTATTATATGGAAGTGAGATTTATCTAATGTGCACACTTCAGTAGCGAGTGACTAAAGATTACATTTAATTTGTAAACTATTATATAGAAACATAATTTAGCCAGTGCGCCTATTTCGATAGTGATTAAGGGTTGCAGTGAAGAAAAAAACGACTACCCTCAACATAAAAAGAACGAAGTTTATTCGGTGTAAATTCAGTGGACACTCAATAGTTGTTATCTTCAACATAAAAAGACATAAAAGTTACGTGATGATATTGATTTGATTATTTTCCAGTTTCCACCGGTAAGACAAGGAAAAGGAATTCTAGGGGTCAAATCGAGATGACGACAAATTTAGGTATCAAAATTATATAAATTAGAAAAGTCGGGTAAAGTTGCACTTAAAATAGAGTGTAGGGACTAAATTGAAATCAACCCTAACTATTAATTTGGGTTTTTCGATTTTTCTATGAATCTGTGATCGTTCTCATTCCATACTCCCGACGCTGATTTTCTCTCTCTGTCACACGGCGGAATCTTCTCTCCCTCCACCGTCTTCACCACGCCGCCGCACCGCCTCCTCGGGGTCGCGATCTACCTCTTACCTGGTATGCGGCGGAATTACCGATCTTGATTTTGTATGCACCTAATTGACATCGATGAGGATTCAGCTACCAGTATTTTCTGTTAGGGTTCGCTCATTGAAATTATGTGCTTCAAAAATCATCTGGTGATCGATTTTCCGACTTCAGCCATTTAATTTGAGGGAAAAGGACCAAAACCAATTTCCCCACGAATTAAGTATTATTTTTCTTCTTATTTGATTGCGTTAGCTACTGGTTGAGGATGAAGAAGCGTGAGACGTAAGTATGACGATCAAACTGAGAATCAAAGTATAGTAATAAATGATCATCAATACTGTGCTGATTTATGATGTTTCTATCACTCGTTTTCTTTCCCCAATTGCTGTTGAGGTGCAATTGATCCAATGTCTTGAATTGACGGTCATTGTTTAGTCAATTTTAGGATTTCATAACCATGTGCTGGAGTATAAAGAGGCTTTAGCTCTTACATTTTCGGGCATTTTGACTTGGTTTGAGTTGATTGAGCTGATATGGAATTATTTTATTGTTAAGTTTTAGTTATATTCTCTAGTACATTTTGGAAATTAGTAACTAACAAAACCATAATGCTTGAAAATCTTACCTGTTTAGTGTTGAGTATTAGAGTTGAACGTTGTTGGCTTGTTGCCTATGTTCATCACTAAACAAACCCTTTTCTAAGATATGTGCTGCATATTTTGACATTTAACAGTTATGTGCACACTTGTTTTCTGTAGGCCATGTCTTCTCTTCGAGATAGTTTGTCAAAATTTCAGAAACAGCAAGAGAAATGTCAGTCAACACTTTCCAACACAGCAGCTAAAGGAGGAAATCCTAAAGCAACTTTTTCTAAACCCATGCCCTCAAGCATGTCAACTCTGGGGAATGGAAAGTCTTCTGCAGCTCCGGCCAAATTCTCGGAAGTAACAGAACATCTTCAAGCCATAAATAGTATAAGGAAAGCTCCTGTAGGGGCCCAAATAAAACGAGTTATTGGTTTGCTATATGAGGTATTTCATTATTTCATCATTTATTGCATTTTGGTTTGAAGGGGCTGTCTGTATAATTTTTGTTGTTCTTTTCACCTTTTCCATCTTCTTAAAAATGGACATGATCCTAGGTTTGTGTTTCTTTTGTATAGTTTCATCCCATACTTGAATGAAATATGTCACAAATTCAGTATTTCTCAATAAGAAAAACACACAACTTGTGGATGAGTAAAAACTTAGTGGTGTCGTTTCGTATATTCTTGGTTCCTCAGTAAATCGTGTTTTGGTGTAGATGCAATCAAATACAAATTACATCTCAAAAATGCTTTTCAAGTGTTCATTAAATAGCTTAATAAATGCTTGAAATCCTCCTGCTTTCATTGCATTCCTTTGTCTCTTAACAATATATCCTTATGTTGTTTAATCAGTCTCTCACACATACCAATTTGCTTTATCTTGGCATCTACACTATAATGTCTCATGCATACACAAAGAAAAACATAAGTACCGAAACATAGACCTCCTATTTTCTTTGACCTGTGTGATTGGGACAAAAATATTGCTCGTTAGGTGAATGAAGATGAAGTTTTTTGTGATGAGATGGAAGTAGTGAGTACTTCTTTCAGTGAAGTGGCATGTCCTATTTCCATTTTGTTAAGCTAGCTATCTATATATATAGGATATGTATCTATTGATACCTGGAGCTCAGTTATTTAACCAAAAATGTTCCCCAATGAAAAGTGTGGCCTGTGTATCAAAACATACGATAAATGGTTAAACAGAGTAATTGGCTTTGCCAATTCTTTTTGTTTTTATAATGATTTCATATGCCTGGGAGAAGCATTCATAAGCAATTGATTTAAGATTACCTTCCTGTATCCTGTTGTGGAGGAAGCATAAACCTTTTCCTTTACTGTTGACTTCTTTAGGTTGTACTTTTTCAACTTTTATATCTTCACATTAGCAGTACCAATTTTGTTGTGTAGTATGAATAGGTATGAAGTAGTCTCTTCTGGCTTCAATATAAGGATTTTTTTATGGAACATAGGAACACTAAGAACATTGGAATCTGTTTGTGCTTATTATGTTGGAGACTGTAATAAATTCTTTTTTGGTTGAGTTAGTCTGTCCTTTTCTGATAATTATTTGATATAGATATTTCATTCTTCTTATTTTTTGGCATGACTTGGTATTGGTTTCATGCAGTAGCTGCTGTAGATACAACCCTGATCAACAGACAGATGAATAGATCCATAAATTTTGCTTCTGTGACTATTTATAGAACTTTCTCCAGCTGAATCTCTCTGAAAATTAAGACATTTGTTTTTTCACATACTTTTTTTGTACATTATATCCAGGAAATGTGCCTTTTTCCTCTTCAACCAACACTCTAATGTTATAAATTTGTATATTTTGGTTCAGTACCTTATGCAGCTTGATTTCACATGCACTATGTGCTAAAACTGTGTTCATTCTAATTTATTTACTATTAATATGGTTGAAACTAAATTTGCATCATCTAACTTAATAAAAATTCCATATCCAGAGAAGGCAACCCTTGACTCCTCAGCAAATAGATAAAGCATGCCATGTGGATGTGAATGCGAATAAGGCTGTCTTTGACAGCTTAAGGAACAATCCAAAAGTGAGCTATGACGGGGAACGGTTCTCATACAAGGTGTGTTTTGTGCTTACATAAACCATTAAGTAGATTAGTAGGTTGCTAAGTAATTGTTCATCTTTGGTCAAATCACGCCTTCTTCTCCCTGAAAATTTTTCTAGGATCATTGACTCTGTCTATAACTACATTTGCAGTCCAAACATCAATTGGAAGATAAGGAAGAACTTCTTACATTAATTCGGAGGCTTCCGGAGGGTATTGCTGTTGTTGATCTCAAGGATTCATACACGAATGTCATGGATGATCTGCAGGTAACTTGCTTACAGAAACTATTGATTATGCTAGGGAAATATGTCACTTTGGGTTGCATTTTTCATGCCTCGTACATTGGGGGGACTTACCTCACTTGGGATTTGGGGATGTGGATTGGTAGATCTTATCCCTCATTCATTTATGCATTTGTTTATTTATTTCTTAGGGAGTGTTCCAAATGAAATTTTTTTCATATTCCTCTTTGTTAAAAACCCGCCCATTGTTAGGGATTGTATTTATCCTCGGATACTCGAACACTTGCAGGATGACCTACTTATCATTTGCAACATCTTGTAGGCTCTGAAAGCTTCAGGCCAAATTTGGCTGCTATCGAACTTTGATTCACAAGAGGACATAGCATACCCAAATGATCCTAAAGCAGATATTAAAGTTGATGATGATTTGAAACAGTTATTTAGGGGGATTGAACTCCCTCGTGATATGATTGATATTGAGAGGGATCTTCTGAAGCATAAGTTGAATCCTGCTACAAACACTGCTAAGAGGAGGGCTGCTGCAGAGATTCATGGCATTCCTCCCAAGCCCAAGAGCAAGAAGAAGAAACACGAGATTAGCAAGAGGACCAAGCTTACGAATGCTCACCTTCCCGAGCTCTTCAAAAATCTCAACGTCCCGGGATTATGATTACAGATCAAGAATCAAGATCAAGCCACAGGATATACATATATTCATATTGTTGGTTGTGGTGGGGATGCCCTGATTGTGATGAGTTATCTCGACCACGCACGTGATTGAGCAGTTGCTTCGCGTGCTCTAGTGTCTTTGCTTGTATTCTTGCAGTTGGAGGTGAATTGTTTTCGCACTTGCTTATCATTGATGGGGTGTTGCAACAATTGAATTTAACAGCTATTTGGTGAAATGCAATTTGAATGAAGAAACTGTTTTTCTATTCTTCATCAGCCAATTTTGATAGTCTTTTGCACTTTGTTAACATGTTTTAAGTCTCTCTATGTTTAGTTCCACTAAATTAGGTAAATAGGAGTAAAAACTAAGCCACAAAGGAAAGAGTAAGAGATGACCATCTTACATAAAAGCGATTTGGCATTCAGTTTATTAGGTGTTCATATTACTTCATAAATGTAGGTAAGTAGCTAACTAAACTAAGCACGGAATTGAGGAGTTGCATCGAGCTAAATATTTCGTATACCCATAAATTATTAATTGACTATTTAGTTAGCAACATGTCATTTGATATTTAGAACTTGTTTACTAGATAGTATAAAAATGTGATAGATACCTATGACACGCTAAGACTATTGCTATCAATAACGTGCGTGTGGGTGGTCGACCTCACGTCAGCAAAAACATTAGAAAAACAAAATTGTGAAAATTCCCCTCCTCAGTCGACCATGGGGTGACCTCCAACCATGGTTAGTCTTCGAGCAACCATCACTTTGGTCAATGGGACGGAGACTCTATCCTATTGATCAATTAATTTTATTTAGATATATAAATAAAATTAATATATTTTTATATAATATAATAAAAATAAATAAAAAAATATACCAAAATTCATATTTTTTTCATTATCTATAAATAGACATCAATTTTGCTATATTTCAACATACTTTAAAATTATCTATTTTTTTTTCTCTAGTTTTCTATATATCCAAACAATAATTTTTTATTTATGCAAGTTTAGGAAATGTCGTTTAATGAGTGTGATTTTATTTTATGTAATTTTAGGAAATGTCATTTAATTGGTGTAATTTAGTTTGTAATATTTTTGGTATTGACTATTTATTTCTATTTATTGCTCGATTTTCCTTTTTGGAATATTTTCATTTTCTTGTTATGATTATAATATTTTTATTACAAGTAATATTTTAATCTTAAAATAAAAATAAAATAAAGAAATTATATATAATACTGTGGTTGAGTGGTCATGGATAAAACATGCAAAATAGGTGTGGTTGAGTTTGATGAATATTGATAATATGGAAGAGAGTCAAATCAGTAACAGTGTTATTATATAAAAAAAGCCCAAAAATATAAATTATTGTGGGTTATGTCTTACAATTCCCAAATAATAAATATAATCATGTATTCAATTTCAATATAACCAGTTCACAACTAAATTCACTTTGCATTTTTAACTCCCAAATAAAAAAATTATTATATAACTTATGATTTTCTTAAATAAATTTAGAAATAGATGTGTGCAATATATTTGTATGCTATTACTATACCCTATAAAATAAATATTAACAAAACATGCACGTATAACATAAATTCAAATAATATGCTATTTTTTGAATTTAATCAAAGCAAAATATTATATTACTAATTCTGAATTTGGTTATGAAATATTTTATAAGTTTTTACAATAATTGACTGAAATTCTTAAAGTCATTAACTAATTAATTTTAATAGTTAATCATTTAAAATCTTGAATAATTAATTTTTGAAATCATGTTGACATTTTAATGTAAAAATGTTAAATTTATATATTGGATTTACACCACATAAATGACAATTCTTTTTTAAATATTGAGTACAATATGTCAGTATAAATGCTTAACTTTTGCGCAAAGGTACTTATGATAGATTATTAATTACTCGCAAAAAGGTACTTATGATAGATTATTAATTACTTCCGTAAATCAAAAGAAAAATATTGATCAAATAACATCACCTCATATATAATCGCGCAACGCACGTAGGTAAATTTAGTTAATTAAATATTAAAGTGGTTGGGTGGTTGTTGTTATTTGTAGTCTACTATTATATTTGTTAGCAATAATAAAGCTCATGATTATACAAGGGCCTGATATGTGTTAATCATTTATATGGTATAATATATCACACTATAGTGAGATATATAATACCATAAAAAATTATTAAAAATTGCAGACTAAAAATCTTATTATAGAATATTCATACAATATATGATAACTAACTAAATGATATTTTAGTAATTGAAATTTTATAAAGAATTTAATACATCTAAGCAAACACCATATTATTAACCTAGCTTGTAGATATTAATTAAAACACATCTCATGTCAAACATGTTCAATCCTATACCATACAGTCTAGCAAACGAGCCCTGAGACAAATGACAAATTATTACTATAAAGTTGGTCTAACATAATAATTTTATGGGTAAATTACAACCCAGTACCTAGCCTTTCAAGTTTTTAACAAAAATGTCTACCTTTAAATATTTATAGATTAATAATTAATTTTGTAATTTTTTTATTAAATTTATCCTATGGTCAACAATCCTACATCTTACAGCTTCTGTTGACCGTAAATATTTACAGATTAATAATTAATTCTCTACTTTTTTTTAATCAAATTTAGCTCATGGTTCTTATAGCTTCTGTTGACCATCCAAAATATGATGTGGATTTTTATATTTGCCACATCATACTAAGAAATAAAAACAAAAATAGAAATAATCGTGTAATTTGTGGTTCTACAGTGAAATATTTGTTACTCTAAAGTTCTCCCGGTTAAAATGCTTGAATAAAATATAACTAGCAATTCACCTGCGCGATGTTATCGCACAGGGACATTAAATAGGGTTAATTACACATCAGTATTAAACGTTTGTCAATTTTTACACTTTTATCTTGAAGTTTCAAAAATAACTCATCAGTACCCAACATTTGCATAATTAATAGTAGCAGACCAAATTATGGTGTGGGCTGCTGGAAATACCCATTTTGTTTATTAGCAAAGATATTTGTTTTCCACGTAAATTTATCAAATCAAACAAAAATCAACGTATAAAATTTCGAACAATCCACATCATTATTTAGCCCGTCTAAAAATTACGTCAGTGCTAAAAGTGTTAATTATGTAATCGTTGGATACTGATGTCTTTTGAAACTTCAGAACAAAAAGTGTAAAAATGCTTAGACATTGAGTACTTATGTGTAATTAATCCTAGTGAGTATTTGATTTATTGCTATGATGTATATAGTATAATAATTGATTATAAGTAGTAATTAATTATATTGAATGTATAATTAAGAAAATCAAATATATGAAAAGAAAAATTCATATTAAAAATGCTTGCGTGTGTGAATAGCAAATACAAATTGAAAAATATTTAGGGTAATATTTGTCATTAACTCTTATAAGAATTTATGTTGTGAACATATCAACATACTCAAAGTAAGCATCAACACATTGAACATAAGCATAAAACATCATACCAAACAAAAATAAGAACATGCACTTATCTTGAACACATGGTTGAATTATTTATTGACACTATTACTATATTTTTGTCATTTTTATAATAATTTACAATTTGTAAAATCACGCATTAATATCAACATAATAAATTATTGCAAAAACTACTTCCAACATATTTCTACTTGTAGAAAAGATACTACCCATAAATCTAGTAAATATTTCCACTTCACTATGGACCAAGAGTCCAATATGGCTCTGTAGAAATAAAACATGGACAATCAAGCTTTATAATTGGAATAAAATAAAATTTTTTAAAAAATCTCTATAATTGCGGAAGCTAGTGGGGATGACCGTCTATGTCATGCATTTGATACAATAAAATGCAAATTAATTTAGTGTAGTTATATATAGTTTATTGTCAATTTTTACAATTCATTGTTAAGATTATGGTGATATTTTTATTTTTTTTATGTTTACTACGAACACATGGTATAGATCCTTCAAACTTTGCAATCACATATTAAATATTTCTTTTAATAAATAAAGGATATACAATATAATATGAAAAAAGTGGATTATATTGAACCATGTAAAACATATATTGGGTCATATTATTTATAAATAGAATAAAATAGTACAATATGATAGTTATATATTTTATATAATTTTAAGGTAATAAATATTTATTTATTGGCATAGACATATACACACACATATTCAAAGTATATATATGTTTGATTGTATATAAATATATGTATGTATATACATATATTATACTCCATAAAATAAATGATTTCCGCATTAAAAATATCTTAGAGTCAACTCAATTAATTGAGGTATATGTATATATATATATATATTGGCGTATCTGATTTGCTGAATTTCATTCATTAATTAAATGATTTTTTTATATTGATTATGAGGTTAACGCGGTTAAAAACTAATTGATTAATATCAAAACAACCTACATCCGTATTCCGTATGAACTGAGATGTGAGAATCATATTTTATATTTTTTTCACGAGTTTATTTGTGTTCGATAGCTAGATTGTAACATGATATTGCACAAGTATAAAACATTAAATCCAACATGATTTTTTCTAAATTTCCAAACATCAAAACCACATACACGCATCAATTTCGACAAACATAAGTTTGCAAATATTGTTAATTGTTTAGAACTAATTTACGAACAGATTATCAAGCTGCATATTAAACCATACAAAAATATAAAGCAATATTTTACATATTAATGTTCGGGAATATTAGTTTCTGATGTTATTATTTTGATATTATTAACCCAAAAAATATTATTATTCATTATCCCATTTTTTCCCAAAATACAGGTTAAAGCTAGCTATTAATGTCTAACAGACATAAAAAAATTTAAAATACAAAATAGCCATTTCATTTATGACTTCATAAACCGTAGATGCACACATATAATTAATAGAAAATGATCGAATTTGACCCATTGCAAATGGACGAAACAATTTATTAAGGGGAGTGTATTGGATTGATTTCGTTGGACTTTTAAAAGTCCATGGATTTATAAAATCCATAGACTCCACACAGAGTCTAGCGGATTTCGTATATGGATTTCGACGGATTTTGAACGATTTCAATGGAATTGAAATCCTTTTTTCCAACGCTCGGTGAAACGCAACGAGCGTGCATCCGAGAAAAAATCGAACCGCACGACCGCTGGCCCAAATGGCCGCTGAGAAGCCGAGCATAGAACACCAGCGATCGCTGGGCCGAACGACCGCTGGGTAGCCAAGCCGTGCGCAGCCAGCGACCGTTGGCTCAAACGACCGCTGGGGCTAGATTTTAACAAGGCCAACGGTCGCTGGCACCCAGCGGTCGTTGGGAACAAGTCTTTTAAATACTGCGTAACACCCATTTCACACAAAAACAGATTCCCAAATTGTGAAAACAGCGAAAAACCCCTCCCCAGGCCCAGCGGTTGCTCGACCCAACGGCCGTTGGAATGCCACCGCCTTAAACCCAGCGACGGCTGGCACCCAGCGGCCGCTGGGGTGTCATCCTCAGCGAAGCCAGCGGCCGCTGGCTTCGAGTGACCGCTGGGGGTCCCTATTTCGTGTACCCACCGGCCGCTGGGTCACAACGCTCCCCGGATTTTCCAAATCCATCGAAATCTCGTGTCTGGAGGTCGGATTTTATCCTTCTTAATTTTCACGTGAAATCCATCTGAAATCCAACGAAGTCAATGACTTTTTAAAGTTCGTGGATTGTTGAATACCTCAAAATTTTGATGGACTTTTAAAAGTCATGATTGAATACACCAGGATTTCATTGGACTTTTAAAAGTCGGGATTGAATACACCAGAATTTCGTTGGACTTTTAAAAGTCTGGATTGAATACACCCGAATTTTAAAAGTCCAACAAAATCCAACGAAATCTCAATCCAATACACCCCCCTAAACTCAACACTTTGCTATTCAATGTATACTGACATGTATTAAAATAAATAAAATAAAAATTAGTACAACCAAATAATCTAAAAGCAACTACAATCTACTAAAAAAAATAATCAAAACTCAAGCATTGTAGAGAGCGTCGTCGTGTTCTTCTTCTACATCACTGCTCTACAACTTCTGAAGAGCGTCGTGTTCTTCTTCCACGCCACTTTTCTTTCTTGTACATCAATGACAAATGTAAGAATTGATAGGATGCAACTATTTATAAATGAGCATGAAATGCTAATTTTGGATGTTTTGGATTTACTTTGTATAATTAACATATGGTTAATTTAAAAAACACACCATTTGATTTAATATATTACGTATCTATAGAATAATAGGTTGATGAATATATAGATTATTCACATATTTAATTCACGTTATATAATTAAGGCAATGGAAGGATTTATATAATCTCAACCAAATCACTCAATCAATAATCATATATAACATATGGATTTAAAAATATTAATTATGGTAATTTTTTAATACTTACATATCCGATTTATTTAATTATTGAATCCTAACTATATATACACATTATTTACTTATATAAATCAACATATGCGAATTCGTGGGTGATGATTTTTCAATCATCTAATCAATTAATTAATATAATAATTATTATGTAATTTATGCTATATTTCTGTTTTTGGTAAATGCAAATGGGCGGGAAAATTTAGACTTACTATTAACAGTGATTATCTTACTTTTAGATATAATATAGATTGGCGTCTCCACACTATATTCTCTAATTTACATAGTTAATTTGTATTTATACTAGGGTGTTTCTAAATGTCCCACTAAAATTTCTTTACACACCACAAAAAAAATAATGTAGAAATAATTAATTTTGAGATTACTAAAATACCTTTTTTTTACTTCAATACACTACAATTTTTACTTTACACACCACAAAAATTAAATGATATATTAAATTAAAAAAATACAAAAACAAAATTGGTTTGGATTCATTCCACCATCAACGCTGGCCTCCTCAGAAATTGTTAGAGTTTTTTTACTCTTGGTTCAATTTGAGCACATTGAGATTAAATCAACTATGGAGGGTGGAAATGACGAAGAAACAAGTAATGTAAGTAATTTCCTACTGTTTACACTGATTTTTTTTTGTTATTTCGTGAGTTCCATCATTTCTGGATATTGAAATCGTCGAAAGTCGTTCATAAATAACATATTGAATGTTGCGAAGGAAATTCGAAAATATGTTTCTGAATCCCTAATAAAAGGTTCACAAACAATTTTATGAACTAGCTTATTCAGGTTCATAAACATATTTTTGAATATAAAGTAGTGGACACAGAAACATGTTTATGAACCTAGTGTTTTATGTTCAGAAACATGTTTAGGAACCCCATGATTTATGTTCAGAAATATTTTTATGAACCCAGTTCTTTATGTTCAGAAATATGTTTAGGAAACTTATGCTTTATATTCAGAAACATGATTTTGAACAATCAAAAAATATATATGTTCTTGGATTTCGTTGTTCAAACTATGATGGTACTTACATATTTTAACAATTTTTTAGGCATTTACCGAAAGCAGTGTCGATGGCCTAATTAATCTTGAGTTGCAACCTGATTATCAAGATGTATTTCACACTATAGAATTATTTGATTCTTGTGAAAAGTTGATCCAATGGGTGCGTGAGAGAGCTCTTTCCCTTGGCATGGTCATCATTGCGAGTTATTCTGAAATTTATAATGAAAGAAGACTTCCTCGTTTGATGTTGGGCTGTGAAAGGAGTGGTCATTACTGTGAGCCTAAAAAGACAATTCAAGCACAAATATCTAAAGTTTTAGAAGAAAATGCAGAAGGAGAATAAGATGTAAAAAAAAAAGGCAAGAAGGATAAAAAACGGGGACAAAAAATGTGGATGTCCTTTTAGTCTTAAAGGTCATTATTTTCCAGATATATGTCAATGGTCGTTACATGTTGTTTGTGGTTATCACAACCATTCATTGGCACAGTACCTGGAAGGGCATGCATTTACCGGTCGATTATCATCTGAGGAAGAGAGCTTGGTGGCCAGTATGTCGAGTGCTCACAATCGACCAAAATAAATATTAGCGGCACTGCGGAAAAGCTTTTCACAAAATAGGTCAACCATTAAGACAATCTACAATATCCGCCATAAACATAGATATTTGGAGCATGCTGGTCGTTCACAAGTGCAATACCTTTTGGGAAAATTGGAGGAGCTTGGCTATTATCAATATACAAGCGGTGTCAACAAACAGACACAGTAAAGGATCTCTTGTATGCTCACCCAATGAGTGTGCAGTTGCTTCGAACCTTTTCTAATGTGTTATTGATGGATTGCACATATAAGACAAATCGGTACAGGTTGTCGTTGTTTGAAATAGTTGGTATTACTTCGACCAACATGACATTCTCCATTGCATGTGCTTATTTAGAGTCAGAGAAAGAGGATAATTACACATGGGCGTTGACCGTACTTAAAGGGCTCATGGACCAGAGGAATTTACCCAATGTGATTATCACCGACAGGGAAATTGCATTGATGAATGCACTTCAGACAACTTTCCTTAATCCCCATCACTTTTTGTGTCGGTGGCATATCAATAAGAACATTGCTGCCAATTGTAAGAAGAAATTTCGCACCAAAGATCAGTGGGATTCATTTCTTAGTGCTTGGAATATGATAGTGTTAGCCGACACAGAGGATCGGTATACAGAGCTGCTAAGTAGATTCCAGGCTGACTATTCTACTAATCCTGAGGTTGTGATGTATGTTATGAACCAGTGGATTGAACCGTATAAAAAGAGATATCAATTGTTGGACAAACAATGTTATGCATTTTGATAATACCACTACTTGCAGGTATCTTTCACGTAATCAATTTGTTTATATTTTATGATAATATCTTATTTAAAGTGTAATAACTGAACCAAATTGATATACACAGAGCTGAGGGTGCACATGCAAAATTGAAGAAGTTTCTTGGTACAAATACGGGCAATTTGGAGACATGTTAGGAGAAGATGCATGATCTTTTAGAAACTTCATTCAATGCAATAAAGGCTTCATTTGAGAAGAGTGGCAATGTTGTTCAACATAGATACAAATCTCCCGTATTTTAATTTCTTCGAGGTGTGGTTTCTATAGCAGCACTGGATAAGGTGCTAGAAGAAATGAAGAGTGTTGGTGAATATGGAGTGGACCCGTTGCTGTGTTGTTGTGTTATGAGAACAAAATGTGGTCTCCCTTGTGCACATGAGATTGATGAACATATTCGTTCATTCATCGGAGCCCATTTGCGTAGATAAGGTGGATAGGTTTTGGAGAAAGTTGGATATAGAGCCATTGGAAGGGGTTAAGATAGATGTAGGATGTGATATTGGGAATCGCTGGTTAGAGACTTGATATGAATTGAACACGAAGTTTACAAATGCTGATGAGTCCAAGAGGTTGTTGATGTTGAAGAGATTCAGGGAAATTGTGAATCAATCAACCACTTCATTGGTTGAACCAGAAGTGCAATACAAAACACGTGGTAGGCCAAAGAAAACCAAATCAAAAGCAGACACATCAACCAAACGTGAGAAGAGTGCATTTGAGTAATGGTCTTTTTGTGTGGTGTGTAAAGCAAAAATGAAAAAAAACCAACCATTTTTGTGGCATGAAAAGTAAATGTGGTGCGTAAAGAAATTTTAGTGGGGCATTTAGAAACACCCTTTATACTAATGTAAATATATATTATATTTAATCAGATTACCCTAATTTATTTTTTAAAAAAATCTTTATGCGCTAATGTAATCAGTTTATAGCGCAAAAATATTTTTTATGAAAGGGGACAAAAAAAAAATGAAAAGTACCAGTTAAGCGACAGGGACTAGGGGAGTATGAAAATATAAAATATTTGTAAGTTTTTAATTTTATTTTATTTTTGGGTTTGATGTGGAATATATAAAAATCCACATCATATTTCAAGGAGTCCACATAAAACGCGATAGTCAGTGGGATTGTTGACCGTGAGATAAATTTAAGGGAGTTTTTATTTGCACTACTAAATTTACTCTTTGGCCTTTGCACTTCACTTGCTCAATGCACTCCTAATTTTACTCTTTGCACCACGCACATTTACATTAATGCCCTCTAGTCTAATAAAACATGTTCAGAAACACAATTTCGAACACGTCCAATTTGTTCGAAAATATTAATTCGAACGACGCTTATACTTTGAAAAATATGGAGTTGGTTCGAAAATTGAAGTTCAAATATCCTCACTGTGTTCAAATTTCGATTTTCGAACATACCTTTAAAAATATAAAAAAACATGTTCGGAAAAATAATTTCGAACACTTTCAACTTGTTCGACAATATTAATTTAAACGACTCCTACACTTTGAAAAATATGGAATTTGTTCGAAAATTGAATTTCAAACATCCTCATTGTGTTCGAACTTTGTAGCGACCCGATTTATTTTTATGTTTACGTTCTTTCCCTAAAAATATTTCTATGTGATATTAATTAATTAAGTCTAATAAGTCGCGCCTAAGTAATTTATAAGCATGAATTCATTTTAGTATATAGTAATTATCATAGCATGAGCATGCATTTAATTTTAATTTTGTACATGTCCCAAGCTGTCCCAAGCAGAGTTGGATCAATAAAAGTAGTTTCCTTTAATTTTCATTAAAATACTTAATCTTTGCGCTATGGTCAATTAGAAAAATCTTTAAGGTAGAGGAACATAGCAAGGCTTATGTTTTATGTGCGAGTTAGTTAGATCTCATAACTTAGAATTTTAGGCATTAGCAAGATTATGCAAGATCGATGATAGATTTCAAGTTTAGATACCTTTAAGGCCTGAGACCAAGTAAGAAATTTCGAGGATGAAATTTTATTTTTAGTGGGGAAGGATGTAGCGACCTAGTTTTCTAATTATATTTAAATTGCTACATTTTTTTAAATATTTTATTTATTTATGTGTGATATTAATTGATTAAGTCTAATAAGTCGCGCCTAAGTAATTTATTTTTTTAAGCATAATTCATTTTAGTAGATAGTAATTTCATAGCATGAGCATGCATTTAATTTTTTGTGCCTAATTGGTTGCATTTTATTTTATCCTAAGTTTATTTCTCCAGCCCATTTATTTATTTGACAGCCCAGGACCTTCTTTTAATTTTTCCAAGCCCAAGTATTGAGGCCCAAATTCTAAATGTTTCAATTCTGCTTCCTCTTCTTGTTCGATATCTTTGCCTATAAATTTTATTATTCCAAAATTTTGAAGTTTATCAGCTCTATCTTTTTTTGAAACAAGATAACCACATAATCTCATATCCTACTCAAACTCTAACCCTAATCTATCATTATAAATAGAGAATTCCACTTTTCTATTTTTATTCTCACATTCAGATCATCTTCGGACTTTTCTCTTCCAGATTCGGTTTCCAAGAGGTATCAACATATTTTTATTTTCGTTCTCAATTTATAGTGTTTGTTCTCTATACTAAAAAGAAACATAAACTGAATGGCATGCAGAGAAAAAAGGAGAAATAAAGCTGACCACGCATATACCTACGAATATATCTATCGCACCAAGTCCAGAAAAAACAAAAGTAAAGAATAAAGCATTTTGTCAGACCTATATATATATATACATACATTACAACTCTTATCATATATATATATATATTATATACGTACAACACATACATATTATATATATATACACATATGATAGTTATATATCCACCACACACGCAAACCCATATATGCTATATATATATATATATATCAATCACGTACTACTCATCTATATATTATATATATATATAATACATTAAATCACACCACTCAAAACATACATTACATATATATATATATATGCGTGTGATGTATATATATGTGTGTGTATATATATGCTGGTTATGTTTGAGATGTTTGAGAGATATCATATATATACACACACACACATTTTTATGTTTGAGAGATATCATATATATATATACATGTATGTATTTTTATGTGTGGTAGTTAATAATAAATAAGGTTACACTTTTAGTAATGGAATTCCATCACGAATGTATAATTAATTGTTTTAAAGCATGCATCATAGTTTGAATTCATGCATAGTTTAATTACATCATGTCATGCATTTTATTAATTCAAGATAATTAATTTATATAGGCAAAGCGCGCAGGACTTAATCGGTTAATATCGAGGTCAAGGTCAAGGTGGGATTTTACGTTGAACTTGTCCCTATTATCCTCTCTAGATATTTTACCGAATATATATGATGTCACAGCATAATAAGAGCCTACGGGTTATCACGCAGAGCCTACGGGCTATCACGCAGAGCTTTCGAGCTATCACGCAGAGCCTCCGGTCTACATGGTTTGGTCTACGGACTGAACACAAGTTTATGATTTGCATATTATTCTGTTTGATATATAGCTTGGATAACCATGTATACGGACTGAACACAAGTTTATGATTTGCATATTATTCTATTTGATATATAGCTTGGATAACCATGTAGCCCGGAGGCTCTGCGTGATAGCTCGAAAGCTTTGCGTGATAGCCCGTAGGCTCTGCGTGTATAGCACGAAGGCTCTGCGTGATAACCCATAGACTCTTGTTATGCTGTGACATCACATATATTCGGTAAAACATATAGAGAGGATAATAGGGACAAGTTCAACGTAAAACTCCACATTCACCTTGACTTGATATTAACCGATTAAGTCCTGCACGCCCTATAATTAATTATCTTAAATTAATACAATGAATAACATGAAATGCAAAATGATGCAGGTGACTAATCCATTCTTATAACATGATGCATGCTTAATTAAAATTAATTAATAACCTAGCATTTACATGAACTAACGCTATGATATGCATTAATTAATGCATGACTCCACAACCATTCTTATTAGGCATTTAGATTCTAAGCACACTTAACCAATTAATTAATCATATACTAATATTCTAGTTTTGCTTTGGAAAAGGAAAACTTACGTGAATGATATATATATATATATATTATATATAATGAGTTGATGCATGGCCATTTGACCAAAACCCAATTCCATAGTTCATTAACTATCGGCCCATCCCCTTCAATTAATTACCAAACTTAATTTGCCAAGCCCAACATACTTGATCCACGTAAAACTAATCCAACTCAAATAACCAAACCCATCTGCAAAACAAAGTGTTAAAAGTGAAACAAAACATATTATTCCTCTCTTCTTCAAACAACGTAAAACAGTGAAAGTAATCACTGTTAAGGTTTCTCTCTTTCCTCTCCTACGTCCACAATGCAGCAACCTCTCGGTCTTCTCATCATTTTCATTCAACCCCCGACACCATGTATTACCCCACCGTCGGTATGAAAGATCGTTATGGGAATGTGTCGACGTCGGACATGATTGTTCTGGACAACAACTACATCGCTGCTGATCCCGGACAGCAGCCGTTATTGCATCTCCCCGACTACTGCTCCGCTTTCCATCACCCCACCAAAATCATTGACATCTCCCTTATCTCCCACATTAATCTCAACTTTACCCAAGCCCCCCATGCTTATGCTATGAAATGCAATGCCATGTATGAGAAAAAGAAAACAAACTAGAAGATAGATCCGCACACCTGGAAACAAAATTATGAAATGAACTCAAACTCTTGGCTTATGCTTGCTTCGGTTTTGGTGTGAGGGAAGGGTTAATATGAGTCCTATATTTATACTAGTATGGTTAGGGTTTCATAGAGGAGTTTGGTAGAATAAGGATTCTCTCGTGGTTATCTTCTACTTGGAGGAGAAGATAAGAAATAAATAAAAGAAAAAAAATAATAAAGATTTGGGCTTTGTTTCTATTGGGCTTCAGAAACTTGGGCTCAAAATAAAAGAATTCCATTTGGACATAAAAAAATAACTTTGGACAATTAGATAAAATGCAACAAAATAGGTACAAAATTAAAATTAAATGCGTGTTCATGCTATGAAAATTACTATATACTAAAATGAATTCATGCTTATAAATTACTTAGGCGCGACTTATTAGACTTAATTAATTTATATCACATAAAAATATTTTTAGGGAAAGAACGAAGCCATAAAAATAAATCGGGTCGCTACATCCCTCCCTACTAAAAAATATTTCGTCCTCGAAATTACTTACCTAAACCTCAAACTGCAAAGAATCTATGCATAATACCAATTCTTGTTCCTCACTAGATGTAGCTTGCTAGTATCTAGACCTAACACTATCCTCATATACTTCTCTGCTACCCTATCATCAATATGCTTACTCTATAAATTAATCATTATGCTTCTTACATTTCCTAATTCGTAAATCTCGAGGACTATTAAAAACATTTTTATAGGAAATAATTTCATAAACTTTGACATGACATGCCTAAGTTTCTGAAGCCCAATAGAAATCTACTTATATGATGCCTCAGTAGTACTCACCCCAAAATCTACTTATCTTTTCAGGTGTTATCTCGGGTGATGCGTAGCGGGCAAGATGTGATGATGGTGGTCAAGTAGTCAAGCATAATTAAGGATTTAACTTATTTTTTGACTTTATTTTATGTAATAAATGTCGAGTTATGCTTTGAAACTTCCGCTGTATTTCAAGTAAAATATTTTTTATTAATGAAAAGCATGGATAACGTGCCCTTTTCTATTAAAGTGAAATTGGGGCGTTACAGAGTGGTATCAGAGAAAGATCCACTTTCCTGCATACTTAAAAAAAATTGCAAGTAAGTATTGACCATCATCACATCCGTTGTATCACTCCGAGAAGAGGTACAAGTTAAAATTTTTGATTTCATGTTAAGTTTATGATTATATGGAAATTATATTTTATGATAAAATGTTTTGATAGTCCTCGAGATTTACTTTAAGATTGTAATTTTTCTAGATGATTAGAGCTTGCAAGGAACACAAGATTGTGATAGAAGGGCACCAAGTAGCTTTGTGAGTAGAAGAACGTATTAGAACCCGCAAAGCTAGATTTATTGATGATCTATGGGAATTTCAATGGGATGAAACAATAGGAGTAGAAAGACAATTGATGAGAATCTACAGGATATGGAGGAAAATTAAGAAAGAGGAGATAGAATTTGACCCTATGATAGCTACTGAAATAGTCGGTGTAGGTATACCCAAGTTATTAAAGCCCTTAGCCAAGAAGATTGCTAAAGAAATTTTGGAATATACTCCAGGATTTAGGGAAACAATAGATTTTGAAAAATTCATGCTCCGCTTTATGGATGAATGAAGAGGCAAGGTCTTTGGAAGAGAACTAAGAGATTCAAATGGAGGACTAGGTATTGAGACCAATTCAAATAAGAGACAGAAGAAACGAAGCTAGTGATACTTAGAAATGATAGAGTAGGCTAGATTATATATTTTCTAGAATTCACGTTTTTGTAATTCAACTCTTGGGTAATAAAATGTATTATTATTATTACAATTATTATTATTATTATTAAGTTAGAACTCTATAAAAAAAATATATATAATAAGATTGGTGGAGAATTTCTAAGCTATAGTTAGGAGATTTACGTATTAGGAAATGTAAGAAGCATAGCGATTATTTTATTAGATAGAGTAAGTATATCGATGATAAGGTAGCATAGAAGTATATGAGGATAGTGTTAGGTCTAGATACCAGCAAGTTACAACTAGTGAGGAAACGAGAGTTGGTGTTATGTATAGATTTTTGCAGTTTGAGGTTTAGGTAAGTAATTTCAAGGACGAATTTTTTTTTAGTAGGGAAGGATGTAGCGACCCGGTTTTCTTTATATTTAAATTGCTACATTTTTTTTTCGTAAAAATATTTTATTCGTTTTATTTATTTATGTGTGATATTAATTGCTTAAGTCTAATAAGTCGCGCTTAAGTAATTTATAAGTATGAATTCTAGAATATAGTTATTTCATGTCACGAGCATGCATGTATTATTTTTCTTTTGATTGAGGTGCCTTATATTTTCTCTTTAGCCCAAGTTCATTTCAAGCCCATTTGAATTATGTGGAGCCCAAATCTTTATAAGCCCAATGTTGAGCCCAAATATTAAAAGGACCAAAATCCAGAACATCCTTTTCTTCTTTTCTCTTCCTTCTTTCTCACGAAAAATTTAGTGGAGAGAACTTGATATCCTAAACTCTCTAAATCTTATCATTAATTGATCTTATCAACTTGATTATAAGATAGCTATGAAATCTAGCCTAACCCTAATCAACTATTATAAATAGAGATTTCTTTTCTTCTATTTTTTCTCACACCAAAGATCCGAGGCCATAGAGAGATCGAAAGTTTGAGTTTTCTTTTTCTTCAGGGTTTCTAGTTCGTTCACGGTATGAAGATCTTCTTTTAGTTCATCACTTTCTTTTCGTTTCTCATGCATCGCATAGCATTGTTGTGGGTGGGTTTTTGGTTCGGAGGAGAGAGGGATAGGGGGTGGCGGTGACTGCGGGAGCGGCAGCGGTAGAAGAAATGCTTCTGTTACTATCGTGGCCGAAAGAGAATGAGGAAGAAAGGGGAGTGGGTTGAATTCTTTCTAACCTTTTGTGCTGCAGGTTTCCTACGGGTATTTTTGTGTCATATATCCTTTATATTTTTTTGGCTTGTGCGTGAAGAAAGAAAGGGAGGCAGGTGGTCTGCTGCATGTTTTTCCCGCAGAGAGAGAGAGAGAAGGGGCAACCAATTGTTGAAAATTCTGGCGAGAGAGGGAGTGGGTTATAGGATTATTGATAAGATTGAGTTTTGGGCTTGGGTGGAATATTTGTTATTTAGGCCGAGAGATGGTAGTAAGTTGAGAAGCTTTGGGACCATGCATTTGTTGGTTTTAAAATCCTAACATTATATGTTTATATGTGCAGTTGCATGGCATAGTTCTAATGCATTAGTTTAATTTCAAAAGCATGATATGATATATATGTATATGGGTTTTGTGCGTGAGTTGTATTAGTAATATAATATATGTATATGTGTGTATGCATTTATTGTTTTATGTGAGTTGATTTAAATAAATAAATGAATTAAAGAAACATGTCACTATGTAATTAAGCATGCATCATAGATTAAAAATCATGCATAGTTTATTACATTATTGTTATGCAATGTATTAATTTAAGATAATTAATTATAGGGCGCGCAGGACTTAATCGGTTAATATTGAGGTCAAGTTGAAGGTGGGGTTTTACGTGATCTTGTCCTGATTATTCTCTCTATATTTTATTATCGAGTTATGTGATGACAGAGGCATGGGCCTTCGGGCTAAAGATGAAAATGGGCCTCCGGGCTAAACAAGCATGGGCCTTCGGGCTAAAGATGAAAATGGGCCTCCGGGCTAAATGAGAACGGGCCTTTTGGCTAAACAAGATAGGGCCTACGGGCTATATGGTTTGGTCTACGGACTGAACACTTTTACTATTCTCACTTACTCGCTTAATTTTATATAGCTTGGATAATTGGACACTCCCCACTGAGTCAGTAGTACTCACCCCAAAATCTACTTATCTTTTCAGGTGTTGTCTCGGGTGATGCGTAGCGGGCAAGATGTGATGATGGTGGTCAAGTAGTCAATCATAATTAAGGATTTAACTTATTTTTTGACTTTATTTTATGTAATAAATGTTGAGTTATGCTTTGAAACTTCCGCTGTATTTCAAATAAAATATTTTTTATTAATGAAAAGCATGGATAACGTGCCTTTTTCTATTAAAGTGAAATTGGGGCGTTACAGAGTTGTAACGCCCCAATTTCTCTTTTAATAGAAAAAGGCACGTTATACATACTTTTCATTAATAAAAATATTTTACTTGAAATACAGCGGAAGTTTCTAAGCATAACTCGACATTTATTACATAGAATAAAGTCAAAATTAAATTAAATCTTTAATCGTGCTTGATCACTTGACCACCATCATCACATCTTACCCGCTACACATCACTCGAGACAACACCTGAAAAGATAAGTAGTTTTGGGGTGAGTACTACTGACTCAGTGGGGAGTGTCCAATTATCCAAGCTATATAAAATTAAACGAGTAAGTGAGAATAGTAGAAGTGTTCAGTCCGTAGACCAAACCATATAGACCGTAGGCCCTGTCTATTTAGCCCGGAGGTCCATTCTCATTTAGTCCGGAGGCCCATTTTCATCTTTAGCCCGAAGGCCCATGCTTGTTTAGCCCGGAGGCCCATGCTCATTTAGCCCGGAGGCCCATGCTTGTTTAGTCCGAAGGCCCATGCCTGTGTCATCACATACTCGATAATAAAATATAGAGAGAATAATCAGGACAAGATCACGTAAAACCCCACCTTCACCTTTGACTTGGATATTAATTAATTAAGTCCGGCGCGCCTCCTATAAATTATTTATTGTAAATTAATATAGTGCATAATGTAAGAAACTATGCATGAGATTAATCTATGATGCATGCTTAAAACAATAATCATATGTAGCAACATAATTCTTTAATTCCATTTATTAACCAACTAATTACATAAAACAATTCATATGTATACATATAATATGTTATACGTTTCATACATGCAAATAGAAACAACCAAGCATGCCATATATATATATGTATATATATATACACATGTACCACCTAATATATATATAATATACATCTATCATACAACACCTTTATTATATATATATATATATATATAAACATAAAGTGAAAGTGACGTGTGTGTGTGTGTCTAACATTAATTATGCTAGCTATATCCACATTATACATACACGCATAACATATATAGACACACACACACACACACATGCACACAAAGTCTAAAAATATAAAAGTATAGTGAAATCAACGTATGAGACATGTCATACAACTTTTCTTGTGGCCCCACTTCATTTATGGTGCTCGAATAACACATTAAACCCTTCTCCCCCTAGATCTTGCAATAACTGAGAAAAAGATAACACAAACTTCTCTTCCCTACCCAGATGATAGATTTCTATTGCCTTCCCTCACCTACAGCGCATGTTCGAAAAGAAATTCATGCAGCAAACGGAAAACTTCATACCTTATGAAAATATTTCTTGAAAATTTCTAAAGCTCCCGCTCTTTTAAAATTTGTGGTGTGAGAGAAACGAAGGTAATGAGATTGTCTATTTATATAAAATTTTAGGGTTAGTTGTAGCAATAGAAGGGATTAGGTTTCATAGCTATCCAACACACATCTGATAAGGTTGAAATACGATAATCCTTGAGAGTTTGAAAGGCACAAAAATCCCTCCTGCTGATCTTTTTCGAAAACTAAGATATGAAGGAGCAAAACAATAAAGTTCTAGAAGTTGGGCTTAAATCTTTGGGCTTCAGAAACTTAGGCTCAAAATAAAAGAATTCCATTTGGGCATAAAAAAATAATTTTGGACAAATAAATAAAATGCAACAAAATAGGTACAAAATTAAAATTAAATGCATGCTCATGCTATGAAAATTACTATATACTAAAATGAATTCATGCTTATAAATTACTTAGGCGCGACTTATTAGACTTAATCAATTAATATCGCATAAATAATAAAATAAATAAAATATTTTTAGAAAGGAAATGTAGAAATTTTTTTTTAAAAAAATCGGGTCGCTACATCCCTCCCTACTAAAAAAAAAATTTCGTCCTTGAAATTACTTACCTAAACCTCAAACTGCAAAGAATCTATGCATAATACCAATTCTTGTTCCTCACTAGATGTAGCTTGCTAGTATCTAGACCTACTAACACTATCCTCATATACTTCTATGCTACCTTATCATGGATATACTTACTCTATCTAAAAAAATAATCATTATGCTTCTTACATTTCCTAATACGTAAATCTCCTAACTATAACTTAGAAATTCTCCACCAATCTTATTATTTTTTTATAGAGTTCTAACTTAATAATAATAATAATAATAATAAATTTTATTAATCAAGATCTTAATTACAAAAATGTGAATTCTAGAAAATATATAATCAAGCCTGCTATATATTTTCTAAGTATTACTAGCTTCGCCTCTTCCGTCTCTTATTTGAATTGGTCTTATTACTTAGTCCTCTATTTGAATCTCCTAGTTCTCTTCCAAAGACCTTGCCTCTCCATTCCTCCATAAGGCGGAGCATGAATTTTTCAAAATTTATTGTTTCCCTAAACTCTGGAGTATATTCCAAAATTTCTTTAACAATCTCCTTGGTTAAGGGCTTCAACAACTTGGGTATAGGTACACCGACTATTTGAGTGACTATCATAGGGTCGAAAGTTTTTAGTTAGAAATACAGCGGAAGTTTCTAAGCATAACTCGACATTTATTACATAAAATAAAGTCAAAAATAAATTAAATCTTTAATCGTGCTTTATCACTTGACCACCATCATCACATCTTGCCCGCTACACATCACTCGAGATAATATCTGAAAAGATAAGTAGTTTTGGGGTGAGTACAACTGACTCAGTGTGGAGTGTCCAATTATCCAAGCTATATATTAAACAGAATAATATGCAAATCATAAACTTGTGTTCAGTCCGTAGACCAAACCATGTAGCCCGGAGGCTCTGCGTGATAGCTCGTAGGCTCTGCGTGTATAGCCCGAAGGCTCTGCGTGATAGCCCGTAGGCTCTTGTTATGCTATTACATCACATATATTCGGTAAAATATATAGAGAGGATAATAGGGACAAGTTCAACGTAAAACCCCACCTTCACCTTGACTTGATATTAACCGATTAAGTCCTGCGCGCCCTATAATTAATTATCTTAAATTAATACAATGAATAATATGAAATGCAAAATGATGCAGGTGACTAATCCATTCTTATAACATGATGCATGCTTAATTAAAATTAATTAATAACCTAGCATTTACGTGAACTAACACTATGATATGCATTAATTAATGCATGACTCCACAAAGCGGAGGCCCGTTCTCATTTAGCCCGGAGGCCCATTTTCATCTTTAGCCCGAAGGCCCATGCTTGTTTAGCCCGAAGGGCCATTAGCCCGAAGGCCCATGCTTGTGTCATCACATACTCGATAATAAAATATAGAGAGAATAGTCAGGACAAGATCACGTAAAACCCCACCTTGACCTTGACCTTGATATTAACTGATTAAGTCCTGCGCGCCCTATAATTAATTATCTTGAATTAATACAGTGCATAACATGTTGTAATTAAACAGTGTATGAGACTAATCTATAATGCATATGTAATCACACATAATAACATAACTTTCCAATCCTATTTATTTACTAACTAATATAAAACAATACATAAGCATACACATATATACACGGTACATATACATATATATATATATAAAAGAAACATGTAACCACATATATCAAATATAAATACGTACCACACATATATATATTCATACCACACAACACACATATAAAATATTATATATTTATATACATCACGTACGCCACCAAACCAACCCAAATATGCATAAGTATATATATATATATATATATATATGTATATATATATAAAGTGAACATGTGATAGTGATATGTGAGGTGTGTGTGTCATAGCTAGCCATGATTACTCTCTCTCTCTCTCTCTCTCTCTATATATATATATATATATATATATCCATATTACATACTTATATATATATACACGTACAGCACACATATATAAATATATCTATATATATAACACACACACATGTACACAAACTCCAAGACAAGAATAATAAAATATGAGAAAGCATAAAGAAAAGACATGCCATAAAGTCATTTCTTATGGTCCCCACTGCATTTATGGTTCTGAGAAGAAAACATAAAAAAAACTCCCTCCCCCTTTTCCTATGAATACATGTACCACGCGAATATGTATATATAGCTAGGATGTGTCTGCTACGAAAAAATATAGAGACACAGACGAAACTCCATACTTTCGGAGATATTTTCTGAAAATTCTAACTCTGGCTCCATCTCCGCTCTAATCTGGGGTGTGCGAAAATAATAGAGAGCATATCTCTATTTATAATAATAGATTAGGGTTAGAGTTTGAATAGGATATGAGATCATATAGGTA
This sequence comes from Perilla frutescens, assembly GCA_026008535.1. Classification (NCBI taxonomy): domain Eukaryota; kingdom Viridiplantae; phylum Streptophyta; class Magnoliopsida; order Lamiales; family Lamiaceae; genus Perilla; species Perilla frutescens. Next base: position 42,873,183 of record BRKX01000001.1, read on the forward strand.
TCCTCATCAACAAATTGATAAGGTTGATAAGTTTCAAGATTTGAAAGAGAAGGGAAGATCGCACTGCCTAATCCTTTCCGATCAGATATATATACGTGTGTATATATCTATATGTACACGTTGGAAGAGAAAGTAAAATAATTAAATAAATAACATATAAGCGGGCTTCCAAAAAAAATAGCTTAAAAAAAAGGCTTGGGCTCATCCAAAATTAAATGGACTAGAGAAATAAACTTAGGATAAAATAAATAAAATGCAATAAATAGGCACAAAATTAATTTTAATGCATGCAATGAAATAACCATGCTATAAGTAATTACCTAGGGCGCGCAGGACTTAATCGGTTAATATCAAGTGAAGGTGAATGTGGGGTTTTACGTTGAACTTGTCCCTATTATCCTCTCTATATGTTTTACCGAACATATGTGATATCACAGCATAACAAGAGCCTACGGGTTATCACGCAGAGCCTTCGAGCTATACACGCAGAGCCTACGGGCTATCACGCAGAGCTTTCGAGCTATCACGCAGAGCCTCCGGGCTACATGGTTTGGTCTACGGACTGAACACAAGTTTATGATTTTCATATTATTATCCCACCTTGACCTTGACCTTGATATTAACCGATTAAGTCCTGCTCGCCCTATAATTAATTATCTTGAATTAATACAATGCATAACATGATGTAATAAAACTATGCATGAGATTAAACTATGATGCAAGCTTAAATTTCAAGTAGATAATTATCCTAGTATTTGCGTGAAAATACGTGACTTGAAAACAATCAATGCATGGCCATAACTAAGAAAAGCTACGTGGCTATATGTATCTATACACACAAAGTCCAAAAAAAAAACCAAAAGTAAAGCATAAAGCATTTTGTCAGACCTATATATATATATACATACATTACAACTCTTATCATATATATATATATATATTATATACGTACAACATATACATATTATATATATACACACATATGATAGTTATATATCCACCACACACGCAAACCCATATATGCTATATATATATATATATATATCAATCACGTACTACTCATCTATATTATATATATATATATACATTAAATCACACCACTCAACACATACATTATATATATATATATATATATATAAAGTGGGCTGTGAAAGTGATGTGTGGGTGGGGGGTGTGTGTCAGAGAGCATTAAGTATATACATATTGTGATGTGCGAAAGTCACGCGTCAAAGTCAAAACATTTTCTTTCGTTTTCTTCTGTTACACACTGCACACAAGTCAGCTATGCTAATGCAGAGAAGGAAGAAAAAAAACGGACAAAAATGAGATTCATACCTCTAGCTGGACAAAAACTTTTTAATGGAAATAATTTTCGAACTCCTTTATTTTTCGGGTGAGAAATGTGAAAGGATGAGACCCCTATTTATACTAGTATGGTTAGGGTTTCATAGAGGAGTTTGGTAGAATAAGGATTCTCTCGTAGTTATCTTCTACTTGGAGGAGAAGATAAGAAATAAATAAAAAAAATAATAAAGATTTTGGCTTTCTTTCCATTGGGCTTTAGAAACTTGGGCTCAAAATAAAAGAACTCCATTTGGACATAAAAAAATAACTTTGGACAATTAAATAAAATGCAACAAAATAGGTACAAAATTAAAATTAATGCATGCTCATGCTATGAAAATTACTATATACTAAAATGAATTCATGCTTATAAATTACTTAGGCGCGACTTATTAGACTTAAGCAATTAATATCACACATAAATAAATAAAACAAACAAAATATTTTTAGGAAGGAAATGTAGAAATTTAAAAAAAAAAAATCGGGTCGCTACATCCCTCCATACTTAAAAAAATTTCGTCCTCGAAATTACTTACCTAAACCTCAAACTGCAAAAATCTATGCATAATACCAATTCTTGTTTCCTCACTAGTTTCAGCTTGCTGGTATCTAGACCTAACACTATTCTCATATACTTCTATGCTACCTTATCATCGATATACTTACTCTATCTAGGAAAATAATCGTTATGCTTCTTACATTTCCTAATACGTAAATCTCCTAACTATAGCTTAGAAATTATCCACCAATCTTATATCTATGGAGTTCTAACTTTATAACTTTATCATAGGGATAATAATAATGATAATACATTTTATTAATCAAAAGTCGAATTACAAAATGAAAGTTCTAGAAAATATATACTCTAGCTTACTCCTATCATTTCTAGTTTCACCTCTTCCGCCTCTTATTTGAATTGGTCTCAATACTTAGTCCTCTATTTGAATCTCCTAGTTCTCTTCCAAAGTCCTTGCCTCTCCATTCATCCATAAGGCAGAGCATGAATTTTTCAAAATTTATTGTTTCCCTAAACCCTGGAGTATATTCCAAAATCTCTTTAGCAATCTCCTTGGCTAAGGGCTTCAACAACTTGGGTATAGCTACACCGACTATTTGAGTGGCTATCATAAGGTCGAATTCTATCTCCTCTTTCTTAATTTTCATCCAAATCCTGTAGATTCTCATCAATTGTCTTTCTACTCCTATTGTTTTGTCCCACTGAAATTCCCATAGATCATCAATAAATCTGGCTTTGCGGGTTCTAATACGTTCTTCTACTGACAAAGCTACTTGGTGCCCTTCTATTACAATCTTGTTCCTTACAAGCTCTAGTCATCTGAAAAATTAAAATCTTAAAGTAAATCTCGAGGACTATTAAAAACATTTTCATAGGAAATAATTTCATAAACTTTGACATGACAAAGAATTTAACCTTTACCTCTTCTTGGCGCGATGCGGCGGATGTGATGATGTTCAATACTTACTTAAATGTATTTTTTTTAGTATGCAGGAAAGTAGACCTTTCTCTGATACCACTCTGTAATGCCCCAATTTCACTTTAATAGAAAAAGGCACGTTATCCATGCTTTTCATTAATAAAAATATTTTACTTGAAATACAGCGGAAGTTTCTAAGCATAACTAGACATTCATTATATAAAATAAAGTCAAAATAAATTAAATCTTTAAACATGCTTGATCACTTGACCACCACCATCACATCTTGTCCGCTACGCATCACCCGAGATAACACCTGAAAAGATAAGTAGATTTTGGGGTGAGTACTACTGACTCAGTGGGGAGTGTCCAATTATCCAAACTATATAAAATTAAACGAGTAAGTGAGAATAGTAGAAGTGTTCAGTCCATAGACCAAACCATATAGCCCGTAGGCCCTGTCTTGTTTAGCCCGGAGGCCCGTTCTCATTTAGCCCGGATGCCCATTTTCATCTTTAGCCTGTAGGCCCATGCTTGTTTAGCCCGAAGGCCCATGCCTGTGTCATCACATACTGGATAATAAAATATAGAGAGAATAATCAGGACAAGATCACATAAAACCCCACCTTGACCTTGACCTTGATATTAACTGATTAAGTCATGCGCGCTCTATAATTAATTATCTTGAATTAATACAATGCATAACATTATGTAATAAAACTATACATGAGATTAAACTATGATGCAAGTTTAAATTTAAAGTAGATAATTATCCTAGTATTTGCGGAAACAATCAATGCATGGCCACACAAAGTCCAAAAAAAACAAAAGTAAAGCATAAAGCATTTTGTCAAACCTATATATATATATATATATACATATATACATACATTACAACTCTTATCATATATAAATATTATATACGTACAACACATACATATTATATATATATATATGCACATATGATAGTTATATATCCACCACACACGCAAACCCATATATGCTATATATATATATCTCATCTATATTATATATATATGTACACACATTAAATCACACCACTCAACACATACATTACATACATATATATATATATATATAAAGTGGGCTGTGAAAGTGATGTGTGGGTGGGGGGTGTGTGTCAGAGAGCATTAAATATATACATATGGTGATGTGCGAAAGACACGCGTCAAAGTCAAAACATTTTGTTTCGTTTTTTTCTGTTACACACTTTACACAAGTCAACTATGCTAATGCAGAGAAGGAAGAAAAACAGACAAAAAGGAGATTCATACCTCTAACTGGACAAAAACTCTTTAAAGGAAATAATTAATGCATGCTCATGCTATGAAAATTACTATATACTAAAATGAATTCATGCTTATAAATTACTTAGGCGCGATTTATTAGACTTAAGCAATTAATATCACACATAAATAAATAAAACAAATAAAATATTTTTATTAATGAAAAGCATGGACAACGTGCCATTTTCTATTAAAGTGAAATTGGGGCGTTTGTTTTTCAGGTGACCCGATTTATTTTTATGGCTACGTTCTTTCCCTAAAAATATTTTTATGTGATATTAGTTAATTAAGTCTAATAAGTCGCGCTTAAGTAATTTATAAGCATGAATTCATTTTAGTATATAGTAATTTTCATAGCATGAACATGCATTTAATTTTAATTTTGTACCTATTTTGTTGCATTTTATTTAATTGTCCAAAGTTATTTTTTATGTCCAAATGAAATTCTTTTATTTTGAACCCAAGTTTCTGAAGCCCAATAGAAAGAAAGCCCAAATCTTTATTATTATTTTTTATTTATTTCTTATCTTCTCCTCCAAGTAGAAGATAACTACGAGAGAATCCTTATTCTACCAAATTCCTCTATGAAACCCTAACCATACTAGTATAAATAGGGGTCTCAACCTTTCACTTTCCTCACCCGAAAAATAAAGGAGTTTGAAAATTATTTCCTTTAAAGAGCTTTTGTCCAGCTAGAGGTATGCATTTCCTTTTTGTCTGTTTTTCTTCCTTCTCTGCATTAGCATAGCTGTCTTGAAGCTTTCGTGAATTGTAGCTGAGTGAGAGAGAGAGATAGGGGAATGATTCTGTATCTTTTGTTGGCTGAGATGTTCTAGTAAAAAAAGTTGGGTGGGCCATGTCATTTATTATCTTCAGAGGCTGTCTCCTTTTGTTTATATATATATGTATGCATGGTTTGGTTTGCGTGTATATATATAATATGTATGTGTGCATGTGAGTGGACAGTTGTATATTTATAATTATATATATATATGTGTGCGTGTGTGTGTGTGTTGTGCCTATAGGTATAGGTATAGTATAAATATAGGGTAATCCATGCTAGCCACACACACACACACGTCACTTTCACACTTTTGTTCACTTTATGTTTATCTATATATATATATATATATAGATATGTGATGGCATGTTTGGTTGTTTCTATTTACATATATGAAACGTGTGCGTGTGTGTATATATATATATATTATATGTATACATATGAATTATTTTATGTAATTAGTTGGTTAATAAATGAAATTAAAGAATTATGTTACCATATATGATTTTTGTTTTAAGCATGCATTATAGATTAGTCTTATACACTATTTAATTACAACATGTTATGCACTGTATTAATTCAAGATAATTAATTATAGGGCGCGTAGGACTTAATCAGTTAATATCAAGGTCAACGTCAAGGTGGGGTGATGTAGCGACCTGATTTATTTTTATGGCTACGTTCTTTCCCTAAAAATATTTTTATGTGATATTAGTTAATTAAGTCTAATAAGTCGCGCCTAACTAATTTATAAGTATGAATTCATTTTAGTATATAGTAATTATCATAGCATGAGTATGCATTTATTTTTAATTTTGTACCTATTTTGTTGCATTTTATTGTCCAAATGGAATTCTTTTATTTTGAACCCAAGTTTCTGAAGCCCAATAGAAAGAAAGCCCAAATCTTTATTATTATTTTTTATTTATTTCTTATCTTCTCCTCCAAGTAGAAGATAACTACGAGAGAATCCTTATTCTACCAAATTCCTCTATGAAACCCTAACCATACTAGTATAAATAGGGGTCTCAACCTTTCACTTTCCTCACCCGAAAAATAAAGGAGTTCGAAAATTATTTACTTTAATGAGTTTTTGTCCAGCTAGAGGTATGAATCTCCTTTTTGTCCGTTTTTTTTCCTTCTCTGCATTAATATAGCTGACTTGTGTGCAGTGTGTAATAGAAGAAAACGAAAGAAAATGTTTTGACTTTGACACGTGTCTTTCGCACATCACCATATTTATATACTTAATGCTCTCTGACACACACCCCTGATAAGTCCATTTATTTCGTGTTTTTAGGGGCATTTTATCGTGTATAAATGTCCTTTTTAGTGTGTTTTGAGTCGAAAAGAACCAGGTTGCGGTCAAAGGGCATTCCAAGAGTCGAGTCTGGCGGAAGGGGCATTTTATGCCTAAATATTCACGATTATCTCGCACATATGTTCATCAGAGGCACAGGGGACGTCCTCAGTATCCATCCCACATTCGGTCAGTGAAGTGGGCATATCAGATACGGAAGGAGCTGACAGACGATGCCGTGCCCACAGTACTCGCACAGACTCGACCACAGGGCAGAATGGGCATTCCAGTAAAATTCGGGATTTAGTTGAAGAACAGCTGGTGGGAAGATAGATACATATCCGCGGAAGAGTTGGAGCTAAGCTGGACTCCTGAAAGGTGCTGCAATAAAAGGATAAGCTCAGACGAGGAGATAAAGCTAAATCTGAGGAGATAAGAGCAATCCCTAAAAAATAGGGATTTGTTGAAGCTGAAGCTTATCCAGTCAAGTCAGCGAGGGCACGCTGTTCCGGATTTTCAGCAGAAGACTCCCGCCTGTGGGGAAGACTATACTCGGAAATATAACTACTTAAACAAGTTTAATTTCTGGAAAAACAAGTTTTTTGAAGTTTTAGACACTCTAAAACACTTTACATTTCTGCATTTTTATTTCCGTACGCTGCTTAGGCAGCCAAACAATCCGAAAGGTCTTAAACCTTCGGGACTTAGGTTATGTTCGTGTTTATCGACGTTGGAGTCGAGTTTTTGATTAATTAAATCCGTAAGTTCTTGTTTATTTTTATGTCTTTAAATTCTGCAAGTCTAATTATGTCTAGCCTTCTCGGCTAGATCTTTAATTCTGGCGTTTGAATGATGAAATTGGTTTAAGCATAAATCTGGACTCGTGAGGCCAAAATGGGCATAGTAATGCATGATTAGTTTCCGTTAATTCTTGTGCCTTATTCCACGTGAGTGTGTGTCTGAAGTGCCCAATGTGGCTGATCACTCGTTAGGTAAAGAGGGCACACCAATGTTAATTGAATTGGCGAATCGTGACTGTGTGTCGGTTGATAGAGTAATAAGGGAATTAATGGGGTGTTGTGGGCACAAGAGGAATTAGTTGAACACAACAGATCTGGGTCCGTCTAGGGCACACTGCTGCTTGCTTACTTACATCTCTTAGAGAAATCAGGAGGTGGGTAACTGGTTAGGGGTTTAATCGAAGAGGAATCACTTTTAAACCTAAAATGAAAGGATGGATGAGGAGACGCATGAGAGGAATCCGGTCACCATAACTAGATGACTTATCATGTATGAAAATCGGTGTGCCCATGATCGAGTTGTTTTATGTTTAACCAAGATCTAATTCGAATGCCAGAATCTTTTGTTATTTGATAGTTTTCTTTAGTTTCTTTTGCAGATTTAATTTCAGTATAGTGACAATACCAAAACCCCATTTGTGATTGGTTACTTGAAGATAGAATCGCAACAGCTCTCTGTGGGATTGACCCGTACTCATTGGCTAGCTACGCTTGCTGTGGGCACAGGAGTTTATAAATATATTTTTGAGCGCGAAACGATAGCGCGTCAAAATTGGCGCCGTTGCCAGGGAGCTGATTTCTAGTGATTTTATCTTCCACAATTGGTGGGCCTGGAAGTTGATGCCCAGGGGCTCTTCAGAGGAGACTCTATTGTACGATCTAGAGATAGAGAAGACTTCGAGGAAAAACAGGGCAGCAGTGAAGAGGGCACGCCAAGCAGCAAACAGACCTCGTGAGCCCACACCGCCACCAGAAGATCGAGAAGATCAAGGAGACGAAGGGCACGAGGAGGAAGGACAGTTCGAGAACGGCCATAACATCAACATGGCCACAAATGGAAATGCCGCGAATGGCAATGCGGATGATAACAGGACTTTAAGGTAGTTGGTCTTCCCGACCAACATGAATCTGCGCCCAATGGGCATTACACTCCCAGCTGTGACTCAAAACTGGGATATTCACGCAAACTTTATCTAGATCTTGTCGAAGTTCCACGGAATGCCTAGAGAGGATCCACAAAGGCATTTGCAAGATTTTGAGATGGTTTGCCAAACTCAACCATCCGACCATGGACGAGAAGAGTATGTGCGGTTGGTTTCGTTCCCTTTCACTCTTCAAGATGGGGCACGGGACTGGCTGTACACACTACTCACTGGCGCTGTGACTACATGGAGACAACTCCAACAGAAATTTTTGGAGAAATATTTCCCAACATCCAGAGTGCAAGAAATGAGAAAAAGGATAGGGAGCCTGAAGATGGGAACTAACGAAAGTTTCTATGACTATTGGGGAAGATTCCAGGTGATACTGGTGAAATGCCCACAGCACCAGATTACTGAACACGACTTGATTCAGTATTTCGTCGGAGGATTGAGACCACATGAGAGGACGATCGTGAATGCCTCGTGTGGAGGATTCATTTTGAACAAACAGCCTGTTGAAGCATTTAGAATCCTCACGGAAATGGCTGAAGACAACCGAGACTTCGGTGGAGAGGGTATTCGGGTTGTAAGTGAAATGGAGATGTTGTGAACCTAGATGGGTAAAGGAACATCTTAGTGGGCTCTTATTTAATTATCAATTGGGCTTTTATTATCTTTGTATTTCAATCAAAGTTGACCCAATCTAGATAATTTGTAACATGTTTTATTTCAAAGTATTGTAATAGTTTAAATACTAGGTTTGCCCTATGAAAATGCAATGAGAAAATATTCAAGTTTCTTCCTCCTAGTTCTTTCTGTTCTTCTCTCTTAGCTCTAAACCTCATCCCTTCCCATTTCTTCTAGCTTCGGCTCTCATATCATCTTTCCAGAAAATCACCAAAAAAAATGGAGAAACTAATGGGTTCACAACAATTGGTATCAGAGCCAGGTTAAACTATTACAATACTTTGAAATAAAACATGTTACTAATTATCTAGATTGGGTCAACTTTGATTGAAATACAAAGATAATAAAAGCCCAATTGATAATTAAATAAGAGCCCACTGAGATGTTCCTTTACCCATCTAGGTTCACAACATTACTCCCCCCTTTTTCAGATTCTCGTCCTCGAGAATCATATGTAGGCAATTTCAAAGCACAATATGATCTTGGGAACTCCTCTGGGTACAGGAGGGATCCATGAGAGCTCAAATTTTCCAGCAATTTACCTTGTTCTCTTCCCTCATCTACAAGGCATTTATTTGCAATCTCTCCAAACTTCGTCAGTGATTCTGGTGAGTAGCTCCTTCTCAATCTTGGATCAAGAATGATCTCGAGTGACCTCTCCCGTTGCCAAAGCATGGCCCATTCTGCAAGATTGATCTGATCCCTAGGTAGTGTTGGATTGATCACAGCTCGTGCACAGACAACTCCAAGCAGGACCACACCAATTGACTGAACATCAAATTTCTCAGTTAGATGCTGCCTTCTGAATTCTTCAGGATTAAGATAGCCGAAGCTCCCTTTGACTACAGTGCTTTCAAGAGTGTGCTCCAGTGAAGGGCCAGTTTTCGGCAGCCCAAACTGAGACATTTTTGCAATAAAGCTCTCATCCAACAAGATGTCAGTTGTCTTAACATCCTTGTAGATAATGCCCCTGTCTAATCCAGTAGGAAGGTAATGCAGTCCTTTCACGGAACTAAGGTAGATCTTTAGTCGTTGCTTCCAGCTTAATGGAGGCAAGTCGCTCCCTGATAGATGACTCCTCATAGTACCATTAGACATGTACTCATATACCAAGATCATTTCATCTTGTTCATTGCAGAACCCAATCAAGGAGACTAGATGACCATGTCTTAGCTTCAACAGTAGCTCAATTTCCGTCTCAAACTCATTCAGACCCAGTTGAGATTGTGGATTCGATCGTTTGATTGCTGCAAGAGTGCTTCCATCAAATCCTTCTATTCCAATCACTAGACTCCCATCAAAATTGTTCGTTGCTGCTCTATTCTCAGCTATAGTAAAGTGCCTTCCAGACTTAATGGTGCCATTTTGCCTATTGGGGTTGAGAGGCCTCCAGCCGGGAGGACTCTTATTGGCGTTAATTTCGTCTATTTTCTTCGTCCAGAAACAAAAAATAATCAAGCATATAGCTGCAACAATGACAATAGATGCAATGCCTTCCCCAATGCCGAGCAAAAGTATATTATTTTTCTTCTCTTTCACATTGTCATATGTCTCTACATAAGCTAGATTTCAATTCTGACTAAACTTGAAAACCCTCAAACCATGCAATAGAACACCAGTTCTAGCAGATCCAGTTGTGGGATCAGGACCCAGCGGTATCCAAATGGTGTTGCTTTTGGAAGAAATAGAGTTGAGGTAATCCTCATGATATGCTTTGTTCCTCCCTCCAGCTCGAACATAGGCATCAAAGTTCTCCGTAGCAGTTTTGTTGTCTACAAACATTCTGTAATCCTCCTGCTTTGGAATGTCGAACACCAGCTCGCACAAGTGTAGGTGAACTAGAGATTCAAAGTTCAAATGCACTTCCAACTTCCAAGACATGTTGAGTCTCCTCTCCACGACCACGACTCCAACATTTGCCAAAGTTCTTGTTGTTTCATGCACAATGAGCGGAGCCACAATAGTGTCACTCAATTGGGCATACGTGCCATTAGACGAGTTTCTGATTTTAGAACCAACATCTGTATTAATCATATAACCCAAATCCATCTCCCAGGTTCTACAAATAAGTGAATCTTGGGAGGGACTAATAGATGAGCCACTAATGGTAGGGCCCATCTGATGAGGACTTGCAATCGCAGCAGGTTGTGGGGAAGGATGGTATATGCCTGGGAACTGCATATGAGAGGATTGTACAGCTGCAGCAGCAGGAACATCCTTTGGGTTCATCCACTCTGAGGTCTCTGCCTGAGGGTTTAGGAAATAAAGACTTTCTTTATACTTGAGTCGAGATGAACCATCATGGCCTGCAGTGCTTGCAACAACCCAGGAGTATGAATGGCATAACCAGCTGGACTGGTAAAATTTTCAAACCCAGTAGGACTACCAGTAGGCACAGGCTTGAACTGTTGGGTGCCATACTTGACGCCACTTGGAGTTAGATGGAAGCTATTACCTGGCATCAGCAAGTAGATGCTGCCATTTGAGGGATGAGGATAGGTAGAACTGTTGGAATAACCAGGAATGGGCATATCATAACCTCGAACCAAGCCAACATCAGCATAGTCATTCAGGTTCTGCGGACTCGTAGAGTCATTCTTCTCAATCAGTTGACGGTCTGATACATCATCTGAAGCAGAAGAATTGGATCCTGAACTTCGGGCAGAGTCCTCCATCATCTCTAAATGTTTGCTAGCAGCATGTTCATCTCCTGAAGTTTCATATGGACAGATCAAATGCTTCCAAATCCAATAAAAAACTATCCCAACTTCGGTTTTGAAAAAGAAATCCATTATGTTCTATATTTTCCACTTTTCCTCCCAACATTCTACTAGCAATCCATATTAGTCCCCTCCAATTCTCCAGACTCAAGAAAACATCCATCATATCAGTTTTAGACCTGCCACAACACCTATAAACTATCTTCTGATGTTTGAGATTTGATTTAGACATATTATCAAACACTTGGAAGGTAAGAGCGAACAAGACTTTTGTCAAATAAAATCCCATATCATCCTCTCCAGATATATTTTTAGCAAGCCCTCGGATATTAGTTGCCCAAACAATGTCATTCCTTTTCGGTACCCACTTAAAGATCTTCACAAAACATCTAATTCCTCCATATTTAGCATACACAATTAAGAGTACAATTTCAACAAAGGTATTGTGCTCAATATCGACCTTTAGAACTTTAGTAAGAGTGTACTTACCTTTCTCTACCAATTTTGAGTTTGTATGCTTGGTTTCAGTTGTTGCCATCATAATCTTGACACGATTTTGTGGTGGCTGTGGCAGAAACAGAGGTGGCGATGGTAATGGTGGTGATGATGATAGTGATGTAGTAGATGGGATTTGGAGTTTTGGGGTAATTTTAACAGGTAGAACTTCAATTTCAGAAATCGGAACGGTAGTAGTAGGCTGTAGCGGTGGCTGATGTTGGGCATTTTGAGACGATGGTTGAAATTGGAATTGAGGTTCTGTAAGGCGGAGCAGCTGCATATGTAAGGAAGATAGGATATCATCCATTTGTTCGAACTTTTGCTTGATTCCCCCAAATTGTTCCCTAATTTGTTCCGTTTGTTCCTGGAATCGAAATTCCGATGCTTCCCTTTTCAAAATTTCTCTTTGAAGTTTATATTCTGATTTCTTCAATGCTTCTTCCAAATCATTCAAAATCATATCGTCGGTCATCTTCCGAGGATCGACCGCCCTGATACCAATTGTTGTGAACCCATTAGTTTCTCCATTTTTTTTGGTGATTTTCTGGAAAGATGATATGAGAGCCGAAGCTAGAAGAAATGGGAAGGGATGAGGTTTAGAGCTAAGAGAGAAGAACAGAAAGAACTAGGAGGAAGAAACTTGAATATTTTCTTATTGCATTTTCATAGGGCAAACCTAGTATTTAAACTATTACAATACTTTGAAATAAAACATGTTACTAATTATCTAGATTGGGTCAACTTTGATTGAAATACAAAGATAATAAAAGCCCAATTGATAATTAAATAAGAGCCCACTAAGATGTTCCTTTACCCATCTAGGTTCACAATAGGAGAGGGCACTGGACCAGAATAGCAGGATTGATAGATTGTGCACAAGATCGAAAGAATCTTGTCCGGTGCAAGCATGGCGAGGAAGCCCAGACCTTGTGGGGTATGTAAAAGCATATCTCACTTCACGGATGAATGCCCTACTCTACAAGACGAAATGGAAGAAGTGAATGCTATAGGTGGCCAGAATGGGCATTCCAGAAGATATGATCCCCATTCCCAGACTTATAATTCAGGCTGGAGAGACCATGAAAATTTTAGATGGAGAAGACCGGAGGATGGGCATCCTGGACGCCCATTGCCACCACCCGAGGAGAAAAGAAAGCCAAATAGGCTGGAAGATCTTGTGTTTGCTATGGCTGAGGAGAATGAGAAGTTTAAGCAAGAGACTCGAGCTGGTCTCTCGCACATGAGCAAGCAGATCAATCAATTGGCTCAAGCCATGCACAAGATGGAGGAGAAAAATGGGAAGCTGCCTTCCCAGGTCGAAAATCCAAGAGAACAAGTGAATGCAATAGCATTGAGAAGTGGAAAAGAGCTTCCGGAGATGGTCAAGCCGAGAGAAGAGAAGGATGATGTGCCCTTGAAGGAAGAAGTGGAAAAAATTCCCACAGAAGACAAGGCACAAGAGGCGGAGCAGACTGATGCTGTGCCCATTCCGGAAGTAAAGCAATCTGCCAAGATGCCCACTCCAGAAAGACGGAAACCTCTCTTTCCAGGGAGATTGGCACAAAATAGAAAAGAAGAGGAAACCAGGGAGATGCTAAAGGTATTCAGCAAAGTGGAGATCAACATTCCACTGATCGAGGTAATCAACCAAGTGCCGCGGTATGCCCGGTTTCTAAAGGAACTTTGTACCAGAAAGGTACGATTCAATGACGATGTAAGGTTCCTAGTTGGAGAGAATGTATCGGCTGTGATACAAAGGAAGTTACCCAAGAAGTGTGATGATCCAGGGATGTTCATGATCCCTTGCATTATTGGAGACAGAAAAGTTGAAAAGGCCATGCTGGACTTGGGGGCATCAATCAACGTAATGCCCCTGTCGGTGTTCAAAGAATTGAAGATTGGACCTTTGAAGGAGACCCGTGTGGTCATTCAACTAGCTGACAGGTCCAATGTATATCCAGAAGGCCTCATTGAAGATGTATTGGTCAAGGTGGACGAGCTTATTTTCCCAGCAGATTTTTATGTGCTTGACATGGGCACAGCGACTTCAAAATCTTCAGTTTTGTTACTAGGAAGGCCTTTCATGAAGACAGCTCGAACCAAAATTGATGTGGACAAAGGCACACTGACGTGTGAGTTTGATGGGGAGAAGGTGACATTCAACATCTTTGAAGCCATGAAGCACCCCTCGGATACAGAAAATTGTAATTTTGTGAACACATTTCATTACCCGAGCCGTTCTACTTTATCCATGATGAGCAACAGAGAACCGCTGGAATGGGCATTGTGGGATGGACTGCTTGACTAGGATGCCCTGGAAGAGGATGAGGACATAAGGGATGGAATTATGATGCTGTATTCCTTAGAAGAAATGCCACATGGATGTGTGGACTATGGTGTGCCCATTCGGAGAAATGATGATAAGCTGATGGCTTCTATTATCAAAGTGCCCAAGCTGGAGTTAAAGGCATTACCAAGGCATCTGAAATATGCCTATTTAGGGAATAATGAGACTCTCCCTGTAATCATAAGTGCGGGGTTGAATCAAGCTGATGAGGATCGCCTTTTGAGATTGTTGAGACTGTACAAGGAGGCACTCGGATGGACATTGGCTGTAACGCCCCGGTCCCGGGAGAAGGGCAGGGGACCGGTGCGCTACTTGGGGAAAGGGGGAAGGGGTTGTTGAACAGAAGCAATCAAAGAAATAGGGTTAGTGCCCTAAAAATATGGGCAGCATAACCTCTATAAATGGATCAATCCACGCTTTTAAAGCGTATGAAATGACTCAAACCAGATACCATGACTCTTAGGATGAACCCAAGAAAGAATAACAAAGGCAAACTTCAATGTAAATAATAACAGTTCAAAGGTTAACTGTTAATAGGTTAGGCATAAAAAAAAGCCAGACTGATGTCTGTCCAAATACTTAAAGTAAAGAGATGCCAGGCTCCCGCCTGTCGTGAAAGCAATATAAAGCCAGGCTTTTGCCTTGACATGAAAAACAATGTAAAGCCAGGCTTGCGCCTGTCTGAGTAAGGAAAGTAAATAAATGCCAGGCTTTCGCCTGTCAGGAACAGAAAGTAAACGGGATTCGGAGAACCGAACACTCCGTAACAATAAAGAAAATGGGATTCGGAGAACCGAACACTCCATAACAGTAAAGAAAATGGGATTCGGAGAACCGAACACTCCATAACAGTAAATAAAATGGGATTCGGAGAACCGAACACTCCATAACAGTAAAGAAAATGGGATTCGGAGAACCGAACACTCCATAACCGTAAATAAAATGGGATTCGGAGAACCGAACACTCCATAACAGTAAATAAAATGGGATTCGGAGAACCGAACACTCCATAACAATAATCAGAGTAAGCGGACAAAAACGCAGTGCATTTATTCAGACACAAAAGGTAACCATGTTCTCAGTTGGACTCCACACATAAAAGAAACATATACATCAAAAGATAGCCCTTCAGCCTTAGCACAACCGTCCACCATCCCGCAGCTCATCCTGAAAATATTTGAAAAGATTTGGGCGTGAGTACTAATGCACTCAGTGGGTACTTTTGAGAAAAACCTTCAGAATCATTTTATAAAATAGAATATCCAATCATATTGAGAGCATATCATGGAAAGCTTTTAAAGTAGAAAATTTGCGAATTCCATGTATACTAAATCATTTTAGTTCCATCATTGTGCGCAACTCTCCCCTAGAACGCTTACGGTGAGTCGGTTCGTGTACACAACCCGGCTGCTTAAGGTTGGACACTGCCCTGTTTGCTTGGGGCTCGATATCGTGAACCATTGTAGTTTCGTCACCAAAAACAGTAGTAAGACTTACATGAGTCAGGAGAGCACATCAAATACAGTCATGAGTTGGATATTCAATCATATTCATTTTATAAATATCAGGGCTTAATAACCCGAAACATATTTTTATATAATAAAAACCCACCTGGTAATCTGAGCTAGATCTAGATTCTGATTCTGATCTCAACTAGAAGTCTCCTTCTTCTGTGCCTACAAGATTATCCGGCAACTTAGTTTCGATGAATGACTACCATTATGTCAAAATCTAACCTTTCTTAGCTATGAAGTAAATATTATAATATCTACTATCTTAATACGCAGCACCCGGATCATCAAAATATTTTGACTCTTAAGGGAACTTTACTCAGGGCATTTTTATAAAGAAAAACCGTTTAGGAAGTTTTGGCATACGGGGTGGTCAAACCCGTATCCTAAAATTAATTCGGTACAAATAAATTCATACCGCAAGATCTGCCCATTGGAAAAATATGAAACTTTAAATAAAAATACTATATTTTGACACGGAACAACTTTTGAGTTTAAAAATACGATAGGGCTATCCACGAAGGATAGATCTGAAAAAGACTACAATTTAATAATCGGATACCCAAAATATACCCGAAATTAAAAAGTGACAACATGGAAAATGTATATAAATATACATAGAACATAAAACCCTAAAGACACTTTTTGATTCGATGACCCGAAAGAGTCACCGATTTGAAAGGTGGTGGCGACTTTTGGCGGCGGTCACGATGATTTTCCATCGTGATCGTCCGTCGTGTCATCACTTCAATCACGTATTCGTGATCTATGCGTTGACACCTTCAAAATGACTATTTCGGAAATGAAATAGGAAACTAGAGACGTACCTTCTCTAGAAGCTGCTCGGCGTTTCGATTTTGAAAATGAATGAAAAATGAAACCTTAACCTCCTATTTATAGAAGAAAAATAAATAGGATAATATTTCGAAAAAGAAATTGGATAATGACGGATGTGCCTTAGTTATCCAAATCTATTACCTTTCACCCTAAAATTGTGCCAAGTGTTCATTTGAACTCGAAATTGGAAAATTCAAAGTTTGGCACGATGCTTGAAAATTTTTCTATCAACCCAAGAAAAATATCAGAACATATTTTTAAAGCAATTTTTGACCAAAAAAAATTTTAATAGATTTCCCTGGCTGCGATTTTCCTTTATTTGAGTCCTTTAAGGACCCAACTTCTTACCTAAATTACCCTCAGGTAACATAAGTTGAGTAAAACCCCTCTAAAATATTTCGGGGTATTACATTCTACCCTTCTTAATAAAAATTTCGTCCCGAAATTTGCGTACCTCTATAGGGTAAATCAGGGTACAACTCCTTGATTCTGCTTTCAAGCTCCCAGGTAGCTTCCTCTCTCCCATGGTTATTCCATAGGACTTTCACCAGTGATATCTGTTTGTTCCGTAATTTTTGGACCTTTTGGTCAAGAATAGCCTCTGGTTTTTCTTCATATGATAAATCCTGATTCAGGACTATCTCTTCATTCTTTATAACGTGTGTAGTATCAAACACGTACTTTCTCAACATTGAGACATGAAAAACATTATGAACCTCAGCTAGACTTGGCGGTAAGGCTAGTCTATAAGCTACCTCTCCAACTCGTTCAAGAATTTCAAATGGTCCAATATACCGTGGTTTCAATTTTCCTCTTTTGCCAAAACGTATAATTCCTTTAGTAGGAGATATTTTGAGAAAGACCTTATCTCCAACATTAAAATACAGATCCTTTCGACGTTTATCTGCATAGGCTTTTTGTCTATCTTGGGCCTCCTTCATTCTCATTCTTATCTTATCAATTATTTCGATTGTTATCTGAACAATCTCAGGGCCTAATATCTTTCTTTCACCCACTTCATCCCAATAAAGTGGTGATCTACATTTTCGGCCATACAATGCTTCATATGGTGCCATTCCAATGGTTGCCTGATAACTGTTGTTATAGGCGAACTCTACTAAGGGTAAAACATTTTCCCAGCTTCCACCTCTATCAGTTAAAACTCCTCTGAGCATATCCTCTAGTATTTGTATTGTCCTTTCTGATTGTCCATCAGTTTGAGGATGGAAAGCTGTACTGAAATTTAGTTGTGTTCCCATGGCATCTTGGAGACTTATCCAGAATTTAGAAGTAAATCTGGTATCTCGGTCAGAGGTGATCGAGACAGGTACTCCGTGTAATCGCACAATCTCCTTCACATAGAGTTGAGCCAACTTATCTAGTCCAAGTGTCATCTTGATTGGCAAAAAGTGCGCGGATTTGGTCAATCGATCAACAACGACCCATATCGCAGTGTTTCCTCGCACTGACTTTGGTAATCCTACTATAAAATCCATGTTGATATGTTCCCATTTCCATTCTGGGATTTCAAGTGGTTGTAATAATCCTGATGGTCGTTGATGTACCGCCTTTACTTGCTGACAAGTTAAGCATCGTTCAACAAATGAGGCCACTTCTCTCTTCATATTTCGCCACCAGAAGTTTCTCTTCAAATCTCTATACATCTTTGTACTTCCAGGGTGAGCGGTATATGGAGTATCATGAGCTTCCATCATGATTTCATTCTTTAACTCTTCATTGTGGGGCACACATATTCTTCTTTCGTACATGAGAGCATTATCATTTGCTTCAGCAAATCCTTTTGAATCCTCAGATCTTACTTTCAATCGCATCTTCTCCAAAAATTGATCCCCTCTTTGTGCCTCCACAATTCGTTTCCTTAAATCGGGTTTAGCTATTAAAGTAGCTATAAGTCCTTTAGTAGAGTCTGGTGGTTGAACCAACTGTAACTCTAGTCTTTGAAATTCTTCAATTAACCTTTCTTCTTGTGTTAGGAAACAACCTAACTCTGCTTTGGTTTTTCGGCTAAGGGCGTCTGCTACAACATTTGCTTTACCGGGGTGGTAGAGAATGGTACAATCATAATCCTTAACTAATTCTAGCCACCTTCTCTGCCTCATGTTTAAATCCTTCTGTTCAAAGAAGTACTTAAGACTCTTATGATCAGTATAGATTTCACATCTGACACCGTATAAATAATGCCTCCAAATTTTCAAGGCATGTACCACAGCTGCAAGCTCTAGGTCATGGGTAGGATAATTTAACTCATGTGGCCTGAGCTGGCGAGATGCATAAGCAACGACTCTCTTGTCTTGCATTAGCACACACCCTAGCCCTAGCTTAGACGCATCTGTAAAGATAACAAATCCTTCATTTCCTTCTGGTATAACCAATACTGGAGCTGTGGTCAGTCTTTTCTTAAGTTCTTGGAAATTCTTCTCACATTCCTCAGTCCAAATAAACTTAGTCTTCTTTTTCAACAATTGTGTCATTGGTCTTGCCAATTTAGAAAATCCTTCAATAAATCTTCTATAGTAGCCTGCCAACCCTAAGAAACTTCTTATCTCATGTGCACTAGAAGGTGACTTCCAGTTACTTACTGCTTCAACCTTAGCAGGATCTACTTTGATTCCTTCTGATGACACAATATGGCCAAGGAACATTACCTCACTGAGCCAAAATTCACACTTGCTAAATTTGGCATATAATTTCTCCCTCCTCAATGTTTCCAAAATTATATGTAGATGTTCTTGGTGTTGTTCCTCACTTTTGGAATAGATAAGAATATCATCTATAAACACAAGAACAAAGTTATCCAGATATTGATGAAAGACTCTGTTCATCATATCCATGAACACAGCAGGTGCATTAGTCAACCCAAATGGCATCACTAAGAATTCATAGTGGCCGTAACGTGTTCGAAATGCTGTCTTAGGCACATCTTCTTTTCTTATCTTCAATTGGTGATAACCTGAACGTAAATCAATCTTTGAAAATACGTTAGCTCCTCTTAGTTGGTCAAACAAGTCATCGATCCTTGGCAAGGGATACTTATTCTTAACTGTCACCTTATTCAACTCCCTATAGTCTATGCACATTCGCAATGTACCATCCTTCTTTTTAACAAAGAGAATAGACGCTCCCCAAGGTGAGACACTGGGTTGTATGAAACCTAAGTCCAACAGCTCTTGTAGTTGTACCTTCAGTTCTTGCAACTCATTAGGGGCCATTCTATATGGTGCCTTAGATATTGGAGCTGCTCCTGGTTCCAAGTCAATGGTAAATTCAGTTTGCCTATCGGGCGGTAGCCCTGGTAGGTCCTGTGGAAAAACATCCTTGTATTCCCGAACGATAGGGACTTGATCTATCGTTACTCCCTCTTTCTCTTTTCCTACTAGGTTAACCAGAAAAGCATGGCAACCTTCTTTTCTCATTAGCTTTATAGCTTTCAGGGCTGAAACAACTGGTATCTTCAAACCCATTCTTGCTCCAAAGAAAATTACCTTTGGTTCTCCTGGTTTCTGGAATATAACTTCTCTCTCATGACAACGTATAGTTGCATACGTTGCAGTTAGCCAATTCATTCCCAAGATTATATCAAAATCCTTCATGTCAATTACATATAAATCCGTGATGAAAATCTTTTTGTTAATCTCGAGTTCCAAATTCAGGCATATTCTATTGGCTATCACAGTTTTTCCAGAAGGGATGCTAACTTCTAAGGCATTAGTAGCATCTACTTGTCTAAGTTTTAATCTTTGACTAGCCTTTTCTGAAATAAAAGAGTGTGTAGCTCCAGTATCAAATAAAGCGAGCACAGGTATATTAACCATGTTAATCATACCTGCCAAATTTTCTGGAGCTCGCTCTGCCTGCTGTTGCTGAAGTGCATAAGTCCTGGCTGGCTGTAGGGCACATTGTCCTTGGTCTGGCTTAAAATTTCCTCTCTGATTTTGCCTTAAGTTTCCACCCTGATTAGGCCTAGAATTGTTCCCTTGATTAGGCCTCTGATTTATATTCCCATCTTGTGCTGGTCTAGGAGGAAAACCTGTATTTCCTTTACTCCTAGGACAATCTCGAGCAAAATGTCCCGGTTGATGACAGAAGAAACATCCATCTGTATTCCTCATACACTTTCCTGAATGAAACTTCCGGCAGATAGGGCAGGGAGTCCTATTTCCTTGTTGATTCTGTTGCCCATAATTGGTATTTCCCTTGGCCCACTGTTGCTTATTTCCCACTGCATTTCTATCTTCCCATTTCCGCTTTCCCTTCAGATCTTGGGAAGATTGTTGTGGCTGGATTTTCTCAGCTGGCATAACAGATTCTATGTTCAAAGCCCGACGCAGTGTTTGCGCATACGACATCTCATCATGCCCCATAAGAGTCATGCTGATTTCTGGTTTAAGGCCCTTCCTAAACTTCTTAGCCTTCTTGCAGTCCGAGTCCACGAGATGTGGAGCATAACGAGAGAGTTGATTAAAGGCACGGTCATACTCAGTAACAGTAGAGCTTCCCTGTCGGAGGTTCCAGAATTCCGACTCTTTCTTTTCTCGATAGCAATCAGGAATGTATTTCTGATAAACTTCTTCCTTGAAGTCTTCCCAAGTAAATTCCTGCCATTGCTCATAAGTCATAGTTCTTTTTACAGACTCCCACCAATAGTCTGCATCGTCAATCAATTGAAACTGAGCACATGTAAGCTTTTCCTCATTCATGCAAGACATGTAATCAAATATTCGGTCCAGAGATCGAATCCATTTTTCTGCATCTATTGGGTCACCTAGCCCATTGAAAGTAGGTGGGTGATGTTTACGAAAAGCTTCTTCTGCTCTTGATGTCGGTATGGGAATTGGAATTGGTGCAGGTTGTCCATGGTTTTCTTGGTTCTGTGTTCTTTTCTTAGGCGGCATTCTGAAAAATTTTAGGCTTCAGAAATAACTATCACAAAATCTACTTCGTGCTAAATTAATATGAATGTGAGATATCTCCTAAACTAAATACTCAACAACATTTCTCATGCAATTCTAATCAGTCTACTTATTTGTAAAGGAAAGCACTTAGTCAGTCTACGTTCCACATGAATCTTAAGAGAGGCACTTAAAATCCAATCTATGTGTATAAGTCACAATTGGCTATGTTCATCTACATTCTCAATCAAATCATTCTACGTTCATATTTCATCTTCATAAGCATTCTCGGTTTCCCATCAATTTAACATCATCACATTTCCAATTACTTTAACATTCTCACATTTCCAATCACTTACACATTATCACATTTCTAATCATAGGGCATTAATTACTATCACCACACATTCCTTCAAATAATATCATGGACATATAGTCCCATTTAAATATAATAATTCAATACCATCTGGGCACAATGCCCCACAATTTTTTTTTTTTTTTTACCATCATGGACAATAAGTCCCTTTCATTCATAACCATCATCATATGGAAACATAGTCCAAAATGATACCATTATCCTTTCGAAACAATCATTGGCGTGACTTTTCATAAATACCATCAATGTGGAGAATGGTCCTTATCCACATTTCTTTTTTTTTTAAAAATCAGTAAATATAATTGAATCTAAAAAACATTTTAACTCACGTACCTTTTTTTTTAAGCAAGATGAGAGCGGTGTAGGCGACGTGCTAGGGCTATCAGACAATTAATTAAGAGAATACACTGAGAACTAGACTTAATCAATAATATGACAGGCCTGCAGAGTTGCAGCCTGCTCTGATACCACTCTGTAACGCCCCGGTCCCGGGAGAAGGGCAGGGGACCGGTGCGCTACTTGGGGAAAGGGGGAAGGGGTTGTTGAACAGAAGCAATCAAAGAAATAGGGTTAGTGCCCTAAAAATATGGGCAGCATAACCTCTATAAATGGATCAATCCACGCTTTTAAAGCGTATGAAATGACTCAAACCAGATACCATGACTCTTAGGATGAACCCAAGAAAGAATAACAAAGGCAAACTTCAATGTAAATAATAACAGTTCAAAGGTTAACTGTTAATAGGTTAGGCATAAAAAAAAGCCAGACTGATGTCTGTCCAAATACTTAAAGTAAAGAGATGCCAGGCTCCCGCCTGTCGTGAAAGCAATATAAAGCCAGGCTTTTGCCTTGACATGAAAAACAATGTAAAGCCAGGCTTGCGCCTGTCTGAGTAAGGAAAGTAAATAAATGCCAGGCTTTCGCCTGTCAGGAACAGAAAGTAAACGGGATTCGGAGAACCGAACACTCCGTAACAATAAAGAAAATGGGATTCGGAGAACCGAACACTCCATAACAGTAAAGAAAATGGGATTCGGAGAACCGAACACTCCATAACAGTAAATAAAATGGGATTCGGAGAACCGAACACTCCATAACAGTAAAGAAAATGGGATTCGGAGAACCGAACACTCCATAACCGTAAATAAAATGGGATTCGGAGAACCGAACACTCCATAACAGTAAATAAAATGGGATTCGGAGAACCGAACACTCCATAACAATAATCAGAGTAAGCGGACAAAAACGCAGTGCATTTATTCAGACACAAAAGGTAACCATGTTCTCAGTTGGACTCCACACATAAAAGAAACATATACATCAAAAGATAGCCCTTCAGCCTTAGCACAACCGTCCACCATCCCGCAGCTCATCCTGAAAATATTTGAAAAGATTTGGGCGTGAGTACTAATGCACTCAGTGGGTACTTTTGAGAAAAACCTTCAGAATCATTTTATAAAATAGAATATCCAATCATATTGAGAGCATATCATGGAAAGCTTTTAAAGTAGAAAATTTGCGAATTCCATGTATACTAAATCATTTTAGTTCCATCATTGCGCGCAACTCTCCCCTAGAACGCTTACGGTGAGTCGGTTCGTGTACACAACCCGGCTGCTTAAGGTTGGACACTGCCCTGTTTGCTTGGGGCTCGATATCGTGAACCATTGTAGTTTCGTCACCAAAAACAGTAGTAAGACTTACATGAGTCAGGAGAGCACATCAAATACAGTCATGAGTTGGATATTCAATCATATTCATTTTATAAATATCAGGGCTTAATAACCCGAAACATATTTTTATATAATAAAAACCCACCTGGTAATCTGAGCTAGATCTAGATTCTGATTCTGATCTCAACTAGAAGTCTCCTTCTTCTGTGCCTACAAGATTATCCGGCAACTTAGTTTCGATGAATGACTACCATTATGTCAAAATCTAACCTTTCTTAGCTATGAAGTAAATATTATAATATCTACTATCTTAATACGCAGCACCCGGATCATCAAAATATTTTGACTCTTAAGGGAACTTTACTCAGGGCATTTTTATAAAGAAAAACCGTTTAGGAAGTTTTGGCATACGGGGTGGTCAAACCCGTATCCTAAAATTAATTCGGTACAAATAAATTCATACCGCAAGATCTGCCCATTGGAAAAATATGAAACTTTAAATAAAAATACTATATTTTGACACGGAACAACTTTTGAGTTTAAAAATACGATAGGGCTATCCACGAAGGATAGATCTGAAAAAGACTACAATTTAATAATCGGATACCCAAAATATACCCGAAATTAAAAAGTGACAACATGGAAAATGTATATAAATATACATAGAACATAAAACCCTAAAGACACTTTTTGATTCGATGACCCGAAAGAGTCACCGATTTGAAAGGTGGTGGCGACTTTTGGCGGCGGTCACGATGATTTTCCATCGTGATCGTCCGTCGTGTCATCATTTCAATCACGTATTCGTGATCTATGCGTTGACACCTTCAAAATGACTATTTCGGAAATGAAATAGGAAACTAGAGACGTACCTTCTCTAGAAGCTGCTCGGCGTTTCGATTTTGAAAATGAATGAAAAATGAAACCTTAACCTCCTATTTATAGAAGAAAAATAAATAGGATAATATTTCGAAAAAGAAATTGGATAATGACGGATGTGCCTTAGTTATCCAAATCTATTACCTTTCACCCTAAAATTGTGCCAAGTGTTCATTTGAACTCGAAATTGGAAAATTCAAAGTTTGGCACGATGCTTGAAAATTTTTCTATCAACCCAAGAAAAATATCAGAACATATTTTTAAAGCAATTTTTGACCAAAAAAAATTTTAATAGATTTCCCTGGCTGCGATTTTCCTTTATTTGAGTCCTTTAAGGACCCAACTTTTTACCTAAATTACCCTCAGGTAACATAAGTTGAGTAAAACCCCTCTAAAATATTTCGGGGTATTACATTGGCAGATATAAAGGGCATTAGCCCAGCGGTTTGCATGCACAAAATTTTGTTGGAAGATGATGCAAAACCCGTTCGTGACCCACAAAGAAAGCTCAATCCAGTGATGAAGGATGTGGTGCTAAAAGAGATAATTAAGCTTCTGGACCAGGGCATTATATACCCAATTTCAGATAGCAAGTGGGTCAGTCCAATCCATGTTGTGCCCAAGAAGTCGGGCATTCAAGTGGTGAAAAATGAAAAAGGAGAGCTTGTGCCCACACGACTGCAAACTGGCTGGAGAGTTTGCATTGATTACCGGAAGCTGAACACGGTCACACGGAAGGATCATTTCCCACTTCCGTTCATTGACCAGATGTTGGAAAGACTCGCAGGAAACAAGTTCTTTTGTTTCCTGGATGGATATTCAGGATACATGCAGATTGCAGTAAGTCAAGAGGACCAGGAGAAAACAACATTCACGTCCCCATTCGACACGTTTGCCTATCACAGAATGCTCTTTGGCCTCTGCAATGCTCCTGGCACTTTTCAGTGGTGTATGATGAGTATATTCTCTGATTTGCTCGAGAACTGCATTGAAGTATTCATGGATGACTTCACAGTGTACGGGAGCTGCTTTGATCGATGTTTAGACAATTTGGAGAAAGTGTTGCAGCGTTGTGTGGACAAATGCCTAGTACTGAACTATGAAAAATGTCATTTCATGGTCAGAGAGGACATTGTACTGGGACATGTGATTTTCGAGAGGGGCATTGAAGTCGACAAAGCCATGGTGGACATAATCGAGAAATTACCATACCCCACGTCAGTGAAGCAAGTGAGAGGATTCATGGGGCACGCTGGATTCTACAGGAGGTTTATAAAGGATTTTGCAAAAATTGCCCAGCCTATTACTCACTTATTGCAGCAAGATGTTCCATTTGAATTTGATGAAGAGTGTAAGAATGCATTCAATGTTTTGAAGAAGCAACTGGTCACGGCACCAGTCATTCAACCACCAGATTGGGGAATGCCCTTTGAGATTATGTGTGACGCCAGTGGGTACGCTGTGGGCGCTGTACTGGGTCAGAAAAGAGGAAAAGAAAGCCATGTAATTTACTATGCCTCCAAGACTCTGAATGGGGCA
The DNA here is from genome assembly GCA_026008535.1 of Perilla frutescens. NCBI lineage: Eukaryota > Viridiplantae > Streptophyta > Magnoliopsida > Lamiales > Lamiaceae > Perilla > Perilla frutescens. The sequence continues at coordinate 42,899,270 of BRKX01000001.1, forward strand.
CAGTGTAATTACACCACTACTGAGAAGGAGCTGTTGGCAGTAGTGTTTGCATTTGAGAAGTTTCGATCTTATCTCTTGGGAGCAAAGAGCATTGTCTATACGGATCATGGTGCCCTGAGGCATTTGATGACCAAGAAGGAGACGAAGCCAAGACTGATTAGGTGGATCTTACTTTTGCAAGAGTTCGATGTCCAGATTAAAGATAAGAGTGGGGCACAGAACCTGGTAGCTAACCATCTAAGCCGGGTGCTGAATGAGAAAGGCGACGAAATGCCCATTGCCGATCATTTTCCTGATGAGCATTTGTATTCAGCAAGGGGCATTCTAACACCCTGGTATGCAGATATAGTGAACTACCTTGAGTCTGGAGAGATGCCTATTGGATACTCAAGGTACCAGAAAAATAAACTGAGGTATGAGAGCAGGTTCTATGCATGGGATTGTCCTATTCTATGGAGAAGGTGCTATGATCAAATCATTAGAATATGTGTCCCTGATGAGGAGATAAATTTAATTATAAAGCATTGTCACAATTATGCTTGCGGAGGGCATTTCGGACCAAATCGAACAGCCAGAAGAATTTTGGATTGTAGGTTCTTTTGGCCCACAATATTCAAGGATGCCCACAACGTCTGCAGAAGGTGTGACCAATGCCAGAGGGTAGGGAACATCACAAGAAGAAATGAAATGCCCATGACACCAATCATGCCAGTGGAGATTTTCAATATTTGGGGAATGGATTTTATGGGACCCTTTCCAAATTCGAGGGGGAACCAGTACATTATCCTGGTAGTTGATTATATTTCAAAATGGGTAGAAGCAATGGCTACTCCTACCAATGATGCAAGAGTAGTAGCTGCATTTCTGAAATCCCACATTTTCAGTCGGTTTGGTGTGCCCAGGTCCATCATCAGTGATCAAGGGACCCATTTTTGCAACCAAACGCTGGAAAGATTATTGAAGAAGTATGGGGTTCACCATAGGGTCACCACACCTTACCATCCCCAAGGAAATGGCCAAGCTGAAGTCTCAAATCGAGAAATTAAAGCCATTCTTGGGAAGGTTGTGGCCTCGAACCAAAAAGATTGGAGTATTCATCTAGAAGATGCCTTGTGGGCATACCGAACTGCATTCAAGACTCCAATTGGGATGTCCCCATACAGGATGTTATTTGGGAAGTGTTGCCATCTACCAGTCAAGTTAGAGCATAAGGCACGATGGGCACTTCAGAAGCTAAATATGGATCCTGACGCCGCTGGGCATTTCAGGAAATTTCAAATTCAAGAGCTGGAAGAAATGAGAATGGAGGCCTATGATAATTCGGTGCTGTACAAGGAAAGAATGAAAAGGCTCCATGATCGAGTGATTCGAAGGAAGAGATTTAGCCCAGGACAGAAAGTCCTATTGTACCATTCAAGGTTCAAGCTTATGGGAGGAGGACTGAGGACCAAGTGGGTTGGTCCATTTGAAGTGTATGCAGAATGCCCGAATGGGGCAATTGAGCTGATAAACCCCGACACTGGAGGGCGCTTCAAAGTGAATGGCCACCGTGTGAAAGCTTATTTGGGGCACTCTGATGAAGATGTCACAGTGATCTGGCTCGCGGAGCCCACTTACGCCTGATCTGGGGTGATGTCGTGCCCACGACAATAACTGGGGCGCTAAGAAGCCCGTTAAGGCTCCGACTCCTGTGCCGTCTGTGGAGATCGAGGACTTGGAAGACGAAGAAGAAGGAGAGGAAGTTGAAGGGAGAGAAGAGGCTGAAGATGAAGGAGACAGAGACACCGATTTGGACAAATACCTAACTGAGATTGAAGACATTGAGGTTGAGCCCCAACCAGAGAAGGTACCCCTGTTTGAAGAAGAAAAGGCCCCAGCTGACATCAAGAAGCGAGCACTGGAGAAGGCCAAAGGGAAGAGAAAGGTTGGAGAGCCCATTCCAGAGCCAACCGAGCCAGAGATGTCCCAGCAAGGGGACACTGAAGAAGAGAAGGAGCAGGAGGAGCCCAGTGCGCCCTCCCAAACGCAAGCAGGCTCTAAAGAGCCCTCGGAGGACTCCTCACCTAGGCAAAGGGTGGGGAAATCTGTTGGAATGAAAGCCGGAGCCAAGCTGGCTGGAGAGGCCTCTTCACGGAAGAGGAATGCTGAAGAGGGCACTTCAGCCCCTGTGCCTAAGAGAGGCAGAGGGATGGGGAGCCCCACACCGAGTAAGCCCAGCAGTGGCCCGCCACCAGTCAGGGGCATCATCAACTCTAAGGGAGTCCATCGTGAGACGCTTGCAGCTCTTGGTATAGAGCAGGAGGTACGGAATTTATTTTCTGCAATTGGTTGGGAATGCTTTTTAGATATGGAGTGTGTTATTTTTCCATCGTTGTCTCGGGATTTTGTCCAAAATTTGAAAATTAAAGCTGTGAACAAGCCTGCCACTTCCACCAGGGTATTGTCTTTTAAAATGATGGGTAGGAGTTATTCTCTTTCTGCTGATGATTTGAATATGTTACTGGGCATCGTGACATACTTAGGCCTCCAGGAGGAGGAGTATGTAGATGTCGTGACTATAGTGCCCGACTCTGCAGAGGGAGTCGATGCAAAATGGGTCGATATTGGGGATGGATCCGTTTTTCAAAGCGGATCCACAAAGGGATACTGTTTAAATAATGATGCTTTGAGATTCTGTCATAGGGTGTTGGCCTATAACTTTTTCGGCCGTAAGGATAGCTCAAATTCAATCACAAATCAGAAGCTATTCATTTTGTGGTGCATGGTGCACAAAATCAGAATCAATTTCGGTTCTGTGGCCATTGCACATTTTCGAGAAATCAAAACACACCCTAGGCATCGTATCTCTTGTGCCCAGTTGATCACCCAGCTTGCTGTTAGACATAGGCTCTTTGATTTGAATGAAACTGATTTGACCCCCCTTCCCCGTGAGTATTTTGATCTTAATTGCCTGAGGAGAATGCAAGATGTGATTGACGATGAGGATGGGAAGCCTGTTTTCTTTGTACCGGAGGCAGACCCCTCGAGCATGCTTTTAGCTATTGCAGGCACATCGAAGAAACCACCAGCATGGAAGGCACTGCAGAGGGAGCACCCAGTCGCAGTGATCACAAGGAGACTTGAGTTGATAGAGAATGCCCAATTCCAGACCAATGAAAAACTGAGCCGAATAGAAGCAGCCCTGAAGGCCTATTTCAAGCATGTTGGGTTCTCCTACCTAACGCCCGCAACCGATTGACCTGGTTCTTTCTGTCCTTTAGATTAGGTTTTATTTTTGTTTTTGTTTTTGTTGTTCTGTTTTCTTTGTTGTCTTGTTGTTTGAGTCTGTGTCCACACTTTGCAAGATGCAAAGTGTGTGGGTGGGTAATTGAGTCAAAGCATGCTTATTTGTGAGTCTGTGTGGGCATTTCACGTTATGATTCAATTTTTATTGCTTTACAGAAAAATCAGCATGCCCAATTAAGATAGGGATGACGAACGAGTTTTAGCATGCCCTGTGAGACTTGAGCCTATATGCTGTATGCTTCAATTTTACAGTTTTCTTTCATTCATGAGTGTGAATAATTATGTGCTTAAGATGTTCTAGAATTTGCCTTTGTTCTGTGTTTAATTCTGGGAATTGTTGATGCATAGGTAGATGAGATAGGCCATGTTTCACTGAACCACTGAAATAAATACCTCCCACCAATGACACAGCCCTTGCACCCCCTTTTGAGCCTATGAAATGCCCTGGCCGATTTTGTTCTGGGATGGTTTATACTAGCCAGGGCATTATAAAACCTGAAAAGAAAAAATGGGTAAGGCAGAGTTGCTTTCTGGGAAGGCATATATATGAAGGGCTAGGAAAGATAGGGGGAAGAATAAAAGAATAAAAAAAAAAGAAAAACAAGAAAAAAGAAAAAAAGTGATTAGAAAAAGAAAAAAAAAGAAGAAAAAGAAAAAGAAAAAATAGCCTGAATAAAATTCCCCCGAGTTCTAAGTGTTTAGAATGCCCAAAATAAGGATTCAGTGCCTGAATAGGGCACATGAGGGTAGAGAATAGAAAGGAGCTGGGGGGGTCTGTACAATCAATAAAAACCCCTCCCACTTAAAATGCCCAACTGTAGCCTAAAAATCCCTATTGATACTAATGCATCATGGTTTCTGGAGAATGAACAGCAGAACTTTGGCAAACTTATGGGACGAATTTGCATAGAATTACAGCCGAAATGAGAGTATACACTGAGTGAAGAGAGTCTGTGAGGAACATCGAGCTAAAACTCATTTTTGACCTATTTTAGGTATGCTGGAATTTACAATTTTTGTTGGATTACTTCTGATGTGCCCACACAGAGTAACAGTTTGCATGCTTGTGTCTTGAGTCTGTTTCTTTTCTCTTTTATTTTCTTTTGTTTTTCTGGATGCATTGCACCCCATGCTTGAGGACAATCATGCTTAAAGTGTGTGGGTATGATAAGTCCATTTATTTCGTGTTTTAGGGGCGTTTTATCATGTATAAATGTCCTTTTTAGTGTGTTTTGAGTCGAAAAGAACCAGGTTGCGGTCAAAGGGCATTCCAAGAGTCGAGTTTGTCGGAAGGCGCATTTTATGCCCAAATATTCACGATTATCTCGCACATATGTTCATCAGAGGCACAGGGGACGTCCTCAATATCCATCCCACATTCGGTCAGTGAAGTGGGCATATCAGATACGGAAGGAGCTGACAGACGATGCCGTGCCCACAGTACTCGCACAGACTCGACCACAAGTCAGAATGGGCATTCCAGTGAAATTCGGGATTTAGTTGAAGAACAGCTGGTGGGAAGATAGATACATATCCGCGGGAGAGTTGGAGCTAAGCTGGACTCCTGGAAGGTGCTGCAATAAAAGGATAAGCTCAGACGAGGAGATAAAGCTAAATCTGAGGAGATAAGAGCAATCCCTAAAAAATAGGGATTTGTTGAAGCTGAAGCTTATCCAGTCAAGTCAGCGAGGGCACGCCATTCCGGATTTTCAGCAGAAGACCCCCGCCTGTGGGGGAGACTCTACTCGGAAATGTAATTACTTAAACAAGTTTAATTTCTGGAAAAACAATTTTTTTGAAGTTTTAAACACTCTGAAACACTTTACATTTCTGCATTTTTATTTCCGTACGCTGCTTAGGCAGCCAAACAATCTGAAAGGTCTTAAACCTTCGGGACTTAGGTTATGTTCGTGTTTATCGACGTTGGAGTCGAGTTTTTGATTAATTAAATCCGTAAGTTCTTGTTTATTTTTATGTCTTTAAATTCTGCAAGTCTAATTATGTCTAGCCTTCTCGGCTAGATCTTTAATTCTGGCGTTTGAATGATGAAATTGGTTTAAGCATAAATCTGGACTCGTGAGGCCAAAATGGTATAGTAATGCATGATTAGTTTCCGTTAATTCTTGTGCCTTGTTCCACGTGAGTGTGTGTCTGAAGTGCCCAATGTGGCTGATCACTCGTTAGGTAAAGAGGGCACACCAATGTTAATTGAATTGGCGAATCGTGACTGTGTGTCTATTCATAGAGTAATAAGGGAATTAATGGGGTGTTGTGGGCACAAGAGGAATTAGTTGAACACAACAGATCTGGGTCCGTCTAGGGCACACTGCTGCTTGCTTACTTACATCTCTTAGAGAAATCAGGAGGTGGGTAACTGGTTAGGGGTTTAATCGAAGATGAATCACTTTAAACCTAAAATGAAAGGATGGATGAGGAGACGCATGAGAGGAATCCGGTCACCATAACTAGATGAATTATCATGTATGAAAATCGGTGTGCCTATGATCGAGGTATTTTATGTTTAACCAAGATCTAATTCGAATGCCAGAATCTTTTGTTATTTGATAGTTTTCTTTAGTTTCTTTTGCAGATTTAATTTCAGTATAGTGACAACACCAAAACCCCCTTTGTGATTGGTTACTTGAAGATAGAATCGCAACAGCTCTCTGTGGGATCGACCCGTACTCATTGGCTAGCTACGCTCGCTGTGGGCACAGGAGTTTATAAATATATTTTTGAGCGCGAAACAACAGCGCGTCAACCCCCCACCCACTCATCACTTTCACAGCCCACTTTATATATATATATATATATATATATATATGTAATGTATGTGTTGAGTGGTGTGATTTAATGTGTGTTTATATATATATATATATAGCATATATGGGTTTGCGTGTGTGGTGGATATATAACTATCATATGTGTATATATATATATATAATATGTATGTGTTGTACGTATATAGTATATATATATATGATAAGAGTTGTAATGTATGTATATATATATAGGTCTGACAAAATGCTTTATGCTTTACTTTTGTTTTTTCTGGACTTGGTGTGTATAGATATATATAGGTTATGCGTGTATATATATAATATGTATATGTGCATGTATGTATTATTTTATGTTTATATATATATATTATATATATATAGATACGTGATGGCATGTTTGGTTGTTTCTATTTACATGTATGAAACATGTGTGTGTGTATATATATATTATATGTATACATATGAATTATTTTATGTAATTAGTTGGTTAATAAATTGTAATACCCCGAAATATTTTAGAAGGTTTAATTCAACTTATGTTACCCTCTAGTAATTTAGAAATTAAGTTGGGTCCTTAAATGATTCAAATAAAGGAAAATCGCAGGCATGAAAATCTGTTACATTTTATTTTGGTCAAAAATTGCTTTAAAAATATGTTATAATATTTTTCTCGGGCTGATAGAAAAAGTTTCGAGTATCGTGCCAAACTTTAAATTTTTCTATTTCGAGTTCAAATGAACTCTTGGCACAACTTTAAATTGAAAATAATAAATTTAATAGAAAAAGGCACATCCGTCATTATCCATTTTCTTTTTCAAAAGATTATCTTATTCGTAATTATCCTATTCTTTTTCCAACATTATCCTCTTTCTTTTATTCATAATTATTCTATTTATTTTTCCTCTAAAAATAGGAGGTTAAGGTTTCATTTTTCATTCATTTTCAAAATCGAAACGCCGAGCAGCTTCCAGAGAATGTACGACTCTAGTTTCCTATTTCAATTCTGAAATAGTCATTTTGAAGGTGTCAACGCGTAGATCACGAATACATGATTGAAATGATGACACGAAAGATGATCACGATGGAAAATCATCGTGACTGCCGCCAATTCCTCGGAGAAGGTACTTTCTCCAATTCTGGTCATTCGAACCGATGAATTTAGAAATTTCAAGTTCTAAATATGCTTATATTTCGATTATCTTTAATTCTACCGATTCCGATTTTTGATGTTGTGAGTTTTCGGTATTTTTTCCCATTTTCATTTAATGTAAATCTCAGATCTACTCTTCCTGGATAGTCGTATTAGAAACCTTCTTTTTATAAATAGTATTTGATCATTTGGATCTTGTAGTTAACCGGAATAGATTTTTGATTTCTCGTCGTTTGAAATCCAGATCCGAATATTATATTATAAATTTGTCCAGTTCGAATTTATGTTCTAGCTGTCCGATCTTTGATCTGATTACACCATTAAATTCCTTATTTTCTACACTATCAAAAATTGTACTTTTGAGCGAAAATCCAACGAGTATCGAACTCGATCGAGACCGATACATTTTCAGCTAAAATCTATGGCAGGAATTTCCGCCAGCCAGCTTTTCGGCCGGTGTGGCCGGAATTAGCCTTTGATCCCTTCTGACCGATTGTGGTACCTGTCGAGATTGACGTGTGGCCGCAGACGGTGCTCCGTTTCGTGTTGAAATGAATTTAATATTATTTTTCGAAGTTAATGTCTCATTTTCAAAAATTGCATTTTAGTTAGAATTGATTCAAAATGTTTGTTAGATCTGTCCAAGCAAAACGGTTCCTTCAACATTTATTCCCTATGGTGGATTCTCTACTTAGCTATAGATTCCATTTTTGTCCAGGCGGATTTTTTAGTTTACCCAATTATTCAAATCGTGTATTTAAATTCGTATCTTTTTCATGTGTCGTTTGAAAATCATGAAATTTTCACACTTGTATTGTTATATGTGAAGTATGTTGTCAATTAAATTTGGTAATTTTCTGAAAGCCAGAAAGACTCGTAGATTAAATTTGATCAGAATCGAGTAAAATGGCAAGTGATCGACCTCCACCTTTTCGAAATGTTTTTGGACGGTTTTACTCGAAAATATTTGCTGAATTTAATTCCCTAAAGTGTTGAGTTGAGAATGAAATCCTAATGCTGCGCATTGTAGTCTGAAGCCGTTTTATTAGTTTAGAATATTCATATTACATTTAGTTTAGCGAAAAAAAAAATCATTTATCTATCCTAAGTTGAAGCTTACCTTATGTTATAGTTTCAAGGCCTAGCATGATACTAATAGGTAGTTTCTCCTTTGTAGGTCCGAACCCGAGACCCATATTTAATTAGGATTTGCAAGACACGTGTAAAGCTTCAGCTACTATTAGCTAACCAGGTGGGTTATACTATACTATCTTTGCAAATTGTATCTTTCGAGTTATTAAGCTCTGCTTTGCTAAAATTGCATATGTGACTATCTGTGTTAAATATTTACATGCTACTGTATGTTGTCGGAGTCTCATAAACTAGCGTTGTGTCAATGTGAGTAGCTACAGTATGCATGCATTATTTGTCCTGCCCTACTCCTTGTCGGTGAGACTAAAATGAAACACTTATTGGTTATACTCTTTGGGTATACTATGGTCATACTCAACGTTATGTGCTGCTGATGTAGTTTGGGTTGCGGGCAGTGACGGGTTATACTCTTAAGCGCTTCACGATAAAATGTTTTGGTGAACTTAGGTTGCTTCCAACTTTTAAACCTCCTAAGCTTCACTACCTGCATGGACACAGATAGATTACTTTTACAAAATGATTTGCAACTTAAATTGTGAGAACTTGCCCACTGAGTGCATTAGTACTCAGCCCAAATCTTGTCAAACATTTTCAGGTCAGTAGGCTGGAGCGTGGAGGTGACGAGGCTGAGATATGGACTATTATGATTTACATATTTTTCCGTTGTCCCTTTTTGTTAGTATTCTGTTAAGAATTGAGCTTTCGCACTTATGGTATTCTTTTGCTAAATGCTAAGAACTCTGATCTTGGTATTTTGTTGATATGATTCTGCTTCTCTGATTCTGAACATTTGTTGACTTCCTAGTTAACCTATCTTTGGCATACTCGGTTGTTAAATTTTATTCCAAACATTAATCATTTTGGATTAACACCCCATCATTAATTTAATTACCTCATTTCTTTCCCGCTTCTTAATTCCCACCCCCGTGGCGTCCATTTTCACGATCTTTCGGGATCGGGGTGCTACAGATTGGTATCAGAGCAGGTTTGCAACTCTGCAGACCTGCTGGGTCTTATTTCGTCTTTCATTGAAATTCTGTGTGATATTATATAAGCCCTCAGCTCATCACTCACGCAACAGCTTAAAAGGTACGCATATTTTTATGCAAATTTTAGTTTTTAAAAGTTTACATTATTTGTTGAATGATAAGTCTGTCTAAAAATGAAATATTAGGATTCGCTATGTTGATGGGAATTCCTCAAAAGATTGATTATTATGCGGATAGCATACTCTGATTAACTACGTTGATTGCATACTCTGTTGCTATGGTGATACCATACTGGTTTTGAAATATGTATATGAGCATACTGGTTTCTGTCGAAAAACTATGTTGATTACATATATGTATGAACTTGTTTATATATGTCTTGTGCATACTTGTGATGTTGGGAACGTGCGGAATGCATACTGAAAACCTTGATAGCCGGAATGTGTTTATTGTTTATACTCTTGAATGAGTACAAGGAGTTGAAAGTGGGAGAATGAAAGATTAACTTAGCCTATAGTTGCTGAACTTAGGCTTAATTTGTAAACACTAATGAGATTGTTGAGAACATAGTTTGACTGAGGAAACGTTTCATTTTGATGACTGAACATAAACTTACGGCTCAGAATAACTGCTACATGTATATCACGATGAGCGGATTATGAGATTTTGTACGTATACCAAGAAAGAGATTGATTCGGTGTTTGAGTTCATTGGGGAAATAACCTACTCTATGGGGGTCAACATCCGGTTAGAAGAAGTCTTTCAGATTGAGCTGTGTTAAATTTGACCAAGAATTTGCGTTGTTACTAGGAAGATGGACACATTAAGGAATACAATATTTTGAAAACAAAAACATAAGTCAACGATCTATGTGGAGACTGTGAATTTTTGTGGGTAGATATGTTAGACGATGATAGCTGCTACAAACAAGGTTCAACATCAGAATTATCACCTGAGCGAAATATTGAGGTAGACCGATCACCGCCTTTTATACCTCCATGTGGAGATGAGGTTATAAAGCTTTAACTTTGAACTAGAAGCAAAGAAACGAGTAATCGATTTATAGGCCAGTTATCAGATTGTAGATCTATTACACGTTCAAGAAATCCCTACGCAAGCTTTCAACTTAGGAGTCATGTTTAACGATCCTGTTGCGATTACAGAGAATAAAGATTCGTTCCTCCAAGAGAAAGCTCTTCACCTCAGTGGATGGCTAATCGAGGCCCTGACGTGTTTCATTCTCAATATTTGTAGCTTGTTTTAGATCAATTTTTAGAATGATGGTAAAGATGGTCGTCATGATTGTTGTCAAATTAATTTAAAGATATGTTTATCGGTGTTCTACTCAGCTTCCAGGAGAAGTTAAAGTCAAACTATTTTGAATCTAGGAGGTATCATACATCAAATCGTTTTCTCGTATCCTTCCGATGGGTAGGAAGTGATCCCCAGATGTCGCTTTCCCAGCCAGACGTAACCATTTAAAGTCCAGACGACTCACGTTATTTCATAGCAACCTCTTAAAGAGGAAAGTGCGAGATGCTCCAGAAAGAAAAGAAACCCGAGAAAGATCATCAAGATGATAGATCTAGTGGTTGGTAGATCGAGAGCGTCAGTATGATACGAAGGTTTGACAAATATATTTGTTCACTCCCATCGATCACCCTTCAATAATCTCATTTTATTTAAAACTTCTCGATCAAATCCTCTTGGATAACTTGTAATCTTTTGATGATGCTCCTTTGATCATCAAGAAATCAGTAATAGCACTTCCTTGATAGGCTATACTGACACCTTTATGGAAAAATAAAATAAAATTCAAGCACGGTTCTCAGCTCTTAAGCGTTGATTTTCTTTTGTTATTCCCATATATCTTTGTAAAATGCGAGAACCTTTCGAGTTATAAATCCTCTAAAAAGGAAATATTTTTAGAATAAATAATCTAGTGTTATATCTATTTCAGCTTTTGAACTTGTTAAAGATTATTGATCAGATAAAGTCCTCACTCCGAGGCGTTTGTTTCTTTTAACTTCCACTTATAGAACTCGAGTGTGGAACCTCAAATAGAAGAAAGAGCTTATAGAACTATTCATTTATGTATATTGTTAGGAGAGCGAATGATAGTATTCCATAATGACGAATGGAATCAAAGCAGTACCAATTAGTGTTTTCCAAAGTCAAAAGTACATTTCTAAAGTAATTTCCCAGTTCGTAACGTTTAAAGATGATCAATGGATGTCAACAAGCAAGTTTCGAGCTTACAGTTAAAATCTAGACGTGTGTTTCTTATTATTCATGCAAGCGAAGGTGGTCACAAGCGGGAGCCAGACAGTCGGACTACCACTTTAAAGAAAAGAGAAGAGTATAATGATGAAAATAAGACCAAGTTCCATTGGAAATACGATTCAAGCACGCTTCAAGAAGACGTAAACCTCGAATCTCAAGATTTTAAGGAAGGAGATAAAACACACTTCGAACCTGATAGAAATTATAATCCAACCGTCCAAGAGTGTTCTCATTCGAATTATGGGGAGATTATATGAAGTCGGTGCATCGTGATAGCTCTCATAAAGGATAGAGAAAGATGGCGAACGTTTAGGCTTCTGAAAGATAAATCAGCGTAGAAAAGAAGAGCGAGTATAGACTCTTCAAAGAAGTATTTAACTAAGAAGAAAGTGGAAAGAGGGCTAAAAGTTGAGAATCAACCTAAAGAATACGAGACCCTTATCAGTTCTAGGCAGCAAGTACAAAAATTGAGGTTTTAAACCCTGAGAATGTACTTTGATACTTCTTCTCAGGATATGGAAATTTCGGGATGAAATTTATTTAAGGGGGGTAGAATGTAATACCTCGAAATATTTTAGAAGGTTTAATTCAACTTATGTTACCCTCTGGTAATTTAGAAAATAAGTTGGGTCCTTAAATGATTCAAATAAAGGAAAATCGCAGGCTTGAAAATCTGTTACATTTTATTTTGGTCAAAAATTGCTTTAAAAATATGTTATAATATTTTTCTCGGGCTGATAGAAAAAGTTTCGAGTATCGTGCCAAACTTTAAATTTTTCTATTTCGAGTTCAAATGAACTCTTGGCACAACTTTAAGTTGGAAAATAATAAATTTAATAGAAAAAGGCACATCCGTCATTATCCAATTTCTTTTTTAAAATATTATCTTATTCGTAATTATCCTATTCTTTTTCCATCATTATCCTCTTTCTTTTATTCATTATTATCCTATTTATTTTTCTTCTATAAATAGGAGGTTAAGGTTTCATTTTTCATTCATTTTCAAAATCGAAACACCGAGCAGCTTCCAGAGAATGTACGACTCTAGTTTCCTATTTCAATTCTGAAATAGTCATTTGGAAGGTGTCAACGCGTAGATCACGAATACATGATTGAAATGATGACATAAAGGATGATCACGATGGAAAATCATTGTGACCGCCGCCAATTCCTCGGAGAAGGTACTTTCTCCGATTCTGGTCATTCCAACCGATGAATTTAGATATTTCAAGTTCTAAATATGCTTATATTTCGATTATCTTTAATTCTACCGATTCCGATTTTTGATGTTGTGAGTTTTCGGTATTTTTTCCCATTTTCATTTTATGTAAATCTCAGATCTACTCTTCCTAGATAGTTGTATTAGAAATCTTCTTTTTATAAATAATACTTGATCATTTGGATTTTGTAGTTAACCGGAATAGATTTTTGATTTCTCATCGTTTGAAATCCGGATCCGAATATTATATTATAAATCTGTCCAGTTCGAATTTATGTTCTAGCCGTCCGATTGTTGATCTGATTACACCATTAAATTTCTTATTTTCTGCACTATCGAAAATTGTACTTTTGAGCGAAAATCCAACGAGTATCGAGCTCGATCGAGACCGATACATTTTCAGCTAAAATCTGTGGCTGGAATTTCCGCCAGCCAGCTTTTCGGCCGGTGTGGCCGGAATTAGCCTTTGATCCTGTTAGGTAAAACTATCAAGGAACCCCTAGATTAGGTTTTGATGAGATGTCAAAATTAGTTATGAAAAACTGACTAAAATTCAAGTTGTAGATTGGAGCTGACCAATCTAGGGCATCAAAAAGGAACTCAAGTAAAGTCAAAGTCAACCAATCTGAAGTATGGTCTACTAGCTGAAGGATACGTCATCTAGTCAAAATTCAACTCAACTAAGGAGTCAAGCCAGTCGAAACAAACAGACAACCAAGTCAGTTGAGCTGAGGGAGAAAAGAGTTAACTAAGACTGAAGGAACTGATAGAACATCAGTTTAAGCTAGAAACTGGAAGTGTCCAACTGATGGTCTAACTGAAGAAAACAAGACAGAATCAGCTGAAGGCCAGAACTGTAGTCAACCAGCTTATGATTAATCAAGCTGACTGGAAAGCTAAAAGAGAAATCAGTCAAGCTGACAAGATAGTCAAGAACTTGAGATCAGTCAAACTGGAGAAACAAAAGCTTAGAATTGCCAACTGGAGCAATAGCCAAACTCAGCTGACAAGCCCAGAACTGTCAACTAGAGCAATAGCCAAACTCAGCTGACAAGCCCAGAACTGCCAACTGGAGCAATAGCCAAACTCACCTGACAAGCCCAGAACTGCCAACTGGAGCAATAGCCAAACTCAGCTGACAAGCCCATAACTGCCAACTAGAGTAATAGCCAAACTCAGCTGACAAGCTCGGAACTACTAGCTGGAGCAATAATCAATCTGAGCTGACAAATCCAGAACTGCCAACTGGAACTCAAAACTGCCAAGAAAGCTGAAGCTAGAGAACCCTGGAGTTTATTGCTCAAACCGGCGAATCTTGAAATAAATGCTTCACCAAAGATCCTGGAATTAAATATCTAATGAAGATCGATTGACAGAGTAATGACTACTTCAACCAAAAGCTCCAAGCGATCATTAAAGACCATCTTCCATTGATGAGCCAACAGAGTCACCAATTAATGGACAATGGAACTCAACGGTCATAAAATCACTCCTCTATAAAAGACGAGTGAATCAAAGTTTAAAATACTCTTCTCAAACTCTTGACACACAGAACTTATCACCTTCACAACTTTCGCATATACAAGCAAGAGCTTTTCTTTCTCCCTCCCATTCAAGCTCAAGTTTAGCATTTGATAGAAACTGTGAGAGTTTAACTGAGAAGAAGAAGTTCACAGAATCAAGATATTCAGCCAGCTGTTGACGAACCAGCCAGGGCAGCCTTCTCAGTTCCAGCTATACAACGATCAACTACTCAGCTCAATTAAAGGAGCAAATCAGTTGATAACCCCTGTTCAAGACTCACCTCTTGAAGATCGAAAGAGATCTAAAAGCTTGTAAAGACGACAATAGCACGTACCTTCCTAGCGAGCAGTTAGGGACTTCAAGTGTGAGCCGTCGACCCGCTGAGGTAGCGAACAGTTACCAGGTTTAGCCAACTGTCCTTCATTGCATAATTTGTAAAGAAACTCAAGTTATATAGTGAAGTTGCCCTTCTGCGGAAGGAAGAGATGACGTAGAAGTTTGAGACTTCGAACCTCTATAAATCTGTTGTGTGCTGTACTGATTTGGTTATTGCATATCTTTGAACTGTACACCAACTCACACAAGCTGCACCCAAACTGCCTTAACTGATCCATAAGGTTGTGCATAGATAAGTCTTTCTTAAGCGAGTCAAAAGGGCCCCTATTATTCCGCATTTGAAGCAAAAAGTTTTATCAGTTTATTCACTGCCCCTCTAAACTGATATCGACTCGCCCGGGACCAACAAGTGATATCAGAGCAGTTGATTTTAAGGATCAACTGTTTCTGTAGATCAACTAAATCAGATCTACTTATCTGTGCTAACATTCCAGCTATGGAAAACCATAAGCTACCTTTGTTTTCAGTTGAGAATTATGATAATTGGAGCAGGAGAATGAAGGCGCACCTCTGCTCAATTCATGAGAATATGTGGGAAGATATCGAAGATGGTCCAATCATCATCATGATGGGCAATGATGCTCACATAGTTGATATCAATCAACCGGCAAGGATTCCAAAGCCAACTAATCTTCTCACCAACGAAAAGAAGAAGCTGAAAAATCTAGAGTTCGTCGCTCAAGCCGCATTATTCCAAACTCTAGATGAAGACAGAATGAAGGACACAAAGAACTGCACAACTGCCAAGGAGATATGGGACTTATTAGCAGATCTATGCAAAGAGTCCAAAGCCATCAAAGGAAACAAGCTCCAACTGGTAGTTGACAGGTATGAATCCTTCAAAATGCAGGCAGAAGAGTCCATCTCAAACCTTAAAACCAGATTTCTAGGCATCATCAGTGAGATGAACAACCTCGGGAGAAAATTTTGAAAATGTCGTGCTAGACGATTCAGACTATCCATCTGGAATCAATTTTGACGGTTACAGCTCAGATGATGAAGCTCTATTCTGCCTCATAGCCGACAATGATGAAGAGATTAGTACAACTGATTCTCAAACCTCGTTTTATCATATCAATGAAGCAACTGTCTCTAGTAATGAACTTGATATGAAACTTATGATGCTAGAAGACCAATTAGCTTCAATATCATGTTTGCATATTGAACTGAAAGATGAAAATGATGAACTGAGAAATAGAGTTAGGAGACTGAGTATTGATCGTGAAAGGTTGAATTATCTTGAGTCTCAGTTTATAGAATTTGAGAAATTGAAATTAAGAACTGTTGATCTAGAGGCTGAAAATCAAAAACTCAAGCAAGAGATCCATGAAAGAGAAAAAGTAAATCTAAAGTTCAAAAAGGGATCTCAAACTCTAGATGAGATATTAAGTCATCAAAGAACTGGAACCAGCAGCTCAGGGCTAGGATATAGCAAGTTCACTGCCCTGGAAAAAGGAAAAGTCGTTGCTCAACCCAATGATAAGGGAATTCTAAAAGGATTCACTAGATCTCATGATCAGCCAGCTGAGTCAACCAAAGGGAAAGGAATATTGAAAAATCCTCAAACTCAGCCCAGACAACCTGGCCAGTTCTATCAACCAAAAACATCAGGTCATCTGAAGCCCAACTTCCAACCAAGACCATCAGTTCACTCAAGTCAAACTAGTCATTCAAAGCCCTCAGTTCAGCAAAGGCCACCAGCTCAATATAGAATGCCGACAAGGCAAACTGATAGGTCAGTTCATTTCAAAAAGAAGGACCAGTTTAGATCTCAAGCCTACCCTGCTAAGCAGTTCAATCAAAGCACTTCTAGGAGAGATTAAAGAAACTCATTTCAACCTTATCATCATTATAATGAGTATCTGGACTCAAGAAATGAACCAAGAGTTGATCCAAAAGGGTTTAATCCAGTAAACTGGAAACACACAAGGCATTGGCCTGATAGAAGAACTCAAAAATCTCGAGATAACTGCGTATTTAGTTAAATTATTTTATCCCACTAACTTTCAACGTAGGTATCATTCAAATGATTCTAGAAGAGTTGAAAGAAAGTCAAAACTGATCAAACGATCAAAATCAGTTGACTCTGTGAGTGATAAAAAGCCAAAAGTTTGGCAAGTTTGGATTCCTAAAAGCTTGATGTATCAACAAGGACCCAATATGAAACGGGTCTCTAAATGCTAATCCTTGTTTTTGCAGGAAAAGAGCATCCTATCTATGAAGAAAACCAAAGATATTTGGTATCTAGATAGCGGGTGCTCCAAGCACATGACCGGAGACAAAGAAGATCTCGACGGTTATAAAGAAATCAAAGGCCCACTTGTCACATTTGGAGATAATTCCAAAAGCCGAACCATTGGAGAAGGGTTCGTAGTCAAAGGAAAAAGTAGTAGTGAATGGAGTCTCCCACGTGGATGGACTGAAGCACAAACTACTAAGCATCAGCCAGCTATGCGACAATGGCTACTCAGTTGACTTCACCAAAAACTCCTGCAACATAAGAGACAAGTCAACTGGAGTAATTCTGCTAACTGGCATTAGGAGAGGTAACATGTACATTGTTGACTGGTCAACCGGCTACTCAGAAGCTTGCTTTCTTTCTAAAGGATCAACTGAAGCAAGCTGGCTATGGCATCGACGACTGAACCACCTCAACTTCAAAACAATCAACTACCTAGCCAAGAAAGAGTTAGTTGAGGGGCTTCCCAAGGAAATATACAAGAAAACAGGTGTATGTGGACCATGTCAAAAAGGGAAGCAGGTGAAATCATCCTTCAAGAATAGGAGTCATCCACCAGGAACAACTGACTGTCTTCAACTGCTACACATGGATTTGTTTGGTCCAGTTAGACCACAAACTCCAAAAGGCAAAAGGTTCACTCTTGTAGTAGTTGATGATTACTCAAGATATACATGGGTGGAATTCTTGAGGAGCAAAGATAAAACTTATGACAAGCTGACGGCGCTGATCAGAAGGCTACAAACTGAGAAGGAAAGATCAGTTCAAAGGATCCACTCCGACAATGGAACTGAATTTGTAAATCAGGAAATGATCAGTTTCCTCAACCAGCTTGGAATCACTCATGGACGCTCAGCTGCAAGAACTCCACAACAAAATGGTGTAGCCGAACGGCGTAACCGAACACTCAAAGAAGCAGCTCGAGCAATGATAGCTGATGCCAACATAGCTGAAGGGTACTGGGCTGAAGCAGTCAACACAACTTGCCATACTCAAAATCGAAGTGCCATTGTAACAGCCCATGAAAAAACACCTTATGAACTGTATAAGAGTCGTAAGCCTTCTATCTCATATTTTAAAATATTTGGCTGTAAATGTTATATTCACAGCAATGGCAAGACTCAATTGAAAGCTTTTAGTGCTAAAGCTGATGAGGGAATATTTCTTGGGTATAACTCTCCTCATGCACAAGCTTACAGAGTGTTCAATAAACGAACTCTTGTTGTGGAAATAACATGTCATGTGGTATTTGATAAATTTGCTAATGAGTACAGGAACAAAGAAAGAATAGACACATCAGTTCAAGTACTACCTAGTGAAACTGAGAACTCGCAGGACTATGTGGATCACATTGTTCCAGAGCGACTTGAAGTTTCACTAGAAGAAGGCAATGAAACTGGTAGAAAACCAGTTGAGAACAACTTGGTCAATGAAGACACAAATCGTGCTAAGACCATAAACCCCACAACTGAAGCAGGGGGAAGAACTGAGGAAAATGCCGAACCAACTGATGAAAGGGCAACTGATGACATCACCACAGAAGAGCCAGCTGAAGCTATCTTGCCCAAATGGGTCCGAAGCTACCCAACTGACAAGATAGTTGGTGATCCAAGAAGTCGAGTCCAAACCAGAAGTTCAATTGAGCATGCATTATTCACATGCTTCATGTCTCAAACTGAACTAGCAAACGTCAAAGAAGCCTTAGAAGACTCAGACTGGATCATGGCAATGCAAGAAGAACTGAACCAGTTCACAAGAAATGACGTATGGTTTCTTGTTGATAGGCCAAAAACCCAGAAGGTCATTGGTACAAAATGGGTCTTTCGCAACAAACTGGATGAACAAGGAGTGATCACAAGGAACAAGGCTAGACTGGTAGCCAAGGGATACTCACAAAGTGAAGGGATCGACTTTGATGAGACATTCGCACCAGTTGCAAGATTGGAAGCCATCAGACTGTTCATCGCTTATGCAGCTCACTTCCATTTCACAGTCTACCAAATGGATGTCAAGAGTGCTTTTCTTCAAGGAATGCTCAAGGAGGACGTGTATGTCAAGCAACCACCAGGCTTTGAAATTGGTGATCAAGTCTTCAAACTGAAGAAGGCCCTCTACGGACTGAAGCAAGCTCTTAGAGCGTGGTATGAAACACTCACAACATTTTTGCTGAAAAATGGGTTTCAAAAGGGAGTCATTGATCGAACTCTATTCCAAATAGAACGATCAAATGAGATCTTAATGGTTCAAATTTATGTGGATGACATAATTTTTAGATCAAAAAGCAAAGATCTATGCACACGATTCGCTCAACTAATGTAAAGCGAATTTGAGATGAGCATGATGGGAGAAATGACATTCTTCCTAGGACTCCAAGTGAAGCAGCTGAAAGATGGGATCTTTATCAGCCAGGCGAAGTACACCAAGGAGCTAGTCAAGAAGTTTGGCGTAAACAAAGGAAAAACTCTCAAGATTCCCATGAACACATCAGTTCAACTAACTCTTGATGAAGAAGGAGAATCAGTTAGCCAGACATATTACAGAGGAATCATTGGGTCATTACTTTACTTAACAGCTAGCCGACCAGACATCTCGTATTCAGTCGGTCTATGCGCACGGTTTCAAGCCAACCCAAAGAAAAGTCACCTTGAAGCAGCAAAGAGAATTATCAAATATCTCAAATGAACCATAAATCTTAGACTATGGTATCCCAGAGATGACAGTTTGAGTCTAATTGGCTATTCAGACTCAGACTTTGGTGGATGCAAGATCGACAGAAAAAATACCAGTGGAACATGTCAGTTTCTTGGAAGCAAACTGATATCCTGATTTAGCAAGAAGCAGCACTCAGTTGTCATGTCAACAATTGAAGCAGAATGTGTAGTTGCTGGAAGCTGTTGTGCTCAAATACTCTGGATGAAGCAACAGTTGAAGGACTACAAAATCGAAACTGAAGAAGTACCTATCTACTGTGACAACAATAGTGCAATTGCGATATCTCAGAATCCAGTTCTGCATTCAAGAACCAAGCACATTGACATAAGACATCACTTCATCAGAGATCACATCGAGAAGAAAGACATATGCATCAAATATGTCAACACTGAGAAGCAGATAGCTGACATCTTCACCAAACCACTGCCTGAAGCAAGGTTCATGGAGCTATGCATATAGTTGGGACTACTGGAGCTAGCATCACAGGATGAAGATGATCAACTGAAAGAAAAAGGTCATGAATCCATTCCAGCTGAAGAAAGAAACTGAACCAAAAAGGCGAGAAACTGATCAGTTGGACACACAAGCCATCAGTTTGAAGTAAAGGCAAGAAGCTGCTGAGAGAAAAGTAAACTGGAGATGATCAGTTTACCCCATTAGTTCAACTAAATCATCAGTTCAGTTACTCAAACTGATGATCCAGTCAGTTATGCAGAACATACAAGCTGCAAATTGATCAAACTGATGAAGGATTCATAGGAACTGAAGTCAACTCAAAAGGAGATATCAGTTCAAAGAGCAGCTGAAGGAGAACAGCTGAACTGGGAAGCAGCTGAATAAAGGTCCAAGCAGTCAAGACCAGTTCGGAACTGATGAGAAGACATCTCAGTTGGAACTGATCAACAGAAAGATCATCAGTTACACTCGAAGCCAACTGATGACGTAATCAGTTTCAAGCCAAGGAGAAACTGCTAGAGAGAAAAGATAAGTTCAAAAGTTTGAATAGTGGAAACGGTAAAAACACGTGTCACTTGAATGTTACCGTTGAACCTTCTCTCTCTCTCCTCATTTATCCCCAACGGATAGAAATGAAAGGCCAATCGACGGGTCGATTGAATAAATCCGACTGTTGAACTTAGGCATCCGAAGCGTCACAACCGTTGGATGAACCCCATCATATTCTATAAAAGGGATGGTTGAACTTTCATTTTTACTTTTACCGATCTCAAGCACAGTAAAGAATTAAAGCATTTCTCCTCCTTCAATTCTTGAAACTGTTCGGCAAATCTTACGAAAGTAAAAATATTCAGTTCTGAAATTCAGTCAAAGTCATTTTACCCATTCTAAATCATTCATCTCAAAAACTCCATGGCTGACAGACGCACACCAGCTGTTCGACAAAAGTTCGACTTTAAGAGAACTGGCGAATCTTCACGAGGATTTCAAACGAATCTCTATATAGATAAGTTCCTGGATATAGGTGTTTATAGAGAAAAGTGCTCAGATTCCTCTCTTTGCAACTCACTGATCACAAAGATAGAGCAAAGCGGGTTGAAAAGCTTTACTGAAGAATACCCATCAAAGATCTACCCAGAGGCCGTGGTTGAGTTTTACTTAAACTCAAAAGGCTACGATGACAGAGTAGTGACTGAAGTTCGTAGAGTTGAACTGATCATAACTCCAGAACTGCTCAAAAGATGGTTTAAACTTCCAACTACTGGGACACGGCTGCAAGATGTTGAAGTGGATCAAGAGGAAGCCTACCGCCAGTGAAAGCGGGAGGAATGTGCAGATCCTTACAAAAGCAGTACACTCATGTCACTTTTCCAAGAAGAATACAGAGTTCTAGCATCAGTTGCTGCTAGAATGATTACTGGAACACCTGGAAGCCATTCGGAGATGTCGGAGCACAAGTACGAAATCTGTGCAGCGATCATCAAAGACATCAACGTAAACTGGGCTCAATACTTCTTCGAGCAAATAAAGAAGTATGTCGATATTGTGGAAAAGCACTGGTCAGCAACTGAATTCCGTCAGAAAATGTGCTATCCAAGCAGAATAAGTATCATATTGGAAAATATTCTTGACTCCATGTTAGAGGAAACTGACACGTTGATGATTGGCAAACTGGATTTTATACCAGTTACCGGCAAGATGCAGCCAGCTGCAAAGTCCATATCCATCAAAGGCAGTCAGCCAACTGCTGCCTTCTCAAAGAGAGCTGAGGAGCCTACAAAAAGAAAAGGCAAAGAAATTTTCGTTGAGATGCCGCAAGAAGACTCCAATTCAGATGACAATATCCCAATAAGCCAAATGTTGGGAAGCACAATTAAAGCTAAGCCTCTACGCCAAGTTTGTTATGGATCAACCATTGATTCACCTGAAGAAGTGATTTCTACCAGGCCAGTTCAGTTCAAGGAAAGAACTGGCAAGTCAAAGAAGAAGCACGCATCAGTTCAATCAAGAGGAAAGAAGAAGAAATCAGGGCCTCCACCCCCTCCACAACTGCCTCCTCATAACATTAAGGTGTTTGATGTTGCACCAATTGAAGGAGATGACATAGTGCCTGATAGAGGAATTCCCCTAAAGGACTCAGGAGCCGAATTCTTCAGAACTGCATGCCCTCCAATGGGAGAAACTGAAGAGAACATAAGAGCTCTATCGAGAGTTGAAATAGTCAAATGCTGGGTTGATGAACAAGTTCAGAAGTTCATAGCCGAAAACTTCATTGAAGACGTGATTGGAATGGCCGCCCTCTATGCAACTCTATCAAGGTATGTCTACTGGTACCTTTAGAGACACTGCTTCAACTCCGAAGCCCATTTCATCCTAACTGCCTTCAACGGGATGAGCTTCTAGAGAAGGGAAGAAAGGTGGAGCATGCAGTGGGCTGGACAGGAGACCCCTGAGCAAAATCCAATCATCACCTTGAAGAGAATGCTAGCCATTCGACGGAACCACCCACATCCTGATCAGCAAACCCTGTTGGATGTGATGAATGATCTACTCAACTGGGCCAACATCAGACTGCCACCTCTGCAAACTCAAGCTGAGCAGCAACAATGGAAATCTCCTCAAGTTCAACAGCATTTTGCTCAATGAATTGCTAAAACTCAGGCAGCAACAGCTTCGGCAGGTGCAGGACCAGTTCAATAAAGAAGCCCAGAGCAGTCAACAAAGAGCTGAAACTTCTGCAGCTTACAACACAAGGCAAACTGTCATAACTTCAGTGGCCAGGCAGTTAACATTCGAAACATCTCTACAGCCAGATGACATTATCATCGATCTCCTTGATGATTCACCTGAGATGCAGGCAGTGGACAAGCGAACAGCCAGCGATCTGGAATTTGAAGAGATGCTCAAGTCTCCCATTCTGCCAGATCTCCCAAGTAATGAAGAGTCACAGGAGCCAACTGAAGAAACTCGACTGCCCGAGGAGCCAACTGAGACTCAAACTGCTCCTCTCCAAGAGTCAACTCCAGAGCCAGCTCAGTTTGACCAGCCAGCTGGACAGGGTGCTATAGTAAATGACCAGTCTGCACATCAAGGTACACTAGCTTTAACTATGTACATTGATCCAATCCAAAGAGCACTTCAAGCTGCCGCTCAAACTGCTGCACCAGAGATCTCATCAGAGTCAATTTATGATGAGACCATCATTATGGAGACGAACGAAATATCACACACAGTTCCTTGCGAGGAATTGGATGAAACTGAAGCAGGAGAGGAAGCTAACTCTAGAGCAGTCCAGTTCGTTGCTCAACCGAGCAGTTCCACAGTCCAGCTCCCTCCGTATTATGTGGAACTGATCGATACCCTACAACAACAGGTTAAACTGCATACTGAGCAGATCAAGCAGCTGCAAGCCCATCAAAGACTCCAGTTAGCTGAAACTGAGTCAGCAAGCAGCGATGAGGATGAAGAAGATGACAGCTCAGAACAGCTGGCCAAAAGGAGCAAAACTGATCACAAGAAGGACTGAGTGGCTGATCAAATTAAACATGATTAGAAAAGCCCTAAGTGTACTTCTTGTTAATCAGTTTGTAATTATCTTTTGATATATTTATAAAAGTTTATTCTTTTGATTTCAAATAAATGTTAAGCTTCACATTTATTTTGAAATTTTGACCGTTGCAAAACAATAACACGTGTCAAGGTCATTAATTACCAACGACCAAAAGAAATCAGAGGCTAGTACCATTCCAACCATCATATCTATGAGCCTGTCCAAACACTCATAAAAGCCTCTCTCTTTCAAGCCTCTCAAAAAGCCTCCTCCTCCTAAAATCTCAAAAACTCTCTCTCTTAAAAGATCTTGAATTTCCCAAAATTTCAGCCAACCTCAAAGATGGCCGAATTATCCAGATCTTTAAATTCCTTCAAGGAACAACTCATGAGAGATAAATTCCTTGATAGGAAGAAATTTCAATTGATTCTAGATGAATCAAACAATCCAACCCTTCTGTCAAATCTTCACAAAACAGGAGTTCTTCACTACCTGGAAACACCACCAAAATTCTTTAGACAAAATTTGGTGAGTGAATTTTTGCTTCAAGCAAAATTATCTGCAGATGGAAAGATGATATCATCAGTGATTCAAGGAAGAATGCTACACATCAATGAGAAAACAATTGCTGAAGTGTTTCAACTTCCAATAGAAGGATCATCCGTTCAAGATCTAAAGGAATCTGCAGAGTCATACTGGAGAGAATGGAAAGCTTCAACCTGCAACAAGCAATTCAGTTTTACCACAGCTAAAACTGACCTCAGGCCCGAGTATGGAGTTCTACTTGACATAACGAACAAAATGTTGTTCGGGGCCATTGGAAGCATGAGCCAACTCACCCAAGAGAGATACAAGGTCATGATTCACCTTGCTAAAAGGAGACAAACAAACTGGGCAGAATTTGTCTTTCAACAATTCAAGTATCAAGTCATCAAGGCTGCAGACTCAAAGAAATCTGGCAAATTTGAGTCCAAGGTAGGACTTGTTCTAAGAATGAGCAAGATCCTTGAAGATCTGCTGAAACTTCCAAGTGATGAATCACTACCAGTCCTTATTTTCGACTGGATCCCCAAGAAAGGAACTGTCCATCTTCAGTCACTGAAGAAAAAGAGAAGAGGCAAGGCCAAGATGAGTAACCAAAGTTCGAGCAATTCAACTGCCAATGCCGTTCACTCTCCAAAATCAAAGAACAGATCACCAGTTGATTTTCAGGTTTGCTCTGATCCAGATGAACTTATTCCATTTGTTAGAATCCCTCATCCAAACTATTGAGCACACTACTTCAGATGCACATGCCCTCCGCTCCAGCTGACTGAAGAGAATATTCACACTTTCTATAGTGGTGAATATGCAGTCAAAGGTGCACAAAAGGAAGTGACCAATCTCCTTCTCACTCACTTTGCTTTTGTTGCCCAACGTGACCAAGAGTTGTTCAAATAACTTCACCAGTACTTCTACTGGTACAACTGGAGACATTCTATGTCCATCCAGTCTCATTTTCTTCTAACCGCCTTTCATGGCATGAGCTACTGGCAACGAGAAGAAACTTGGAGCATCAAATGGATAGGTTCATCAAATCCATTTCCTCCAACCATTGTGCAAGTCCAGCACATTATGAATCACTGGCTTGTTAATAAGATTCTAGCAACCGCCTTACTAGCAGAGTTCAAAACTAGCATCATGCCTCAAGCAGTTGAGACTGCAGATCAACCAGTCAACTGCCCAACTGGCTCGCTCTGTCGACAACTGAACTTTGATAATTTATCAAGTCAGTCAGCTGAGCCATCACGACAAACCCCACCTGTCATCCAAAGGAGAGAATCTCATCTCTCACATGCTAAAGCCATGGCTTCTCAGAAGAATCCAAGGCGTGCTGATGAGAGCAATAGTGATGATGAAGACACTGCCACATCACCAAGTCTTCTATCCAAGAGCTATGTGACTCCACTACTCACATCTAGCTTAAAAGGCATGCAACTGTCTATGAAAAGTGATCAGCTTGGGTCATCACCAAAGGGAACTTCACACTCCCTTAGTCAAAGGATGAAAAACTCGTCAGTTGCTATCCAGCTTCACCTTCGCCAAGCAAAAAAGACAGCAAGGCCTGAACTGTCAACGCACAAAGCTACATCCAAAGGAAACAGTGCTGCTAGTCCAGCTAGGCCCTTCAAGAAACAGAAACTGTCTACAGAAAAGCCGAGCAACTGATCAAGCCAACTGATCAATTCAGTTCAGTTGCAGCTTCAACTGCAGCCAACTCATCAGCAACAACTGAGAATCAAGACTCAATTGATCATCCAACCGCCGAGCCATTAATCAGTTGGACTGTATCCCAACTGAATACGGATAAGTTTTTTTAATTTTTCAAAGCTTATCATAATTACATTATTACCGTTGCGATTATGAAATTTTTTATATTATATTTCAACGGTTACAATTTGAAAATAGGGTTCCATCTCACAAAGTTGCCATTAATATCTCTGCATTGATATTAAAACAACTCTTCAAAGAGGAGAAAGAAAATATAATTTTTTAATGAGATATAAATAGAAATATCTGCAGAAAATATTTTGCTATTTATGGCAACTACCCCATTTTCAAAATCGCTACATCTCAACCACAAGATCATAAAGTTACTTAACCATTCAGCGGCTGAGATGCACGCATCATTAATTCATCTAATCAACCATCAAATCGGATGGCTGATCAGCTAAGAAAAGCAATCGAGTGCCCTCGATTCTTGCATGCAAAGATGAATAAATATGTGCAAGGAGATGAAGGCTCCGATCATCTGCAAACTCTTTCTCTCTCTTGCTTCGATCATTTGTTAGCCTTCTCTCTCTCATCAAAAACTCTTGCATATCTAAACTAAAACAACACCTTTCTGCAGAAATGAAGCCCCCATTTCACATGGTGGATGTAAAATCTCTTGAGCGCAAGATGAAGAAGGACAAGTCTCTAAATCTAGAGATGCTTAATGCACGTCTCGGCCCAGATGCTTTTAAAAAGATTTATAGACCATTGGAGGCCACTGGTTTTCTACCTTTCTTGACACTCCTGCCAGTCAAGAACATACCTGCTTATATTGCCAAGTTCTACTAAAACGCAACCATCACCGGCGACAACATCATTTCCACCATCCAAAATCAAGTGATCACGGTTACAAAAGATACGATGATGTCCACCCTTCACCTCCCCGGCAAAGGTCCAGACGTAATGGAGCTGACCCTTCCATGCAAATATGCACTGTGGGATGCTTGGAAACTTCCTCACGTGTGCTGCCATGACAGTGCACACAGACTGAAGGAGAGCATGCTAAGTGATATCATCCAACTCTTGGATATCACCGGCTATATCCTACATGGCAACTTTGAGACGGTCCAGCTCTCTGATATCAAAGCCCATTTCATAGCCGCTCTATACTTCGAATGTGAAGCCGACTGAGCCTCTTTCATCCTTGCTCAACTGAGAGCCAATGTAGAGCGAGCGGCATATAATCCATCAACTGGCTCATTCTGAGAAAAGGTCGGGTTTATGAATCGCATAAGCCATATCATTCAAAGCCAGTTTGATGAGGTCATCCCAACTGGCGAACAACTCGGATGAAGGGATATGCTCCCAACTATCTACTGTCATCAGATCCCGAAGCGTTCACATCCACAAGGGCCTTCCAACTCAGATCGTGGAAAGGCACCTTTGGAGGCACCCGTCAGCTCATCTGACGAAAGAGAGCTGATGATTGAGAGCGGACCTCTTTCAAGGCTGAGTGATCAGCGACAATATCAGCCAGCTCCCAACCTCTACCTTTAGTCCAACGTGACTCTATTGAGGTTGATTTTGAAGCCGTTCTAGACCATCAGCTCAGAAGTTGTTTCAGTCTCATTGAGGACACAGAATCCTCTCTATTCGAGCAACTCGGACGGTACCTGCAGTACCACATATGGCGATTCCAACTAGATGAGTCAACAATATTCCACCTCATCCACACCCGTGGCTCCACCTTCTGGATCAACGAAGGCACATGGAGTAGAAACTGGATGAATCATCCACTCTCCTCGCCACCAACGCTCTCGGAGATAATGAATTCGATGATCAAATGAATCCAGCTCAGTATACCCACTGATGCTCCTCTCCCAGACAATGAACCGGCCAACTTCTCATGCACACCTTTCATTGATGCTCCACCCATCCCTTCAACTGATGAGATCTTCAACAACTTGGCCTCAATGAACTTCAGAGAGCAAGACATCTCTGATCAAGGTCAGTTCATGACAACTAAAGACGCCTATGCATGGCTCTCCTCACCCATGCAAATTCCTTCAGTTCTCTCAGTTCATGATGACAATTTGGCAACTGCCTTCACCTTCCTACCAAATTTGTCACTACCGTCATGCGATCCATTCCACCTATTGGATGATGCCAAAAAGGAGGAAGATGGACAGTATGATGATGGATGCTTGACTCTTTGGGATCAGATTCAAAGAGAAATTCATCATGAGGGGGAAGATCAGCTTCAGGGGGAAGCATGGAGAACACAAAGAGTCCAAGAAAGAGGAGAATCGAGCAGAAAGAAAAGGAGCAATTGGAGCAATTTTCAGGAAGTAGATTAGTAGTTTTAACTACTCTTGAAAATGTAATATGCTTTAAAGTGAATATATAATACAAGTTTTGATCATGCTTATGCTTCAAGTTTGTCATGATTATAATGCTCATGCTCTGATACTTCAAGTTTGAATGTCTTGACATGCTCTGATACTTCAGTTTGAATGCTTTGACACTTGAATGAAATATGCTCTAATACTGGAATGAAAGCATGCCCAAAGTGAAAGAATGCTCTGAAATTTGAAGTCTAACTGCTTTAATACTTGAATTTCATGCATATCTTAAATGCTTTGATACTTGAATGATAACATGAATGACACATGCTCTGATGTTTGAATGAAAATCATGAATCAAACTTTCTCTCAAACTTGCTCTGAATTTGCTATGATTTTAAGAATCTGCTTAAGCATTTGCTACACTTGCAGTTTTTCCATCATCATCAACAAAGTTTTGACATCATCAAAAATGGGGAAATTGTTAGAAAAAACTATCAAGGAACCCCTAGATTAGGTTTTGATGAGATGTCAAAATTAGTTATGAAAAATTGACTAAAATTCAAGTTGTAGATCGGAGCTGACCAATCCAGGCCATCAAAAAAGGAACTCAAGTAAAGTCAAAGTCAACCAATCTGAAGTATGGTCTACAAGCTGAAGGATACGTCATCCAGTCAAAATTCAACTTAACTGAGGAGTCAAGCCAGTCGAAACAAACTGACAACCAAGTCAGTTGAGCTGAGGGAGAAAAGAGTTGACTAAGACTGAAGGAACTGATAGAACATCAGTTTAAGCTAGAAACTGGAAGTATCCAACTGATGGTCTAACTGAAGAAAACAAGACAGGATCAGCTGAAGGCCAGAACTGTAGTCAGCCAGCTTATGATAAATCAAGCTGACTGGAAAGCTCAAAGAGAAATCAGTCAAGCTGACAAGATAGTCAAGAACTTGAGATCAGTCGAACTGGAGAAACAAAAGCTCAGAATTGCCAACTGGAGCAATAGCCAAACTCAGCTGACAAGCCCAAAACTGCCAACTGGAGCAATAGCCAAACTCAGCTGACAAGCCCAGAACTGGCAACTGGAGCAATAGCCAAACTCAGCTGACAAGCTCAGAACTGCTAGCTGGAGTAATAATCAATCTAAGCTGACAAATCCAGAACTGCCAACTGGAACTCAAAACTGCCAAGAAAGCTGAAGCCAGAGAACCCTGGAGTTTATTGCTCAAACCGGTGAATCTTGGAATAAATGCTTCACTAAAGATCCTGGAATTAAATATCTAATGAAGATCGATTGGCAGAATAACGGCTACTTCAACCAAAAGCTTCAAGCGATCATTAAAGACCATCTTCCATTGATGAGCCAACAGAGCCACCGATCAATGGACAGTGGAACTCAACGTTCATAAAATCACTCCTCTATAAAAGACGAGTGAATCAGAGTTTAAAATACTCTTCGCAAACTCTTGACACACAGAACTTATCATCTTCACAACTTTCGCATATACAAGCAAGAGCTTTTCTTTCTCCCTCCCATTCAAGCTCAAGTTTAGCATTTGATAGAAACTGCGAGAGACCAACTGAGAAGAAGAAGCTCACAGAATGAAGATATTCAGCCAGCTGTTGATGAACTAGCCAGGGCAGCCTTATCAGTTCCAGCTATACAACGATCAACTACTCAGCTTAATTAAAGGAGCAAATCAGTTGATAACCCGTGTTCAAGACTCACCTCTTGAAGATCGAAAGAGATCTAAAACCTTGTAAAGACGACAATAGTACGTACCTTCCTAGCGAGCAGTTAGGGACTTCAAGTGTGAGCCGTCGACCCGCTGAGGTAGCGAGCAGTTACCAGGTTCAGCCAATTGTCCTTCATTGTATAATTTGTAAAGAAACTCAAGTTATATAGTGAAGTTGCCCTTCTGCGGAAGGAAGAGAGGACGTAGGAGTTTGAGACATCGAACCTCTATAAATCTCTTGTGTGTTGTACTGATTTGGTTATTGCATATCTTTGAACTGTACACCAACTCACACAAGCTGCACCCAAACTGCCTTAACTGATCCATAAGGTTGTGCATACATAAGTATTTCTTAAGCGAGTCAAAAGGGCCCCTATTATTCCGCATTTGAAGCAAAAAGTTTTATCAGTTTATTCACTCTCCCTCTAAACTGATATCGACTCGCCCGGGACCAATAGATCCCTTCTGACCGATTGTGATACCCGTCGAGATTGACGTGTGGCCGCAGACGGTGCTCCGTTTCATTTTGAAATGAATATAATATTATTTTTCGAAGTTAATGTCTCATTTTCAAAAATTGCATTTTAGTTAGAATTGTTTCAAAATGTTTGTTAGATCTGTCCTAGCAAAAAGGTTCCTTCAGCATTTATTCCCTATGGTGGATTCTCTACTTAGCTATAGATTCCATTTTTGTCCAGGCGGATTTTTTAGTTTACCCAATTATTCAAATCGTGTATTTAAATTCGTATATTTTTCATGTGTCGTCTGAAAATCATGAAATTTTAACACTTGCATTGTTATATGTGAAGTACGTTGTCAATTAAATTTGGTAATTTTCTGAAAGCCAGAAAGACTCGTAGATTAAATTTGATCAGAATCGAAGATTAAATTTGATCAGAATCGAGTGAAATGGCAAGTGATCGACCTCCACCTTTTCCAAATGTTTTTGGACGGCTTTACTCGAAAATATTCACCGAATTTAATTCCCTAAAGTGTTGAGTTGAGAATGAAATCATAATGTTGTGCATTGTAGTCTGAAGCCGTTTTATTAGTTTAGAATATTCGTATTACATTTAGTTTAGCTTAGAAAAAAAAAATCATTTATCTATCCTAAGTTGAAGCTTACCTTATGTTATAGTTTCAAGGCCTAGCATGATACTAATAGGTAGTTTCTCCTTTATAGGTCAGAACCCGAGACCTATATTTAATTAGGATTTGCAAGACCTATATTTAAAGCTTCAGCTACTATTAGCTAACCAGGTGGGTTATACTATACTATCTTTGCAAATTGTATCTTTCGAGTTATTAAGCTCTGCTTTGCTAAAATTGCATATGTGACTATCTGTGTTAAATATTTACATGCTACTGTATGTTGTCGGAGTCTCATAAACCAGCGCTGTGTCAATGTGAGTAGCTACAGTATGCATGCATTATTTGTCCTGCCCTACTCCTTGTCGGTGAGACTAAAATGAAACACTTATTAGTTATACTCTTTGGGTATACTACGGTCATACTCAACGTTATGTGCTACTGATGTAGTTTGGGTTGCGGGCAGTGACGGGTTATACTCTTAAGCTCTTCACGATAAAATGTTTTGGTGAACTTAGGTTGCTTCCAACTTTTAAACCTCCTAAGCTTCACTACCTGCATGGACACAGATAGATTACTTTTACAAAATGATTTGCAACTTAAATTGTGAGAACTTGCCCACTGAGGGCATTAGTACTCAGCCCAAATCTTGTCAAACATTTTCAGGTCAGTAGGCTGGAGCGTGGAGGTGACGAGGCTGAGATATGGACTAATATGATTTACATATTTTTCCGTTGTCCCTTTTTGTTAGTATTCTGTTAAGAATTGAGCTTTCGCACTTATGGTATTCTTTTGCTAAATGCTAAGAACTCTGATCTTGGTATTTTGTTGATATGATTCTGCTTCTCTGATTCTGAACATTTGTTGACTTCCTAGTTAACATGTATCATATGCTTAGCTACATAATTATTCCAAGGGGAGGAAGCCCGTCTTTCGTTATGTCTATTTGATCATTCATTTTGGCCTATGGAAGGGCTTCATTTGTTCAGCATATTGGTGTCTGTTTCTTTTGTCGACCTATGAATGGGTCTATTGATTGTTAGTATATGGTTATTTGTTTCCGTTTAGCCTATGAAAGGGCTTATTGAATTATTACAGCTTCCATTCTTCTCTTATTAGCCGTTATAAACGGAGATTCACTCTAGTTACAGAGGTTATGCTGTCTAATTTTTCGGAAGGCATAACCTATCTTTGGCATACTCGGTTGTTAAATTTTATTCCAAACATTAATCATTTTGGATTAACACCCCATAATTATTTTAATTACCTCATTTCTTTCCCGCTTCTTAATTCCCACCCCCGTGGCG
The DNA here is from genome assembly GCA_026008535.1 of Perilla frutescens. Classification (NCBI taxonomy): domain Eukaryota; kingdom Viridiplantae; phylum Streptophyta; class Magnoliopsida; order Lamiales; family Lamiaceae; genus Perilla; species Perilla frutescens. Next base: position 42,931,729 of record BRKX01000001.1, read on the forward strand.
TCCATTTTCACGATCTTTCGGGATCGGGGCGCTACAGATTGGTATCAGAGCAGGTTTGCAACTCTGCAGACCTGCTGGGTCTTATTTCGTCTTTCATTGAAATTCTGTGTGATATTATATAAGCCCTCAGCTCATCACTCACGCAACAGCTTAAAAGGTACGCATATTTTTATGCAAATTTTAGTTTTTAAAAGTTTACATTATTTGTTGAATGATAAGTCTGTCTAAAAATGAAATATTAGGATTCGCTATGTTGATGGGAATTCCTCAAAAGATTGATTATTATGCGGATAGCATACTCTGATTAACTACGTTCATTGCATACTCTGTTGCTATGGTGATACCATACTGGTTTTGAAATATGTATGTGAGCATACTGGTTTCTGTCGAAAAACTATGTTGATTACATATATGTATGAACTTGTTTATATATGTCTTGTGCATACTTGTGATGTTGGGAACGTGCGGAATGCATACTGAAAACCTTGATAGCCGGAATGTGTTTATTGTTTATACTCTTGAATGAGTACAAGGACTTGAAAGTGGGAGAATGAAAGATTAACTTAGCCTATAGTTGCTGAACTTAGGCTGAATTTGTAAACACTAATGAGATTGTTGAGAACATAGTTTGACTGAGGAAACGTTTCATTTTGATGACTGAACATAAACTTACGGCTCAGAATAACTGCTACATGTATATCACGATGAGCGGATTATGAGATTTTGTACGTATACCAAGAAAGAGATTGATTCGGTGTTTGAGTTCATTGGGGAAATAACCTACTCTATGGGAGTCAACATCCGGTTAGAAGAAGTCTTTCAGATTGAGCTGTGTTAAATTTGACCAAGAATTTGCGTTGTTACTAGGAAGATGGACACATTAAGGAATACAATATTTTGAAAACAAAAACATAAGTCAACGATCTATGTGGAGACTGTGAATTTTTGTGGGTAGATATGTTAGACGATGATAGCTGTTACAAACAAGGTTCAACATCAGAATTATCACCTGAGCGAAATATTGAGGTAGACCGATCACCGCCTTTTATACCTCCATGTGGAGATGAGGTTATAAAGCTTTAACTTTGAACTAGAAGCAAAGAAACGAGTAATCGATTTATAGGCCAGTTATCAGATTGTAGATCTATTACACGTTCAAGAAATCCCTACGCAAGCTTTCAACTTATGAGTTATGTTTAAGGATCCTGTTGCGATTACAGAGAATAAATATTCATTCCTCCAAGAGAAAGCTCTTCACCTCAGTGGATGGCTAATCGAGGCCCTGGCGTGTTTCATTCTAAATATTTGTAGCTTGTTTTAGATCAATTTTTAGAATGATGGTGAAGATGGTCGTCATGATTGCTGTCAAATTAATTTAAAGATATGTTTGTCGGTGTTCTACTCAGCTTCCAGGAGAAGTTAAAGTCAAACTATTTTGAATCTAGGAGGTATCATACATCAAATCATTTTCTCGTATCCTTCCGATGGGTAGGAAGTGATCCCCAGATGTCGCTTTCCCAGCCAGGCGTAACCATTTAAAGTCCAGACGACTCACGTTATTTCATAGCAACCTCTTAAAGAGGAAAGTGCGAGATGCTCCAAAAAGAAAAGGAACCCGAGGAAGATCATCAAGATGATAGATCTAGTGGTTGGTAGATCGAGAGCGTCAGTATGATAGGAAGGTTTGACAAATATATTTGTTCACTCCCATCGATCACCCTTCAATAATCTCATTTTATTTAAAACTTCTCTATCAAATCCTCTTGGATAACTTGTAATCTTTTGATGATGCTCCTTTGATCATCAAGAAATCAGTAATAGCACTTCCTTGATAGGCTATACTGACACCTTTATGGAAAAATAAAATAAAATTCAAGCACGGTTCTCAGCTCTTAACCGTTGATTTTCTTTTGTTATTCCGATATATCTTTGTAAAATGCGAGAACCTTTCGAGTTATAAATCCTCTAAAAAGGAAATATTTTTAGAATAAATAATCTAGTGTTATATCTATTTCAGCTTTTGAACTTGTTAAAGATTATTGATCAGATAAAGTCCTCACTCCGAGGCGTTTATTTCTTTTAACTTCCACTTATAGAACTCGAGTGTGGAACCTCAAATAGAAGAAAGAGCTTATAGAAGTATTCATTTATGTATATTGTTAGGAGAGCAAATGATAGTATTCCATAATGACGAATGGAATCAAAGCAGTACCAGTTAGTGTTTTCCAAAGTCAAAAGTACATTTCTAAAGTAATTTCCCAGTTCGTAACGTTTAAAGATGATCAATGGATGTCAACAAGCAAGTTTCGAGCTTACAGTTAATTTTATGTAATAAATGTCGAGTTATGCTTTGAAACTTCCGCTGTATTTCAAGTAAAATATTTTTATTAATGAAAAGCATGGATAACATGCCTTTTTCTATTAAAGTGAAATTGGGGCGTTATAGAGTGGTATCAGAGAAAGGTCTACTTTCATGCATACTAAAAAGAAAAATACATTTAAGTATTGACCATCATCACATCCGCTGCATCGCGCCGAGAAGAGGTAAAGGTTAAAGTTCTTTGTCATGTTAAAGTTTATGAAATTATTTCCTATGAAAATGTTTTTAATAGTCCTCGAGATTTACGAATTAGGAAATGTAAGAAGCATAACGATTAATTTATAGAGTAAGCATATCGATGATAGGGTAGCATAGGAGTATATGAGGATAGTGTTAGGTCTAGATACTAGCAAGCTACATCTAGTGAGGAACAAGAATTGGTATTATGCATAGATTCTTTGTAGTTTGAGGTTTAGGTAAGTAATTTCGAGGATGAAATTTTTTTTTAGTAGGGAGGGATGTAGCGACCCGATTTATTTTTATGGCTACGTTCTTTCTCTAAAAATATTTTTATGTCATATTAGTTAATTAAGTCTAATAAGTCGCGCCTAAGAAATTTATAAGCATGAATTCATTTTAGTATATAGTAATTATCATAGCATGAGCATGCATTTAATTTTAATTTTGTACCTATTTTGTTGCATTTTATTGTCCAAAGTTATTTTTTATGTCCAAATGGAATTCTTTTATTTTGAGCCCAAGTTTCTGAAGCCCAATAGAAAGAAAGCCCAAATCTTTATTATTAGTATTTTTATTTATTTCTTATCTTCTCCTCCAAATAGAAGATAACTACGAGAGAATCCTTATTCTACCAAACTCCTCTATGAAACCTTAACCATACTAGTATAAATAGGGGTCTCAACCTCTCACTTTTCTCACCCAAAAAATAAAGGAGTTCGAAAATTATTTCCTTTAAAGAGTTTTTGTCCAGCTAGAGGTATGAATCTCAATTTTGTCCGTTTTTTTTCCCTTCTCTGCATTAGCATAGCTGACTTGTGTGCAGTGTGTAACAGAAGAAAACGAAAGAAAATGTTTTGACTTTGACGCGTGTCTTTCGCACATCACCATATGTATATACTTAATGCTCTCTGACACACACCCCCCACCCACACATCACTTTCACAGCCCACTTTATATATATATGTAATGTATGTGTTGAGTGGTGTAATTTAATGTGTGTATATATATATAATATATATAGATGAGTAGTACGTGATTGATATATATATATATAGCATATATGGGTTTGCGTGTGTGGTGGATATATAACTATCATATATGTATATATATATATAATATGTATGTGTTGTACGTATATAATATATATATATATGATAAGAGTTGTAATGTATGTATATATATATATAGGTCTGACAAAATGCTTTATGCTTTACTTTTGTTTTTTCTGGGCTTGGTGTGTATAGATATATATAGGTTATGCGTGTATATATATAATATGTATATGTGCATGTATGTATTATTTTATGTTTATATATATATATATAGATACGTGATGGCATGTTAGGTTGTTTCTACTTACATGTATGAAACGTATGTGTATATATATATACATATATATATTATATGTATACATATGAATTGTTTTATGTAATTAGTTGGTTAATAAATGGAATTAAAGAATTATGTTACTATATATGATTTTTGTTGTAAGCATGCATCATAGATTAGTTTTTGTTTAATTACAACATGTTATGCATTGTATTAATTTATGATAAATAATTTATAGGCAAGGCGCGCAAGACTTAATTAATTAATATCCAAGTCAAAGGTGAAGGTGGGGTTTTACGTGATTTTATCCTGATTATTCTCTCTATATTTTATTATCGAGTATGTGATGACCCAAGCATGGGCCTTCGGGCTAAACAAGTATGGGCCTTCGGGCTAAACAAGCATGGGCCTCCGGGCTAAAGATGAAAATGGGCCTCCAGGCTAAACAAGACAGGGCCTACGGGCTATATGGTTTGGTCTACGGACTGAACACTTTTACTATTCTCACTTACTCGCTTAATTTTATATAGCTTGGATAATTGGACACTCCCCACTGAATCAGTAGTACTCACCCCAAAACCTACTTATCTTTTCAGGTGTTGTCTCGAGTGATACGTAGCGGACAAGATGTGATGATGGTGGTCAAGTAGTCAAGCATAATTAAGGATTTAATTTATTTTTAACTTTATTTTATGTAATAAATGTCGAGTTATGCTTTGAAACTTCTGCTGTATTTCAAATAAAATATTTTTATTAATGAAAAGCATGGATAACTTGCCTTTTTCTATTAAAGTGAAATTGGGGCGTTATAGAGTGGTATCAGAGAAAGGTCTACTTTCCTGCATACTTAAAAAAAATTGCAAGCAAGTATTGACCATCATCACATCCGCCACGTCACTTCGAGAAAAGGTACAAGTTAAAGTTTTGATTTCATGTTAAGTTTATGATTATATGGAAATTATGTTTTATGATAAAATGTTTTGATAGTCCTCGAGATTTACTTTAAGATTGAAATTTTTTCCAGATGATTAGAGCTTGCAAGGAACACAAGATTGTGATAGAAAGGCACCAACTAACTTTGTCAGTAGAAGAACGTATTAGAACCCGCAAAGCCAGATTTATTGATGATCTATGGGAATTTCAATGGGATGAAACAATAGGAGTAGAAAGACAATTGATGAGAATCTACAGGATATGGAGGAAAATTAAGAAAGAAGAGATAGAATTCAACCCTATCATAGCCACTGAAATAGTTGGTGTAGCTATACCCAAGTTGTTGAAGCCCTTAGCCAAGGAGACTGCTAAAGAAATTTTGGAATATACTCCAGGGTTTAGGAAAATAATAGATTTTGAAAAAATTCATGCTTCGCCTTATGGATGAATGGAGAGGCAAGGTCTTTGGAAGAGAACTAAGAGATTCAAATAGAGGACTAAGTATTGAGACCAATTCAAATAAGAGACGGAAGAGGCGAAGCTAGTAATACTTAGAAATGATAGAGCAGGCTAGATTATATATTTTCTAGAATTCATCTTTTTTGTAATTCAACCCTGATTAATAAAATTTATTATTATTATTATTATTATTACTATTATTATTATTATTATTATTATTATTATTATTATTAAGTTAGAACTCTATAAAATATATATATATATATATAATAAGATTGGTGGAGAATTTCTAAGCTAATATATATATATAATAAGATTGGTGGAGAATTTCTAAGCTATAGTTAGGAGATTTACGTATTGGGAAATATAAGAAGCATAACGATTATTTTAATTTATAGAGTGAGCATATCGATGATAAGGTAGCATAGAAGTATATGAGGATAATGTTAGGTCTAGATACGAGCAAGCTACAGCTAGTGAGAAATCGAGAGTTGGTATTATGCATAGATTTTTGCAGTTTGAGGTTTAGGTAAGTAATTTCGAGGACAAAATTTTTTTTAGTAGGGAGGGATGTAGTGACCTGATTTATTTTTATGGCTACGTTCTTTCCCTAAAAATATTTTTATGTGATATTAATTAATTAAGTATAATAAGTCGCACCTAAGTAATTTATAAGCATGAATTCATTTTAGTATATAGTAATTTTCATAGCATGAGCATGCATTTAATTTTAATTTTATACCTATTTTGTGGCATTTTATTTAATTGTTCAAAGTTAATTTTTTATGTCCAAATGGAATTATTTTATTTTGAGCCCAAGTTTATGAAACCCAATGGAAAGAAAGCCCAAATCTTTATTATTTTTTTTCTTTTATTTCTTTCTTATCTTCTCCTCCAAGTAGAAGATAACCACGAGAGAATCCTTATTCTACCAAACTCCTCTATACAACCCTAACCATACTAGTATAAATAGGGGTCTCAACCTTTCACTTTTCTCACCCGAAAAATAGAAGAGTTCGAAAATTATTTCCTTTAAAGAGTTTTTGTCCAGCTAGAGGTATGAATTTCCTTTTTGTCCTTTTTTCTTCCTTCTCTGCATTAGCATAGCTGTCTTGAAGTTTTCGTGAATTGTAGCTGAGAGAGAGAGATAGGGGAATGATTCTGTATCTTTTGTTGGCTGAGATGTTCTAGTAAAAAAAGTTGGGTGGGCCATGTCATTTATTATCTTCAGAGGCTGTCTCATTTTGTTTATATATATGTATGCATGGTTTGGTTTGTGTGTGTGATTGAATATCATATATATATATAAATATGTGTGTGCGTGAGTCGTACATTTATGTATATATAATTGTAACATCCCAAAAAAATATGGTATTTAAATTTATTATATAGTAAGAAAAGTTTCGACCTTAGCTGAACATTTAAGTTAAAATTAGAATTCATATTGTAACATATAGACATTAATGGGATCGTTTTAGTACCAAGATCATCCAACTTGGACATCATTTGATTTTCCAAGGAAATTTATTCAATGTGATAATTTGAACTCAATTTATTCCTACAAAACCAATATTATAAATTCAAGCTCAATATTATTATTATTTTTTTAGTCCCATTTTGGACCCAATTCATATTCATTTCCAATTACTTTATTAATGAAATACATGAAACCATTAAAGGACCTTTCATCAAGATGAAGACAAAAATATATATTATCCAAGTAAATTCCTCCGCCAATGCATGCCGGCCAATTGGAGTCAATTTGGAATGTTACGTGCCTAATAGTGTTTATTAGTGTGCTTATGTATATTAATAGATAGGCATAGACGTGTATATATATATATATCATATACATATAGATATAGTTTAGATTGAGGAGCAGAAGGTAAAAATGAGAAGAAAATAAAATAAACAAAGAGGAGAGAGAGAGGGAGAGAGTTGAGGGGCGAGAGAGAGAGATATGGGAGAGAGTGGGGGAGAGAGGGAGAGAAAGTAGGAGGGAGGAGCCACCTCCACCACTGCCCCGACGCCGCCGCGGTGCCACCGCCACAGTCGCCGGAACATCGCCGGAGCTGTCGTCGTTCGCCGGAGAAAGGCGCAATACAGCAGCCACTTTGCGCGGCTTTGTTTCGGTTTGTTTCTTCTCTTTTGGAGCTAAAATTTTAGTATGTCGTGTATCTTTATGTGTTCTACGTTTCGTCTTTTGATATTGTTGTTGTCCGGTGGCCGGAAATCGGCCAAATTGCCGGATAACTTGAATAGTGTCGTGAGCCGACTGTTTACGTTTTTGCCCCGTTTCACCCATTTCGGGTAGTCAAATCGAAAAAGTTTCTTCTCAAAAGTTGTTCCAAATAATATTTCCTATGCGTCCGTCGAATTTCATAATTTTCGGACGAGTTTTGAACAATATTGATTATTCAATTTAAGTAGTTATTTTTATATCGGGAGCATGTGTAATTGAAAAATTCTAAAATTCTCATTCTTTACTCTTGGCATGTATTGTATCATTCCTGAATATTTTCGTAATTTCCGAGCGGTTAAAAAGTGTCGTGGTACAAATCTGATAAAAATCGATTAAAATGGCAAGTTTTGGAAAGAGACCTCTGTCCAATCAGTTGGTCCCAATAAATCAGGAATAATATTTTGGAATTTATTTCCTTCTTCGTCGGAATTATTCGAGGTCTCTAGAGTCGCGCAATCTATTTCTAAAAAGAATAAAATTAAATAATAGCTCGGATTACAGTAGATTAATTTCCGAAAATATAGTAGTCATTCTGAGTCAAATATCAATCCTTGTAGGATTTGCGTGACTTACGAGGAAGGTGAAGGATTGAATCTCGAGATGGTTAGAGCATCTTAGTCTAGGGGAACCAGGGAAGGACTCCGAACCGTTGCTCTGTCTCCAGTACCATGTTCGAGTGTTGGATCCTTGTTAGGACTTCTGTATGTATAAGGTGGGTTATACTATACTATCTTTGCAAATTGTATCTTTCGAGTTATTAAGCTCTGCTTTGCTAAAACTGCATATGTGACTATCTGTGTTAAATATTTACGTGCTACTGTATGTTGTCGGAGTCTCATATACCAGCGTTGTGTCAATGTGAGTAGCTACAGTATGCATGCATTATTTGTCCTGCCCTACTCCTTGTCGGTGAGACTAAAATAAAACACTTATTGGTTATACTCTTTGGGTATACTATGGCCATACTCAACGTTATGCGTTGGTGATGTAGTTTGGGTTGCGGGCAGTGACGGGTTATACTCTTAAGCGCTTTACGATAAAATGTTTTGGTGAACTTAGGTTGCTTTAAATTTTAAAACCTCCTAAGCTTCACTACCTGCATGAACATAGATAGATTACTTTAACAAAATGATTTGTATAACTTGAATTGTAAAAACTTGCCCACTGAGTGCACTAGTACTCAGCCTAAATATTTTCAAATATTTTTCAGGTCAGTAGGCTGGCGCGTGGATGTGACGATGCTGAGAGATGAGCTTATGCTATTTACATATTTTATGTTGTCCCTTTTTGTTAAGTATTCTGTTAATAATGGAGCTTCCGCACTTGTTACATTCTTTTTGTTAAAACACTAAGAATCTTGATCTTGGTGTTTTGGATCAGTATATGTATTAAAAAGTATATTTGGATATTTTGAGTCTTCTGTTGAGGTTTGTTACTTAAATTACCCCTTTCTTTCCCGCTTCTTAATTCCAACCCCCGTGGCGTCCATTTCCACGGTCCTTCGGGACCGGGGCGCTACAATAATATATGTATGATATGTATCTATAACATATATATGTGCGTATATAATATATATATATAATAAGAGTTGTAATGTATGTATATATATATATATGTCTGACAAAATGCTTTCTCTATCTTTACTTTTGTTTTTGGACTTTGTCTGTATAGATATATATAGGTTATGCGTGTATATATATAATATGTATGTGTGCATGTGAGTGGACAGTTGTATATTTATAATTGTATATATATGTGTGTTGTGCCTATAGGTATAGGTATAGTATGAATATAGGGTAATCCATGCTAGCCACACACACACACACGTCACTTTCACACTTTTGTTCACTTTATGTTTATATATATATATATATGTGTGTGTGTGTGTGATGGCATGTTTGGTTGTTTCTATTTACATGTATGAAACGTGTGCGTGTGCATATATATATATATATATATATATTATATGTATACATATGAATTGTTTTATGTAATTAGTTGGTTAATAAATGGAATTAAAGAATTATATTACCATATATGATTTTTGTTTTAAGCATGCATCATAGATTAGTTTTGTTTAATTACAACATGTTATGCATTGTATTAATTTATGATAAATAATTTATAGGCGAGGCGCACAAGACTTAATTAATTTATCCTCTCTATATATTTTATTGAATATATGTGATGTCACAGCATAGCAAGAGCCTTCGGGCTATACACGCAAGAGCCTACGGGCTATCACGCAGAGCTTTCGAGCTATACACGCAAGAGCCTACGGGCTATCACGCAGAGCCTACGGGCTATCATGCAGAGCTTTCGAGCTATACACACAGAGCCTACGGGCTACATGGTTTGGTATACGGACTGAACACCTTTACTATTCGCATATTATTTTATTTGATATATAGCTTGGATAATTGGACACTCCCCACTGAGTCAATAGTACTTACCCCAAAATCTACTTATCTTTTCAGGTGTTGTCTCGAGTTATGCGTAGCGGACAAGATGTGATGATGGTGGTCAAGTGATCAAGCATGATTAAAGATTTTTAATTTATTTTGACTTTATTTTATGTAATAAATGTCGAGTTATACTTTGAAACTTCCGCTGTCTTTCAAGTAAAATATTTTTATTAATGAAAAGCATGGATAACGTGCATTTTTCTATTAAAAGTGAAATTGGGGCGTTACAGTCAAAATAAATTAAAAATCTTTAATCATGCTTGATCACTTGACCACCATCATCACATCTTGTCCGCTACGCATCACCCGAGACAACACCTGAAAAGATAAGTAGATTTTGGGGTGAGTACTACTGACTTAGTGGGGAATGTCCAATTATCCAAGCTATATAAAATTAAGCGAGTAAATGAGAATAGTAAAAGTGTTCAGTCCGTAGACCAAACCATATAGCCCGTAGGCCCTGTCTTGTTTAGTCCGGAGGCCCATTTTCATCTTTAGCCCGGAGACCCATGCTTGTTTAGCCCGAAGGCCCATGTCTGTGTCATCACATACTCGATAATAAAATATAGAGAGAATAATCAGGACAAAATCATGTAAAATCCCACCTTGACCTTGTGTAACACCCCAGATTTTCGATTAAGGATTAGAGGATTCTTAATGATAATTAAGAAGTTAAGGAAGAAGTTTAATTAAGCTTAATTAAGGTCAGATGTCAGTCATGACTTTAAGAGTCAGTTTTTGTGAAGATCGTCTTTTCGGAAAATATGATCTTAATTCTTTTATGGCTGTTCGTGGTCTCGGTAGAAAGGTTTTAACACAAGGAGTATGCCGGTGTTTTCGGATTTTAATTCTGAAGTCATTTGAGTTCCCAGTGATGAAAAACGTATTTAAAAGGTGAATGAATAGTAACTTTTGCGTGCGTTGGTGTTTTGAGAAATTTACAAAATCCTCCTTGTTGATCCGAGTCTAGTTCTGTCAGGCCCCTCTTATGAGAAATGACTCAGGAATTCCGTTGGCGTTCACGGATTTCCATTCTGAGGTCAATTGAACGCTCGGGAGCAAAATCTGTCAGTCTGAGTGAATAGTAAAAAGTAATTCCAAAAAGGGAATCTTTGCTCGTCTTTCTTCAGACCACCCCGTCTTTATCACGAATCAAGTTGGTTCACTAGTATTCGAGCCAACGAGTCTCCCGGTATTTTTAGATTTCGTGTCTGAGGTCATTTGGACCTCGACATCGAATAAAGCAGCTTTTAACCGAACCCGAGGTAACTTTTGCAGTATTCTTGCACTGAAGTGGCTTCCCTTGGAAGTCAAATCTTTTCCTATAAATACAAGGCCACCCCTAACGTCTCATTTGCTCATTTATCATCCAAACTCACTTCCAAGAGAGTGGGAAAGGTCGTGAGAGCCGAGAAAGTTCTGTCGAAGTAAAAAACGTTCTTCGTGAGTATTCCGCAAGACGACGAGCGGAGTGGCGTGGAAGGGATGCGGTGAGGGAATGTGCTAGGGGCGCCGTTGGGTTGTAGCGGGCGGCTCTGCCGCCGTTGCGACTCGACAAGACGTCGAGCTAGTCACCTTCCTTCGACGCACCTAACCCCGTCCATTCTTGTTCATCGGTCTCGAGTTCTGTTTCTTTTCCGTCTTTTAAATTCCGCATTTACTTTCCGTTCTTTACGTTCTTCGTGTTCTTCATTATTGCTCGTCTAAAGTTTTATTTCGAATTTTATTGAAGTTCCAAGTTAATAACGTTTACGTAATATTTCTCATTTTACTCCCGTTATTATCATTTTAAAGATTAGCCTCGCTTATTCCGTTAAAATTCCGTTCAAGCCATATTTAACGATTTCATTGTTATTCTAAATATTAAGGAGGATTATCGTGTTTATGCCATTATAATGCCAAAATTCTTTTTAAGTTAAAGCATGTTGTTGCATGTTAAATTCAAGTACGTTGTTTTTAAGAAATTTCGGGTTAAGTGTTCTTCGTGTTCGTCGAAAGAATCAACGAACATGAAGAACCCAGTTGAAGATCACCCAGAATTGGGCTGAAGAGAGAGAAAAAGAGAGAGCCCCGCGGGGGGGGGAGGGGGTGTGCCGCCACGCCAAACCCCCCTCGGCCACCATGAGCCCGCCGGGGCTAGGGTGCCCGCTAGCGCTCATGTGCCCCGCGGCGGGGGGCAGCCCACCGGCGCCATGTGCGCCACGGCGCCCCCTTCTCCGTGTTGTTTTCCGCCGTTTCTTTTTCGGCTATTTTCGTATCCCCTTCCCAAGCTTTTCAAGCTTTTCAAGTCATGTTATTTCAAAGTTATTTTCAAGTTTAAATTTTTGAGAAGCAATCAAGATATTTCCGATTTATTTTGAGTAATCTATTCAAGTTATTCTCCATCTAAAAATCAAGAAATCAAGACGAGATGTTCTGTAAATAAATTCTTCTCGAAATTTATAAAGTCATAAAGTTGTGCAATCTGTAAATAAGTCTTAGATTCTAGTCTTCGAGTTAAATGTCGTTATTTCTCGCTTTAGATAGTTAACTTCTTCGTAGAAGGCCGCTAAGTCGATGATTCAACTTTTGTAGGAGGAAGTGAGCCTCGTAGGAATTCGGAGAAGGATCACCAACTCGTTGCTTCAACTTCTGTCCAGTAATTGAGGTGGGTAAACCTATACTCATCTAAAGTTTGAGCTAATAAGCTCTAGAAGCATATAGGGCAAATGAAATATCCAATAAAATATTTTTGCTCTGCCTGCTTGATCTCTGTACAAGGAATGAAGGAAAGGAAAAATATTATATGTTGATTGAGCTCTCGAGCATGTTTAGAAATGATAGAATTGTTTAAGTGTTGTTTATGCTAGCATAAGGTTATTAGAATTGCTTTAATTGCAATTTATGTTTATGCACGTTCATTTCTTCGTATCTGAATGTTGGATTTTGCAAAAGTTTATTTAGCTAATTAAGCATTGCCCTTTTGGGTAGTAATAAATCCCTTAGAGGCCGAAGTCATGCTTAAGTAAAAGATTAGCCTTAGACGTCGATCTAAGCTCGATAATTCTAGTAAGGTTAAAGGAAGCTAAGAAATTAAGGATTAAGGTTGAGAAAGGAAGAATATAGCTCTATAACCAGGATTGAGCTCATATATAATTCATGATCTTTGATCATTAGAAGGAGTCACTGTTGGGTATTCCCCTCGTATACTCGGGAGGATATTTGAAGTAACCCCTCTTCTATCCTATGGCATGCCTAAGAGTACAGTTGACATCAAGTTTGAGCCAAGGTTGGGCCCAAAAGTAAAGAAAAAGTTTTACGGATATGGAGAGGGCTTTTGCGTTTTACTCTCCATATACTGCCAGTTTATTATTGGATATTTCTTGAGTTATTAAAGAAGCTTTTATTAAAACCCACTGAGTACATTAGTGCTCACGCCCCCTCTTTTTCAAATGTTTTCAGGTTGAGATGCTGAGGCTGATGGTGGCTTTGGATGTGGGTTGACTGCCAAGATTGGTTTACTATTATATAAGTTTCTTTTGAAATCTCATGATGTTTCTGCTACTCTGATACACTCTTTCTAATTACATTCAAGTTCAATTATGTTTATCAAGATTCTAAAGATATCCTCCAAGACATGATTATCTAAATATATAAGTGATGCATATTCAGTTTTATTCCTACTTCTCGAGCATGTTTTTCTTTCGCCCTTGAAGAGGCTTGTTCAAGTTGGTATCTGTCTATCCGTTTGGACCTGTAAATGAGTCTGTGCATGATGGTATCTGATTAGTTAGCCGTTTAGTTCCGCAAAAGCATGTTTCTTTCTTAATTAAGCAAACCCGAATATCGTCGCCTATCTTTCAAAAGTATATCTTTATCCCCAAACTTTCTTTGTTAATCTTCCGTCTTATTCAATAAACCCTTAATAACACCCTGTCCCCATTCGTTAATCCCTATCTCGGGACCGGGTTGTTACACCTTGACTTTGATATTAACCTATTAAGTCCTGCGCACTTTTGCCTATAAATTAATTATCTTAAATTAATACAATGCATAATAATAATGTAATAAAACTATGCATGAGATTAATCTATGATGCATGCTTAATACATAATCATACATAGTGACAAAATTCATTAAACCCATTTATATATTTAAAATAACTAATATAAAATAATACATACATACAGACATATAATATATTTATATATACACACGGTACATATGTTTATAAAAGAAACCATGTACACATGCAATCCTATACATATATATACGTACACACATATGTTACATATATATATAACTCACATATATTATATACATATTAACGCATGGCACAACACACACACATATATATATTACATCAATTATATATTTTATATATATATATATATGTACCACACCTAATATAATATATATATATATATAGATATACACACAAAGTGAGTAAAGCATGAAAGTGACGTGTGTGTGTGTGTGTGCTCCTAGCCTTAATTACTATATATCCCTATGTATACATGCACAAACACATATAATATATATATATATATCAACACATACATATACTATCAAACCACCATGGACCCACTTGTAAGGAAGAAAAGACAATACAACACTAATATATATATCTACACACGTACGGATACATATATACATTACAGAACATTGAACAAAAGCTTGAAAAATGTTCTCCTGAATACCTCCTGAAATCAAAAGCTTGAAAAACGTTCTCCTCAGTTTTTTTTTCCTTTCTTTCAAATCTTGGGCGTGAGAGAATAATAGAGATAATAGCTCTATTTATAATGATAGATTAGGGTTAGAGTTTGAGTAGGATATGAGATTACGTGGTTATCTTGTTTCAATAATAAAAGATAGAGCTGATAAACTTCAAAATTTGGAATGATAAAATTTGTAGGCAAAGATATCCGAACAGGAAGAGGAAGAAGAATTGAAACATCTAGAATTTGGGCCTCAATACTTGGGCTTGGAAAAATAACAGATCTGGGCTCCAAATAATTCTAAATGGGCTTAGAGAAATAAAATTTCAACCCATTAAATACTCCAAATAAAATTAAATGCATGCTATGAAATAACCATGCTATAAAATAAATAATTACTTAAGCGTGACTTATTAGACTTAATCAATTAATATCTCACATAAATAAATAAAATATTTTACGGAAACAAAAAATATGTAGCAATTTAAATATAAATAAAAAAACTAGGTCACTACATCCTTCCCTACTAAAAATAAAATTTCATCCTCGAAATTTCTTACTTGGTCTCAGGCTTTAAAGGTATCTAAGCTTGAAATCTATCATCGATCTTGCATAATCTTGCTAATGCCTAAAATTCTAAGTTATGAGATCTAACTAACTCGCACATAAAACATAAGCCTTGCTATGTTCCTCTACCCTAAAGATTTCTCTAATTGACCATAGTCTTGCTAGGTCCTAGGTTAACTACCTTATTCAGACACTAAAATATCCTTCAAACATGAAGTGGCATCAAAAACTGCATTGTGAGTCAACCATCCCGGTACATCAACTGCGCCACCTTTATCAAGGATCCCACGTGCTCTGATACCACTCTGTAACGCCCCAATTTCTCTTTTAATAGAAAAAGGCACGTTATCCATGCTTTTCATTAATAAAAATATTTTACTTGAAATACAGTGGAAGTTTCTAAGCATAACTCGACATTTATTACATAAAATAAAGTCAAAAATAAATTAAATCTTTAATCGTGCTTGATCACTTGACCACCATCATCACATCTTGCCCGCTACACATCACTCGAGACAACACCTGAAAAGATAAGTAGTTTTGGGGTGAGTACTACCGACTCAGTGGGGAGTGTCCAATTATCCAAGCTATATATCAAACAGAATAATATGCAAATCATAAACTTGTGTTCAGTCCGTAGATCGAACCATGTAGCCCGGAGGCTCTGCGTGATAGCTCGAAAGCTCTGCGGGTATAGCCCGAAGGCTCTGCGTGATAACCCGTAGGCTCTTGTTATGCTGTGACATCACATATACTCGGTAAAACATATAGAGAGGATAATAGGGACAAGTTCAACGTAAAACCCCACCTTCACCTTGACTTGATATTAACCGATTAAGTCCTGCGTGCCCTATAATTAATTATCTTAAATTAATACAATGAATAACATGAAATGCAAAATGATGCAGGTGACTAATCCATTCTTATAACATGATGCATGCTTAATTAAAATTAATTAATAACCTAGCATTTACGTGAACTAACGCTATGATATGCATTAATTAATGCATGACTCCACAACCATTCTTATTAGGCATTTAGATTCTAAGCACACTTAACCAATTAATTAATCATATACTAATATTCTAGTTTTGCTTTGGAAAAGGAAAAACTTACGTGAATGATATATATATATATATATATATATATATATATATTATATAATGAGTTGATGCATGACCATTTGACCAAAACCCAATTCCATAGTTCATTAACTATCGGCCCATCCCTTTTAATTAATTACCAAACTTAATTTGCCAAGCCCAACATACTTGATCCACGTAAAACTAATCCAACTCAAATAACCAAACTCATCTGCAAAACAAAGTGTTAAAAGTGAAACAAAACATATTATTCCTCTCTTCTTCAAACAACGTAAAACAGTGAAAGTAATCACTGTTAAGGTTTCTCTCTTTTCTCTCCTACGTCCACAATACAGCAACCTCTCGGTCTTCTCATCATTTTCATTCAACCCACGACACCATGTATTACCCCACCGTCGGTATGAAAGATCGTTATGGAAATGTGTCGACGTCGGACATGATTGTTCTGGACAACAACTACATCGCTGCTGATCCCGGACAACAGCCGTTATTGCATCTCCCCGAGTACTGCTCCGCTTTCCATCACCCCACCAAAATCATTGACATCTCCCTTATCTCCCACATTAATCTCAACATTACCCAAGCCCCCCATGCTTATGCTATGAAATGCAATGCCATGTATGAGAAAAGGAAAACAAACTAGAATAAGGATGTGATGACACAGGCATGGACCTTTCTCTAATACCACTCTGAGTTTTCTTTTTCTTCAAGGTTTCTAGTTCGTTCACGGTATAAAGATCTTCTTTTAGTTCATCACTTTCTTTTCGTTTCTCATGCATCGCATTGCATTACATAACATTGTTGTGTGGGTGGGTTTTTGGTTCAGAGGAGAGAGGGATAGGGAGTCAGTACTACTGACTCAGTGGGGAGTGTCCAATTATCCAAGCTATATAAAATTAAGCGAGTAAGTGAGAATAGTAAAAGTGTTCAGTCCGTAGACCAAACCATATAGCCCGTAGGCCCTGTCTTGATTAGCCCGGAGGCCCATTTTCATCTTTAGCCCGGAGGCCCATGCTTGTTTAGCCCGAAGGCCCATGCCTGTGTCATCACATACTCGATAATAAAATATAGAGAGAATAATCAGGACAAAATCATGTAAAACCCCACCTTGAACTTTGATTTGGATATTAATTAATTAAGTCTTGCGCGTCTTGCCTATAAATTATTTATCATAAATTAATACAATGCATAACATGTTGTAATTAAACAAAAACTAATCTATGATGCATGCTTACAACAAAAATCATATATAGTAACATAATTCTTTAATTCCATTTATTAACCAACTAATTACATAAAACAATTCATATGTATACATATAATATATATATATATACACACACACGTTTCATACATGTAAATAGAAACAACCAAACATGCCATCACATATCTATATATATATATATATAAACATAAAATAATACATACATGCACATATACATCTTATATATACACGCATAACCTATATATATCTATAGACACCAAGTCCAGAAAAAATAAAAGTAAAGCATAAAGCATTTTGTCAGACCTATATATATATATACATACATTACAACTCTTATCATATATATATATATATATATATTATATACGTACAACACATACATATTATATATATATACACATATAATAGTTATATATCCACCACACACGCAAACCCATATATGCTATATATATATATATATATATATATATATATATCAATCACGTACTACTCATCTATATATATATTATATATATATACACATTAAATCACACCACTCAACACATACATTACATATATATATATATAAAGTGGGCTGTGAAAGTGATGTGTGGATGGGGGGTGTGTGTCAGAGAGCATTAAGTATATACATATGGTGATGTGTGAAAGACACGCGTCAAAGTCAAAACATTTTCTTTCATTTTCTTCTATTACACACTGCACACAAGTCAGCTATGCTAATGCAGAGAAGGAAAAAAGAACGGACAAAAAAGAGATTCATACCTCTAGCTGGACAAAAACTCTTTAAAGGAAATAATTTTCGAACTCCTTTATTTTTCGGGTGAGAAAAGTGAAAGGTTGAGACCCCTATTTATACTAGTATGGTTAGGGTTTCATAGAGGAGTTTGCTATAATAAGGATTCTCTCGTAGTTATCTTCTACTTGGAGGAGAAGATAAGAAATAAATAAAAAAATAATAATAAAGATTTGGGCTTTCTTTCTATTGGGCTTCAGAAACTTGGGCTCAAAATAAAAGAATTCCATTTGGACATAAAAAATAACTTTGGACAATAAAATGCAACAAAATAGGTGCATCAGAGAAAGGTCTACTTTCCAGCATACTAAAATAAAATTGCAAGCAAGTAAGTATTGACCATCATCACATCCGCCGCATCGCTCCGAGAAGAGGTACAAGTTAAAGTTTTGATATCATGTTAAGTTTATGATTATATGGAAATTATGTTTTATGATAAAATATTTTGATAGTCCTCAAGATTTACTTTAAGATTGTAATTTTTCCAGATGATTAGAGCTTGCAAGGAACACAAGATTGTGATAGAAAGGCACCAACTAACTTTGTCAGTAGAAGAACGTATTAGAACCCGCAAAGCCATATTTATTGATGATCTATGGGAATTTCAATGGGATGAAACAATAGGAGTAGAAAGACAATTGATGAGAATCTACAGGATATGGAGGAAAATTAACAAAGAAGAGATAGAATTCGACCCTATGATAGCCACTGAAATAGTCGGTGTAGCTATACCAAGATTATAGAAGCCTTTAGCCAAGGAGATTGCTAAAGAAATTTTGGAATATACTCCAGGGTTTAGGAAAATAATAGATTTTGAAAAATTCATGCTCTGCCTTATGGATGAATGGAGAGGCAAGGTCTTTGGAAGAGAACTAAGAGATTCAAATAGACGACTAAGTATTAAGATGAATTCAAATAAGAGACGGAAGAAACGAAGCTAGTGATACTTAGAAATGATAGAGCATGCTAGATTATATATTTTCTAGAATTCACGTTTTTGTAATTCAACTTCTGATTAATAAAATTTATTATTATTATTATTATTATTATTATTATTAGTATTATTAAGTTAGAACTCTGTATATATATATTATTAATTTAGAACTCTGTAAAATATATATATATATATATATAATAAGATTGGTGGAGAATTTCTAAGCTCTAGTTAGGAGATTTACGTATTAGGAAATGTAAGAAGCATAACGATTATTTTCTTAGAGTAAGTATATCGATGATAAGGTAGCATAGAAGTATATGATGATAATGTTAGGTCTAGATACCAAAAAGCTACAACTAGTGAGGAAACGAGAGTTGGTGTTATGTATAGAATTTTGCAGTTTAAGGTTTAGGTAAGTAATTTCGCGGAGGGATGTAGCGACCCGTTTTTTTTTAAAAAAAAATTTCTACATTTCCTACCTAAAAATATTTTATTTATTTTATTTATTTATGTGTGATATTAATGGATTAAGTCAAATAAGTCGCGCCTAAGTAATCATTTATAGCATGGTTATTTCATTGCATGCATTAAAATTAATTTTGTGCCTATTTATTGCATTTTATTTATTTTATCCTAAGTTTATTTCTCTAGCCCATTTAATTTTGGATGAGCCCAAGACTTTTTTTTAAGCTATTTTTTTTGGAAGCCCAGTTATATGTTATTTATTTAATTATTTTACTTTCTCTTCCAACGTGTACATATAGATATATACACGTATATATATATATCTGATCGAAAAGGATTAGGCAGTGCGATCTTCCCTTCTCTTTCAAATCTTGAAACTTATCAACCTTATCAATTTGTTGATGAGGATAGCTACATGATCTCATATCCTACTCAAACTCTAACCCTAATCTATCATTATAAATAGAGATATGCTCTCTATTATTTTCGCACACCCCAAATTAGAGCGGAGAGGGAGCCAGAGTTAGAATTTTCAGAAAATATCTTCGAAGGTATGGAGTTTCGTCTGTGTCTCTATATTTTTTTCGTAGCAGACACATCCTAGCTATATATACATATTCGCGTGGTACCTGTATTCATAGGAAAAGGGGGAGGGAGTTTTTTTTATGTTTTCTTCCCAGAACCATAAATACAGTGGGGACCATAAGAAATGACTTTATGGCATGTCTTTTCTTTATGCTTTCTCATATTTTATTATTCTTGTCTTGAAGTTTGTGTACATGTGTGTGTGTTATATATATAGATATATTTATATATGTGTGATGTACGTGTATATGTATATAAGTATGTAATATGGATATATATATATATATAGGGAGAGAGAGAGAGAGAGTAATCATGGCTAGCTATGACACACACACCTCACATATCACTATCACATGTTCACTTAATATATATATACATATATATATATATATACTTATGCATATTTGGGTTGGTTTGGTGGCGTACGTGATGTATATACATATATAATATTTTATATGTGTGTTGTGTGGTATGAATATATATATATATATATATGTGTGTGTGGTACGTATGTATATTTAATATATGTGGTTACATGTTTCTTTTATATATATATGTATACGTACCATGTATATATGTGTATGCTTATGTATTGTTTTATATTAGTTAGTAAATAAATAGGATTGGAAAGTTATGTAATTATGTGTGATTACATATGCATTATAGATTAGTCTCATACATTGTTTAATTACAACATGTTATGCACTGTATTAATTCAAGATAATTAATTATAGGGCGCGCAGGACTTAATCAGTTAATATCAAGGTCAAGGTCAAGGTGGGGTTTTACGTGATCTTGTCCTGATTATTTTCTCTATATTTTATTATCGAGTATGTGATGACATAGGCATGGGCCTTCGGGCTAATGGGCCTTTGGGCTAAACAAGCATGGGCCTCCGGGCTAAACAAGCATGGACCTTCGGGCTAAAGATGAAAATGGGCCTCCGGGCTAAATGAGAACGGGCCTCCGGGCTAAACAAGATAGGGCCTACGGGCTATATGGTTTGGTCTACGGACTAAACACTTCTACTATTCTCACTTACTCGCTTAATTTTATATAGCTTGGATAATTGGACACTCCCCACTGAGTCAGTAGTACTCATCCCAAAATCTACTTATCTTTTCAGGTGTTATCTCGGGTGATGCGTAGCGGACAAGATGTGATGATGGTGGTCAACTGATCAAGCATGATTAAAGATTTAATTTATTTTTGACTTTATTTTATGTAATAAATGTCGAGTTATGCTTTGAAACTTCCGCTGTATTTCAAGAAAAGTATTTTATTAATGAAAAGCATGGATAACGTGCCTTTTTCTATTAAAGTGAAATTGGGGCATTACAGAGTGGTATCAGAGAAAGGTCTCCTTTCCTGCATACTTAAAAAAAATACATTTAAGTAAGTATTGACCATCATCACATCACATCTGCTGCATTGCGCCGAGAAGAGGTAAAGGTTAAAGTTCTTTGTCATGTTAAAGTTTTTGAAATTATTTCCTATGAAAATATTTTTAATAGTCCTCGAGATTTACGAATTAGGAAATGTAAGAAGCATAACGATTAATTTATAGAGTAAGCATATCGATGATAGGGTAGCATAGAAGTATATGAGGATAGTGTTAGGTCTAGATACTAGCAAGCTACATCTAGTGAGGAACAAGAATTGGTATTATGCATAGATTCTTTGCAGTTTGAGGTTTAGGTAAGTAATTTCGAGTACAAATTTTTTTTTTAGTAGGGAGGGATGTAGCAATAGAGTACGCAATCAGCGCAGTTAATCAGAGTATGCTATCCGCATAATAATCAATCTTTCGAGGAATTCCCGTCAACACGGAGAATCCTAATCTTTCGTTTTTAGACAGACTTACATTTCAACAAATAATGTAAACTTTTAAAAATTAAAATTTGCATAAAAACATGTGTACCTTTTAATCTGTTGCGTGAGTGACGAGCTGATGGCTTATATAATATCACACGGAATTTCAATGAAAGACGAAATAAGACCCAGCAGGTCTGCAGAGTTGCAAACCTGGCTCTGATACCACTATGTAGCGCCCCTGTAATACCCCGTAAATTAACTATTGCTTAATTGCAGTAAATTGTTGCAATTACTATTTAGTATAGTAATTTCAAGTCAGATTAGGGTCGAAAGTATCCGTTAAGTTCCATGGAATTCAAGATCAATTAATTCCCATAGGTGAATTAATTATTCCAGTTGGGGTTTAATCCTCTTTTTAGTTATGGAAAGCCGGAATTGTAATTTCAGATAAATTCAATTCCTATTCTTTTAAATTTTTGGTGTGTGTTTATCGTGAATTAGATATTCCGATAAATATTTTTAGGACTAGGAGAATCAGATATTCTCCAGTCATTAGTGTTTAAATTCAGATAATTTAAACAGGGAGATTTAAAATCCAAGAGAATTAGATATTCTCTAGTTCGGATATTTTAATGGTCAAGAAATTAAAACTAGTATTTCGAAGTGGTATTTTAAAACCAAATAATTTTAGATAATTTATTGTTTTAAAGTAAGTGAATTATTTTTAGCAATATCGGTATTTGAACCGGGTAGTTGATTAGTCAACCCAAGGCATGCCTTTTTCCCTCACCTCACCCCATGCCCCACGTTTTTTTTCCTTTTCCCCCAAAAGCCAAGCCATACGACAAAGTGATTTTGGCAGATGAGGGACCCGAGCTATACTTCAAGGATCCACCTCTTCATTTCATTCTCCACACCAAAAGTTGAGAAAGAGAAAAAGGCAAAGCAGCCTCACTTCATCATCTTCCATACCCCCTCTTCATTTCATCTTCTTCACCAAGTTCTCGAGAGAGCGAGGGAGATGAAATAGCAGCCAACTTCTTCTACTTCATCTCCATTCCATCTTTTCATCTCCATTTCTTGGGCACATTTTCGAAAGAGAGAGCAACAAGAACAACCACCGCCATTTTTGGTTTTCAAAGGAAGAGAGAAGGAGAGTGAAGTTGTGGTCACTTGTTCCAGCCTTCTACTTCCATCGTCAACCCCATACAAGCTCCTTTCATCTTCACTCCATTATTGTTTTGAAAGGTATTTTCAAAAATCATGAGCTATATAAACATATATTTTCAGATCTAAGCTTAAGAAGCATGTGTGGATTTTTGGTGTTTTAAATGACGATAATGTTTAGAAAATTAGTTGGTTATATGCAAGCATGTGCAGTCCAGTTTGAGATGTTTTGAGGTGATGAAAGCTTGGTATTTGAACTGACATGAATCAGTTCCGGACTGAAACTCATCAGTTCGGTTAACTAACTAATGAAGTGAATCAGTTCCGGACTGAAACTCATCAGTTCAGTTAACTAACTTATGAGGTTAATCAGTCGACTGATTCGAAGTTTGTTTGGAGTTCGCGCAGACGGCGCTGCGCAGTTCTGTTCGGCAATTTCACCACCCTTCAGTAAAATGAGCATAACTCCCTCGTTAGAATTCCGTGGCTTTCCAATGGTATATGTTTAATTTTCTAATTCGTTCTGAGCAATTTATGAAAAATCGTCAAAGTCAAGGTATGTGTTTTCTTTCAGAAATTCTGGCAGTTCTGCCACCTTCTAGTCAATCGGTCATAACTTTTTCGTTAATTATCATCTGGAGTTACCGTCAATTTTGTCAGAAACTAGACTTTCGTGGCTTTCCAACGGTGTATGGCTTGTCCCCTGTACCCTAGCGAGTCAGAACAGAAAATTTTACAAAGATAGATGTTGTGCAGAATATTGTTTAATCTTTGAGCTTAGTGTTGACCTTGTTTCTAGAATCGAATTGTGATGGATGTTAAGGTATTTTTGATACCTTAAATAATGATGATGTGTGTTGTAAGATGTTTAAGAGCTAGGGTCGAGATTAACCCTTAAGCTAAGAAAAATCTAGAACGGATACTAGACCCTAATAGGCCTTCAATTTCATGTTGAGTCCAAACAACGTACTTGGTTCAATGTACTCAATTTTATATTAACTCTTTGAAGGCAAGCCGTCCAGTGCGAGATAAAGCGCGAGAAGGAGCATTTTGCTGCTGTACTAAAACATCGGTGAAAGGTGGGCTTTCTTTTCAACGGACTCTTAGTCCAAATAATGATTTGAGTTTTTACTCACCAGAAGTTATTTATTTCTGATGCAAATAAATTATTGTCATGCTTAAAATATTTTGTTTTGTATGATATCCTTATCTGTGTTTAGTTAGCTCGCAAGGGGCTTTCTAACTCTTAAATTGATCGGGCCTCGTGCTAACTTAGCATTTTAACCGAGGTTAGAGTACACTTGGGTCGGTGATATTAGGAAGAGGGAAAGGCTGAGCGGAGCTATTCCTGACTAAGACATCGACGATGCTAAATGTTCATGGAAAAGGCTAAGCGGAGCTATTCTTCGGCATTTAGTTATGTTAAGCGTTCGACGGAAAAGGCTGAGCGGAGCTATTCCCCGATGTTCGTGGAAAAGGCTTAGCGGAGCTATTCCTCGACTTTCAGTGGGATTTTGAATGATCATACAACAGAAAAGAGCGCTCAAAAACAGAAAGTGATTTAGTAAAACATAGGGCCTTTTTAGATAAAACCCCTGCGTGTTTACTCAGATGCATGACAAGAAAATCATTGTTCAATTCAGTAAATATTTTTGGCAATATGTTCACAGAGTTCCCTTGTACTCAGCCCTGCATGTTTGTTTTTAAATGTGCAGGTTGAGCTGGTGTGGAAGGGAGAAGTGCTGAGAGTGGAGTTCTTTTTGGTGCAAGGCTCAGATGACCTTGTATTATTATTATTATTATTATTATTATTATTATTATTATTATTATTATTATTATTATTATTATTATTATTATTATTATCTTTCTTTTGCTTCCGCAACTCAGTTATATCACAAGTCCAATATTTCAGCTTTTGTTTTGGACGAGTCCCATAACTCGATAATCATTTGAGTACTATTATTATTCAGTCATTTGTGAGTAATTAAAATCGTTCTGGAATTAGAGTTCTCAGACCAAATATCGATCCTGGAAGATAATAGTTCACTTCCTTATTTAACTATTTCCGGTTCGCGTCTTGATCCATCCTTCATTGGGGTCGAGTCGTGCCAGTCACACTTCATATTAATCAGATATTAATTTTGGGGTCGTGACAAAGTGGTATCAGAGCCAGGTTTTTTTTGCTCTAAGCTCTAATTTCTTTCAGATAAGTCTAAGATTGTTCCTTAGACTGTTCAGTGATCAGTTAATAACTCTCAGCACTCCCTCACATCAATCTCAACCAAAGAAAGAAAGGTATGTGATTGTCAAAATTACAGTATTCAAGCAGGCCATTCAGATAATGGCGAGATTTTGAAAATCTTTCAGTTCAGGCTATTCAGATAATAGCAAAGTTATAAAAATTTTCAGTTAATCCATTTAGATAATGGTGAAATTTTTATAAAAGTATTCAGATCAGGCCATCCAGATGTTGGTAAAATTTTCAGTAAGACCATTCAGATAATGGCATGGTAAGACCAATCAGATATTGACAAAATTTTTGCATCAGAAAAAGTTTTTGAAAGCCCTTTATGTTTAAAGGAGTTTCAATTATTTTTGTTTCATTGAGGCAAGCTCATGATGTAACAGTTAAGCAGGCACCCGAGGTTGCCAGATTGCAGCAGTGCAGTTTAGATAATTGCAAAATTTATATGAGTCGGACTTTAGATAAGTCGGGCTTTTACACGATCAGACTTCAGATAAGTCAGGTTGCTTCATGAATTTAAGCCTCAGAGAACATAGAGGAATTTAGAGGAATCTAGATTGCCTTAGTTCCCTTTAAGTTGGCTTTCATTTAAGTAAAGACTCAGTCAGTGAAACCTGATGAAGAAATTCAGCAAGTTCAAGAACTTGAAGTAAAAAAGACAAGTTTCAGAATCAGATCCAGTTTCAGGAGGCATGATGATCAGGAATTCCCATTTCAGTAGCTGGTGTATCAAGTCCTCGTTTGAGTAAGGTTTGCGAATTAGCATTTTGAAACCTCGAGCCGAATTTATTTTGAGTCAGCATCTCAAATAAATCAGTCCAGGAACCTTCAAGATAGAATCTTGAAAATTTTAGTTCGAGTCAGCATCTCGAACTAGATCCATCAGATATTTTACTTTTCGAGTCAGCATCTCGAAAAGGGTAACCTCAAAATTTTTATCTCGAGTTAGCATCTCGAGGTAAAACTTCAGTATTTGAGTCAGCATCTCAAATAGTAGGTTCAGAGTTTTCAAGTTAGAAACTTGAAAAGTAGCCAGAAGTTTTCTATTTCAAGTTAGCGCCTTGAAATAGAGTTTAAGAGTTCAGGATTTTCCAGAAGATGTTTCGAGAGTTGGTCGGGAATGTTCAAAGGAGTTAAGAATATTTGAGTCATAATACGGTTGTATCCGTATTTTTTTAGGCGTGCCTATATAAATGAGTTTCTCACGAAGATTCTCATTTATATTTCAGATGGCGGGACAGAGATGTACGGCACGGAAGAGTGTACCCCATTCGATATCCGTAGCACAGTATACCTTTTGGTTCAGGACTTATGAGCCAGAGAGTGGGGAGACCCTAGCAAAGTTCTTGTCACGCTACCACGAGCTATGGTTGCATGCGAGGCTCAGTGAGGTGGAGGGTATTCATCGCCTGCTT
Source organism: Perilla frutescens (assembly GCA_026008535.1). NCBI lineage: Eukaryota > Viridiplantae > Streptophyta > Magnoliopsida > Lamiales > Lamiaceae > Perilla > Perilla frutescens. The sequence continues at coordinate 42,958,731 of BRKX01000001.1, forward strand.
AGAGTGCTTCCACAGTTGTGGCGTGGATGGGCGACAGAGGCCTCATACTATTACATATGCCAGCACTCTCAGACCTTTGAGCTGATGGCGAATTTGCCTGAGTTTATCGCCCTACTCATGCATCAGTACCTTATTCAGCGTGTACCTCCTCCAAGCCCATATGCTCAGATGCACGGCTATCTTCTCAGGGATGAGCCACCTAGGGGAGTTTATGACCGTCTTGGTCCTCCCATTTTCACAGCACAGGTAGCACCACCTCCAGAGCCAGCAGTACATGTGGATGCTGATCTCCTACCACATCAGGGATGCAGGAATTATGAGGAGATTGGACCCTCGTGAGTGAGGTGAGAAGTCTCAAGAGATGCAGATGATGAGCTCCCTCCCAGGAAGCGCTAGACAGTGATAGGTTCTCCGGAGAGGACCATAGAGGTTGTGCACGAGGTGCGCTGCCAGAGAGCAGAGGAGGAAGGTGTAGCAGCTGCAGACTGTCTGGTACTGGCAGTTGGGGAGGAGTCAGAGGAGGATTCGCAGCCAGAGAAGGGAGATGGCACTCAGAGGATCCAGGATGGTCGGTCGGTCGGTAGCTCGTATGACTAGTTTAGCTTTTGTGCTATGATAGTGTATTTTGTATCAAGACGACTATCTATTTTGTTATGTAGTTGAATGTGTTCCCTAGAGGACCATTCTTTGGACTTAGGTATTCCCACCTTTTGAGACAGGAATGCGTAGCTTGTAAGCATTCTGTCGTCCAGGCATGGCTGGTTTTACAGAACCCATGCATTAGGAAATGTACTTGTAAGACCTCGTTGGAGGCGATTTTTCTTATATATATATATATATATATAAAACTAGAACAGTTGTGGATTATGCTTCAGAGTTTCAACGCATTTTGCATGCTCAAGATATGTTAAGGATTAGTTAAAGCATGAGTTAGTGTACAGCAGTGGGCAGTGGCTTAATTATTAATTATAATTGAAATTATAATTTGCAGAATGGTACCACCCAGAGCAGCACGAGGAAGAAATGTGAATGCGAATCCCGAAAGACAAAATAGGCCTAGAGGGAGACCTCTAAGGCAAGAAAGGCAGGAAAGAGTGGAGGAAGAACAACAAGAAGAACACGAGGAACAAAGAGAGCAGACACCTCCCCCACCTCCACAGCGCAGAATTGAGGAGCTTTTTCTACGACAGAATCCTCCATCGTTTGATGGGGTAGGAAACCCGGCCGATGCTGAGGCGTGGATCCGAGCAATGGAGCGGATTTTTAATTTCCTCCGCTGTGATAACCAGGAGCGACTCTCCTGTGTAGCATTCCAGTTAACCAGATCTGCAGATTTCTGGTGGGAGTCTAGAAGGAGGACCATGACTCCGGAGCAGCTTGATGCTTACACGTGGGATCAGTTCAAAACTGGATTCTACGACAAATACATTCCTAAGACATTCAGAGTCAAGAAGGAAGCAGAGTTTCATACTCTGAAACAAGGGAAGATGTCCGTCACAGAGTACGAGCGAGTATTCTGTGAGTTATCACGGTATGCACCTCTTCAGGTAGATACTGACGAGAAGATGGCATCTAAGTTTAGATCAGGACTGAGGCATGAGATTGCCATGTCTTTGGCAAGTCGAGAAGACCTAACCTATGCCGAGTCGTTGAATAGGGCATCGAACATCGAGGCAGTAATGCCTGAAAAAAGAAAGGCCCCAGTATCAGCTCCAATACCTACTTCAGCACCAGCACCAGCCAGGACTCCATCACAGAGCTTCCAAGGGAAGAGAAAGTGGAATGATGGAGGTAACCAGAATAAGAACCAAGGCTTCAGGAAGCCTTGGTAGGGAAATAGGCAGCAGGGCCAGCAGGGTGCCCCTGCTCAGGGAAGAACTGCACCATCACAACTCAACATTCCTCTATGCCCAAGGTGCAACAAAAGCCACCAGGGCATGTGTCAGGCCGGCAACACGGATTGCTATAATTGTGGCCAGGAGGGTCACTATGCAAGGAATTTCCCGAAGGCACAACAAAGACGGAACCCTCAGCAACTTAAGGCCTTGCAGGCATCGGGGCAACAAAGTCAGCAACCCCAGCAACAACAGTATCAGCAGCAACAGCAGAGGCAGATGCAGCAAGGAAATCCCAGGTCTTATACAATGAACCCCAGTTCCTCCAGGAAAGGGAAACAGAAAGGTAATCTTGCAGGTATGGGCAAACTTCATGGCATGCCTTTAGTTGTTTTATTTGATACTGGAGCATCGCACTCCTTTATTTCATCAGCATGTTGTGATAAGTTAGAGCTTAAAGCTGAACGAGCTAGTCATAAGAAAAAGATTTTAACACCAATCGGCGGAACCATGACTACGACTCATATTTGCTCGAACATAGAAATAGACTTGGGAACAACCAGGATTAAGGCTGATAATCTTAGTGTCCTACCGATGTGGGATACCGACGTAATCCTAGGAATGGATTGGTTGTCAGAAAATCATGCCACGATCCTATGCAGCGAAAGGAAGATATCATTCCAAGTTCCAGAAGAAAAGCCAACAAGTTTCCACGGCATAGAAATGGGAAAGTTCACTCCAATGATTTCAGCACTGCAGGCCAAGAAGATGATCAATAGAGGAAATCAAGCTTTCCTGGTTTATCTAAACAAGATAGATGATATAGAGAGGACAATGGAAGATGTTCCAGTTGTGCAAGAGTTTGCAGACGTTTTTCCAGAAGAATTGCCAGGATTACCACCGAACCGACAAGTCAAGTTTGCAATAGATTTGGAACCGGGAGCGGCTCCGATTTCAAAATCTCCGTACAGGATGGCCCCAAAAGAGTTACAAGAACTCAAGATTCAACTTCAAGAGTTATTAGACCTAGGTTTTATCCGACCTAGTGCGTCACCATGGGGAGCACCAGTCCTATTTGTGAAGAAGAAGGATGGCACATTGAGGATGTGCATAGATTACCGTGAGCTGAATAAGCTGACATTGAAGAACAAGTATCCGTTGCCAAGGATTGATGATCTTTTTGATCAGCTCAAGGGGGCAAGTGTATTCTCAAAAATTGACCTAAGGTCTGGGTATCATCAGTTAAAGATCAAGTCAGAAGATATACCCAAGACAGCTTTCCGAACCCGGTATGGTCATTAGTTTACGGTAATGCCGTTCGGATTGACAAATGCCCCAGCAGTATTCATGGATCTAATGAATATGGTGTTTCATCCATTCTTAGATAAGTTTGTCCTTGTATTCATAGATGATATTCTCATCTATTCCAAGAATGAATTAGATCATGCAGAACATCTGAGGACAGTGTTAGAAACACTAAGAAAAGAAAGGCTTTACACCAAATTCAGTAAGTGCGAATTTTGGCTAAAGGAAGTAATGTTCCTTGGGCACATTGTGTCAGCAGAAGGAATCAAAGTGGACTCCTCTAAAGTAGAGGCAGTACAAGAATGGAAGTCTCCAGCTACTCCTAATGAAATCAGAAGTTTCTTGGGATTAGCAGGATACTATAGGAGATTCATAGAAGGATTCTCCAAGATAGCGAGGCCAATGACACAATTGTTAAGGAAGGGAATCAAGTACCAGTGGTCAGAAGAATGTGAAGCTAGTTTCCAGGAGCTTAACAAAAGATTAACAACTGCTCCAGTGTTAGCCATTCCAGTTAGTGATAAAGAATTTGTGATTTATACGGATGCTTCGAAGAATGGATTAGGCTGTGTCCTAATGCAAGAAGGTAAAGTCATAGCATATGCGTCCAGACAGTTAAGAATTCATGAGTTAAATTATTCTGCGCATGACTTAGAGTTGGCAGCAATAGTGCATGCCTTGAAAATCTGGAGACACCACCTATACGGAGTTAGGTGTGAGATTTTCACAGATCACAAGAGTCTGAAGTACTTTTTCGAGCAGAAGGATTTAAATATGAGACAGCGCAGATGGCTCGAATTAGTAAAGGACTATGACTGTGGAATCAGTTACCACCCAGGCAAGGCTAATGTGGTAGCGGATGCCTTGAGTCGTAAAATAAGTAGGTTGGGTTTGCTCCTCACTCGGGAAGAGAAACTCATCAGGGATTTTGAAAGCTTACAGCTAGAGGTGGTTTACCCACCTGAGACGATTGTATGTCGTGTGGCAACATCAGTAGCTGTACCAAATCTCCAAGAAAAGATAATTGAGGCACAGAGAAAAGATCAGACCATAGAAGAGATGCGCTTGAAGATCAAATCGGGGAAAACAGAAAGCTTCAAGGAAGCATCAGATAATGCTATCCTTTATGAAGATATGATATGTGTCCCACCCTGTGTTGAGCTCAAAAACGAGATCATGAGCGAGGCTCATGATACTCCGTATACAACACACCCGGGAAGTACGAAAATGTATCAGGATTTGAAGCGAAAATTCTGGTGGGAAGGAATGAAACGGGACGTAGCTTCCTATGTTGAGCAATGCTTGTCATGTCAACAAGTTAAGGCATTGCACCAAAGGCCTTATGGTGCGCTACAACCGTTAGAGATTCCCAGAGTCGGCAGAAGTCGTATGCGGATAATCGCCGTACAGACTTACAATTTGCAGTAGGAGACAAGGTTTTTCTGAAAGTATCTCCTTCCAAGGGGATAATAAGATTCGGCGTAAAAGGAAAGTTACGACCACGTTTTATAGGACCTTATGAGATCCTTGAGCGAATAGGTGCAGTGGCGTACAGATTGGCATTACCACCCAGTTTTGGTAATGTTCATAACGTATTTCATGTTTCTCAGTTAAGGAAATACGTGTATGATCCCAAACATGTGATTCAGCACAATGAGATTGAGTTAGAACCAAATCTAACTTATGAAGAGAGACCAGAAGCCATTTTGGATCGAAAAGTCCAGGAGTTGAGGAACAAGTCTATTCCTCTAGTTAAGATCCTATAGAGTCACCATGGTCAGGAAGAAGCGACATGGGAACTTGAGGATAAGATGAAAGCGAAATACCCAGAATTGTTTCTATAAGCTATGTAAATTTCGGGATGAAATTTATTTTAGGGGGGGTGTAATGTAATACCCCGTAAATTAATTACTGCTTAATTGCAGTAAATTGTTGCAATTACTATTTAGTATAGTAATTTCAAGTCAGATTAGGGTCGAAAGTATCCGTTAAGTTCCATGGAATTCAAGATCAATTAATTCCCATAGGTGAATTAATTATTCCAGTTGGAGTTTAATCCTCTTTTTAGTTATGGAAAGCCGGAATTGTAATTTCAGATAAATTCAATTCCTATTCTTTTAAATTTTTGGTGTGTGTTTATCGTGAATTAGATATTCCGATAAATATTTTTAGGACTAGGAGAATCAGATATTCTCCAGTCATTAATGTTTAAATTCAGATAATTTAAACAGGGAGATTTAAAATCCAAGAGAATTAGATATTCTCTAGTTCGGATGTTTTAATGGTCGAGAAATTAAAACCAGTATTTCGAAGTGGTATTTTAAAACCAAATAATTTTAGATAATTTATTGTTTTAAAGTAAGTGAATTATTTTTAGCAATATCGGTATTTGAACCGGGTAGTTGATTAGTCAACACAAGGCATGCCTTTTTCCCTCACCTCACCCCATGCCCCACGTTTTTTTTCCTTTTCCCCCAAAAGCTAAGCCATACGACAAAGTGATTTTGGCAGATGAGGGACCCGAGCTATACTTCAAGGATCCACCTCTTCATTTCATTCTCCACACCAAAAGTTGAGAGAGAGAAAAAGGCAAAGCAGCCTCACTTCATCATCTTCCATACCCCTCTTAATTTCATCTTCTTCACCAAGTTCTCGAGAGAGCGAGAGAGATGAAATAGCAGCCAACTTCTTCTACTTCATCTCCATTCCATCTTTTCATCTCTAGTTCTTGGGCACATTTTCGAAAGAGAGAGAAAACGAAAGAGAGAGCAACAAGAACAACCATCGCCATTTTTGGTTTTCAAAGGAAGAGAGAATGAGAGTAAAGTTGCAGTCACTTGTTCCAGCCTTCTTCTTCCATCGTCAACCCCATACAAGCTCCTTTCATCTTCACTCCATTGTTGTTTTGAAAGGTATTTTCAAAAATCATGTGCTATATAAACATATATTTTCAGATCTAAGCTTAAGAAGCATGTGTGGATTTTTGGTGTTTTAAATGACGATAATGTTTAGAAAATTAGTTGGTTATATGCAAGCATGTGCAGTCCAGTTTGAGATGTTTTGAGGTGATGAAAGCTTGGTATTTGAACTGACATGAATCAGTTCCGGACTAAAACTCATCAGTTCGGTTAACTAACTGATGAAGTGAATCAGTTCCGGACTGAAACTCATCAGTTTGGTTAACTAACTAATGAAGTGAATCAGTTTCGGACTGAAACTCATCAGTTCGGTTAACTAACTGATGAAGTGAATCAGTTCCGGACTGAAACTCATCAGTTCGGTTAACTAACTGATGAAGTGAATCAGTCCCGGACTGAAGCTCATCAGTTCAGTTAACTAACTGATGAGGTTAATCAGTCGACTGATTCGGAGTTTGTTTGGAGTTTACGTAGACGGCGCGCTGCGCAGTTCTGTTCGGCAGTTTCGCCACCCTTCAGTAAAATGAGCATAACTCCCTCGTTAGACATTGTATTGAGTCACTGTAAATTTTTCCGAAAACTAGACTTCCATGGCTTTCCAATGGTATATGTTTCATTTTCTAATTCGTTCTGAGAAATTTATGAAAAATCGTCAAAGTCAAGGCATGTGTTTTCTTTTAGAAATTCTCGCAATTCTGCCACCTTCTAGTCAATCGGTCATAACTATTTCGCTAGTTACCATCTGGAGTTACTGTCAATTTTGTTGGAAACTAGAATTTCGTGGCTTTCCAACGGTGTATGGCTTGTCCCCTGCACCCTAGCGAGTCAGAACAGAAAATTTTACAAAGATAGACGTTGTGCAGAATATTGTTTAATCTTTGAGCTTAATGTTGACCTTGTTTCTAGAATCGAATTGTGATGGATGTTAAGGTATTTTTGATACCTTAAATGATGGTGATGTGTGTTGTAAGATGTTTAAGAGCTAGGGTCGAGATTAACCCTTAAGCTAAGAAAAATCTAGAACGGATACTAGACCCTAATAGGCCTTCAATTTCATGTTGAGTCCAAACAACATACTTGGTTCAACGTACTCAATTTTATATTAACTCTTTGAAGGCAAGCCGTCCAGTGCGAGATAAAGCGCGAGAATGAGCATTTTGCTGCTGTACTAAAACATCGGTGAAAGGTGGGCTTTCTTTTCAACGGACTCTTAGTCCAAATAATGATTTGAGTTTTTACTCACCAGAAGTTATTTATTTCTGATGCAAATAAATTATTGTCATGCTTAAAATATTTAGTTTTGTATGATATCCTTATCTGTGTTTAGTTAGCTCGCAAGGGGCTTTCTAACTCTTAAATCGATCGGGCCTCGTGCTAACTTAGCATGTTAACCGAGGTTAGTGCACACTTGGGTCGGTGATATTAGGAAGAGGGAAAGGCTTAGCGGAGCTATTCCTGACTAAGACATCGACGATGCTAAATGTTCGTAGAAAAAGCTGAGCGGAGCTATTCTTCGGCATTTAGTTATGTTAAGCATTCGACGGAAAAGGCTGAGCGGAGCTATTCCCCGACGTTCGTGGAAAAGGCTAAGCGGAGCTATTCCTCGACTTTCAGTGGGATTTTGAATGATCATACAACAGAAAAGAGCGCTCAAAATCAGAAAGTGATTTAGTAAAACATAGGGCCTTTTTAGATAAAACCCCTGTGTGTTACTCAGATGTATGACAAGAAAATCAGTGTTCAATTCAGTAAATATTTTTGGCCATGTATTCACTGAGTACCCTTGTACTCAGCCCTGCATGTTTGTTTTTAAATGTGCAGGTTGAGCTGGTGTGGAAGGGAGAAGTGCTAAGAGTGGAGTTCTTTTTGGTGCAAGGCTCAGATGACCTTGTATTATTATTATTATTATTATTATTATTATTATTATTATTATTATTATTATTATTATTATTATTATTATTATTATTATTATTATTATTATTATTATTGTCTTTCTTTTGCTTCCGCAACTCAGTTATATCACAAGTCCAATATTTCAGCTTTTGTTCTGGACGAGTCCCATAACTCGATAATCATTTGAGTACTATTATTATTCAGTCATTTGTGAGTTAAATCAGTCTGGAATTAGAGTTCTCAGACCAAATATCGATCCTGGAAGATAATAGTTCACTTCCTTATTTAACTATTTCCGGTTCGCGTCTTGATCCATCCTTCATTGGGATCGAGTCGTGCCAGTCACACTTCATATTAATCAGATATTAATTTTAGGGTCGTGACAGCCCCGATCCCGAAAGATCATGAAACTGGACGCCACGGGGGTTGGAATTAAGAAGCGGGACAGAAATTAGGTAATTTAATTAACGACGGGGTGATAATCTAAAAAGGATTAATGTTTGGAATAGAATTTAACAACTGAGTATGCCAAAGATAGGTTATGCCTTCCGGAAAAATTAGAGAGCATAACCTCTGTAACTAGAGTGAATCCCTATTTATAACGACTTATAAGAGAAGAATGGAAGCTGTAACATTTCAATAAACCCTTTCATAGGCTAAACGGAAATAAATAACCAGATACCAATAATCAATAGACCCATTCATAGGTCGACAAAAGAAACAGACCCCAATATGCTGAACAAATGAAGCCCTTCCATAGGCCAAAATGAATGATCAAATAGACATAACGAAAGACGGGCATCCTCCCCTTGGAATAATTATGTAGCTAAGCATATGATACATGTTAACTAGGAAGTCAATAAATGTTCAGAATCAGAGAAGCAGAATCATATCAACAAAATACCAAGATCAGAGTTCTTAGCATTTAGCAAAAGAATACAATAAGTGCGAAAGCTCAATTCTTAACAGAATACTAATAAAAGGGGATAACGGAAAAATATGTAAATCATAATAGCCCATATCTCAGCCTCATCACCTCCACGCTCCAGCCTACTGACCTGAAAATGTTTGAAAAGATTTGGGCTGAGTACTAATGCACTCAGTGGGCAAGTTCTCACAATTTAAGTTATGCAAATCATTTTGTAAAAGTAATCTATCTCTGTCCATCCAGGTAGTAAAGCTTAGGAGGTTTAAAAGTTGGAAGCAACCTAAGTTCACCAAAACATTTTATCGTGGAGCGCTTTAAGAGTATAACCCGTCACTGCCCGCAACCCAAACTACATCACCAGCGCATAACGTTGAGTATGGCCATAGTATACCCAAAGAGTATAACCAATAAGTGTTTCATTTTAGTCTCACCGACAAGGAGTAGGGCAGGACAAATAATGCATGCATACTGTAGCTACTCACATTGACACAGCGCTGGTTTATGAGACTCCGACAACATACAGTAGCATGTAAATATTTAACATAGATAGTCACATATGCAATTTTAGCAAAGCAGAGCTTAATAACTCGAAAGATACAATTTGCAAAGATAGTGTAGTATAACCCACCTGGTTAGCTAATAGTAGCTAAAACTTTACACGTGTCTTGCAAATCCTAATTAAATATGGGTCTCGGGTTCGGACCTACAAAGGAGAAACTACCTATTAGTATCATGCTAGGCCTTGAAACTATAACATAAGGTAAGCTTCATCTTAGGATAGATAAATGATTTTTTTCTAAGCTAAACTAAATGTAATACGAATATTCTAAACTAATAAAACGGCTTCAGACTACAATGCGCAACATTAGGATTTGATTCTCAACTCAACACTTTAGGGAATTAAATTCAGTGAATATTTTCGAGTAAAGCCGTCCAAAAATAATTGGAAAAGGTGGAGGTCGATCACTTGCCATTTTACTCGATTCTGATCAAATTTAATCTACGAGTCTTTCTAGCTTTCAGAAAATTACCAAATTTAATTGACAACATACTTCACATATAACAATGCAAGTGTGAAAATTTCATGATTTTCAGACGACACATGAAAAATATACGAATTTAAATACACGATTTGAATAATTGGGTAAACTCAAATATCCGCCTGGACAAAAATGGAATCTATAGCTAAGTAGAGAATCCACCATAGGGAATAAATGCTGAAGGAACCTTTTTGCTAGGACAGATCTAACAAACATTTTGAAGCAATTCTAACTAAAATGCAATTTTTGAAAATGAGACATTAACTTCGAAAAATCATATTAAATTCATTTCAACACAAAACGAAACACCGTCTGCGCCCACACGTCAATCTCGACGGGTACCACAATCGGTCAGAAGAGATCAAAGGCTAATTCCGACCATACTGGCCGAAAAGCTGGCTGGCGAAAATTCCCGCCACAGATTTTAGTTGAAAATGTATCGGTCTCGATCGAGCTCGATACTCGTTGGATTTTAGCTCAAAAGTACAATTTTTAATAGTGCAGAAAATAAGGAATTTAATGGTGTAATCAGATCAAAGATCGGACAGCTAGAATATAAATTCGAACTGGACAGATTTATAATATAATATTCGGTTCCGGATTTCAAACGACGAGAAATCAAAAATCTATTCAGTTAACTACAAGAACCAAATGATCAAAGTCTATTTATAAAAAGAAGATTTCTAATACGAAAATCCAGGAAGAGTAGATATGAGATTTACATAAAATGAAAATGGGGAAAAATACCGAAAGCTCACAACATCAAAAATCGGAATCAGTAGAATTAAAGATAATCGAAATATAAGTATATTTAGAACTTGAAATTTCTAAATTCATCGGTCCGAATGACCAGAATCGGAGAAACTACCTTCTCCGAGGAATTGGAGGCGGTCACGATGATTTTCCATCATGATCATCCTTCGTGTCATCATTTCAATCATGTATTCGTGATCTTCGCGTTGACACCTTCAAAATGACTATTTCAGAATTGAAATAGGAAACTAGAGTCGTACATTCTCTGGAAGATGCTCGGCGTTTCGATTTTGAAAATGAATGAAAAATGAAACCTTAAGCTCCTATTTGTAGAGAAAAAATAAATAGGATAATAATGAATAAAAGAAAGAGGATAATGATGGAAAAAGAATAGGATAATTACGAATAAGATAATCTTTTAAAAAAGAAATTGGATAATGACGGATGTGCCTTTTTCTATTAAATTTATTATTTTCCAACTTAAAGTTGTGCCAAGAGTTCATTTGAACTCGAAATTAGAAAATTCAAAGTTTGGCACGATGCTCGAAATCTTTTTCTATCATCCCGAGAAAAATATCAGAACATATTTTTAAAGCAATTTTTGACCAAAACAAAATGTAACAGTTTTTCCTGCCTGCGATTTTCCTTTATTTGAATCATTTAAAGACCCAACTTATTTTCTAAATTACCAAAGGATAACATATGTTGAATTAAACCTTCTAAAATATTTCGGGGTATTACAAATGGTCATGCATCAACTCATTATAATATATATATATATATATCATTCACGTAAGTTTTGCTTTTCCAAAGCAAAACTAGAATATTAGTATATGATTAATTAATTGGTTAAGTGTGCTTAGAATCTAAATGCCTAATAAGAATGGTTGTGGAGTCATGCATTAATTAATGCATATCATAGCGTTAGTTCACGTAAATGCTAAGTTATTAATTAATTTTAATTATGCATGCATCATATTATAAGAATGGATTAGTCACCTGCATCATTTTGCATTTCATGTTATTCATTGTATTAATTTAAGATAATTAATTATAGGGCGCGCAGGACTTAATCGGTTAATATCAAGTCAAGGTGAAGGTGGGATTTTACGTTGAACTTGTCCCTATTATCCTCTCTATATGTTTTACCGAATATATGTGATGTCACAGCATAACAAGAGCCTACGGGTTATCACGCAGAGCCTTCGGGCTATACACGTAGAGCCTACGGGCTATCACGCAGAGCTTTCGAGCTATCACGCAGAGCCTCCGGGCTACATGGTTTGGTCTACGGACTGAACACAAGTTTATGATTTGCATATTATTCTGTTTGATATATAGCTTGGATAATTGGACACTCCCCACTGACTCAGTAGTACTCATCCCAAAACTACTTATCTTTTCAGGTGTTGTCTCGAGTGATGTGTAGGGGGCAAGATGTGATGATGGTGGTCAAGTAATCAAGCACGATTAAAGATTTAATTTATTTTTTACTTTATTTTAAGTAATAAATGTCGAGTTATGCTTTGAAACTTCCGCTGTATTTCAAGTAAAATATTTTTTTTAATGAAAAGCATGGATAACATGCCTTTTTCTATTAAAGTGAAATTGGGGCGTTACAGAGTGTGTAGCGACCCGGTTTTCTAATATTTAAATTACTATTTTTTTATTAAGAAAATATTTTATTTGTTTTTTTTTTTCATGTGTGATATTAATTTATTAAGTCTAATAAGTCGCGCCTAAGTAATTATTTATTTATAGCATGGTTATTTCATTGCATGCATTTAATTTAATTTTGTGCCTATTTGTTGCATTTTATTTATTTTATCCTAAGTTTATTTCTCTTGCCCATTTAATTTTGGATGAGCCCAAGCCTTTTTAAGCTATTTTTTTTTGTGGAAGCCCAGTTATATGTTATTTATTTAATTATTTTACTTTCTCTTCCAACATGTACATATAGATATATACACACGTATATATATCTGATCGGAAAGGATTAGGCAGTGCGATCTTCCCTTCTCTTTCAAATCTTAAAACTTATCAACCTTATCAATTTGTTGATGAGGATAGCTACATGATCTCATATCCTACTCAATCTCTAACCATAATCTATCATTATAAATAGAGATATGCTCTCTATTATTTTCGCACACCCCCGATTAGAGCGGAGAGAGAGCCAGAGTTAGAATTTCCAGAAAATATCTCCGAAGGTATGGAGTTTCGTCTGTGTCTCTATATTTTTTCGTAGCAGACGCATCCTAGCTATATATACATATTCGCATGGTATCTGTATTCATAGGAAAAGGGGGAGGGAGTTTTTTTTATGTTTTCTTCCCAGAACCATAAATGCAGTGGGGACCATAAGAAATGACTTTATGGCATGTCTTTTCTTTATGCTTTCTTATATTTTATTATTCTTGTCTTGGAGTTTGTGTACATGTGTGTGTTATATATATAGATATATTTATATATGTGTGTTGTACGTGTGTATGTATATAAGTATGTAATATGGATATATATATGTATAGAGAGAGAGAGAGAGTAATCATGGCTAGCTATGACACACACACCTCACATATCACTATCACATGTTCACTTTATATATATATATATATATATATATATATATATATATATATAATATATAATAATGACTCCGGATCCGGATATAGCAAAATAAAGTTTCCCGCCCTTTTGCACCATCCCAAAATTGGAATTATTTTATATTAAAATATTTTTTTTCTGTGTACATGATTAAATATATGTATATTTCCATGAATATAAAAATCTCAAAAATGTTTCAAATTCTTACATTGCGTAACTATGGAAAAATGGTACATTATTTTACGTGTAAATAATTAATATTTCCATAAATATTAAAATCTTATATTTTGCAAATCTGTAATGAGATTATATACAATATTAAATATGGTGTATATAATTATATAGATATATATATATTACCGTACGTAAAAGAGAAGCACTATTTTATTATTTTATGTGTAAATAATTAATATTTACATAAATATAAAAATCATATATATTGCAAATCTAAAAGGATGTTGCATTAGATTATTAATTACGGTGTATATAATTATACAAAATCAAATCAAACTATTATTAAATCAATTTTTAATGATGTCTACCATAATATCTAAAAATAAAATTCAATCAATTAATTAAAATCGATATGTTGCCATAATTCAATTGTTAATCAATCAATTATCAAATCAAAAAAATAATTATTATTTGACGATGTATGACTAAAGTTAGTATAATTGGTTCTCAGCTCATTATTTTAAATTTGGTAATAGATTAATTACGGTGAAAATATAAAATTGCATACATATCAATTACATTAATAATATAGAAAGATTAAATTGATTATATAATTAGTGTACTTATATAGAATTTATATTATTCCATATTTGTGTAGCATCATTATGGTAATTATTCATGTTTTACTAAACTAATATATATTCTCTCGAAATCAATTCATCTATTTATTGCTTTGCTTCTTTGAAAAAGGTGAACAAATCGATATTTTGAGATGGTGAAAATGGTTCCTTGATATCAACATTATCATTTTCCAACATTGAGAAATGAGAATAAAATAAAGATGAGAGTGTCAAAGAGGTAAGAATTTCATGATTTTCTTATATAAATATATTTTTTCTTTTTTCATACGCCTAAATCGTTAATGTTAGAGATTTGATTCATTTGAACATAACTTGCTTCAAAATCACATAATGTCTATCCAAACTATGAGATTTTAGAATTTGTGAAGTTTTTCAGTTTTGATTAGTTGAACTCAATACAAATTTGATATTACTATGAGATATTTATGAATACGAATTTATGAATCAAACCTTCTTTTTTTTTTCTTTTTTCTTTTGTAAGATTTTTTAAGAACTTTATGCTTTCCTCCAAATAATAATTGGAATAGAGAGGATGGCATAAGATTCAAGATTATAGTTGATAAACTTTCAATTATAACTTTGTAAATGTATTACTTTAAATTGTATAATAGTGGATTTTTTTTTGTGTGGCCGTATGTAATTGGTCATTTTGGCCCAATTTATTATATTTGTATATTATGATATTTTTTCGCTTATAACAATCATGTGTTTAATGATTAATTGATTTGTAATCATAATTTTATTTTCAATTTGTAATTAGTCAATTAGAAATAAATAAATATATAAAACCTACATTTTCCCTCATATTTGTCCTTTGCCTATCGACTTGGGATTTTATAAGTTTATGCCTCTTATATTGGGATTTTATGTTAAATCTAAATCAATCGCTTAGTTTTTTTTTTTTTTTTTGCCAGAATGTAATAGTTAATTATTGAATGTAATTTTAGTATAAACATTTGTTATTTTTCTTTGATAATGTCTCTTAGATAATATATGATTTTAAGTATAGTAATTTTTAGAATTCAAAATTGGACCTGTATGATATAGGAAATTGATATATTTCTATCTATTTGTCTATTATTACATACACTACATTAAAAAATTTATTTCACTATGTGCAAACAATTTTTTTGAACATTTATACAAAAAAAAATCTGTATCATAGTTATAATAAACTTTTAGGTACTTTCTTATAGAAAGTAATAATCAATATGTAACGATAATACTGAACAATTAATCATTAATAATTACAGTGACAAATCTAATATATTGAAGAGCTAATATATGTCAAAGATTTAAGATTTCATTTATAAACGATAATCAATATCAATGTGGATTTACCGAGTCACTATAATCTAATTACCGAAAATATTGAGCTATATGTATCATACCAAAATTATATTTACATGAGGTTGTTAATGTAATTCTGGAATATAATTAATATTTGATTTAGATAATGGCATAAAAAATTACATAATGTTAGTAACTATAAATAGATGTTGTAGCATAGTTCCAATTTCAATTTGCTTACACACATAATGTGTCCTAGCAGAAATTATTGTAAACTCCATCTTAATTACTTTAGCAAATATATTTTTCATCTCATTAGACATGTAGGACTTCAATATGTATCAGGTGTTGGTTTATGGATCCGATGAGATTTTTGCTAAAAAAATTGAGAGGATAGTTATTAGTTATTTTTTGGCATATTTTTTAAGTTCATGATAATTTTAGAAAATTGGCAAAAGTTCACTTCAGAGCATAAGTTTATATTTGGCCAAAAGTATATTTGGATCCACATACTTTTACAATGTTCTAAATTGGGCCATTCAATCTGGTATGATATTGAATATCGTGGAGAAATCTCGAGCTTCAAGGACAACAATGTATGAGTATCCAATTAAAAAAATAAAAAATATATTAACCTAACTATGTCTTTAGCCTAAAGATATTATAAATGTTTTTGTATAATTTGTATAATTTGACAATGATGTTTTCAATTGTAAATTAATGAACATTAATGTTGTACACAAAGAAATATTATGAGCCCCATTGTGGACATCCAAATTGGTATAAATCCTTTTTGTGAAAGAAAAACATCTACGGTTTAAGATCGATTCATTGTTCTCTTTTTCCTACTGAAAAATAGAAGCCTTCTAAAATTTGTATTTTTTAAGTTTTATATTTCTTAATTTGTCATAAATCACAATGTTGTGTCCAAATATTAATATTTTATGAATTATACATGAGACAATAATTATCATCATGTTGAATTACTTAATATTATAAAATTTTAAATATACTCCCCCTGTTTTTATATATTTATTGTTTTATGAGTTTTAGTTTGTGTCAAAATATTAAATATTTATTATTTTATATGTTTTTACATTCTCTCTCCAATTTCAACCCTACAAATATATATAGAGAGAAAATTATCATTTTTTAGAAAAATATGTGTAAATAGGATGTTTTGTGATATTGAAAGAAGGTATATATATGTGTGTGTCCAAATAATTTATTGTTAATTTTAGATTAAAATCCAAAAATAACAAACATAAAACGGAGAAAGTAATACACTGTGCATCGCACAGGTGGAGTACTGGTATATATATATATGTAATACCCCGAAAATTTTATTATCTAAATTTAATTAGGAATATATATATCTAATAGTTAGAATAAGTGTAATATCCAATCATCTTGGTATTTGTTATTATCACTTCGGGTATTAAAAAAATGTGTTTAGGATATAATCTTATCCAAGCCCTAATAATTATGTAAATAAATATAATTTTAATTAATTATTATCCTATTATATATATTATTATAATTAAATCGTATGTAGACGATTCAAAGCTTATCTAAAATAGATATTATTATAATAAATAATAATATTATATTTTATTTGAAAAGAAATCAAATTTATACAAGTATATATATAAATGTATGCGAGCCCTATATGATAATTATGGTGGTATTAGGAAATATTAGTAACATTATATAAAAATAAAATAATAATAATAAAAATGAAATGAGGTGGCAAAATTTGGTGGTGCCACTAGTCTAGTAAAGAAGATAGGTTAGTGTACTATGATTGTAAAGTTAATAACTATAGCTGCTACATTTGTTTAAGATACATATCATCTAAATAGCTTTGTATGATGGTGTGTTGGACGATAAGCAAGTGAGAGAAGAAAGAGGAAGTTTGAGATATAAAGGTATTAAATTTATATCAAAACATGCAATTTTATATTATGTGTAAATTATGTATAGTGTTAGCAAAATTGATCGATTCGCAAATGGTTTAAACTATATTCAAATAGGATTGATTAATTGATGTGGAGTGATTAATTATTTAAATTCAAATTAATTGATTAACTGATTTTGTGACTTCACTATATTAAGTAAAATTAAAATGTATTTATATTAGTATTATTAATATAGGTTACATATGAGTTCGTAAATTTAAATCTATTAAGTTTTAGTAGATTGGAATTATTAAATCAAAGATTAATGTGTTTGTGCGATTAAATAACCTATAAAATAGAAGTTTGGTTTTCAATTTCATTTAACTAAGAAATATAAAATTCATGCGGCTTATCTATCATAAATTCAGTGAAAATTACAACTTTAGATTAATCAATCTATAACTTATTAACCATGTATGCTAGCTATTCAATTGTTTAAGATATACGAATAAGTAATAATAAGATGGAAGAGCATAATGTAACACAAGTTGAAATACTATATTGAAGTCACTAACTAGCGGGAAACATAAATTAAATTAAATTAAATTAAATTAAATTAAAAAGGAGTCTAGGAATTGAGTTTTAATAGAGACCCTTTAGTTAAACTAAATCAAGGTTCGTTGTTGTAGGCCTAGAAGAAGTAGCAGAAACCGAGCAGAATCAATCCAAAATTTGAAACTTTATCTATTATCCAGGTGGGCTACTATATCTTTGCAAATTGTATCTTTCGAGTTATTAAGCTCTGCTTTGCTAAAATTGCATATGTGACTATCTGTGTTAAATATTTACGTGATACTATATGTTTTCGGAGTCTCATACACCAGCGTTGTGTCAATGTGAGTAGCTACAGTATGCATGCATTATTTGTCCTGCCTTACTCCTTATCGGTGAGACTAAAATGAAACACTTATTGGTTATACTATTTGGGTATACTATGGTCATACTCAACGTTATGCGCTGGTGATGTAGTTTGGGTTGCGGGCAGTGACGGGTTATACTCTTAAGCGCTTCACAATAAAATATTTTGGTGAACTTAGGTTGCTTCCAACTTTTAAACCTCCTAAGCTTCACTACCTACATGAACACAGATAGATTACTTTAACAAAATGATTTGCATAACTTGAATTGTAAAAATTTGCCCACTGAGTGCACTAGTACTCAGCCCAAATATTTTCAAATATTTTTCAGGTCAGTAGGCTGGCGCGTGGAGGTGACGATGCTGAGAAATGGGCTTTTGTTGTTTATGTATTTTCCCATTGTCTCTTTTTGTTAAATATTCTGTTGATAATGAAATCTCCGCGCTTGTAATATCCTTTCGTTAAACACTAAGAGCTCTGATCTTGGTGTTATGAATATGTATATATTATTATACAGCATGTTTGATTATTCTGAGTTTTCTGTTGAGATTTTATTAATCAGGTTACCCCTTTCTTTCCCGCTTCTTAATTCCAACCCTCGTGGCGTCCATTTCCACGGTCTTTCGAGACCAGGGCGCTACAATATATATATATATATATATATATATATATATGCATATTTGTGTTAGTTTGGTGACGTACGTGATGTATATACATATATAATATTTTATGTGTGTGTTGTGTGGTATGAATATATATATGTGTGGTACGTATGTATATTTAATATGTGTGGTTACATGTTTCTTTTATATATATATATATGTATACGTACTGTGTATATATGTGTATGCTTATGTATTGTTTTATATTAATTAGTAAAAAAATAGGATTGGAAAGTTATGTTATTATATGTGATTACGTATGCATTATAGATTAGTCTCATACACTGTTTAATTACAACATGTTATGCGCTATATTAATTTATGATAATTAATTTATAGGCGAGGCGTGCAGGACTTAATTAATTAATATCCAAGTCAAAGGTGAAGGTGGGGTTTTACGTGATCATGTCCTGATTATTCTCTCTATATTTTATTATCGAGTATGTGATGACACAGCATAGTACAGGGCCTCCTCCGGGCTAAACAAGCATGGGCCTTTCGGGCTAAACAAGCATGGGCCTCCGGGCTAAAGATGAAAATGGGCCTCCGGGCTAAGTAATTTATATGCATGAATTCATTTTAGTATATAGTAATTTTCATAGCATGAGCATGCATTTAATTTTAATTTTGTACCTATTTTGTTGCATTTTATCTAATTGTCCAAAGTTATTTTTTATGCCCAAATAGAATTCTTTTATTTTGAGCCCAAGTTTCTAAAGCCCAATAGAAAGAAAGCCCAAATCTTTATTTTTTTTTCTTTTATTTATTTCTTATCTTCTCCTCCAAGTAAAAGATAACCACGAGATAATCCTTATTCTACCAAACTCCTCTATGAAACCCTGACCATACTAGTATAAATAGGGGTATCAACCTTTCACTTTTCTCACCCGAAAAATAGAAGAGTTCGAAAATTATTTCCTTTAAAGAGTTTTTGTCCAGCTAGAGGTATGAATTTCCTTTTTGTCCGTTTTTCTTCCTTCTCTGTATTAGCATAGCTGTCTTGAAGTTTTCGTGAATTGTAGCTGAGAGAGAGAGATAGGGGAATGATTCTGTATCTTTTGTTGGCTGAGATGTTCTAGTAAAAAAAGTTGGGTGGGCCATATCATTTATTATCTTCAGAGGCTGTCTCCTTTTGTTTATATATATGTATGAATGGTTTGGTTTGCGTGTATATATATAATATGTATGTGTGCATGTGAGTGGACAGTTGTATATTTATAATTATATATATATATATATATGTGTTGTGCCTATAGGTATAGGTATAGTATGAATATAGGGTAATCCATGCTAGCCACACACACACACACGTCACTTTCACACTTCTGTTCACTTTATGTTTATATATATATATATATGTGTGTGTGTGTGTGTGTGTGTGTGATGGCATGTTTGGTTGTTTCTATTTACATGTATGAAACGTGTGCGTGTATATATATATATTATATGTATACATATGAATTGTTTTATGTAATTAGTTGGTTAATAAATGGAATTAAAGAATTATGTTACCATATATGATTTTTGTTTTAAGCATGCATTATAGATTTGTCTCATACACTGTTTAATTACAACATGTTATACACTGTATTAATTCAAGATAATTAATTATAGGGCGCGCAGGACTTAATCAGTTAATATCAAGGTCAACATCAAGGTGGGGTGATGTCGCGACCCGATTTATTTTTATGGCTACGTTCTTTCCCTAAAAATATTTTTATGTGATATTAGTTAATTAAGTCTAATAAGTCGCGCCTAAGTAATTTATAAGCATGAATTCATTTTAGTATATAGTAATTATAATAGCATGAGCATGCATTTGATTTTAATTTTGTACCTATTTTGTTGCATTTTATTGTCCAAAGTTATTTTTTATGTCCAAATAGAATTCTTTTATTTTGAGCCCAAGTTTCTGAAGCCCAATAGAAAGAAAGCCCAAATCTTTATTATTATTTTTTTATTTATTTCTTATCTTCTCCTCCAAGTAGAAGATAACTACGAGAGAATCCTTATTCTACCAAACTCCTCTATGAAACCTTAACCATACTAGTATAAATAGGGGTCTCAACCTTTCACTTTTCTCACCCGAAAAATAAAGGAGTTCGAAAATTATTTCCTTTAAAGAGTTTTTGTCCAGCTAGAGGTATGAATCTCAATTTTGTCCGTTTTTTTTCCCTTCTCTACATTAGCATAGCTGACTTGTGTGCAGTGTGTAACAGAAGAAAACGAAAGAAAATGTTTTGACTTTGACGCGTGTCTTTCGCACATCACCATATGTATATACTTAATGCTCTCTGACACACACCCCCCACCCACACATCACTTTCACAGCCCACTTTATATATATATGTAATGTATGTGTTGAGTGGTGTAATTTAATGTGTGTGTGTATATATATATATAGCATATATGGGTTTGCGTGTGTGGTGGATATATAACTATCATATGTGTGTGTATATATATATATATAAAATATATATGTGTTGTACGTATATAATATATATATGATAAGAGTTGTAATGTATGTATATATATATATAGGTCTGACAAAATGCTTTATGCTTTACTTTTGTTTTTTCTGGACTTGGTGTGTATAGATATATATAGGTTATGCGTGTATATATATAATATGTATATGTGCATATATGTATTATTTTATGTTTATATATATATATAGATACGTGATGACATGTTTGGTTGTTTCTATTTACATGTATGAAACGTGTGT
The DNA here is from genome assembly GCA_026008535.1 of Perilla frutescens. Classification (NCBI taxonomy): domain Eukaryota; kingdom Viridiplantae; phylum Streptophyta; class Magnoliopsida; order Lamiales; family Lamiaceae; genus Perilla; species Perilla frutescens. Next base: position 42,980,317 of record BRKX01000001.1, read on the forward strand.
GTGTGTGTGTGTGTGTGTGTGTGTGTATTATGTGTATACATATGAATTGTTGGTGCCTATCATAGGGCGGATACCTTCAAAGTTAGTTGGTGCCTTTCTATCACAATCTTGTGTTCCTTACAAGCTCTAATTATCCAAGCTATATAAAATTAAGCGAGTAAGTGAGAATAGTAAAAGTGTTCAGTTCGTAGACCAAACTATATAGCCCGTAGGCCCTGTCTTGTTTAGCCCGGAGGCCCATTTTCATCTTTAGCCCGGAGGCCCATGCTTGTTTAGCCCGAAGGCCCATGCCTGTGTCATCACATACTCGATAATAAAATATAGAGAGAATAATCAGGACAAAATCACGTAAAACCCCACCTTCACCTTTGACTTGGATATTAATTAATTAAGTCTTGCGCGCCTCGCCTATAAATTATTTATCATAAATTAATACAATGCATAATATGTTGTAATTAAACAAAAACTAATCTATGATGCATGCTTACAACAAAAATCATATATAGTAACATAATTCTTTAAATCCATTTATTAACCAACTAATTACATAAAACAATTCATATGTATACATATAATATATATATATACACACACGTTTCATACATGTAAATAGAAACAACCAAACATGCCATCACGTATCTATATATATATATATATAAACATAAAATAATACATACATGCACATATACATATTATATATATACACGCATAACCTATATATATCTATACACACCAAGTCCAGAAAAAACAAAAGTAAAGCATAAAGCATTTTGTCAGACCTATATATATATATACATACATTACAACTCTTATCATATATATATATATATATTATATACGTACAACACATACATATTATATATATATACACATATGATTGTAACAGCCCGGTCCCGAGGATGGGGACGGGGTTGTTGTGCGTAAAATAGCACGAAAAATTGAAAATCCAGGGGGGTGTTTGTAGAATTAAACTAAGTTAGCACCTCAAGAACTTAGGCAACTTAACTTTATGACTTGGAAGAACTATCGTTTTCAATGAATCAATAAGGGTCAAATGGGTCAAAGGATTCACTCGAGTCAAAGGAATGCCAAATCATAGGCCAACCGAAATTTAAACAGAATCCAAAGACAAACAGATAGGAATTTGACTTTTCAAATAAACAAGACCTCATCATAGGTCACATCAACTAAGACTCATAAATAGGTCGGAGTCAAATATATCTTATTGTCCTAATCATAGGACAGACCAAGAAAACAACTTAAGGTTAACTTGAACGAACAGAATCATGCTTGGAAAGAAAAGCCTCTTTGTAGACGAACAATAATAACAAGCATGCAAGACTTATTCACAAGCCAACTGAAGATGAATAGATACCAGAATGCTCAACAGGTATGACTATTCAAATAACTCGGAATCAATAAAGGCATAGACAGGTATGTCAAAAGAACATGCTTCAAAGACTTTATTGATAACTAGAATTCATAGCATTTAAGACATGCTATTCTTAAGAATCAAGTTACATTAATCAAGACTAGATACTAATATCAGAGTACTTAGCAGAAACTTAGCGGTAGAAAAACATGTAACCATATAGAGCAACAAACTTGAAACCTCAAACAACTCAGACCACCAGCAGCACATCACCGGCCTCAGCATCTCAACCTGAAAACATTTGAAAAAAAGGGTGTGAGCACTAATGTACTCAGTGGGGTTTTACGAGAAAACTCTTTAATAAACTTTGGAATATCCAATTATAAACTGGCGGTATATGGAGAGCAAAACGCAAAAGCCCTCTCCGTACCCGCAAAACCTTTTACTTCCTTTCTTGGCGCCTTTCCTGGCTCAAACCTATTGTCTACTGCACCCTTATGCCTTAGGATGAGAGAGGGGTTACCTCAAGTATTCTCTGAGTGTGCGAGGGGAATTACCCAGCAGTGACTCCCTTTACTTTCAAATGTTCAACATTAGTGACACGAGGGTCACGACATCATAATGCAAATAAACTATTCTTTGAGCTCGATAACCTGCTTACAACATAAGCTATATCCTTCCTTAACTTCCTTCCTTACTTAACCTTAACCTTCTTTACTTACTTGACTTAGCTAACAATACCAAGCTTAGAGCAATCGTCTAAGGCTAATCCTTTAATTGAGCGTGATCTCGGCCTATAAGGGATTTATAACTCACCCTAGAAGGCAATACTTAGCTACATAAGCTTTAGCAAAATCCAACATTCTAATACGAGGAAATGAACTCGGATAAATATATCGATTGCAATTAAAGCGATTCTAGATCTCAGGCTAGCATCAATCGTATTTAAACACTTCTAGCATATCTAAACATACTTGAGAGCTCACTTAACTTATAATAACTTACTTTACTTTATCAAACTCAAATAACAATTCAACAATATCATGCATATAACTTTCTTTCCTTTCCTTCCTTTGTACAGAGACTAAACAGGCAGAGCATAAAATATTTTAATTGGATATTCATCTTGCCCTGTCATGCTTCTAGAGCTTAATAGCTCAAACTTTATACTTAGTTTAGAACCACCCACCTCGATGACGAACATATCGATAACGAGCACGTAGACGAAGCAACGAGCCGAAAATCCTTCCTCGAGCCTCCTCGGGGTTTTACCTCATCTTTATGAAAGTCAATTCAATGACTTGAAACCTTATTCGAGCTCCTAATAAGACATCGAAATGATATCTAAACCCTTGACCCTTAACTATAACTTAAAACACGAGAATTAAAAGATTAAGGCATCCGAAATTACCACAAAAGGGGACGGAAAATACGATTTGAACGATCAAGATTCCAGATGATCGGCCACTTCTACCTCGTAGATCATCGAAAGATCTTCGATTTGAGTACTCATGGGCCTTGTAACTCCAACCAAAGTGAAAGTTATGGCATCTGTACGTAAACGTGTCGGAGCTGCCGAACCAACCCGCGCGCCACGGCGCCCTTCGCCCCGCGGCGCTGCTTCCCCCCCCCCCCCCGGGGGGCTCCCTTGCCCCCCGGCGCTCCTTGTCCCCGCGGGGCTCTTTTGCCCCCACCGGGGCTCCTTGCCCAGCCCCACGGCACCACCACTCCGCTCTCTCTCTCACTGGGGTGCCCTCACAAAGAGGGCTCCCTCTCTTCTCTCTCTCTCTACAGAAATGGGGTGAAGAAATGAAACTGAGCGAGAAAAATCAAAGGGGGAGGGGCTCTATTTATAGGAAAAAATATGGCTTCCTCGAGAAGCTACTTCAGTGCAACAATATTGCTTTAAAAATATCGGGTTCGGATAAAAGGCGCTTTATTCGATGGCGAGGTCCAAATGACCTCATTTATTAAATCTGAAAATACCTGTAGGTTCGTTAGCTCGAGTACTATTGAACCAACTTGACTCAGAATAAAGAACGAGTCATTTTGAAGAAAAACAAGAAATTAATCTCTTTTCAAAAATAAAGTTACTATTCCATGCAAGGGACAAATAAAATTCTCGAGCGTTCAATTGACCTCAGAATGAAAATCCGGGAACGCCAACAGATTTCTTGAGAAATTTTCCATAGGATAGGCTTGAAAAATCAAGACTCGGATCAACACACGAGATTTCGCAAATTTCTAACGAACGCGCTCCTACGGAAAAACACTATTCAACTTCTTTAAACGCGTTTTAAATCACCGGGAACTCAAACGACTTCAGATTCAAAATTCGAAAGCACCGGCATGCTCCTTGGGTCAACGCCTTTCAAACATGACTAAAATTGCCTGCGACTAAGCTGGAATCAAAATTCTCAAAAATACGATTTTACGAAAAATAACTTAAATCACAATTTAGGGCCAAAACATCCTTAACTAGGCTCTAACTAATTTCTTTAATTTTCTAAATGAACTCTGAAAATCTCAGATGTTACAATGATAGTTATATATCCACCACATATGCAAACCCATATATGCTATATATATATATATACATATCAATCACGTACTACTCATCTATATGTTATATATATATATATACACACATTAAATCACACCACTCAACACATACATTACATATATATATATATAAAGTGGGCTGTGAAAGTGATGTGTGGGTGGGGGGTGTGTGTCAGAGAGCATTAAGTAAATACATATTGTGATGTGTGAAAGACACGCGTCAAAGTCAAAACATTTTCTTTCGTTTTCTTCTGTTACACACTGCACACAAGTCAACTATACTAATGCAGAGAAGGGAAAAAAAAATGGACAAAAAGGAGATTCATACCTCTAGCTGGACAAAAACTCTTTAAAGGAAATAATTTTCGAACTCCTTTATTTTTCGGGTGAGAAAAGTGAAAGGTTGAGACCCCTATTTATACTAGTATGGTTAGGGTTTCATAGAGGAGTTTGCTAGAATAAGGATTCTCTCGTAGTTATCTTCTACTTGGAGGAAAAGATAAGAAATAAATAAATAAATAATAATAAAGATTTGGGCTTTCTTTCTATAGGGCTTCAGAAACTTGGGCTCAAAATAAAATAATTTCATTTGGACATAAAAAATAACTTTGGACAATAAAATGCAACAAAATAGGTAAAAAATTAAAATTAAATGCATGCTCATGCTATGATCATTATTATATACTAAAATGAATTCATGCTTATAAATTACTTAGGCGCGACTTATTAGACTTAATTAACTAATATCACATAAAAATATTTTTAGGGAAAGAACGTAGCCATAAAAATAAATCGGGTCGCTACATCCCTCCCTACTAAAAAAAAATTCGTCCTCGAAATTACTTACCTAAACCTCAAACTGCTTTCAAACTACTGACACGCATAAATCGAGAAATTGGTGCGTCAGAGAAAGGTCTACTTTCCTGCATACTAAAATAAAATTGCAAGCAAGTAAGTATTGACCATCATCACATCCGCCGCATCGCTCCGAGAAGAGGTACAAGTTAAAATTTTGATATCATGTTAAGTTTATGATTATATGGAAATTATGTTTTATGATAAAATGTTTTGATAGTCCTCGAGATTTACTTTAAGATTGTAATTTTTCCAGATGATTAGAGCTTGCAAGGAACACAAGATTGTGATAGAAAGGCACCAACTAACTTTGTCAGTAGAAGAACGTATTAGAACCCACAAAGCCATATTTATTGATGATCTATGGGAATTTCAATGGGATGAAACAATAGGAGTAGAAAGACAATTGATGAGAATCTACGGGATATGGAGAAAAATTAAGAAAGAAGAGATAGAATTCGACCCTATGATAGCCACTGAAATAGTCGGTGTAGCTATACCAAGATTATAGAAGCCTTTAGCCAAGGAGATTGCTAAAGAAATTTTGGAATATACTCCAGGGTTTAGGAAAATAATAGATTTTGAAAAAATCATGCTCCGCCTTATGGATGAATGGAGAGGCAAGGTCTTTGGAAGAGAACTAAGAGATTCAAATAGACGACTAAGTATTAAGATGAATTCAAATAAGAGACGGAAGAAACGAAGCTAGTGATACTTAGAAATGATAGAGCATGCTAGATTATATATTTTCTAGAATTCACGTTTTTGTAATTCAACTTCTGATTAATAAAATTTATTATTATTATTATTATTATTATTATTATTATTAAGTTAGAACTCTGTAAAATATATATATATATATATATATATAATAAAATTGGTGGAGAATTTCTAAGCTATAGTTAGGAGATTTACGTATTAGGAAATGTAAGAAGCATAACGATTATTTTCTTAGATAGAGTAAGTATATCGATGATAAGGTAGCATAGAAGTATATGATGATAATGTTAGGTTTAGATACCAGCAAGCTACAACTAGTGAGGAAACGAGAGTTGGTGTTATGTATAGAATTTTGCAGTTTGAGGTTTAGGTAAGTAATTTTGATGACGAAATTTTTTTTTAGTAGGGAGGGATGTAGCGACCCGTTTTTTTTTTTTAAATTTCTACATTTCCTTCCTAAAAATATTTTATTTATTTTATTTATTTATTTGTGATATTAATGGATTAAGTCTAATAAGTCGCGCCTAAGTAATTATTTATAGCATGGTTATTTCATTGCATGCATTAAAATTAATTTTGTGCCTATTTATTGCATTTTATTTATTTTATCCTAAATTTATTTATCTAGCCCATTTAATTTTGGATGAGCCCAAGCCTTTTTTTTAAGCTATTTTTTTTAAGCCCAGTTATATGTTATTTATTTAATTATTTTACTTTCTCTTCCAACGTGTACATATAGATATATACACACGTATATATATCTGATCGGAAAGGATTAGGCAGTGCGACCTTCCCTTCTCTTTCAAATCTTGAAACTTATCAACCTTATCAATTTGTTGATGAGGATAACTTCATGATCTCATATCCTACTCAAACTCTAACCTTAATCTATCATTATAAATAGAGATATGCTCTCTATTATTTTCGCACACCCCAAATTAGAGCGGAGAGGGAGCCAGAGTTAGAATTTTCAGAAAATATCTCCGAAGGTATGGAGTTTCGTCTGTGTCTCTATATTTTTTCGTAGCAGACACATCCTAGCTATATATACATATTCGCGTGGTACCTGTATTCATAGGAAAAGGGGGAGGGAGTTTTTTTTATGCTTTCTTCCAAGAACCATAAATGTAGTGGGGACCATAAGAAATGACTTTATGGCATGTCTTTTCTTTTTGCTTTCTCATATTTTATTATTCTTGTCTTGGAGTTTGTGTACATGTGTGTGTGTTATATATATAGATATATTTATATATGTGTGATGTACGTGTATATGTATATAAGTATGTAATATGAATATATATATATAAGGAGAGAGAGAGAGAGAGAGTAATCATGGCTAGCTATGACACACACACCTCACATACCACTATCACATGTTCACTTTATATATATATATATACTTATGCATATTTGGGTTGGTTTGGTGGCGTACGTGATGTATATACATATATAATATTTTATATGTGTGTTGTGTGGTATGAATATATATATGTGTGTGGTACGTATGTATATTTAATATATGTAGTTACATGTTTCTTTTATATATATATATGTATACGTACCGTGTATATATGTGTATGCTTATGTATTGTTTTATATTAGTTAGTAAATAAATAGGATTGGAAAGTTATGTTATTATGTGTGATTACGTATGCATTATAGATTAGTCTCATACAATGTTTAATTACATGTTATGCACTGTATTAATTCAAGATGATTAATTATAGGGCGCGTAGGACTTAATCAGTTAATATCAAGGTCAAGGTCAAGGTGGGGTTTTACGTGATCTTGTCCTGATTATTCTCTCTATATTTTATTATCGAGTATGTGATGACACAGGCATGGGCCTTCGGCCTAAACAAGCATGGGCCTCCGGGCTAAACAAGCATGAGCCTTCGGGCTAAAGATGAAAATGGGCCTCCGGGCTAAACAAGACAGGGCCTACGGGCTATATGGTTTGGTCTACGGACTAAACACTTCTACTATTCTCACTTACTCGCTTAATTTGATATAGCTTGGATAATTGGACACTCCCCACTGAGTCAGTAGTACTCATCCCAAAATCTACTTATCTTTTCAGGTGTTGTCTCGGGTGATGCGTAGCGGACAAGATGTGATGATGGTGGTCAAGTGATCAAGCATGATTAAAGATTTAATTTATTTTTGACTTTATTTTATCTAATAAATGTCGAGTTATGCTTAGAAACTTCCGCTGTATTTCAAGTAAAATATTTTTATTAATGAAAAGCATGGATAACGTGCCTTTTTCTATTAAAGTGAAATTGGGGCGTTACAGAGTGGTATCAGAGAAAGGTCTACTTTCCTGCATACTTTAAAAAAATACATTTAAGTAAGTATTGACCATCATCACATCCGCTGCATCGCGCCGAGAAGAGATAAAGATTAAAGTTCTTTGTCATGTTAAAGTTTATGAAATTATTTCCTATGAAAATGTTTTTAATAGTCCTCAAGATTTACGAATTAGGAAATGTAAGAAGCATAATGATTAATTTATAGAGTAAGCATATCGATGATAGGATAGCATAGAAGTATATGAGGATAGTGTTAGGTCTAGATACTAGCAAGCTACATCTAGTGAGGAACAAGAATTGGTATTATGCATAGATTCTTTGCATTTTGAGGTTTAGGTAAGTAATTTCGAGGACGAAAATTTTTTTTAGTAGGGAGGGATGTAGCAACAGAGTACGCAATCAGCGCAGTTAATCAGAGTATGCTATCCGCATAATAATCAATCTTTCGAGGAAATCCCGTCAACACGGAGAATCCTAATCTTTCGTTTTTAGACAGACTTAACATTTCAACAAATAATGTAAACTTTTAAAAATTAAAATTTGCATAAAAACATGCGTACCTTTTAAGCTGTTGCGTGAGTGACGAGCTGAGGGCTTATATAATATCACACGGAATTTTAATGAAAGACGAAATAAGACCCAGCAGGTCTGCAGAGTTGCAAACCTGGCTCTGATACCACTATGTAGCGCCCCGATCCCGAAAGATCGTGGAAATGGACGCCACGGGGGTTGGAATTAATAAGCGGAACATAAATTAGGTAATTTAATTAACGAAGGGGTGATAATATAAAAAGGATTAATGTTTGAAATAAAATTTAACAACCGAGCATGCCAAAGATAGGTTATGCCTTCCGGAAAATTAGACAGCATAACCTCCATAATTAGAGCGAATCCCCGTTTATAACGGCTTATAAGAGAAGAATGGAAGCTGTAACAATTCAATAAGCCCTTTCATAGGCCAAACTGAAACAAATAACCAGATACCAACAATCAATAGACCCATTCATAGGTCGACAAAAGAAATAGACACCAATATGCTGAACCAATGAAGCCCTTCCATAGGCCAAAATGAATAATTAAATAGACATGATGAAAGATGGGCATCTGTAGCGCCCCGGTCCCGAAAGACCGTGGAAATGGACGCCACGGGGGTGGGAATTAAGAAGCGGGAAAGAAATGGGGTAGTTTAATTAACAACGGGGTGATAATCCAAAAAAAAAATTAATGTTTAGAATACAATTTAACAACCGATTATGCCAAAGATAGGTTATGGCTTCCGAAAAATTAGACAGCATAACCTCTGTAACTAGAGCGAATCCCCGTTTATAACGGCTTATAAGAGAAGAATGGAAGCGGTAACAATTCAATAAGCCCTTTCATAGGCCAAACGAAAACAAATAAACAGATACCAACAATCAATAGACCCATTCATAGGCCGACAAGAGAAACAGACACCAATATGCTGAACAAATGAAGCCCTTCCATAGACCAACATGAATGATCATATAGGCATAACAAAAGACGGGGCTTCCTTCCCTTAGAATAATTATATGGTTAAACATACGAGACATGTTAATTAGGAAGTCAATAGATGTTTAGAATCAGAGAAACAGAATCATATCAACAAAATACCAAGATCGGAGTTCTTAGCATTTAGCAAAAGAATATTACAAGTGCGGAAACTCAATTCTTAATAGAATACTAGATAAAAGAGATAACGGAAAAAAAATATGTAAATCATAATAGCCCATATCTCAGCCTCGTCACCTTCACGCTCCAGCCTACTGACCTGAAAATGTTTGAAAAGATTTGGGCTGAGTACTAATGCACTCAGTGGGCAAGTTTTACAATTCAAGTTATGCAAATCATTTTATTAAAGTAATCTATCTGTGTTCATGCAGGTAGTGAAACTTAGGAGGTTTAAAAGTTGGAAGCAACCTAAGTTCACCAAAACATTTTATTGTGAAGCGCTTAAGAGTATAACCCGTCACTGCCCGCAACCCAAACTACATCACCAGCGCATAACGTTGAGTATGGCCATAGTATACCCAAAGAGTATAACCAATAAGTGTTTCATTTTAGTCTCACCGACAAGGAGTAGGGCAGGACAAACAATGCATGCATATTGTAGCTACTCACATTGACACAGCGCTGGTTTATGAGACTCCGACAACATACAGTAGCATGTAAATATTTAACACAGATAGTCACATATGCAATTTTGACAAAAGCAGAGCTTAATAACTCGAAAGATACAATTTGCAAAGATATAGTATAGCCCACCTTATACATACAGAAGTCCTTCCCTGGTTCCCCTAGGCTAAGATGCTCTAACCATCTCGAGATTCAATCCTTCACCTTCCTCGTAAGTCACGCAAATCCTACAAGGATCGATCTTCAGCTCAGAACGACTACTATATTTTCGGAAATTAATCTACTGTAATCCGAGCTATTATTTAATTTTACTCTTTTTAGAAATAGATTGCGCGACTCTAGAGACCTCGAATAATTCCGACAAAGAAGGAAATAAATTCCAAAATATTATTCTTGATTTATTGGGACCAACCGATTTGACAGGGGTCTCTTTTCAAAACTTGCCATTTTAATCGATTTTTATCAGATTTGTGCCACGGCACTTTCTAACCGTTCAAAAATTATGAAAATATTCAAGAACCATCCTATATATGCCAAGACTATAGTTTGAGAGTTTTAGAATTTTTCGATAACACATGACTCCAGTATAAAAATAACTGCTTAAGTTGAATAATCGAGATTATTCAAAACTCGTCCGAAAATTACGAAATTCGACGGGCGCATAGGAAATAATTTTTGGAGCAACTTTCGAGAAGACACTTTTTCGATTTGACGACCCAAAATAGGTGAAACGGGATAAAAACTCACAGATTTTAGCTGAAATGTATCGGTCTCGATTGAGATCGATACTCGTTGAATTTTCGCTCAAAAGTACAATTTTTGATGGTGCAGAAAATAAGAAATTTAATGGTGTAATCTGATCAAAGATCGGACGGCTAGAACATGAATTCGAGCTAGGCAGATTTATAATATAATATTCGGATCCGGATTTCAAACGACGAGAAATCAAAAATCTATTCCGGTTAACTACAAGATCCAAATGATCAAGGACTATTTATAAAAAGGAGATTTCTAATACGACTATCCAGGAAGAGTAGATCTGAGATTTACATAAAATGAAAATGGGGAAAAATACCGAAAACTCACAACATCAGAAATCAGAATCGGTAGAATTAAAGATAATCGAAATATAAGCATATTTAGAACTTGAAATTTCTAAATTCATCGGTCCGAATGACCAGAATCGGAGAAAGTACCTTCTCCGAGGAATTGGCGGCGGTCACGATGATTTTCCATCGTGATCATCTTTCGTGTCATCATTTCAATAATGTATTCGTGATCTACGCGTTTACACCTTCAAAATGACTATTTCAGAATTGAAATAGGAAACTAGAGTCGTACATTCTCTGGAAGCTGCTCGGCGTTTCGATTTTGAAAATGAATGAAAAATGAAACCTTAAGCTCCTATTTATAGAGGAAAAATAAATAGGATAATAATGAATAAAAGAAAGAGGATAATGATGGAAAAAAGAATAGGATAATTAAGAATAAGATAATCTTTTGAAAAAGAAATTGGATAATGACGGACGTGCCTTTTTCTATTAAATTTATTATTTTCCAACTTAAAGTTATGCCAAGAGTTCATTTGAACTCGAAATTTGAAATTTCAAAGGTTGGCACGATTCTTGAAATATTTTCTATCAACCCGAGAAAAATATCATAACATATTTTTAAGGTAATTTTTGACCAAATTAGATTAAACAGATTTCCCTGGCTGCGATTTTCCTTTATTTGAGCCATTTAAGGACCCAGCTAATTTTCTAACTTACCAGAGGGTAACATAAGTTGATTAAAATCTTCTAAAATATTTTGGGGTATTACAGCATCCTCCCCTTGGAATAATTATATAGCTAAGCATATGATACATGTTAACAAGGAAGTCAACAAATGTTCAGAATCAGAGAAGCAGAATCATATCAATAAAATACCAAGATCAGGGTTCTTAGCATTTAGCAAAAGAATATCATAAGTGCGAAAGCTCAATTCTTAACAGAATACTAACAAAAAGGGGACAATGGAAAAATATGTAAATCATAATAGTCCATATCTCAGCCTCGTCACCTCCACGCTCCAGCCTACTGACCTGAAAATATTTGAAAAGATTTGGGCTGAGTACTAATGCACTCAGTGGGCAAGTTCTCACAATTTAAGTTATGCAAATCATTTTGTAAAAGTAATCTATCTGTGTTCATGCAGGTAGTGAAGCTTAGGAGGTTTAAAAGTTGGAAGCAACCTAAGTTCACCAAAACATTTTATCGTGAAGCGCTTAAGAGTATAACCCGTCACTGCCCGCAACCCAAACTACATCACCAGCGCATAACGTTGAGTATGGCCATAGTATACCCAAAGAGTATAACCAATAAGTGTTTCATTTTAGTCTCACCGATAAGGAGTAGGGCAGGACAAATAATGCATGCATACTGTATCTACTCACATTGACACAACGCTGGTTTATGAGACTCCGACAACATACAGTAGCATGTAAATATTTAACACAGATAGTCACATATGCAATTTTAGCAAAGCAGAGCTTAATAACTCGAAAGATACAATTTGCAAAGATAGTGTAGTATAACCCACCTGGTTAGCTAATAGTAGCTGAAACTTTACACGTGTCTTGCAAATCCTAATTAAATATGGGTCTCGGGTTCGGACCTACAAAGGAGAAACTACCTATTAGTATCATGCTAGGCCTTGAAACTATAACACAAGGTAAGCTTCAACTTAGGATAGATAAATGATTTTTTTCTAAGCTAAACTAAATGTAATACGAATATTCTAAACTAATAAAACGGCTTCAGACTACAATGTGCAACATTAGGATTTCATTCTCAACTCAACACTTTAGGGAATTAAATTCAGCGAATATTTTCGAGTAAAGCCGTCCAAAAATATTTGGAAAAGGTGGAGGTCGATCACTTGCCATTTTACTCGATTCTGATCAAATTTAATCTACGAGTCTTTCTGGTTTTCAGAAAATTACCAAATTTAATTGACAACATACTTCACATATAACAATGCAAGTGTGAAAATTTCATAATTTTCAGACGACACATGAAAAATATACGAATTTAAATACATGATTTGAATAATTGGATAAACTCAAAAATCCGCCTGGACAAAAATGGAATCTATAGCTAAGTAGAGAATCCACCGTAGGGAATAAATGCTGAAGGAACCTTTTTGCTAGGACAGATCTAACAAACATTTTGATGCAATTCTAACTAAAATGCAATTTTTGAAAATGAGACATTAACTTCGAAAAATCATATTAAATTCATTTCAACACAAACGGAACACCGTCTGCGGCTACACGTCAATCTCGACAGGTACCACAATCGGTCAGAAGGGATCAAAGGTTAATTCCGACCACACTGGCCGAAAAGCTGGCTGGCAGAAATTCCCGCCACATATTTTAGTTGAAAATGTATCGGTCTCGATCGAGCTCGATACTCGTTGGATTTTCACTCAAAAGTAAATTTTTTAATAGTGCAGAAAATAAGGAATTTAATGGTGTAATCAGATCAAAGATCGGACGGCTAGAATATAAATTCGAACTGGACAGATTTATAATATAATATTCGGTTCCGGATTTCAAACGACGAGAAATCAAAAATCTATTTCGGTTAACTACAAGATCCAAATGATCAAAGTCTATTTATAAAAAGAAGATTTCTAATACGACTATCCAGGAAGAGTAGATCTGAGATTTACATAAAATGAAAACGGGGAAAAATACCGAAAGCTCACAACATCAAAAATCAAAATCGGTAGAATTAAAGATAATCGAAATATAAGCATATTTAGAACTTGAAATTTCTAAATTTATCGGTCCGAATGACCAGAATCGGAGAAAGTACCTTCTCCGAGGAATTGGAGGCGGTCACGATGATTTTCCATCTTGATCATCCTTCGTGTCATCATTTCAATCATGTATTCGTGATCTTCGCGTTGACACCTTCAAAATGACTATTTCGGAATTGAAATAGGAAACTAGAGTCGTACATTCTCTGGAAGATGCTCGGCGTTTCGTTTTTGAAAATGAAATGAAAAATGAAACCTTAAACTCCTATTTATAGAGAAAAAATAAATAGGATAATAATGAATAAATGAAAAAGGATAATGATGGAAAAAGAATAGGATAATTGCGAATAAGATAATCTTTTGAAAAAGAAATTGGATAATGACGGATGTGCCTTTTTCTATTAAATTTATTATTTTCCAACTTAAAGTTGTGCCAAGAGTTCATTTGAACTCGAAATTAGAAAATTCAAAGTTTGACACGATGCTCGAAATTTTTTTCTATCATCCCGAGAAAAATATCAGAAAATATTTTTAAAGCAATTTTTGACCAAAACAAAATGTAACATATTTTCCTGCCTGCGATTTTCCTTTATTTGAATCATTTAAGGACCCAACTTATTTTCTAAATTATCAGAGGATAACATAAGTTGAATTAAACTTTCTAAAATATTTCGGGGTATTACATTCTACCCCCCTTAAATATATTTCGTCCCGAAATTTCCATATCTTGAGAAGAAGTATCAAAGTACATTCTCAGGGTTCAAAACCTCGATTTTTGTACTTGCTGCCTAGAACTGATATGAGTCTCCTATTCTTTAGGTTGATTCTCAACTTTTAGCCCTCTTTCCGCTTTCTTCTTAGTTAAATACTTCTTTGAAAAGTCTATACTCGCTCTTCTTTTCCACGCTGATTTATCTTTCAGAAAACCTAAACTTTCGCCACCTTTCTCTATCATTTATGAGAGCTATCACGATACAACTTCAAATAACCTCCCCATGATTCGAATGAGCACGCCCTTGGACGGTTGGATTACAAATTCTATCAGGTTCGAAGTGTGTTTTATCTCCTTCCTTAAAATCTTGAGATTCGACGTTTACGTCTTCTTGAAGCGTGCTTGAATCGTATTTTCGATGAAACTTAGTTTTATTTTCGTCATTATACTCTTCTCTTTTCTTTAAAGTGGTAGTCCGACTGTCTGGCTCCCGCTTGTGACCACCTTCACTTGCATGCATAATAAGAAACACACGTCTATACTTGTTGACATCCATTGATCATCTTTAAACGTTACGAACTGGGAAATTACTTTAGACATGTACTTTTGACTTTGGAAAACACTAACTGGTACTGCTTTGATTCCATTCGTCATTATGGAATACTATCATTCGCTCTCCTAACAATATACTTAAATGAATACTTCTATAAGCTCTCTCTTCTATTTGAGGTTCCACACTCGAGTTCTATAAGTGGAAGTTAAAAGAAACAAACGCCTCGGAGTGAGGACTTTATCTGATCAATAATCTTTAACAAGTTCAAAAGCTGAAAGAGATATAACACTAGATTATTTATTCCAAAAATATTTCCTTTTTAGAGGAGACTCGAAAGGTTCTCACATTTTACAAATATATATGGGAATAACAAAAGAAAATCAACGCTTAAGAGCTGAGAACCGTGCTTGATTTTTTTTTTCATAAATGTGTCAGTATAGTCTATCAAGGAAGTGCTATTACTGATTTCTTGATGATCAAAGGAGCATCATCAAAAGATTACAAGTTATCCAAGAGGATTTCATCGAGAAGTTTTAAATAAAATGAGATTATTGAAGGTGTAATACCCCGAAATATTTTAAAAGGTTTAATTCAACTTATGTTACCCTCTGATAATTTAGAAAATAAGTTGGGTCCTTAAATGATTCAAATAAAGGAAAATCGCAGGCAGGAAAATCTGTTACATTTTGTTTTGGTCAAAAATTACTTTAAAAATATGTTATAATATTTTTCTCGGGTTGATAGAAAAAAATTTCGAGCATCGTGCCAAACTTTGAATTTTCTAATTTCGAGTTCAAATGAAGTCTTGGCACAACTTTAAGTTGGAAAATAATAAATTTAATAGAAAAAGGCACATCCATCATTATTCAATTTCTTTTTCAAAAGATTATCTTATTCGTAATTATCATATTCTTTTTCCATCATTATCCTCTTTTTTTTATTCGTTATTATCCTATTTATTTTTCCTATATAAATAGGAGTTTAAGGTTTCATTTTTCATTCATTTTCAAAATTGAAACGCCAAGCAGCTTCTAGAGAATGTACGACTCTAGTTTCCTGTTTCAATTTTGAAATAGTCATTTTGAAGGTGTCAACGCGTAGATCACGAATACATAATTGAAATGATGACACGAATGATGATCACGATAGAAAATCATTGTGACCGCCGCCAATTCCTCGGAAAAGGTACTTTCTCCGATTCTGGTCATTCGGACCGATGAATTTAGAAATTTCAAGTTCTAAATATACTTATATTTCGATTATCTTTAATTCTACTGATTTCGATTTTTGACGTTGTGAGTTTTCAGTATTTTTCCCCATTTTCATTTTATGTAAATCTCAGATCTACTCTTCCTGGATAGTCGTATCAGAAATTTTTTTTATAAATATTGTTTGATCATTTGGATCTTGTAGTTAACCGGAATATATTTTTAATTTCTCGTCGTTTGAAATCCGGATCCGAATATTATATTATAAATCTGCCCAGTTCGAATTTATGTTCTAGCCGTCCGATCTTTGATCTGATTACACCATTAAATTCCTTATTTTCTACACTATCAAAAATTGTATTTTGCAGTGAAAATCCAACGAGTATCGAGCTCGATCGAGACCTATACATTTTCAGCTAAAATCTGTGAATATTATTACCGATCAGTTTCGGTTTTTGTTCTGTTTCACCCATTTTGGGTCGTCAAATCGAAAAAGTTTCTTCTCAAAAGTTACTCGAAATAATATTTCCTATGCTCCCGTCGAATTTCGTAATTTTTGGATGAGTTTTGAATAATATCAATTATTTAATTTAAGCAGTTATTTTATTTCCGAGAGCATGTGTTATCGAAAAATTCTAAAATTCTCAGTCTTTACTCTTGGCATGTATAGTATCATCCCTGAATATTTTCGTAATTTCCGGCGTAGATCTGGTAAACTTTGGATAAATGACAAGTTTTGGAAAGAGACCTCTGTCAAATTAGTTAATCCCAGTAAAGCAAGAATAACGTTTTGGAATTTATTTCCTTCTTCGTCGAAATTATTCAAGGTCTCTAGAGTCGCGCAATCTATTTTAGAATAGAATAGAATTAATTATAGCTCTGCTTATAGTAGATTAATTTCCGGAAATATAACGTTTATCCAAAGTTAAAGTTTACTTTCTGTAGTACCAGCTGAGCTAGAGAAAGAATATCAGGGTTGATTCTTCAGGAGTTAGCTTTTCAGAATCCCGAGAAAGGTGGGTTATGCTATACTATCTTTGCAAATTGTATCTTTCGAGTTATTAAGCTCTGCTTTGCTAAAATTGCATATGTGATTATCTAAGTTAAATATTTACATGCTACTGTATGTTGTCGGAGTCTCATAAACCAGCGTTGTGTCAATGTGAGTAGATACAGTATGCATGCATTATTTGTCCTGCCCTACTCCTTATCGGTGAGACTAAAATGAAACACTTATTGGTTATACTCTTTGGGTATACTATGGCCATACTCAACGTTATGCGCTGGTGATGTAGTTTAGGTTGCGGGCAGTGACGGGTTATACTCTTAAGCGCTTCACGATAAAATGTTTTGGTGAACTTAGGTTGCTTCCAACTTTTAAACCTCCTAAGCTTCACTACCTGCATGAACACAGATAGATTACTTTTACAAAATGATTTGCATAACTTAAATTGTGAGAACTTGCCCACTGAGTGCATTAGTACTCAACCCAAATCTTTTCAAACATTTTCAGGTCAGTAGGCTGGAGCGTCGAGGTGACAAGGTTGAGATATGGAATATTATGATTTACATATTTTTCCGTTGTCCCTTTTTGTTAGTATTCTGTTAAGAATTGAGCTTTCGCACTTATGATATTCTTTTGCTAAATGCTAAGAACTCTGATCTTGGTATTTTGTTAATATGCAACTGCTTCTCTGATTCTGAACATTTGTCCACTTCCTAGTTAACATGTATCATATGCTTAGCTATAAAATTATTCCAAGGGGAGGAAGCCCGTCTTTCGTTATGTCTATTTGATCATTCATTTTGGCCTATAGAAGGGCTTCATTTGTTCAGCATATTGGTGTCTGTTTCTTTTGTCGACCTATGAATGAGTCTATTGATTGTTGGTATCTGGTAATTTATTTCCATTTAGCCTATGAAAGGGCTTATTGAATTGTTACAGCTTCCATTCTTCTCTTATAAGCCGTTATAAACGGGAATTCGCTCTAGTTACAATGCGCCTTCCGGAAAATTAGATAGCATAACCTCTGTAAGCTAAACTAAATGTAATACGAATATTCTAAACTAATAAAACGGCTTTAGACTACAATGCGCAACATTAGGATTTCATTCTCAACTCAACACTTTAGGGAATTAAATTCAGCGAATATTTTCGAGTAAAGCCGTCCAAAAACATTTGGAAAAGGTGGAGGTCGATCACTTGCCATTTTACTCGATTCTGATCAAATTTAATCTACGAGTCATTCTGGCTTTCAGAAAATTACCAAATTTAATTGACAACATACTTCACATATAACAATGCAAGTGTGAAAATTTCATGATTTTCAGACGACACATGAAAAATATACGAATTTAAATACACGATTTGAATAGTTGGGTAAACTCAAAAATCCGCCTGGGCAAAAATGGAATCTATAGCTAAGTAGAGAATCCACCATAGGGAATAAATGCTGAAGGAACCTTTTTGCTAGGACAGATCTAACAAACATTTTGAAGCAATTCTAACTAAAATGCAATTTTTGAAAATGAGACATTAACTTCGAAAAATCATATTAAATTCATTTCAACACAAAACGGAACACCGTCTGCGGCCACACGTCAATCTCGACGGGATCAAAGGCTAATTCCGACCACAGTGGCCGAAAAGCTGGCTGGCGGAAATTCCCGCCACAGATTTTAGTTGAAAATGTATCGGTCTCGATCGAGCTCGATACTCGTTGGATTTTAGCTCAAAAGTACAATTTTTAATAGTGCAGAAAATAAGGAATTTAATGGTGTAATAAGATCAAAGATCGGACGGCTAGAATATAAATTCGAACTGGACAGATTTATAATATAATATTCGGTTCCGGATTTCAAACGACGAGAAATTAAAAATCTATTCCGGTTAACTACAAGATCCAAATGATCAAAGTCTATTTATAAAAAGAAGATTTCTAATACGACTATCCAGGAAGAGTAGATCTGAGATTTACATAAAATGAAAACGGGGAAAAATACCGAAAGCTCACAACATCAAAAATCGGAATCGGTAGAATTAAAGATAATCGAAATATAAGCATATTTAGAACTTGAAATTTCTAAATTCATCGGTCCGAATGACCAGAATCGGAGAAAGTACCTTCTCTGAGGAATTGGAGGCGGCCACGATGATTTTCCATCGTGATCATCCTTCGTGTCATCATTTCAATCATGTATTCGTGATCTTCGCGTTGACACCTTCAAAATGACTATTTCAGAATTAAAATAGGAAACTGGAGTCGTACATTCTCTGGATGATGCTCGGCGTTTCGATTTTGAAAATGAATGAAAAATGAAACCTTAAGCTCCTATTTATAGAGAAAAAATAAATAGGATAATAATGAATAAAAGAAAGAGGATAATGATGGAAAAAGAATAGGATAATTACGAATAAAATAATCTTTTGAAAAAGAAATTGGATAATGACGGATGTGCCTTTATCTATTAAATTTATTATTTTCCAACTTAAAGTTGTGCCAAGAGTTCATTTGAACTTGAAATTAGAAAATTCAAAGTTTGGCACGATACTCGAAATTTTTTTCTATCATTCCGAGAAAAATATCAGAACATATTTTTAAAGCGATTTTTGACCAAAACAAAATGTAACAGATTTTCCTGCCTGCGATTTTCCTTTATTTGAATCATTTAAGGACCCAACTTATTTTCTAAATTACCAGAGGATAACATAAGTTGAATTAAACCTTCTAAAATATTTTGGGGTATTACAAATGGTCATGTATCAACTCATTATATATAATATATATGTATATATATCATTCACGTAAGTTTTCCTTTTCCAAAGCAAAACTAGAATATTAGTATATGATTAATTAATTGGTTAAGTGTTCTTAGAATCTAAATGCCTAATAAGAATGGTTGTGGAGTCATGTATTAATTAATGCATATCAAAGCGTTAGTTCACGTAAATGCTAGGTTATTAATTAATTTTAATTAAGCATGCATCATGTTATAAGAATGGATTAGTCACCTGCATCATTTTGCATTTCATGTTATTCATTGTATTAATTTAAGATAATTAATTATAGGGCGCGCAGGACTTAATCGGTTAATATCAAGTCAAGGTGAAGGTGGGGTTTTACGTTGAACTTGTCCCTATTATCCTCTCTATATGTTTTACCGAATATATGTGATGTCACAGCATAACAAGAGCCTACGGGTTATCACGCAGAGCCTTCGGGCTATACACGCAGAGCCTACGGGCTATCACGCAGAGCTTTCGAGCTATCACGCAGAGCCTCCGGGCTACATGGTTTGGTCTACGGACTGAACACAAGTTTATGATTTGCATATTATTCTGTTTGATATATAGCTTGGATAATTGGACACTCCCCACTGAGTCAGTAGTACTCACCCCAAAACTACTTATCTTTTCAGGTGTTGTCTCGAGTGATGTGTAGCGGGCAAGATGTGATGATGGTGGTCAAGTGATCAAGCACGATTAAAGATTTAATTTATTTTTGACTTTATTTTATGTAATAAATGTCGAGTTATGCTTAGAAACTTCCGCTGCATTTCAAGTAAAATATTTTTATTAATGAAAAACATGGATAACGTGCCTGTTTTTATTAAAAGAGAAATTGGGGCGTTACAAACTTCGACATTCGAACACCCCTGGATGTGTTTAGACTTAAATTTTTATTAGATGGTATTTAAGTAATTTCAAAATTATTTTCCTTTTTCTTTTTTTCTTTTGTGGTGCAAAGAGTAAAATCAGTATTGCAAATAGAAACTCCCTAAATTTAATAAAAATTTACAAAGCCAAGTATCAATTTGTAAATATTTAAAGATCATGACACTTTTGTTAAAAAGTTCAAAGATCATGTATCATGTTGTAATTTACCATAATTTTACTGTACACGCATTCAAAATAATATATGATAACTATAAGCAACACATTGAAATATAAAACACAACGTCGTCAGCCGCAACTCTATAATTTTACTAATAATTGAGGAATTTGCTACATTACACGAAAGTGAGAAAAAAATTGATCTTTTTTAAATCGGATAAAAAACATGTCCACATGAAAACCTCGATCAACCACGTCAGATTCAATTGGTTGAAATTTGAAAAGTATGTGAAAAACCCAAAAAGTGTTAAATTCATGTTAGGGTGATTCTATTTACACCACAAATTTTACTTTTTACTCACCACAAAAAAATGCAAAAATTAATGATTTTTATATGACTAAAATACCCTTTTTATTTTAACGCACTACAATAATTTCTTTCCGCATCACAAAAATTTAATAATATAATAAATATTAAAAAATGAAAAAGAAAACGTGGGATTTATTCTTTTGTACACCAAGTAGATAACTTTCATAGATGGTTAAACCCTAATTTCTCAAACTTTTAATTCAACTACATTATGTATAAATCAAGCATGGAGGGTGGAAACACCGAAGAACCGAGTAATGTAAGTAATTTCCTACCGTTTGCACCAATATTTTTTTTATCGTGAGTTCCATCGAGTTTACATACGTACCCCCGTTGTCCGTGTGGTTCGAAAATTAATGATTCGACATTGTTGTGGGAGGCTATAAGATTAGTTTTAGTGTTTGGGTTCAAAAAATTCATCCAATTCTTGCTTCTTTGAGTTCGAATGAACACTACCTTCCTTTGTTCATTTTGTTACTTTCTTTAAGTTTGAATGAACACTCCAATTTCTTATTTTTTAACTAATAACTAAAAATGGTGGAGCGTAAAGAAATTAAAAAATGTTGATTTTTAAGTTTTTTTTTTGAGTTGAAGAGTATAAGTGTCTTTTATTGTGGCGTGTAAAGACAAATAAAAAAAAATAAATTTTATGGTGTGTAAAGATTTTTTTTTTGGTGTGAATAGAAACACATTTCACGTCATTAAAACTATATTTTTTAAAACGCGTGAAAAGAAAAAAATACCTCTAAGGGGATGACTAGTATGTCGGAATGGAATCAAGTGGGAATGACATGAATTTAGTAATGGAATGGTGATGAGAATGGAATGGAATAACTATTACCATTCATTTGGCTGGTATCACAAGTAATAAGATAGGAATGAAACTTACATTTTTGAATTGTTTATTATAACAATATCTAATTAATAAATAAAATGCACGAATTGGCTTATTTAGTTCTAAATAATAAATTACTCTTCTTTCAAAGATACTATTATATTTTAATAACATATTGTTGAATATTATGTGATTTTTTTTACTTTATTAACATTTGTGAAAAAAAATTAAGTATACTTTAAATAAGTATTTCACTAATGATTAGCGGGTTTGTATATTTTATGTAATCCTACAATATCATTAGTACTTTTGTGAAATTTTACAAAATTTTATGAATCATTAATAAATTATTAATGATTTTTTAAGAAAAATTCATAAATCTGTTTTTTTAATAAAATATTTTATAAGAATATAAAATTTCATTTGTCAATACAAAAAATAAAGTATAGTTTTGCAAAATAAAAAATAAAATTTATTTTGATAATCAGGAATACATAATACCATGAGAGCGCAGAGTAATGGCTAATCATATGTTCATGGTAATGTAATTCCTTCGGGAATGACCATTCCCAATTGAAAAAAATCATATCAGCCGTAGGAATGGGAATGGACGTGGGAATATGATTTCATTCCCATTCCATTCCATAATACCAACCATGTCCTAAATTTAAATATTTAAGATAATTAACACTAAAAAAATAGTATCAAATTTGTGAATTTTAAAAATCATGTAAAATTTTTAAATTTGAAATAATTTTATAATTTTTTTATTTTTTTTATTCATTTTATGGTGCTGAAAGTAAAATTAGCAGGGCAAATAGTAATTATGTCGTGATTTTTGGTGCGATTGTGGAATTGTGAATGGGCTTTATGATTTTCAGTGATATATTGGGCCATCGGGTTTACACCGTTGAAGTGAGGAGATTGGATTGACGTTCCGTCCGACGACGAGCACTGAGGAGACCTCCGTCAACTCACACACACACTCTCTCTCTCTACAAACACACACTCCCACTTGAGAAAAATTGCATCTTTGAATTTATTTGCGCCGCTTCCAATGGGAATTTAACCAAATCTTGAAGGGCGCAAATCGATCATCAAAGATTTCAGAAATGGGGGAGAGGCTTGTTAGATCTAGATGGTTTTTCTTTGTGATCGTCGCATTAGTTCTATCTGGTTCATGTTTGCCTGCTCACAGCCGCAACCCCAAGAACGTGCAGGTCGCCCTTAGAGCCAAGTGGTCTGGTACTCCACTTCTTCTCGAGGCCGGGTACTCTCTCTCTCTCTCTCTCTCTCTCTCTCTCTCTCTCTCCACTAACTATTTCAGTGTTTGGTTTAAAATTGATGTCACTGCCTCACTACTACAAGTGTCGTATGCTGTACTTTTTTTCTTTTTTCTTTTGGTGTATTTTCGTTTTGAAGATTTTATGCTTCTTGGACATTTTTGTATATGCATGTGCAATACGGTTTATGAGTTTTTGACGAAATTTTATGGAGCAGAAAAATTATATGTGGCGCCTCGGTTATATGAGAGACAACAATGATGTTGTTATGGCATGGAAACACTACATTAGAATTTGCATTTGCTTGTATTGAATGCCTACGTTAGTTTTGCTTATTGTTATCCTGAATGTTGGAGAATGTTTGGTGGCAATACCGTGTTAGCTGATTTCCTTTTGATTTACCTTCACGAGTTGCCTTTTGGTTTGTTCTGACTACAGATTTTGTATTTGGCAGGGAATTATTATCTAATGAATGGAAAGATTTGTTCTGGGATTTCGTTGAATCATGGATCCACGCTGTGGATGTAGATTCCGATTCGAGCACTGCAAGAGATTGTTTGAAGAAAATAGCTAAACACGGGAAGTCTCTATTAGCTGAGCCATTAGCATCACTGTTTGAGTTCTCTTTAACTCTTAGGTCAGCATCACCTAGGCTAGTTTTGTATCGCCAGTTAGCAGAAGAATCTCTGTCTTCTTTTCCTCCAGTTGATGATGTTGTCACTAACGCTATTGATGGAGGGACTTCTGAACCAAATGAGACCATAAAGCCTGATAATTCTGAATCTTTCCTTTCGGGCATGAACCTCAAGATTACTGGAAATAAATGTTGTTGGGTTGATACGGGTGGTTCACTATTCTTCGAAGTCACAGAATTGCACAAGTGGCTGAAAAATCTTATTGATACGTAAGTCCAGCTCTATGTTTTTCCTGTCAGCTTATTCTAGGAAATGATAAAGATGTATAGAATTTATTTTTTATGCTTTGAAAAACTGTTGATTTCAGCAACTATAAACTTAACTTATTGCGTCTCCAGAAAGGATAATGCATTTCAGCAGCCAGAGATTTTCGAATTCGATCATGTCCATCCGGGTTCAACTGCT
This sequence comes from Perilla frutescens, assembly GCA_026008535.1. Classification (NCBI taxonomy): domain Eukaryota; kingdom Viridiplantae; phylum Streptophyta; class Magnoliopsida; order Lamiales; family Lamiaceae; genus Perilla; species Perilla frutescens. Next base: position 43,004,991 of record BRKX01000001.1, read on the forward strand.
GGAAGTCCCACTGCGATCCTCTATGGAGCTCTTGGGACTGTTTGCTTTAAGGAATTTCATACGACCTTGTCAGAAGCTGCTAAAAAGGTGCAACACTTAGGAAACTGAATTTTCTTCTTATCCATTTTCTCTTATTTAACTGCTTTTTATTTTTTATTTTTTATTTTTTTGTCACTAGTGTCCTTGAGTGTTTTCTAGAATGGGCTAGTCTTCTCTAATTTGACTTAGGAAACTGAATTTTTCTTCCTATCCCTTTTCTTTTATTTAACTGTTTTTTTATCTTTTATCACTAGTGTCCTTCAATGTTTTCTGGAATGGGCAAGTCCTTGTACTTCATAGGGTACAACTGAAATATAAGTCAGGGATGGGCTTTTGATCAATTGATCCTCTAATTTGGGTTATTTTCTATGATCTTGTGCTAGTTGAACCTAATCAAATGACAGTGTAGTTGCTTGAAAATCAAATGAAAATATTCAACTACCCCTGAAAGTTGTTTTCTTCTGGAGAGAGTCCTATAATGTGGTCCATGAATTAGCTATTGTATCAGCAAGAAGTTCACAAATTATTATTGCAAAAAGCATGTGAGATGTATATTCTGATTGCTTTTTGTGATGAGCACACCACTTCTGTTAATTTAGCTTCCTAGTTTTGTCCTCCACTCTTGATATAAATGAGGTCCATAGATGGCCCATTCATTTTGGGCTTGGTGTACTCCATGTTCCAACCCAAGGACTTTGAAGACCTAGATATATTCTCCACTTTTTAAATTTGCAAATGCCATCCATCTCACTTAGTTGGGCTATATCATTGGAAAGGACAGTTTCTGATTTATCTGTCATTGGCTCATTGCCTGATCTTTTTTACGAAACTTTTAGGGAAAAATCAAGTACGTTGTCAGGTCAGTATTGCTTTCTGGATGTGAACCACCAACTTCTTCCTGTGGGGCCATTGGCACTGGAGAATCTGTAAACTTGGCTGGCTATGGTGTTGAGCTTGCCCTGAAGAATATGGAATACAAGGCTATGGATGATAGCGCGATAAAGAAAGGTAAAATCCCCTTTTTTTTGCTATGATAGATAGTTCAGATTTCAGAGACAAAATGATTACATGAGATGTAAGTGAATCTTTGAGTTCCCCGTCCTCCCTGTTATCATCTTTAGTAAAAGATCTTAGGTATCACTGTTCACCTCTGAATTTCAGCAATACTACAATATTGTTATTTAGTGAGCTGTAGCCTGAATATATTCATGAATTTTAGTGAACTTTTGCCCATCAAACACTCATACAAATCCTCTTTAGTATTCAGTTATATGGCAATAACAATTTCCAGCCAATTGTAATGATTTATAGCTTATCTTAGAAAAATAAGTATGTTATTTATACTGAAAAGCGGGGTTGTCATCTTTGATTTACAGCTATCTCTATATTCAAAAGATTTAACGCGCTGCTGCGGCTTCTTAATTGAAGGATTAGTTTAGTAGGTGATATATTTGAGATATGGGTAATGATTTGTATTTTGTAGTTCACAGTTATATTGTCCTGTCTATATTGCTCTTGTAATTATTTGCATATGTATGTTAATTTATAGACTCACATCTTAATCAAAATCAATTAATGGGCTTCCATTAAAGAAAAAAAACAAGAAGAATGACTTACCTTGCAAAGTTAATGATGGTTTCCAAGGTTGTCATAATTGGATTTAGGTGACAAGTAGACAATCCTTCTTCTTGGCTGTCATGCCCCCAACTTGAAGGCTGCAGGATGCAAAATGAAGTCTCAAACCTGTTTAGATACCTTTGTGGGATATAGTTGAATTGACTAACAAATAGACATACATTGCGATCAAGTGTTGTTTGCTTATTTTCTTATAGTCAGGTTTGTAATTTCTTTTGTATCTAATATGGGGATCAAGGTATTGGGGTTGCCTTATGGATGTATTTTGCTCTTATATTAACTAGGTTTCTGACTTTTTTTATTGCTTTGCACATAGCTATTTAAACAGATTTTACTATTTGTCAAACCCCATGCATCTTAAGGTTTTTTGTACCCATAACAGGTGTGATTCTTGAGGATCCCCATACTGAAGATCTTAGCCAAGAAGTCAGAGGGTTTATTTTCTCCCGAATTTTGGTTTGTTCATTCTCTCAACACCCCCCCTCCCCACCACACAAGAATTTATTTTTTTTGGAAAAAAGTAATTAATGAAAGGCAAGAGAAAAAAAAAATCATAAATAGCTAAATCCTACTTGTTTTGATGCTCAAACTCAAAAGGAAGGAAAGTATTTATATGACTAAGTTTTTTTTTTCCCGACTAATTAATGCCTAAGTCTTATTCCCCTAAGAGTTAGGTTAGTTATGTAGTCACAAATTCTGTGCATACAATTGCTCGTGGAAAAATAATTCTCAGCATAAGGGATTCACAAGCTAAATTTTCATTAAATTTGTAAGTTTTGTAGTTGCTCATTGCAACTAAGCAAAAATTTAACTGACAAGTTTGCCTATGTGATAATAATCTAGTGTTATGCTTTTTTATTGGCTTATAAAACATTACTCATATCTTTGGAGTGTTTGATACTTTTAGTAGTGTTTACTTCTACTGAAAACGCCTAGTATCTTTATGGGTGAGGCTTGAAAATGTTTATTCATCTAGCAATTAACATGCAAGCTCCAAGCAAGTATGAACCTTTTGTAACAAAAACCTATGAATCAACAGTTTGACATCTCTCCTTTAAAGTCTGCGAATTTCTTTTGCTAAAGTTAGCGACATGTTTCTGGGATCTTAAAGTCTTGTACCCTTGTCAGATGAGATCTCTGGCTTCTATTGTTACCATGTTGCAGGAACAATCTTTTCTGTATTCCCTCTTTTTAGCTCAAGCATTTCACTGTAATTTATTTTCAATAATGTGAAAAGTTCTAATTTGGGAAGGCATTAAGTTTGCCCATTTTGTAAGTACCAGGGTCAAAATATGTCTTTGAGTAACTTACTCATCAAGAACCTGACTAAAATGCTGGCTACAAGTAGTTATGGCTCTAAAGTCTATTAGAGAGAAAGTAAAATGAGAAAGATGTCGATATTCTTAAAACTCAAAGCTTTGAATCATTAGTTAGCTGTGTGCATCACTAAGAAAGTCATACAGTATGATAAAGAAACATGTTTATCAAGATCAAGGGAATTATCGCTTTCAAAAGTGCAATTGAAGAATGTGGTGTAAACCCTGCAAACCAGTTGATGTAGTGTAAAATAATGTTTGGCACTTGTGCAGGAGCGCAAGCCAGAGCTAACATCTGAAGTAATGGCTTTTAGGGATTCTCTTTTGTCATCTACTATTTCTGATACGCTGGATGTTTGGGAACTGAAAGGTAATTCTCTTATTGTAGCTTAAATTATGGATTATACACAGTAATGTGTAAACCTAACTATTTTACAAATTATTGTTCTGCATTGCACAGATTTAGGCCATCAAACCGCACAAAGGATAGTGCACGCGTCTGATCCTTTACAGTCAATGCAGGAAATCAATCAAAATTTTCCTAGTGTCGTTTCTTCATTATCTCGTATGAAGGTATTAAAATTAGATATTAGAAGTTGTGTACTCTGCATGTGGTTGATACACCACTCATAAAAGACATGGTGTTTTTCTGTGAGCTGATGCTGTGTATATTAACCTCTTGCAGCTAAATGACTCCATAAAAGATGAAATTATAGCGAACCAGCGAATGATTCCCCCTGGCAAGTCCTTAATGGCTCTGAATGGCGCCTTAATGAATGTTGAAGATATTGACCTTTATCTGTAATGCTTCCTTCCTAAACAATTTTATCTTTAATCTCCTTTATTACTTTCTTTCCTGGTGAACTCTAATCTAATCAGCTCCTTGCCGGGGAAGAATAGTAAAGTCCCTTATTATTATTATCGGTCTCTATTAATTATTGGGTGTGGCGTGTGGGTGTGGGCAAGGGAGGTATAAAGACCAATCTGAGGACCTAGATTACATCTTTTTGTAAAGCCTCTCTTCTTTCAGGATAGGGCACAGAGTTTTGAGGGAGTTAGGTTTATATTGTATTCTGCCACAAATCAATTAAAGAGTGGTACCTGTCAAGAATTTATTTATTTATTTATTATTATTATTATTATTATTATTATTTATTTATTTATTAATTATTTTTTTTGGGAGGGGGGATGGGGGCTTCATATGGAGGGTTATTACGACTACGCGTCGGTCACTTTGATTAGAAAGAAATAGAAGGATTTTTTAGGATAACGAAGAATTCTCTTAAGATGTGTGGTATAGCCCCACTTGGGCGTGTCAAGATGCGAACTGCTGGTGGGTTTGGCTGTAGTCTGCCTGGGTGCTAACATGGCAATAGGATCTTAACATACCATCTTTTTTCACATGGATAGGATATCTAGTTAAAAAGAAAAACAGTTATTGGTTATAGACCTTCAAGTTCAAGGTTATGTTTGCACTGGCTCAAAGATAGTCTCTTGCATGTTACTGAGTCCACATTTATGTTGAAATGACTTCTTAACATTTGAGAGGACCTGTGGTAGCCTTCAGCCCTTCAGCATAATGTATGTCTAAAGCTTTATCTTCTCTTCTCATTCCTTTGGGTTTTTGTTCTAAGTTGAGATCTACAATATTGGTTTATTGTATTGTATACCTTGGTTCATTCTCTCAACGGATTATCATGGCGATCTTTTGTTATAAAAAATCAATGTAAATCTCCAGCTATTCAGGTGCTGATTTATCATTTATGAGAGGTCAATGATGAAGTCTCTTTCTGTTTTATTCTTACAATCATTGTCTTCATTTTAACAGCTTTTTTTTTTCATTTCTTTTTTGTATCTCCTATCATTTCTCCTTTGGCCACTTTCATACAACCTAACTTGGTTGTTTGATATGTTAAGTCAAGTTGTTTCTAACAGAAGTGTCTACTTTGATCTTATAACCCTCCATTTAAAAAAAGTAAGAGGTTGTATGTATGCTGTGAAAAATACAACAATTAGAACCTCTGCACCAAATGGGATGTTTGTCAATACCACAATTGCTGAGAGGTCTTCAGGTTCATAATGCTCATTGTATAATGCAGGCTGGTTGACATAGCACATCAGGAATTGTCATTGGCCGATCAATACAGGAAACTGAAGGTATTGAAATTCCACCACCAAATTAAAATTGAATGTACCAGAACTTCCGTAATCTTGTGAATTTTACCATTTTGGGGTCGAGTATGCCCTTGTTTGGACATTTTCACTCTAGGTTTTTTTAATAATTCTACAAGACTGTCTGAAGTGGAGTGTAATGTTTATCGAATCGGTTCTGTACAATGAAAGTTTAGGTGGATATCCTGTCCCCTTGTTGCACGCCTGCTCATTCTTAACATATAAAACTTTTTGAACAATGAAAGAAAAAAGAACAACACTTAAAGAGGTATACAAATAAGTTGATATAGCAACAGTAAAGTTACTGTAATCATCTAATGTTCGGATCCTATAGCTCGAGATAATCCCTTATTTAATGTTTGTCGACTCGAATTGGTTCTGTACAATGAAAGATTGGTTATCCACTGTGGATATCCTGTCCCCGTGTTGAACTCCCGCCTATTTTTAATATATAAAACTTTTTGTACATGAAAGAAAAAAGAACAGCAGTCAAATGATATACGACTAAGTTGATATATCAACAGTAAATTACTGGAATTATCTAATATTCTGACTTATAGCTTGAGGGTAATCTCTTCGATTTACATTGTCTATGACTGTATGTCCATTAAGAGTTCAATTCCATATTTGCTTAAGAGAATTGTTTTTACATGTTCCACCCAATGTATAATTTCAATTATTGTCCATTAAGGGTACTGGATGATGTTGACTTGTGCAGTATATCACTGATCACTGATATATGTTTTGTTAGTACTTAAGAGTAGTTAAAATTTCAAACAGAAGTTGTTTAGTTGGTTATTATCTTGCCAGTTACTACTCTTAAGGGTTGGGACTGCAGAAAATCAACCTTGATGAAACCTAGGACATGGGTTCTGGAACTATAATTATATAGATTTGGAAGCAGTTTCCTCAATCATTGCGCATTGCATCTAGTTGATTTAAAAAATAGTTTGGTAACTGTTCTGTTTTTGTTAATTATCAATTTTCATTAATATATATTTACAGCATTGATTTGTCTGAACAATATATATTGAACAAATTCCAGAAAGTTTCCTATCACCAATATTCTTTGGCTTTTAATCTTTCCCACACAATGTGCTTGATTCCTGTTGAATATTTTCTGAATTTACAGCTAATAATGACTGTATATAAAATCCTAGATTCCTCCAAGTGCTGTAAGGAAATTCCTCTCGGTTTTGCCACCTTCAGAATCAAATGCATTTCGTGTTGATTTTCGTTCCTCCCATGTTCACTATGTCAATAACTTGGAAGTAGATGCCATGTACAAACGTTGGAGAAGCAATATAAATGAGGTATAAGTCGCATAAACCTTTGTTTTTGTTTTTCGGGAACTTGCTTCTTTTGCAAATTAGATTTCTTACATGATTTTTCCGTCATGGAATCATAGATTTTGATGCCAGTCTACCCTGGACAATTACGTTACATTCGTAAAAACCTGTTCCATGCAGTTTTCGTTTTGGATCCTGCATCTCATTGCGGGATTGAGGCAAGTTTTCTGTTCTTTGTGTCACCTTTTAGTTTCTGCACGTGCATCATACTGATGGTCTGAGATGACTATTTAATCCTTCTGAATATTGCAGACAATTGACACGATCATTTCCTTGTTTGAGAACAATCTCCCTATGAGGTTTGGTGTAATATTGTACTCGGAAAAGTTAGTTGAAATGATTGAAGCAAATGATGGTGAACTTCCAGTTGCTCATTTAAAGGATAACCTTGAAGACATTTCCAGTTTGGTAATTTTTTTAGCTTACAGAGTTCACATATCTTGTTGTTTTATCATATTTCTTTTATATGTCTCCAGTAAAATGTTTCATAGGAGAAGTTCAGTATCATCTACGAATCTTATTGGCTGCAGTATCTTAATTAAAGGGTGGCTTATCATCTTCTGGAGTTTTTGTTTTAATTTTCATTCTCCAAAAAGTAGGCTAAATATCACTTACATTTTGATACGATATCTCACATCGGTTCCACATGAAAGTGTGGAAGGGCATATAAGTGGGGGGTCAATCCTTGACCTTTTACCATGGTTTTGGGTAAAGTTAGGGCTCCCTATCTTATATGCCTAACAATTTGGTTTGACCTTCCGGATTCGGTTGGACAGCGGAAAGGAGCTACCTGATGGTGGTCCTGGGGGTTTCCACGTGGGCACAAGGGGGTTGCCGCCTGGCATGTGCCGTCCATGGATGCCCGGTTTGAAAGGGGTATGGATTGTTATGATATCCCACATCGGTTCCACATGAAAGTGTGGAAGGGCATGTAAGTGGGGGGTCAACCCTTGACCTTTGACCATGGTTTTGGGTTAAGTTAGGGCTCCCTATCTTATATGCCTAGCAGATTCCGCAACAAATTTTCACCCTAAACAATCTTCCTGTCCCAAAATATTTCAACTCATACTATAAAAATAAAAAATGTATCTCATTCCTAACTCATGAGAACATCTTTCTGTGAAACACATACCCAAACAGTCAAAAGAGAACCAAACATTCTCTTGGAGTCCTTTTAACTTCTTTTCTTAGCTTCAGGTTTTCTGCCTAATTTTCTTGTAGCCCTCAGTTATAGTCTTACTATACTCAGAAAAGAGGACCCATTGTTTTCCCCTTGGGGTTATTCAGAAATTTAAAGTTGCCTGGCCTATAAAGCGTAACTTAGAACAAATAGCGTAACTTAGAACAAATTTCTGTGAAGACCTAACCTAATGATACATATTACATGAACTTCAAGTGAGGAAAACATAACTGCGTATTATACTGTATGGTAAAAAGTGGCTTTTTATGAAAGCTCTACAGAACTTTTGTTTCTTTTATGGTCTTCCACGTCAATTTTTGGTTTTATGTGGTAAAGAAGGAAAACTCTTGTGTGGTGTAGTATTGAAGCCTAGGATATTGTGCTATAAATAAAAATCTTTACTGAAGTTCATTGTTGTCTAATAATGGAGATTGTCATTATGAATTTTCACTTATATGTATTTTAATATAGTTAGGTTCTTTTTTCTTTTCCAGGCTGAGGGACCAATTTTACACTATAAGAATCTGAAAGATCTGTTTAAATTTTCCTGGTAGAGTGAAAAAAAGAGAGAAAACACTGTAGCTTGATGCTATTCATTGAAACAGTTGAACTGCAAGCAGTGTATAGTAAAACATATACATCTATGTTGGTTTGACCGTGGACAATCACTCTTTACTCTTTATGTTGTTTCTATTTGGCAGATCATACGTCTTTTTATTTACATCAAGGAAAATCACGGGGCTGTGACGGCTTTCCAGTTCCTGAGCAATGTAAGAGTCTGATCTTTTATTATTGATGATGTCTTTGATACAAAGAATGACCAGAAGCCATGTGAAAGCTATCCCACCTGGAATGGTCCATTCATTTCTTCAGCTAAACACATGAAATTCCCTTCTCAATTCTTTTGTTTGGTGCACTCTTATGAAATTGCCTATATAGATAAAATTATGTTTTACATATGACCCTCATGCATTATTAACCTAAAATATTCGACATTCTGCATTGATTATAACCAATGACACTTGCAAAAACATGAAAAAGATGTGGCCGATAAAGAGATAATTAATTCATTATACACACACACACACACACACACACACAAATAATAGTTCTGCAACACATGTTATGTTGCTCATTGACACACAAAAAATGAATGATAAATGCATCTTTAGTATGAATATTGGATGCGGGATATGATGAAAGACATTCTTATTGAATCTCAACTAGCATTTCTACTTGGGTTGAAATACCGGGAATTCCTGCTTTGTTGGAACCTTGGGGCACTCATTCCTTTTTGGGAATTTGGTATTGGGCTTTCCACTTCCCTGGGTCTGGATTATTGGTTTTCCCATCATTTGTTTGATTATGCTGAAGTAAGATTGTTGTTTGCTCAACCAAACATACACCTAGTGATCTATGCTTGGTTATTAATTGGAGATCCTAGCTTAGAGATTGTGCTCTATCGTACCGATAATAAACATCTTTATTTAACAATCACAGGTGAACAAATTGAGAATGGAGTCAGGTGCAGAAGATAGTCTTGAGGTTCATCATGTTGAAGGGGCTTTTGTGGAAACAGTGCTGTAAGACTATTTAAATTACTTTTGTAACTATGCTTTTGTAAATTATGATTTGTTCTTCTCATCTGTAGGCTCATTAATCTTCCAACTGAAATTTATGTGTGTGTTGCTTAAAATTATTGCTAATTTTCCAGAGATCTGATCACAGTTGACCTTTTTAGGCCTAAGGTGAAAACACCCCCTCAAGACACTCTACTAAGATTGGAGAAGGACCAAACGTTGAAGGAACTGTCTGTGGAGAGCTCCCTATTTGCCTTTAAACTGGGTTTGACTAAGCTCGAGTGTTGTCTCTTAATGAATGGACTTGTCTATGAACCTAATGAGGTGCATGCTTAAACTCTTCGTTCGTACTCTATTAAGATATGTTGTTTTATGTTTTCTATAAGGGACTTCTCATCCCTTTGTATTCTCTACTTTATTTCTCTTACTAAAATTTTGTTTCTTATAAAAAAAAAAGCTCGGTCAGTTGGCATTGGACTTTATGGGGACTGAATTTCTTCTTTGCGTTTAAATTCTTACAATATTTGCAATTTAATGCATATGAGTCATGACTCATGGTTTTGTTACTATGTATATTTTGGTTATTCCTAAGTATTTGTATCATTTTATTATTTAATTACTGATGACTAACCTCAAAAAACTAAGATATTTGGGCTAAATGATACTTATTATTTAATTTCTTGAGCCTTATCATAAAGTTGAGCACTCGGAGTCCTTTGCACTTTGAATATCTTTGTTATACTTGTATGAAACATAAAATCTCTTGTTTTCTTGGGGATCGTATGTTAAATAACTAACTTAAGTAGAAGCTTCATGCATTCAAGGAGAAGTCATTTAGCATTTAATGGCTTCTGCAATTAATTATTACCTACTTCACGTTGAATGCTAAATATATCAATAATTTTTTGAGAATAACTTTTGTACTTGTGTAAGGTGTACTTTTCCTTTTGCTTTTACCGAATTTTATGCATCATATTAATTGTGTTTTATTCTAAAATCACAGAGTCAAACTTTAAAATCTAATCTAAGTAAATGTTGACATGATATTTTTTGTTGGTTCTGCTATTACCAGGAGACGCTTATAAATGCCATGAATGAAGAGCTTCCCAGAATTCAGGAGCAAGTATACTACGGACAAATTAATTCTCATACCGATGTTCTGGACAAGTTTCTTTCTGAAAGTGGTGTCCAGCGTTATAACCCGAAGGTACGTTTTGATCTAAATTTCCATATTTAAATGTATCCATGTATATGTTATTTATCATTTTGAGTTCTTTTGTGGTATGTTTTTCTCACGTTAAACCTCTTTGGACCTGTAGATAATCGCAGATGGGAAGGCCACCAAACCGAAGTTCATATCTTTGTGTGCATCAATTCTGGTGAAAGAATCAGTACTAAATGACCTCTACTACTTGCATTCACCTGAAAGTAAGTTCTTGGTGAGCAAAATCAAGACTGCTAATGTTCATCTTATTTGAAATGTCTGATCTTGAGAACTTAATTTCAGCATTCGATGATTTGAAGCCCGTCACTCATATTCATGTTGTTGATATCACTTCGAGAAAAGGGATGAAGTTGCTACATGAAGGAATTCGCTATCTGGTATGTTCATGGTGCAGTTTGTTAAATTTCTTAGTAGTTTATCCATCTCATTCTTCCACCATGACAAATTGATATGTGCTCTATTTCAGAAATCTCACAATATATCATGTACTCCACTTTCCCAAATTGAATGTGATGTACCCCTATATCCTTGAATTATGTTCTTTTTCACACACGCCAATCCTGTAAAAAGACAAGTCCTTATAGTGCAGGCTTTACTTGTTCTATAAGGCAAGTTGTGGAAGGACCTCCCAAGTTTTCCCCCTCTATTTGTTATAATGCTTGCATTATTTTGCAGATCAGTGGCTCCAAATATGCTCGAATTGGTGTGTTGTTTAATGCTAATGATGATGCAACTCTGCCAAGTCTTTTTTTTATGAAAGTCTTCGAGATTACTGCATCCTCATACGGGTTGGCCGAGTTCCTTAATCTTAATGCTATGTGCCCGCTGCCCCTCAATTTATGCACTGTTGTCTTAAAATCTCCCTTATTTATTGTAACATGCCTTGCAGCCATAAAAAAGGAGTGCTACAGTTTATTGATCAACTCTGTTCATTCTATGAAGATGAATATATGTTGTCTTCTGGAGTTACTGAAAGCTATCAGGCACTTACTGATAAGGTCCTACAGTTAGCAGATGCAAATGGGTTGCCATCTAAGGGCTTTGAATCTGCCTGCTCAGGATTTTCTGCTGAAATTTTTAGGGGTTCCTTAAAGAAGGTTGGCTCTTCTTCTTCTCATGTTCTGTACATGAGCAACAAGTCATAGTTTTTCTCTTTAAACAAATTTCTTTCAGTCAAGGAGTTGTAAGTTGAGCTATTGAATGAACTTATTTTGATTTGTAGAACAATTGGAATATTTCCAGGTTCTAAATGATTTCCATCATCATTTCAATTATTTTTTATGGTTTGCTGTCTGGTCTCATCTAGTCATGTTTTATTTGTCACTGGCTCACTGCCTCACTCGTAGATATAGGTTTTTTAAAAGGTTGTGCCTAGCAGAGTTACTTGGGTTGGGTCACATAGGATGCATGCCTGTGAATGAAATAGTAAGACTTGATAGAACCATCACGCCAATAGATCATTATCTAGCAGTTTCCAAGAACATTATTGGCACTAGAAATGCAAAAGAACTAGATCATTATAAAGGTAAGAACATTACCCTGAATACGGTAATTGTAGAAAAAAGGATGCAGATATATTCTGTGTACCAGATATAAATTATTTATAGATCTGTCCTGTATACACTCTTGACGTTTTTCTCAATGCATCTGCAGGTGACCCAGTTCTTGTATAGGACTTTTGGCCTTGAATTTGGTGTCAACGCAGTTATTACCAATGGCAGGGTGAGCATTTTTTAACCCTTCTTGATTTATATTAAAGAGTTTGGATCAGCCTGTACTGATATAATTGTATTTTGAATTAGCCTGTATTCAGTAGCAATATTGGTAGAAATATTATGCAGGTCTGTTCGGTTAGATAGGAGACTCTTTGTAGATGCAAGGCATCTTTGAGGAGGGGAGGGATAGGATTATGTTTGGTGGGTTTCAACTCAAAGAATTCAAAACATTCCTTGTATCTGACATTTTGGAGGTTGAAAAGTATCATGCTGTAGTGTTAATTTTTTCTTCCTCTAGGATCCCTTGTCCTGTTGTACCTTTCTTATTTTATTAAGAAAATCCTTTGTTTCTTATTAAAAATACTATTGACAGCAATTTTGAGTCTTCATAATGCATTGATTTTACCACCTTTCCCTTAGTTACTTAAGTTGATTTTTTTCCATTTGCAATTAGTTCAAAAAATTCATTTACTAACTTGGGATCCTTATATAATCCACTGTGTTCCACAGGTGATCCGACTCTCTGATGGTATTACATTCTTAAGCCATGATTTGCATCTTCTTGAATCTTTAGAGTTCAAGCAACGTATTAAACATGTTGCTGAAATCATTGAAGAGATAAAATGGAAGGATATTGATCCTGACATGTTGACAAGGTAAGGCAATGGAGTTCTGGGATCCCTTGTTATACAAAACAATAAAAGACCCTTCTATCATCAGGTTGTCGAGATTTCTTTCAATAAACTCTAGAAATCCTTGTTCATGTATAGTACATAGATAAACATTATTTTATATCCTGGTGCATGTCATTATTTTATATAAGCAGCTTTTATTTGTAGCAGACCTTCGGCAAGTAATCTTATTAGGATTATCTATTGGTATGCTACATAGGCATAAGATGAGGTGACAGTATTTCTACATTGGGTTATCATTCTTTTATGCGTTTAACACTTATGATTCTGCCTTGGAGTGGCAATATCATAATAAGCTATGGGTATTTCGCCCAAGAAACCAGCAACCTTACTCCTAAAAGTGGCTTAATTTGATGATTTCACCGACAATGAAGGCCATCCTTTAGCTTCGAAGAGCAGTATTTTATACAAAGTGGCGAGCTGAGAACCAGATACGAGGGTGCTATGCTTTTTATATCACTCAATTCAATCACCTAGAATGTTGAAGTTTAGAAATCAGATAAGGGTCCTGACTAAAGGGCCTTTGGAGTTGATATGGTTAGAGGCTGAGAAAAACAGGATCAAGCAAGAATTTGGTTAGGCATAGAGCGCAAGCTAGGTGATATTTACTGACTTGAACAAAAATGATTTTGTGGACTAGGCTTCTTCACATTGCTACTGATGATTAATCCTCTGATGAGGCACCTGATGGCTTCTTTTCATTGTGTGGCCGTTATGCTATTCTGTCTTGTTATTTCTGCCTCTATTTGCTGCCACTTATAATTGTCTTTGTAAGTCACTCATGAACTATTGCTTAATTTGTACTGTAGCTACATTCTCATAATTTGACTTTAAATTTACAAGCCTGTCCAGAGAAGAATATTTTGAGAGTTGCATAATGTTGACTCTTCCAGCTTTTGATTCTCTTTGTCAGCTTCATTTCAGTGTATTTATCCATTCACATTGATTGATCCGCTAACAACATATTTTACTTTGTCCTCTTTGCAGCAAATTCATCAGTGACATTGTTATGGCCATCTCATCCTCAACTTCTACGAGGGATCGAAGCTCTGAAAGTGCCCGTTTTGAAATTCTGAGTGCAGAGTACAGGTACTTTAAACTACTTGGCAACAGTTATCATTGGGGGGGGGGGGGGATATGATAATTTACTTGGTATTATTTCTTGCAATCCATTGTTCTCATGTCCTTATAGAGCATGCTTATGGCCTTGGGAGAATGCAGTTGATTTTCCTAATTATTGTATCTAATTTCCAAGTCAAATCTAAGTGGGATTGGGGTATTTCATTTCATTTCATTTTGGCAGTCTTGTATCTGGAAATTACCTTCAAATTATTGTCTCTGGAGCTTTCGGGACATTTTCCTGCGCTTGTGCTGCTTCTTTTCTTATAACCACACGGCTAATTTTGAAATACCTTTCAGAAAATATTCTACTTCAATTAATATGTGCAATTGCAACCCCGCTATACATATGACCACCTTTTCCTTGTTCTCATTTCTTTTGAGCCTCCCAGCCTTCCAGTTGTTAATGATATTCTCACTTTCATTCGCTGCCTATAGGAATCTCAGATTTACTTATATTTAAAACTGCTTTGATCTGCCAAGAGATAAGATCCAGTTGTCTTATCATGTAGCAGTATATATTATGAAATTAATCAAAGGAGATCAGCTCCACCAAAGTAGGAATCTTTTTAATACCAAATCAAGTAATGAAAACGAACTAATGGTATTTTGATCCTTTCCCTGGGTATTGAAAGATCAAAAGCCTATTGCACACATCGTGCTGGCATGCAAACACAATCAATATGTCTAACATGTCAAATATATGAATTGGCATGCTATTCTATATCAACATATACCCTCAGTCTAAATGTATAAATAATGTTTGTGTGATAACATGATGGTTTTGTAACAATACTCATATATCAAGAAATATGTTGTTTGATTTCTTAAATGTGGCTAGAATTGAATAACTATATGAATAATTTGCAACTTCTTTATACAAATCTGCACTATATGAACATGTATTATCAGATTAATTATATATAAATAAAACACATTTTTTCAATTAACATTAGCATTTGTGTGAAGTACACCAAACAATAAATTGTGTCTTTGTTCTAGCATATTAAACATTAATGAAATAAACAAGAAGCAATCTAAAAGATTCCCGTCTTTGATTATGTTACTAGTAAGCAGATGACCCAAGGATTCATTGACTAAGTTCCTCGTGTTATAAAACTTTCTACAGCGCTGTTATTTTGCAAAATGAAAATTCAAGCATCCATATTGATGCCGTGATTGATCCCTTGAGTCCTTCTGGCCAAAAACTTGCCGCTCTTCTTCGGATTCTGTTGAAGTACGTTCAACCAAGCATGAGACTTGTGCTTAATCCAATGGTAAGAATGTCTACTCAAAGTTGCATCTGAAGTTTGATTTACTGAAAATTTACATGATCTACAGATACTGAAATGTAATTTCTGGTGTGCAATCATCAAGCAAAATGTGCTATTGGACTCAATTAGTGACTAGTGAGGCATAAGAACTAACTGACACAGGCATGTAAGGGGTAATGTTTTAAGTTGGACAGGGTTATCCTGCAGTTGATTCCTGTTAATGGCCTAAAAGAAAAGATATTTTACATTTAACCTTCATGTTATAATGATATCTAACTAGATCCTAAAATTTGAAATTTTCTTTTGGCTGTTAAAGGCCAAGTAACCTTTAGTTTATGTTGCCTTGCTGCAGTTGGAAATGCTTCTTTAGGCGTCAAGTTCAGACTTTAAACTTAGGCATGGGCATGAATAATTGTTATTTACTCTGTGGTGGTAGTTTTATGTGTAGTGGAAACTTGAAATTGCTTTTATTTTGTGCTTTTATGTTGTCCTACATGGCTACATCTATGCTATTTATGTGTCTTGAGTGTTATAGAACAATCTCGTAATGGATATTTGGCCAAATATATCACCAGGCCTTTAAAATAGTGTCTGAAAAATTGCTATTATATTCCTTGCAGAGTTCTCTAGTGGATCTTCCCTTGAAGAATTACTACAGATATGTAGTTCCAACAATGGTAATCAATAACACTCCTATTTCTCAAGATTCACTGGCTTCCTGTCCTCACTCTGTCATTGACTTTTCAGGATGACTTCAGTGGTACTGATCATACAGTACGTGGTCCCAGAGCATTTTTCGCAAACATGCCGCTATCTAAGACACTCACCATGAATCTAGATGTTCCTGAACCATGGCTTGTTCAACCTGTAGTTGCTATGTAAGTTTCTATTAAAAAAAGCTTTGCAAGCATTGGCATCATGGCATGTAAAAAAATCATTAGGAATCCTTACATATTAAACCATGAGGTTTTCTTATGGTTCCATCCATTAGAGTTCAATGGTAACACGTGTGATTTTTTGCAGCCATGATCTTGACAACATATTGCTAGAGAATCTTGGTGACACCAGAACCCTGCAAGCAGTGTTTGAACTTGAAGCTCTCGTCCTTACAGGTTTGTTCACTATAATATAATATAAAGTTTGATAATCAGTCAAAGATGCTAATGAAGTAATATGCAACTAGGTCATTGCTCTGAGAAGGATCATGAACCCCCTCGGGGTCTGCAGTTGATTCTTGGAGCTAAAAATACTCCCCACTTGGTTGATACTCTTGTCATGGCAAATCTGGGTTACTGGCAAATGAAGGTCCTTCCTGGGGTATGGTACTTGCAGCTGGCACCAGGTAGAAGTTCCGAGCTGTATCTTATGAGAGAAGATGGTGAAGGTGCTGAGGAGACAACTTTGTCAAAACGAATCACAATAGATGATTTACGGGGTAAATTGGTTCATATGGAAGTGATGAAGAAGAAAGGCAAGGAGCGAGAAAAACTCTTGGTGCCAGCTGACGATGACAGTCATTCTAGTATTCAAAAGGTTAGTTGCTAAGGCTTTTCTTTATCAGTAGTTTACTGTATATAATGCCTAAAAAGAGCTTTTTTTCCTAGCTTTGGAGTTGTAAAATTGTTAGGATTTTGTCCAATATATGTCCAGGGAACTCAGAACAGCTGGAACTCAAACATTCTTAAATGGGCTTCTGGATTTATTGGAGGGAAGGACCAGGTAAAGAAGGGCGAGAGCAGTTCCTTGGTAATTAAAACTTTCCCCTTCTTACTCATCTCACTTAGAGAAGCACAATATTGATGGACGTTCTTATATACTTTTGCTTATCCAAGATTTGTTTGCTCATAAATTATTGCTTTAGCATAAGATTATGCATCACTGACAAATTTCACAATTTTTGTAGAATTCTGGAAGTGGCGGTCGTCAAGGGAAAACAATTAATATATTCTCGGTTGCATCTGGGCACCTGTAAGTTCCCTCTATTCACTTCAATAGTTTCTATAACCCCTTGGTCAAATTATCGGAAACCTTTGTTGGCATATCATAGTATCATTTTTTTTGTTCTGCGAGGAGGTATTCGTGCAATTGAATAAAGATATCTAGTCATCATTTCAATTATTACTTTTATACCATCTACATAGTTCGAAAATTGGTAAAAAAATAAATAAAGAAAAGACATGCTGGCTTTAAAGCTGATGATTTAGTGTGTCTTTCCTTATGTAAGTTGGTATCACTATGGCTGATTTTAACTCTGCATTTTCATTTGTTACTTGTTATTTTTGTCATCTTTAAGTGTCTGACAAACTCAATTATGCAGGTACGAACGTTTTCTCAAGATTATGATTTTAAGTGTTCTGAAAAATACAAATCGGCCAGTCAAGTTTTGGTTTATAAAGAACTATCTTTCTCCTCAATTCAAGGTTTGCCGTTTGCCCTTCACTTTTGTTAATCTTTACCCTTCACTTTTGTTAATTTTATTGTTTCTGTTATGATATCCCACACTGATTCCACATGAAAGTTGGAAGGGTGTATAACTGGGGGTCAACCCTTAACCTTTGACCATGGTTTTGGGTTAAGTTAGGGCTCCCTATCTTATATGCTTGACAATTTGGTCCGACCTGCCGGATCTGGGTGGGCTGCGGAAAGGGGCTACCCGATGGTGGGCCCAGGGGTTGCCACCCGGATGTGAGCCCAAAGGGGGTTGCCACCTGGAAGTGGGCCTTGGTGTGGGTTGCCACCCGGAGTGTGCCGTCCGTGGACATCCGGTTTGAAAGGGGGATGGATTGTTATGATATCCCACATCGATTCCACATGAAAGTGTGGAAGGTTATATAAGTGGGGGTCAACCCTTAACCTTTGACCATGGTTTTGGGTTAAGTTAGGGCTCCCTATCTTATATGCCTAACAGTTTCTCTTAGCTAATCTGGATTTGCCCATTTAAAACTTTCCCTTGCTTAAGTATTGCTTATGGTTTTTTGGCAGGATGTAATACCTCACATGGCACGTGAATATGGCTTTGAGTATGAATTGATCACCTATAAGTGGCCCACATGGCTTCACAAACAAAAAGAGAAACAGCGAATAATATGGGCTTATAAAATCCTATTTCTTGATGTCATTTTTCCACTTGCCTTGGAAAAGGTATTTTGGTTTGCAATATGATAGTTTTATGCTCTGCTTAAACAATGGTTTGCTTGAAGTACTACATCTGTGTTGGTAAATTTGTTTTTCCTCGTAGGTTATATTCGTTGATGCCGATCAGATTGTGAGGACAGACATGGGAGAACTTTATGACATGGATCTAAAAGGACATCCCCTTGCATATACTCCGTTCTGTGACAATAACAAAGACATGGATGGCTATCGGTTTTGGAAACAAGTAAATCTCCTTGGTTCAAATATTTACCATTTTCCTATTTCCTTGCGAAGTTGGATATATTATCCACTGATTGTAACATTTAATCAATAATTTAATAAAAAGATTTGTTTCTTATCCCGATACAAAAGGGAAAAATGTTTATCGTTGTAGCTGGTTGATTTTTAATTTTGTAAACAGGGATTCTGGAAAGATCATTTGCGAGGAAGACCGTATCATATTAGGTACATGTATTTCCAATTTTCCATACATCTTTTATAATTTGGTATCTTCTCATCCTAGAGAAAAGCCTAACAACATGGGATGCTTCTGTAGTGCTTTGTATGTTGTTGACCTGGCCAAGTTTCGGGAGACAGCAGCAGGAGATCAATTACGAGTATTTTATGAAACCCTAAGCAAAGATCCCAATAGTCTTTCTAATCTTGATCAGGTAAGCGAAGAGTTTCTTTCGTTGCTTTATGTTTGTTTCTTTGCAAACAT
Organism: Perilla frutescens; assembly: GCA_026008535.1. NCBI lineage: Eukaryota > Viridiplantae > Streptophyta > Magnoliopsida > Lamiales > Lamiaceae > Perilla > Perilla frutescens. The sequence continues at coordinate 43,024,143 of BRKX01000001.1, forward strand.
CTCAACTGTGATTGTCTATGTTCTTGAACCTTCTAATCAAGAATACCATTTCGCTCTCTTCATTGTGGCAGCATATTATATTCTGTTTTATCTTGGGAATAGTGTATAAAGCCATGTTTCTCAGAGATAGAGATAGAAAGAGAGAGAGGTTCCAAATTGTCTCAAAGTGACATTTTAGTTTACTGATGAGAATTCATGCATATTTTTACAGGATCTTCCAAACTATGCTCAGCACATGGTGCCCATCTTTTCCCTGCCACAAGAATGGCTATGGTGTGAGTCGTGGTGTGGTAATGCGACAAAACCTCGGGCAAAAACTATAGATCTTTGCAACAATCCTATGACTAAGGAGCCCAAGCTTCAGGTTAGTCCCAAACTCTACAACGCTTATCATGTTCGTGATGGTCTCAGCTCTCATTTTGTATGTCCTCCGTTTTCTCGTAGGGAGCAAGGAGAATAGTTGCGGAATGGCCAGATCTTGATCTAGAAGCTAGACGCTTCACGGCCAAAATTTTGGGCGAGGACATCGAACCGCAAGAACAACCAGAAGCAGCGCCGCCTCCCGAAATCCAGAATACAAATGATTTTTCAGCAGAAGACGAAGAGTCGAAAGCAGAATTGTGAAGAAGATCCAGATGCTTCAAAATCAACAAGGGAAAGTTTTGCAAACTAAATTAAACAGGGAGAGATTGATCATTCTTGCAATGCCTTACAAAATTGTGAGACTTTCTCTTAAAGAGAAAAAAGATGTTCCATTAAGAGATGGGACACTGAATTTTGTATGCAACGTAAAATTTTAGTTAAATATAGGTTATAAACTTAGACTATATTCTCAATTTGGATACAACAAATCTCTTGCATGATTCTCCTCGTAAAAATAAAGGAAAAGGTAGGGGGTTTATGACTATAGCATCAAGAACACAAAACAGACAAAAAAATTGCAAAACATCTTTAATTTTAACCATAAAAATGTATATCCACCACACAACCCCAAATCATACCCTTCCATTGTTTTCTCCTCAGATGAAGAAACTCAAATATGTGAGCTTGTCTTGGCTCTAAATACACATCGAAAGCACCTATTTTCAATGTAGAAAGAGATTGAAAATGCAATACATATTAGAAAAATGGTCTGAAAATGTGTCGTACAAACCTTTCCTCTTGCCACCTTGAAAGGGCAAATGGTTTGGAAACATGTCGTTCCATCTTCATGGTCCTTGCCACAATCATCAACTTGGTCTCCTCCATAGTGCTCCTTGTTTCTTTCTTCTTCTTCTTTAACTCCAGTCTCATTTGTGAAAATGGTTTGACACGAAAAAGTTCAATTAGTTCGAGACATTAAGCATAAATAGTGTGTAAATTTACAACTTTCGATAAAAATGCATAATTTTGTTTGCCAGTCATTACGGTGAAATTGCAAAAATTGGTATAGGGATTAGGAGAAATGCCGATTCAATTTGCAACATCAGAAAATCGAAATCTTCTGTTTTTAAGTGATTAAAATTGTTGGAGGGAGGGAAATAGTTATTTTGCACATTTTTTACTTCTTGGCTGCCAACTCGAGCAGAAAAGAAAACGAATTAAGGGCACACTTGTGTGAGTGTAACACAAAATTTGTATTTAATTTGGTAAAACACAAAATGTGTACAAATAATATGATTTCGAATCAAAAATATAAATTTATGGATCCAATCTCTATTTTTCCTCTGATTCTTCTCTATTTTTCCTCTGATTCTTCTCTTCAAAACTTGATTTTCAAACGGTCTTTAAAATCTTTAGAGTAAATTTGTCTCTTTGATTTTTTCGGACTTGTTGTTTGAACTTGGTCTTCGAAGTTTTTGGGGACGATTTGTGTCTCGATCTTCTTTGACTTGATCTTTAGTCTTGATAACGTTAACTCGGAGGACCGACGCCTTGTTTCCACGCCAATTTCATAATAAATTTAATGAAGAACGCCTTTGACTGCCTTGCTTATAGATCAAACGCCGTCTTCGGGATGAATTTGGTGAAGAACGCCTTGAATATTTGAGAAAATTTCACTTATGGAATTTCTTCTCAAATTCTTCAACTCTTCAAATGAATTTCTTCTCAAATTCTTGAACTCTTCAAATGACTTCTGATGTGATTTTCAACTGATATGGAGGTCCCTATTTATAGTTATAGGGAAAGAGATCTAGAGCTGATGTGACACTATCTCATTGACTGTTGGAAAATTGATATATATCTTTTGAAAGATATTTATTTGTTGTCAAAGACTCTTGATATTTATCATATAATAATATATTTATTATTTAAATATTTTATTTAATTTTGGATCTCATAAGATTCCAAAACTAAATAAATATATAAAAAATAATAAAAATATTATATATAATATTTTAAATTTTCGCTATCTACAAATGCCCCCTCGAGACTTGTTCATTGACGACTTGTCGTTTGAAATGAATGAGTCTCGAAAATTGATTAGATAGTTTAAACTCGTATCAAGGAGTCTTGAATTTGAATTAGTAGTTTATACTCGTGTCAAGGAGTTCTTGAATTTCAACTTGTGAATAGTTTATACTCATATTCAAGAGTTCTTCAATTTGAATTTATTAGATAGTTTATATTCGTATCAAGGAGCCTTCAATTTGAATTTGTTAGATAGTTTATACTCGTATGAAGGAGCCTTCAATATTTTTGACTTGGATAGTTTATGCTCGTATCAGGGAGCTTTCTTGAACCTGGATATTTTATGCTCATATCGAGAAGCCTTTAACTTGAATTTGGACTTTATAGACATTTTATACTCGTGTCCATGAGTACTTGAATTTGAATTTATGTACCTTTTATACTCATGTCGATGAGTCTTAGATTTGAATTTGAATTTGAATTTGTAAACATTTTATACTCGTGTCAATGAGTCTTGGTATTTCTTGAAGAGTTTAGACAGTTTAGGCTCTTATCAAGGAGCTTTGGAAGATAGTTTAGGCTCTTATCAAGGAGCAGTTGAGCAAATTTAGATAGTTTTGGCTCTTATCAAGGAGCTTTAGAAGATAGTTTAGGCTCTTATCAAGGAGCATTTGAATATTTCTTGAAGACTTTAGATAGTTTAAGCTCTTATCAAGGAGCTTTCGAAGATAGTTTAGGCTCTTATCAAGGAGCGTTGATTTTTTTTCTTTTCATAGATTGTGACATGTATTGGAAGACTTGAATAAGCACGTGGCGAGATTTATAACCATTTCTTCTGCTTCTTCAAAGTTGTGATGCTTTTGCATTGACAGTTCTTGAACTTCATTTGCAGTCATGCTTAACTCCATGTCGTAAGCTCTAGTGGCCAATTCCTCGAAGGTCTTTGGTTGAATCCCTTTCAAAATATATTGAAGACCCCAATACATGCATTGTATGCACATTTCAATTGCTGAAGTTTCTGATAATTGATCTTTGCAATTCATGCTCAAATTTCTCCAACAGTTGATATAGTCAATGACGGACTCTTCTTTTTATTGGTTTGTATTTATGAGTTCGACCAAGCTAACCATCCTTCGAGTACTATAGAAGCGGTTAAGGAATTCTTTCTCCAGTTGCCCCCAACTATCAATTGAATTTGGCTCCAAATCGGTATACCAATCAAACGCGTTGTCTTTTAAAGAACGAACGAATTGCTTCACCAAGTGATCTTCGTATGTCCCAGCATCATTACAGGTCTCTACAGAGTGAGCCATGTGTTGTCTTGGATTTTCTTTGCCATCAAATTGTTGAAACTTTGGCGGCTGGTAGCCATCTAGCATCTTTAAGTTGTCAATTCTTGGAGTATATGACTTGTTGTAAGTCCAAAGTGATTTAAGGCTCTCTCCAGACTTGTCTTTGATTGTTTCTAGTATTAAATCTTTGAGTTGATCAACTTGTATTGAGCCATCAGATGATATTTCAATTTCTTTAGTTGTAGATTTTTCACTTTTGTTGGCATGTAGCTTTGTAGATATCTCAGCTTCAGTATCTTCATTCGCTTGCTCGCCACCAAAATCAACAATCCTTTCTTTGTTCAGCTTCAAGATTTGAGCATCCCGTTCTTGTATCCACTTGGCAAGTCCTTCGGCAAGCTTCATCAAATTTGCAATTTGCTCTTTCGGAATTGTAGACATCTTGATGCTTGAAAAAATTGGTGAAGATAAGAGATGAGAGGTAGAGATGGTCCCACTATGCGTGCTAAAATTTGTATTTAATTTGGTAAAACACAAAATGTGTACAAATAATATGATTTCGGATCAAAAATATAAATTTATGGATCCAATCTCTATTTTTCCTCTGATTCTTCTCTTCAAAACTTGATTTTCAAACGGTCTTTAAAATCTTCAGAGTAAATTTGTCTCTTTGATTTTTTCGGACTTGTTGTTTGAACTTGGTCTTAGAAGTTTTCGGGGACGATTTGTGTCTCGATCTTCTTTGACTTGATCTTTAGTCTTGATAACGTTAACTCCGAGGACCGACGCCTTGTTTTCAGATCAAACGCCAATTTCAGAATGAATTTGATGAAGAACGCCTTTGACTGCCTTGCTTATGGATCAAACGCCGTCTTCGGGATGAATTTGGTGAAGAATGCCTTGAATATTTGAGAGAATTTCACTTATGGAATTTCTTCTCAAATTCTTGAACTCTTCAAATGACTTCTGGTATGATTTTCAACTGATATAGAGACCCCTATTTATAGTTGTAGGGAAAGAGATCTAGAGCTAATGTGACGCTATCTCATTGGCTGTTGGAAACTGATATATATCTTTTGAAAGATATTTATTTGTTTCCAAAGACTCTTGATGTTTATCATATAATAATATCTTTATTATTGAAATATTTTATTTAATTTTGGATGTCTTAAGATTCCAAAACTAAATAAATATATAAAAAATAATAAAAATATTATATATAATATTTTAAATTTTCGCTATCTACAGTGAGATCGTTTAACGGTCTCTTACGTTAAATATCATTAACTGCGAAGTGAAGTATCATATTATACTCCACTTCTGAGTAAATGATACTAATACTTCACTAGATATATATCTAATGATATTTTGCCATATCTAATGATATTTTGCTAAATTTATATCTAATGAAAATTCACTTCATTGTTAATGATACTTCATTTCATAACTAATGATACTTCACATTAGAGTTAATGATACTTCACCAATCTTCATATCAGAGTTAATGATACTTCACCAATCTTCATATCAGAGTTAATGATACTTCACCAGATATATATCTAATGATACTTCACTTAATAGTGAATGATATTTCACCAAATTAATACCTAATGATACTTCATTTCGGAGTTAATGATACTTTACCAGATATATTTATAATGATACTTCACTTAATAGTTAATGATATTTCGCCAAATTTATATCTAATGATACTTCACTTTAGAGTTAATGATACTTCACTTCACAGTTAGTGATACTTCACACATAGTGATACTTTACTTTATACCTAGTGATACTCGAGTGGCCGCGCATGGGCGGACGCGTGGAGCCCACGCGCCTGACTGTTTTTACGGGTTTTGACGGGTTGGAAAGATTTTTTTGGGCGGGTTTGGATCTTATTTGACTCGTTTAACGTAAGAGACCCGTTAGACGGTTTCATACAAATTTTTGTCAACAAATTAAGGTGATATACTGCGGAAAATTCATTCAAGAAATTTTTACAGATTTGTAAAGATAGAAAGAGAGAGGACGTTTTTCATGAATCCGTAGAAAAGAGTGATGAAGCTGCAGGTTGACAGTTGGGGCTGCCAGCTGGATTTTTTTCATGAGCTCTAATGCAGACCAAAGCAGATCAATGCATGTTGTGCCACGTCATTAGTTTGTTAATTTTATGCCTATATGCAGAATGCAGATGTCTGCTCCTCAGGATGAAGCTTCAGAGAATCGTGATCGTCCAAATAAAAAGGCTAGGATCTATCTCCACAGCCGTTAGATTCTCTAGATATTTTCCTAGATATTTTCTTTTGCTTCTCAAGTTCTCCTAGTATAAATAAGAGGAGCAGTTACCTGTTGTAATCAATTTTTCGTATTCTCCTGAAATTTGTGTTGTAACTCTAAGAGAAAACCTCTTGAATAAGAGTTGATTTCGTGACAAACTTTTGATATGAACACATACAAATTCGATTTCTACATGATACCAGAGCCATACATTCTGGTTCTACCGATTATTTTTTGAAGATTTTTTCAGAAATTTAGATTTGTTTTGAAGAAGTTGTTCGATCTGCGAGGTGTTTGTCAAAATGGCTAAACAAAATCGACGGATGCCTTGGAATAAGGTTTTCATCGAAGAAAGAGGATTTCACATTGATAATGAAGAAGACGAGGAAGAACATGCTGAATCTAGCCATCGGAATCTGGTAGCGGAAAAATCAGACAGAATTCCACAAAGAGTTGATCAATCGAAGGAGATCATACATTATCATGTTCAGAGTAATGGCGCTTTACACTTGCATCCGAACGACCATCCAGGTATGGTCTTGACTACTGATTTGCTTATCGGTAAAAATTTTCACAGTTAGTCGCGAGCCATAAAACGTGGTTTGGTTGCCAAAAATAAAATGGATTTCATAGATGGATCTATGACTGAGCCAGAGGTTACCTCTGTAGATTACAAACAATGGCTAAGAGTAGATTACTTAGTCTTCTCTTGGATAGTGAACTCCATTTCTAAGGAACTAGGTCGTGGATTTCAACATATAGATACCTCAAAGGATCTTTGGGATGAGTTAAATAGGAGGTTTAGAAGGTCTAACGGTCCTCGGATATACAAATTGCGACGAGAATTAGCCACATATTCTCAAGGCAATCAATCTGTTCTTTTGTATTATAATAACCTGCAAAGCCTTTGGGATGAAATCAACTTGTTGGTACCGTGTCACATTTGCACTTGTGGCGCAGCAGAATTGAACAAGTGTAATGAGGAAAATGAGAGACTCATGCAGTTTTTAATGGGCTTAAATGATAGCTTTGAAGCAATTAGAAATCAAATTTTGATACTTGACCCTCTTACATCTGTAAGTAATGCACATGCCATGATATTACAAGTGGAAGATCAAAAGGAGGTATCCAACTGTTATGCTGATGCAAATGACTTAACAGCTCTGTATTCAAATCAAAGACCTGGTGCATAAAGGTTTGAAGGTTATAAAAGGAGACTTAGCAAGGAAGAGAAAATGAAGCTGAAATGTGGACATTGTGGTGGTTTGGGGCATGAGAAAAATGAGTGCTTTGAGTTAATAGGTTACCCAGACTGGTATAAGAAATTTAAGCAAGACATAGGAAAGGCAAGAGCTCACTGTGTGGATCATGATGATATATACTGCTAGTCTTAAAGATGAAGTGAGTGGTCAAATAAGTGAGCATGCTGCAAAAATGGATAAACTTATAGATGAAAAGGTGAATCGGGGAATTATTTTAAGAAATCTGGAGTGAATGCTGGTACTTCTTCACACACATGAGTAAATTTAGTTGATACAGGTGGTCAGATTCCTCCTACAGATGATGACGGTTATATAAGTCACTTTGCGTTTGCTCTACAAGACGAAACACAGTACAATGAGTGGATAGTAGACTCGAGTACAAGCATACATATGTGCTACAATGATGCTCTTATGCATACTATGAGGAAATTACCTGAGCCACAGAGAATTTTCCTCCCTGATGGCTCTAACTTGCTAGCACATTTTTGTGGAGAAGTCAAGCTGAATGCAGATATTACCTTGAAGAATGTTCTTTTGGCCCCTAGTTTTATACATAATTTGATTTCTGTTGGGCAAATGGCCAAGGATTTACAAGGCAAGGTTTTGTTCTTGCCCTCTCACTGTTTGATACAAAACCAAGTTAATGATCACATACTTGGAATTGGGAAATTGAAAGGAAGACTCTATGTCTTCAAGCATGCTGTGTCTGAAGTTGTTTGTAATACACAATTTAAGAATGACTTGTCACTGCAACAGTGGCATGAGCTCATGGGGCATCCAGCCATGAGCACAATGAAACACATCACTCATCTCCAAGGAATATATTCAGATGCAGAATTTGAGAGTCTGACAGAGTGTGAAATATGCTATAGAGCTAAACAACAGAGACAACCGTTCCCTGTCTTAAAAAGAAGAAGAGAACATTCCTTTGAGCTTGTTCATGGAGATTTATGGGGACCATATAAAGAGGAGAGTATCACTCATACTGGCTATATATTAACCCTTGTGGAAGATCATACTCGTTCTACTTGGACCTATCTTATACAATCCAAAGCACAGGTATATAGAGTGCTCAAGAGTTTTATACTGATGGTTCAGACACAATTGTCAACTAAAATCAAGATCTTTAGGTCTGATAATGGAAGTGAGTTTGTTAACTCAGCTACTACTCAGTTGTTTCAGGATCATGGTATTCTTCATCAGAGGACTTGTGCTTATAGTCCACAGCAAAATGGAACTGTAGAGCGCAAACATAGACACTTGTTGCAGGTTGCTCGAGCTGTGATGTTTCAAAGCAGACTTCCTAGTAAGTTTTGGCCTTATTCCATCTTGCATGCTACTTGGCTACTTAATAGGACATCTTCTACTGTGCTCAATTGGAAATCACCATATGAGTTATTGTTTGGAAAATGTCCAGATCTTAGCTTAATTCAGCCCTTTGGATGTCTGTGCTATGCAACAAATGTTCTATCTTCAAAATCAAAGTTTGATTCCAGAAGCCAAAAATGTGTGTTGCTTGGTTATGCAGCTAATTGTAAAGGTTATATTCTTTACAGTCTTTATTATTTTAGGGTCTTGATATCTAGAGATGTCAAATTTTTTCCTGGTTCTTATCCTTTAAAAGGTCCAGACCCTGTTCCCACATTACCTTTTCCCAGTTTTGGAGATTCTCCTGCTTCTGCTATACATGATTCACCTAAATCTCCTTTACCTCTTCCTGTCACTAATCCTCATGTTCCTATGCTACGCCGTAGCACTAGAACTATTCATCCTCCGAGCTACCTTAAAGATTATGTCTGCTCAGTCACACAACATACATTACCATTTTTTTCTGCTTCTCAGCTAACTAACTCCCTCTACTTTTCCTTTTGTGAGTTCTCCTCTGCTCACATCTTTTTTTCAGTCTTTCCTCATTAATGTGGACTCTCTGAAGGAACCATCTTCCTATAAGGAAGCTAGCAAGTATATTGAATGGACTGAGGTAATGAATCAAGAATTGACTGCTCTTGAAGCTAACCAAACCTGGGAACTCACTCAGCTACCTCTTGGTAAAAAGGCCATTGGCTCCAAATGGGTTTTTAAGGTGAAACTCAAGACTGATGGGTCTGTTGAGCGTTTTAAGGCTTGTTTAGTCGCCAAAGGTTACAAACAGGAGTATGGCTTAGATTATACAGATGTGTTTTCCCCTGTTGCAAAACTGGTTACAGTCAGGGTTCTCATTGCTCTTGCTACTTCCAACTTGTGGCCTCTGCATCAGATTGATGTTAATAACGCGTTTTTACATGGTCATCTTAGTGATTATATTTATATGATTCCTCCTCAGGGTTATGTGAAAGCTCAACCCAACCAAGTCTGCAAGTTGATCAAGAGCTTGTACGGTCTCAAGCAAGCCTCGAGAGAATGGAACATCGAATTCAGTAAGCTCTTGTTCTCTCTTGGTTTCATTCAATGTGCTCCAGACGACTGTTTATTTGTCAAAGGTTGTGGTGCTTCTTTTATTGCTCTTTTGGTTTATGTTGATGATGTCCTTAATACTGGGCCTAGCTTAGCTGCTATTTGTGATCTCAAGTCTGCACTACATTCTGCATTCACCATCAAGGACTTGGGATCTACCCATTATTTCTTGGGAGTTGAAATTGCTAGGAGTTCTGATGGTACTTTCCTCAGCCAGCGGTAATATATTCTTGATTTGATTGATTCTGTTGGTTTGATGGGGTGCAAGCCCACTTCCACTCCTTGTCCCCATGGCATTCACCTCTCTGCTTCCTCTCCTTCTGCCACAATGGATGATCCAGCCAAATATCGTCGACTGATTGGCAAACTCCTGTATTTAAATCTCACTAGACCTAACCTCTCCTATGCCATGCAACAACTCAGCCAATTTGTGTCTAGTCCTTCCATGTCTCACTGGGATGCAGCCTTTCATGTGGTCAAATATCTCAAAGGGTGCCCATCTCTCGGCCTCTATTTTGCTGCATCCCCTTCTTCTCTCCTCAGTGCTTACTGCGATGCAGACTGGGGATTTCTACTCACCAATCACTCACTGGTTTCTGTGTTTTCTTAGGATATTCTTTAATCTCATAGAAGTGTAAAAAGCAAACCACGGTTTCCATGTCTACAGCCGAAGCTGAGTATCATAGCATAAGCCTTACTGTTCGAGAATTGGTTTGGCTTTCTTCCCTCCTTCGAGCTTTCCAAGTCGATATTCGTCTTCCTGTTTCTCTTCATTGTGACAACCAAGCGACTGTCCATATCACCAAGAATCCCGTTTTCCATGAGCGCACAAAACACTTGGAGCTGGATTGTCATTATACTCGAGAACAATACAGATTGGGCTTCATTTCACCAGTGTTTGTTCCTTCCTCACTTCAATTGGCTGACCTCTTCACCAAGTCTTTGCCTTGTTCTCGCTTCCGCTTCCTTCTCTCCAAGATGAGAGTTGCCGATTTACACCAAGCTCATCTTGCGGGAGGGGGGGGAGGTGATAAAGCTGTAGGTTGACAGTTGGGGCTGCCAGCTGGATTTTTTTCATGAGCTCTAATGCAGACCAAAGCAGATCAATGCATGTTGTGCCACGTCATTAGTTTGTTAATTCTATGCCTATATGCAGGATGCAGATGTCTGCTTGTGAGGATGAAGCTTCAGAGAATCGTGATTGTCCAAATAAGAAGGCTAGGATCTATCTCCACAGCCGTTAGATTCTCTAGATATTTTTCCTAGATATTTTCTTTTGCTTCTCAAGTTCTCCTAGTATAAATAAGAGGAGCAGTTACCCGTTGTAATCAATTTTTCGTATTCTTTTGAAATTTGTGTTGTATCTCTGAGAGAAAACCTCTTGAATAAGAGTTGATTTCATGACAAACTTTTGATATGAACACATACAAATTCGATTTCTACAAAGAGAATTGAATTTAGTCACAACTCACCACTCTAGAACAAATATATACATATTTTTTATTTTTTTGAGGAGATCTCGTATAGATATGGCTTGATCAGGCCCATATAAGTCTAATATAAGCAAGTGAGCCCAAAACATAAAAAAAAAAAGTTCAATTTTAGCCGCATGGAGTGCACGCGCTCCATGCACACGCTTGACACAATTTTTTTTCCAATTTTCTGCTTTTTTGTTGTTTCTAAAAAATTATATACCTTAAATTAGAATTAGTGAGCCTTAAAATTAAATTTAATTAATTCTTTTAAATAAATATAAAAATATATCCTAAAATGTAATTAGTGAATCATAAAATTAAAGTGAATTAATTTCATTTTATAAATAAATATAAGTATATACTATAAAATGTAATTAGTGAACCTAAAATTAAAATGAATTTTTTTTTAAATCCATCGAATTACGTAATGTACTCACCCGTGCATTGTCTTGATAATTAATTTTTTCAAAATAAGTATAAACTCTAATTGAGAATAATTAACCCTGATTGAAAATAAGAAATTTTAATTTTAAAATAAATATATACTCTAAAATGAAATTGATAAATTCTAAATTAAAGTGAATTGATTTTTTTTAAATCCGACGACTTGCTCACTACACTCGTCTGATGCTAATGAATGTGGTTGTGTAATGCACTTGACAAGTAATTTTTCGATACAAATATAAAATATAATTGAAAATAATAAACATAATTGAAAATAAGAAATTGTAATTTTAAAATAAATATATACCCTAAATAAAATGTGAATCGTAGAAATTGTTCCTACTATTTTATTTTTATATAATGCGCACGTAGAAAAATTACTATAATTGTGAAATGATAAAAAGAAAAAAAAACGAAAGGGTAAATTGGTAAAGTAAGAAGCATGATTGGGCGCCAACGTAAGTGCCTTGATTTAAATTGCCGTTTTATGCAGTCCACCCATTTCCAATTCCAACCGCAAAAGTATCCGTCGTCTCCAACGCCAACAATTTTAACCACACACACACACACTGAACTGGAGAGAGAGAGAGAGAGAGAGAGAGAGAGAGAGAGAGGAAATACTGAATTAGAACTCAAATGCAGATTTTGAGTCAGATTTCCTATCCTTTCACTCTTCCCCTCCGCCATGGAAATCGCTCTGGAACCCTAGGATTTTCAACATCGCGTTCCAGATTAAAGCGGAAGAATATTTGGCGCAGCGGTGGTGAGAAATCAGCATTCTTTCTGTACTATTTTGAGTTTTTGTGTTTTGCTGCCATCATTAATTTCGAAACTAACATGCTCAAAGTTGTGCCATCAGTTTCCTTTTTCATCGATTCGAGGGGGGATTTAAACCACTGGGCTAAAAGGAACAGGACAACTGCAGTAGTTTCAGCTGTACAGGAAGGAATCTCGGCTACCGGAGCGCTAAGAAAGAGGTGATCTGTTTTCTTCACATGCATATTTTGCTTTTCCTTGATTTAGAGATCGACTCCCCACGGATTTTCCTCAACTACTTAGTTATAGCTAGGTATCATAGTTAATCAATTAAATTATTGGTAAAGATGGTCTAACCGCAAATCACAATAAAAGATTTATTGTTTCTTTTGATAACAAAACATTTATCTAACCATTAAAAAATTGGAACTTATACATAATGTGTGAGGAAATTATGCAATTGTTAACAAAATTCACGAGGAATCTATCACTTTCAGACTTCTATTTCTTAATTTACTCAAGTAGTTATGCTTCAGCTGTTTTAACATTTGCTATAGCTTGGAAACTATGCCATTTTTAATACTGCAGTACCTTTCACTTATTCATCATAATGAGGACGGCATTTTTGCCTGTTTCAATGAAAATATATTTCGCCTAGCAAAGATAATAGGACTATATATTAGGTTGCCTCATAAAAGTTATCATGACTGCCAACTCGCATTAATTTTTTCCACAGTTTTTTTTATAAAAATATTCTTTCTTACAAGAATGAATAACTATATCCTCCTTGTACTTGCAGAAAAGTGGTTGAACATATATGCCTAGTCAAAGGAAAAGAAGAGTTGTCTGAGGAGCAAGAGAAAAACATGCTGGATTTTCTTTATACGACTCAATATCAGATGCGTGGCATTGTTTCCATGTCATTAGGTGATCTTTTTTATTCTCAACTGATCAACTGAACATGAATAGCAGCATTGCATCTGCTCCCCGTGCATCTTTTCACTGTACTGGTTCAATGATGCAAGCTGTTGGTATCTTTCTCTTAAGTATCTATAAGGCACTATCTGACTTGTGTAGGACGTATTTGTGATCAAAATCCTGAACAATGTACCCATGCCATATTTATGCGTTTCCAGAAGAAAGAGGACCTTGCTAAGTTCTATGAGAACCCCTTTTATACGAAAGTTCTTAAGGAACACGTGATGCCTTACTGCCATGTATGCTTAACATGTAAACACCAATATCTCAAATCATTTTTTTCATTTAACGCCCCTGCTGATAGATCTTATCTTATGGTTTTGTTAACTTACAAATACTTTTTTTGCTCTCAGGGGTTTATAAATTTGGACTATGAGTCCGAAGTAGAAGATGATATCCTGCCAATCTTCCGTAAGGGAGAGGTTGGATGCTGCAATTACACTCATCTATTGAAAGAAATCCTGAGATTAGAGCACCTGCTTTTAATGTCCCACTTCAACTAGTTCTATGATGTCATTTTAGTCATGCCTTGGTTTTGTTTTTCATATAAACATGTAAATCGTCTTAAGGGTATGGAGAACTTTTACTGGCAGGAGTTCAACTATGGTATCGAGCTCATGCTTCTCATAGAATTTAGTCGGAGTTCTCTAGATGGGCCTGCTGAAGAAGCAATTACTTCTCTCGCAAACCTGACAATGGAGTTTCCTTCTCTGATTGTTCAAGCTACTAAAGGTGTATTTTGAGATCCTATGTCCTGTTAGCTTCTTTGGAAGTTGGAACCGGTTAGGAATTAAATGTTCCACCTCATATAATTAACCAAAATTAATTGCTCAGGGCCATTGGTCTTACATGCACCACTTTGTTTTGTTATAATATTGATTCAAATATGCATAGGATAATACACGGTGGACGTCTATTTCATTATCATGCTGCTAAGCTTTTTTTTTTTTTTCTTTTTTTGCCAGGTGCAAACATGAACACGGACAATGTTGAATATACTCACGGGGTAGTAGTGAGATTTCGATCAGGTCTGTTACTAGTCCTTTCTAGTTCGCACTGCAAAGCAATTCTATTTTGTGACTCACAGATTTCTAACTAGTGTTACTCATACAGCGGAGGCCTTCAAGATCTTCATGAGCAGTTCAGAATACAATACTGTGAGGAACTATATTTACAATCTTAATGTTCTTGATTTTTGTATTTTTCTTGTGAATCTGAGGGACTGTTTCTACCTAACTCGCCCCTTATTTTTGTCCCAGTGCTTGACTTTTATATTTTGCTTGGTATATGAAATAGAATGAAATTAAAAGGTTGGACATCTCTGATGTTTCCTTATCTTGTCACCAACTCTATCAGCTAGAACTACTGTCTACATTAAAAATCATCTTTAAATGATTCTTGGTGCTCATACAAATTCTGATAAAGCAGATATGGGAATCCAAATTCCAACCCATCATCCGAAAGGCTCTATGTGTGCATTTTTCTGTAGATCCTGTGGGCAAAGAGCTTATGTAGCGAGGTCAGTCTCCTTCAATATTCCAATATCAATTTCCTGTCAAACATTGTTCATCGTGATCACGCAACAAAATAAGCAGGGTCTGTTACTAGGCATCAATTCTTCAGGTCTTTGACCCAAGGAGCAGGCATGCCACTACCTAGTTCACATGTAATTGTGCTGTGACGTGATTTATTCATGTTTTTTGCGCTTCCTCAATCATTACATCACCATTTTATTCAGAAATCTTATGCATACATACATGAAGGATAAGGTTCGTTACACTAACGACGAGCAGTTGCAAGAGTTTGATTCCACTTTCCTCTGTCCATCTCATGATCATCCTCCTAGCTAGGTTGCTGCAGGGTGGTGGCTCTGATCCATATAATGGGGTGATTGTGCATGATCATATATGTAGCTCTATTGGACCTAGCTACTTTGCTAGATGGAATTATTTTAATTCTCCAACTTAATTATTCGCCTTAATATTGAGGTATTAATAACGTCTTGTTATGTTCTTAAACTCCTCTGGCCTACGCTTAGACTCGATGTTGCGATTTGTAAAAATACGAAGGTAGTATTAGGGTTGATTTTTTTATTAAATTTTTTACAGATTTTTTTTTTCCAATTTTTATTTTTTTAGGGTTGTTATTTATTTTGTATTTTAAATAATGTGTTGTAAATTAATATTAAAATGTATAATATATGATAAATTTAATTAAATGCAAATGTTGAAATATAAAATTAAATTAGATATAAATTAGACCAACAATAAGAACTACATAAAAATACTAAAATATATAAAATTAAATGCAGATGTTGAATCATATATTAATTCAAATATGTTTGTTTCTAAGAAAATGTTTCAATAATTATTATAAAATGTTGAATTTAATTATAGATATATATTAAATGAATTTGCATATATTATTATATGTTAGAAATTATATAAAAAATAATTATAAATGGAATAAAAATAATAGTATGGAATATTCTCATTTGATGTAGAATTATAGTGCACACTGCTGAAAATAAAATGAAGAATTTGTTGTATTTAGTGATAATGATTTTGTATTATAGTGTAAACTGTTGAAGATGACCTAAAATTCTAAGTTTATGATAAATTGCCTTTGCCCAACGCGTCTTATCATTTTACACATTAAGTTTTAAAATGGTATATATGGGTTCGTGTAGTTTCATTCATTATTTTGGATCGAATTCTTACAATTTATTTAATTTAAAAAATATTCAGAATTTGGTTATTGTAATTTTTCTAGCGTTATAATTAGATCCATGGACATTCCACTCAGTTTCGGTCAGTCCGATAGGACTGCTGGGCTATTCGGTTCTGACCAATTCGGGTGGAATTTTTTTTACCTTAATTCTAACTTTTCGGTTTTCAGGCAAACCATTGGGCTAGAATGCTCATGAAAAAATCTTTTATATGGATAAATTTATTAATTCATGTCGCTTAAATTTTAATTTTAACAAATTAATAATAAATATAATATAACTTATCACTAATTAATTGAATAAGTCATTTAAGTTTCATCAATTATATTTTTAATCTTTAAATTAAATTACATCAAATTTAAAACTTTCAATATTTAACCAAAATACAAAGATAAACAATAAAAATCCGGGCTATATTCGGGCCAACCCACTTAATTTCGGACTAGTCCTATTGGACTGTCGGACTATTCCGTTCAGTCCACTTCGGGTTAAATTCCTTTTGGGCTAAAATTTTATGACCCTAACCTGCTTTTTTCTAAGGCTATTTGAGTCAGTTTATCGATATCGAACTGAATTAACATTTCTAATTAGATCTTTTTTTTTTAGTTGGTTTTGTCAGACAATACAGGTCTATAAACTCCAAACTATATTTTGATGTATATAAAATCCATATACTCTCACTAAATGTTATGAATTGTATCCTTGCAATTTATTTACGAACATGGAGTTATATACTTAATTAAATTTTCCTTTTTCTGGAGAAATTTGCGGCTGCTAATAGTGGTTGTGTTTTGAGTAAATTTTACTTGTGTGATATGTTTGGAAATTGTACAAGAGAGTCTGGCAATACATTAGCTAGCTCCATTAACGAATTTTATACTCTACACGTATTAAAATTTGGTTGGTGTACATTATAATTAGATCTTTATGTTGGCCACTTAACTCAAACTCAACCGATGTATAAAAATATTAAATTATTCAAACTCGACTCGACTAAAGTTCGTTTGAGTTTAACTTGATAGCTAATCTTCAAACATAAATTTTAAAGCTCGATAACATTTTAAACATTAATCTTGATTGAGTGTATATTTAGCTCGACTCGATTCATTTGCAGCCTTATACACAAACAATATTTTCTTACAACATTACAAGGAAAATCAAGACTAAAATTACTTTTCATGATAAATCGCATTTTCCAAACTTCACATCCTTATACATTTTACCATTTGCTATAGATATATATTCTACATCTCTGGATCCTCATAATGTGCCACCATTTGACTTTCAGAAGAAACATTGAATGCTTCACATTTCATCAATTTTTAATTTCATTAGACATGCTAAGAATAGGGGGCCCAACATATATTTAAGTAGCTTAATCAGACTTAACAATGAAATTAAACATTAGTTGCTGTTAATTATTTAATCCATTTTTTTGACTTGTTCACATCAGATTCAGTTCTCTAATTTGACGATAAGTCGGTTCCTGAACCAACATGATTGGTTGATAAAATTGTACTTTAATTTGATGTTTTAGTTTTGCTAAATTAATGATTCCTCTCCCATTCATAGTTTCACACCTATTATTGTACATCACCATTTAAAAAATTAAAACTTTATTCAATATTACTCGAATTCTCTAACTATTTTGCCTTAATCATCACACATCAAAAGATTCAAAACGTTTAATAATTAGCTCATAAGTTTTTTTTTTTTTAACATTGACCATTCTTTCTAAAATTAAACGGTGATAATTAATAATATCAAGTTCATAATATCCAATATATTGCATGATCATTGTTATTTGATGCATGCAGAATTAATTTATCGAAGTCAAATAGGTAATTTTGAAGATTTAATTTGATTGTTATAGTTACTGACAGTTAATTTATTTATTCATGGTAATACAAGAATAGAAGATAAGTTGATAGAGAAAATCAAGTTAAGATATATAAGAAGAATAATCAAAACCCCTTTTTTTCTTAAAATTCTCTCAATTATATGAAAGCGTCCAAATATCTAGAGTAGCCCACAAAACAAAATAAGTTAATAAATAAATAACATGAGAAAAATTATCAATTGATCTTCATTTCGTGTTCTAAGAATGGTAACAAATTCAAACAAATTAAATCAACTCTATATCTCTTATACACTAATGCTATACATATAATAATAATAATGATAATCCAACAAAATATTTCCTATTTTACAAAACCACAAATATAAAGTAATTATTAACCATATTATATCAACATCCTCTACACATTTCTACATGAAAAAAAAAAAAAAAACTCCAAAAATGTCGCTAAAAACACACACTAATCTCTGCAAAACTTTCTTATCTGAACCAGAAAATCCTGCTGCAAGAAATATTTAAAATCAGTTGTGAAGAGGGTTCGGCCCTCCCGGAGTTTTTCGCTTCGAAACGCTGTAAATTGCCTCATCTTCTTTGTTTTTCGATGTCGTTGGGCTTTCTGCAGGAAAATGCCATGAAAACTTTGATCGAAATCTTGATGAAGATCCTTCCTCAACCGTTGATTTTGTCGGAAATTCGCGACAGTCGGAGTGGTGGCTGATGGCGAGGATGATCAACATGATCAGCAAAAATGGGGTTTTAGAAGAGTGGTTTCTCATAATATATGAAAATTAGGTTTTAATTTGAGAAGGAGAGAGATTTTTTTATTTTTTTTTGGAGTTGGAGAATAGAGATTTGATATATGGGAGTAATTATATTTCAAAAAATGGAGGAGAATGAGAGATGGGAAAATGTGTTGTTATGGCATCATCGAGTTAATATAAGTCTTGAGCTTAATTTGGAATGACGAAATTGGCCCCCATAATTGTGTGTGAAATTGGTTTCTTGATCTACCAAAACACTAGGACTTTTTTTTATAAGAGCTAATTAAGTCCTATTTGCAGCCATTACTATTGACCATGTTGTAGTTATGACTTTCTTGAATAAATTAATCTAGCTATGTTGGCTTGGGATTATTAATGAGGATTAATTGTTTATATTTATATGTTTGGCTTAGTGCATGAAGTCAAGGAAATGATCGATAGTCCCACAAATTAATAATCAATTGCCACACGTTATAATATTTTCTCACTTTTCATAAATCGTGTATTGAAAATATGTTCGTGGGTCATTGACAAATTGAGCCTAAGAAGTTAACTTTTAGCTTTTGTGTACATTAAGAATGGGTTAGTATCGTTGAATGATGGTGTTTTATCTTAATATTGCGTTTTAAAAATATATAATCATTGTTGTGTGAATATTGATAAAATTAGCATGAGTATTGAAAAACAGTAATCCGTGCTTATACGTTTTTAGTTAACTGCTTAAAAACTGTTCTGTGATATGTGTGGGACAGATGCAAGAACATAAAATAACAAAGCAGTAAAAACGCACGAGATGATAACCCAGTTCGGTTCAACCAACCTACTCTGGGGGGATTGCTCCCAAACTTGAAGATTCGACTGGTACTCCTTCGAAGAGTGTATTAAGGATCTTACACATACAAGCCTCCCGCCTTATGTCGCCCGTTCTTCTCCTCGAACTCTTTCGCTAGCCGAAAGTTGTAAGATCCCCTCACAACCGTGACACTAGACTCCCTCTAGCTACCCACGACTTCAACTTACAATCTCTCCCGAGATTGCGTATAAAACTGGAATAAAAATCCCCTCACGTGTTTCACTCATAAACATTCAAGACTAGTCTATCACGTTGAACGTTTTAATGAACAACTACTAGTTACAAAAACGACCACAAACTGATTCTAACACTAGAATCTAAATAAAATATCAGTGGTACCGATTGCTTCTCAATTCGGTCTTCATATAGACGTCGATCTCCATCCGTCGCCAATATGGTATGTGGATTGTGGTTTGTGGCCTTCCATACGTGTGTAGATATTCTCCATGTGTAGAGGGGTTAATTCAGCACTGGATCTACACCACAAGGCAGTAAAACGAATTAATCTTGACCTTCCAAACTCGTTCGGCGCAAGATCTTTCCAACAAGGAAACTGCCATAAATAGAGTGTCCCTGGTTCTGTCTGGGACATACTCTGGAACAGTTCACCAACTGTTCTTTCTTTTCTTGCACAGTGGAAAACAAATCTTCGTGGGACATACCCAGACACACATTGTCGAACATATCTCGCCAATACAACAACACAAAACTTAGTGCATGATGATGGCACTAACAAGTATAATATTATTATTGATAATGATTTAATGTGAATGGTTCAAGTGTCATTTCGTGGATAATCGAGTGCCAAATCTTGAAAGACATTTTGCTGGAATTTGGGGCAGTTTGACTTGTAACGATGGGAATCATTCGTTTTTTTTTCCTCCATTTTGATCATAATAAATATTTAAATTTGTACGAATATGCATAAGGAATTGATTGTTAATAGTAAAGTCTCATGTGCCGACAGAGTAGTGATGCACATGATTTAGAAGTATTAGCAATAAACTATTATATGTGGGCATTCAATGTCCAAATTTAATATGCAAGGTGGTCTTCCCACAATAAATTGATTGTTACAAACATATATACATACATACATACATACATATTTATATGCATTTAATTAATTAATTAATTAATTGTTGGCAGAATTGATGGAGTGTTTCTGATGCTTTACGGCATTCAATAGGAATTTGGAACTATAGCTTGAAATGGTCGACTTTCTTGGCTGTTCCGTCATCATTAATAGAGTGTATGTATTGGAAATTTGAATTCAATTTCGACACTTTTTTTTTAAATAAATTTAAAATTTCAATATATAGATCCAACGCGCCAAGGTATAATTTATGTCATAAGATCCTTCGGCAATTTTGTAGCTGCGACGCGTGATGGATTACATTAATTAGAAATTAAAATATATGAACTTATTTATACGCGTACATATTGAAATATATATATATATATATATATATGTGTGTGTGTGTGTGTGTGATTTTGTGTTATGAATTCAAATGGTAAAATATGGTACAAAGATATATATGTGTGCGCGCGCGCACGTATATGTATTCATACGAATCGAGAATTGTATATACATACAACTAAACCGTGAAAACGAGATTGTGGGCGAGCAATACAAGTGTTGTTGTGAAGTCGAGTTTTTTAGAGAGAGAAAATCAAATTTAATTCAATGAGTGTAGAATATATATTTATAATAAATTTGATGATATCTTCAATCCACCCCACTAAAAGAAGTAAAATAGTGAAAAATGATATTTATTTCCAAATTAGATTATTTTAGCATCCAATTAATCAATATGATCAATAATAAATTATCACACGTACAGTTATGAAACTTTTTTGGTAAAATATAAACAGGTTAGCTAGAAATTTTTTACGATAGCAATCAAATTTGAGAATCAATAATATATATATATATATATATATTTGAGAATCAATAATTTTAACATGAATATTTTAGTGAATTAAATGATCCAATATCAATGAGATGGCATGTTGTTGAAAATCGTTGTCAAGGTTGATGGAGAAGTGGAAATCCATGCAGCGACGTCACTTTAATCTTTTTCAAAGAAAATAATTATTTTTTCAGATAAATGTCGGTTTCACCAAAACTATTATTATTATTATTGACTAAGAATTTTGGGGGTGTCTTCATCTTGATTTGACAATCATCTTATTCCTTCGTAGTACTGTAACATCAGTGTATATAGAATGGGGTAATTTTTTTTAGCCACTTAAATTTAAAAAAAAAAAAATTAGTCGGTAAATTTTAAATATATTTTTTAAATTATTTTGGACGAAAATGTCTTTTGTCCTATTTTTTATAGAAAAAATATATATAAGTATTTTATAATATCGCCATAATTTCTGAAAAGACATAACTTTTTTCAAATCTGAAAAATATTTCCTCCATCTCTTTCCCCAAAATATTAAATCGAATTTTTTTCCCTTTCTCAACTTCTCTCTCAAATACTATTTCGCTTGCTCTCGCATTCAAAGAGGCAAGAAGAAGACGAAGACGGAGCTTTGAATGAATTTTTTCCCTCTATTAGCTACTTTCTCTCTTGCTCATGAATTCACAGAGGCAATAAGAAATCGAAGCTGAATTTCAAAGAGTGCGAAGTTTATGAAACGTGAACTTCAATTTTCTTAGCTTTAATTGGAAAAGTATTGTTCACACCTCATTAACATTTTTGTACTAAACCCAGGACCCCCAAAAAAATATTCTTAATTGCACGCCAGATTGTTCTTAAGTGCTCTCAAAACCCAACGGGCAGACGAGTGCGCGCACGATGACCTATGTATAATATATATATATATATATATATATATATATATATATATATATAACATTAATTATGTTGTATATTATTTTATATAAAGTTATGATATATAATTAAAATTCATATATATTTATTAAACTTACTATATTAATAAAGTATGTTTTGGCGGGAAAACATAAAGGTTGCTAAAAATAGGACCTTTGTGTTTTTATATATATAAAGATAGGAATTTAGGATATAGGAATTATGAAATAAAAAAAAGTAAATAAAAAAAACGCATAAACGCGTCTAATCGCCGCCTAGCAGCGCTTCCTCGCCCGAACGCATAACAGGGCCGAATAGAGGTATGTCGGCACGGCCAGGGGCCGCCTAGCGCCTCAGCGGCGCCTAGGCGGGCCTAGCCCGAATTCTGCAACAATGCATATAACCATAACCTATATATGATTATGATATAAATTAATATAAATTTGACTATTTAAAATTGGAACCAATACATATTCGCTTTATGGAATTAAATATTAAGTGCATACATTATTCGTTATATGATGCTTGAGGAAATGTTGATTAGTCATCCAGTCAACATAATTATTTTGAATATATACAATAAACTCTCTCAATTTGCGAAGTTAAATATCATCTCAATCGATGGACGCTATCAAAATGACCACACAATATAATTGGTGTTACATATAAATATAACACAATTTCAAATAATATTTTAATGTTATTTTCATTTTGCGATGGCGGATATTTGAACATTTTTTTAAAATTTATTTGAAGGATATATATATATATATATAATGCATATTTTTATAGATATAAATATAATTAATCAAATTATAAAATATTTAATTATTTACACATTGATTTTGAAAAAAAAACGTATGTTAAATTATTATGTGCGGATTTAATGGTTAACATATCTTAAATTATATAGAAACACTACCATTTGAATAAATAATTGATTATTCAATGATTGGTTAAAAATGGATAATTAGACGACTTTTATTTGCAATGAATTACTTGGTCAATTAAATATTAAACGCATACACATTAATATAATTTAATATGGAATGATTTAATATTTAATATGAAAATTTATATTTGGAATTGCGATCGATGAGAATAATTTGCATCAAATTGTTGTATGCACTGTATTCCCAATTGTAATCGGCTGGAAAAAAATTAATAGGCAAAACACATCCATAAGTTCTTATACTTTTAGTTTTCGTTTTGATAGGTTCCTTCTACTTTTATATTTTATTTTAATAGGTCCTCATACTTCTATATTTATAATAATTCAATTCTTATTTAATGGAACTAACAAAGTTGTTAACTTTTCCGTTAAATATCAAATTAAACATCAATAATAAAATCAAAGAAAATAAATTAAATAACCTACAAGAAAAACCAAAGGAAAAAAATTGTAATCCACCTTCATGTTCATCAAATTCATGGGTTTAAGTATACTTTATATTATATATTAGTATCAATTAGTGATTTAATTCATTAGTTAGTTCCCACGAATTTCAAGTGTTTAATTTATCTATATTTTACCTGTAAAAATTACTAAACATGAATTTGAAGAACACGACAATAAATTACAATTTTTATCAATCCATTGGGTTTCTCTTTTAGTTTTTCTTCCTTTAATTTTATTATTGAAGTTTGATTTGCTATATATTTTTACTAATTGAGCTATAAGTTAAATAATGAAAAAGAAAATAATTTCGTTTGTTTACATTAGAATAATTTGTGTTAAATTAAAAGATGTAAAATTCAAGATTCAAGAAATAAAAATGAATTGAATATATTGACTTAATGAGTGGTTGTAGACTATCAGATATACGAGTAGAGATCCTCTAGTCCCACTTGTGTGTGCCAACCGTGTGCCACCATTAAAATTATATATTGTTAATAATGTTTTTTTATAAAAATAAAATTTATTTTATCATAACTAATTATAATTAATATTTATTGTAAAAAAATTAAAATTTTAAAAATTTATATACCCTAATTTTGAAATAATCAACCCCCAAAATCAATTATATTAACTAAAAAATGAAAATTAAATATTAAAAAATAATTATAAACCCTAATTGGGTGGAATAAACCCTAAATAATAATGTAAAATTATACTAAATCAAAATAAATTAAAATTGAAGAAAAAAAATAAAAGAAAAGGTAATAATTTTGAGGTGTGGCACACGGTTGGCACACACAAGTCGGGACTAGAGGATCTCAAGTGCAGATATACGCTAATGATGAATGAAACTTATAAAATTTCATTGAAGTATTCCATATTGTACAACGATGTTTTATAATAAAATTATGAAATAAATAAAATAAAAAATTCAAACAAACAAATGAGAATTAGTACAATGAAATAAACAAAATTCTACCACGATCGGCTAAAAAATAAATAAAATTTAAAGCCTTCCGACATAGACGCCTGTGAAAGACAACATTTTCTTCTTCAATTTTCATTCCTTTTGCAGGTTTTCTAAATTTTCTTTGCACCGTTTCAATATATACACTCTTTCATAATAAAATGAAAAAATAAAGCTATGTATTCGTTGATTCTGGTGGTTGATGAGAATTGAGGCAAGACAAACCTATTGAGATTTTCCTCCATCTTTACGATATTGCAAAAAAGAGAATAGATAATGTTTGAATGCTACTATGCAATTATCTAAGCTAAGGTATAGTGAATGCAAGAATTGATAAGATGTAATTATTTATAAATGAGAATAAGGTGGTAATTTTGGATAATTCTAGATTTACATGGTGTCGTTATTGAAAAATATAAATTGATTGAATTATATTAGTAACATTTTGATTAATGAATTTAATATATTAGTAAATGTGAGTTGATTGGTGAATTAAATATTGATTTAAAGTGTGCACGTTATTATTTCATAATGAATTTTTTTTACCTAATTTACCTTCATTACGATTAAAACTATTAATGGTTAGAATATATAATCAATCACATGATTTATTTATAGGAAACATTTACATTTACATTGATTTTGATTTTGATGATAATATTTTTTATTAATTAATATAAATATCCTGAATTAATTATTATATATTTCTACTTCTGGAAACTTGTTTAGGCGGGTAAACAATGATTACTATTTATGGCATAACTATTTACTTTTATATATTACTAGTATTACCCCCGTGCGATGCACGGTGAGAGATATCTAAATAATTTATAATAAATACTATGTATGAATAAAATAACTAAATTACATTTACATAGTTAGTAGAAACAATCAAAATGATAAATATTACCACAACATAAGTCAAGAACAATTATATGTAACGGGCTTTCGTCTCCAAACATGAGTCAATTCATGAACAATCCTCCAAAGAGTACCAGTTGATGTGTACATTATCTACATAATCAATGAGTCAGCCTTGTGTGTGTATAATTATATTTAAGAAACTCGGACTTCTCTGCTGTAATAGCCCGAAATTCACTTACTGTTTAATTACAGTTAAATGTGTGATTACTGTACGAGTACAGTAATTTCACGTCAGATTAGGGTCGAAAGTATCCGTTATATTCCATCGAATTCAAGGTCAATTAAAATTTCCGTGGGTGGATTAAATATTTCTGTTAGGGTTTATCTCATTTTCTGTATGGAAAGCCGGAATCGTAATTTCAGATAAATTCGATTCCTATTTTATTTACGGTGTGTGATTATCGTGAATCAGATATTCCGATAATTAATTTCAGGACTGGGAGACTCAGATATTCTCCAGTCATGCAATTGTTTAAATTCAGATAATTTAAACGAGATGTTCAAGTCAAGAGAATCAGATATTCTCTAGGTTTCGGATGTTTTAAATTGTTGAGGATTTAAAACCAGTATTTTAAAGCAGTGTTTTAAAATCAATAATTTCAAATAAACTATTGTTTTAAAATAAGTGAATTATTTTAGCAATATCGATTTAGTTCGGGATTTTTCCGAAGACGGAAAATATCACGATAATCGAGCAATTGGTATTTAAAACGGATATTTTTTTTTTATTAACCGAGGCATGGGAGGCCATGCCTTTCCCCTCACCTCTCCCATGCCTCTCACGTTTCTTGTCCTCCAAATCAAAGAAAAATATAGATACATAAGTATAGTGCATAGAGAGAGAGAGTGCTTGCCATTTCTTGCTCACATTTTCGAGAGAAAGGGAGCAAAACGCAGCAACTTCTTCTTCTTCTTTCCCATTCACTTCTTCACTCCATCTTCTTGGCTTTTGAAGTAAACTGTCGAGAGAGAGAGAGAGAGAGAGAGAGAGAGAGATATCGAATAGCAACTACTTTCCTTTCCTCTTCTTCATTCCGTCATCACCATCATCCCTTCACCTCATTTCTGCGTAAAGGAGAGTGAGTTGCAGCTGCAGTTTTTCATCCTCATCTTGTTAGCTTCATATTGCCAAAAGAGAGAGGGAGAGAAGCAAGAAGTTGCATCCATTGTTGAGGAGAACTCCATCTCGTTGCAGCCATTCTTCACCATCGTTGTGTTTCCGGCGTCGTCGTTGGAAGCTTCGTCTCCATCGTTCCATCTCCTTCAAGCTTCTTCCAACTTTCTCCATTGTTATTTTGAAAGGTATTTCGAAAATCATGAGATATATATATATATATATAGGTTTGGTGTTGTGTTGGAAATCATGTTTTGAGTTTTCGAATCGTGATAAATGGTAGAAATGAGGTGGTTTATGTTGCAAAGCTTGTTGAGATGTTTTTATAGGATGTTAGATGGTAGGAATGAGTTCTAGATGTGCTTTGATGATTTGAATGCTTGTATACCGAGTTCCATAGCTTCTGTCGTCGTTCATACGACTCTCGGCCTCAGTCTCGCGCGACCGCGGGGACAAGCGCGAGCGTGCACAGGTCGCGCGCCCGTGCAAGTCGCGCGCACGCGCACTTCGCTTTCGGCAGACTTGCCACCCTTCGGTTAAACGAGCATAACTCCCTCGTTTTACATCCGATTGAGACACCGTAAATTTTGCCAAAAACTAGACTTAATTGGCTTTCAAATGGTATAGGTCTCATTCTCTAAATCGTTCTGAGTAAATTATGAAAAATCGGCGAAGTGGGGTCATGTTTCGGTTTTCATGAAATCATGGCAGTTCTGCCACCTTTTGGTAAAACGGGTATATCCGTTTCATTTGTTATCATCTTAAGCCACTATAAATTTTTAAAAATTCTAGACTTCCGTGGCTTTCTAATGGTATATATCTCAGTCCATAACTCTTCCTGAATCAGTCGTGAAAAATCTCCAAAGTCAGGACTTGTTTTCGGAAATTCGGGCAATTCTGCCACCTTCTAGTAAATCGGCTATAACTTCTTCGTTAGTTATTGCCTTGAGTCACCGTAAATTGTGTAAAATTCTACATTTCCGTGGCTTTCCAACGGTATAGGGCACGTTCCCTGCACCCTAGCGTGTCAAAACAGAAAATTCCGCAAAGTTGATCGTTGTGCAGAATGTTGTTTGATCTAAGTTTAATGATTGATCTTGTTTTTAGAAAATCGAATTGCGATGATGTTAAGGTATTGTTGATACCTGAAATGATGATGATATATGCCTTAATATTTCTAATAGCTAGGGTTGAGAATAACCCTTAAGCTAAGAGAATTTAGAACGGATACTAGACCCTAATAGGCCTTCGTTTCGTGTTGAGTCCTATCGGATTTGGATCAACATGCTAAGTGCATTTTTATATATTGAAGGCTAGCAGATCCGCAAGGGATAAGATCAGTGAGGAACTAGCTGCTGCAGTAATTAAAAACGTCGGTGAAAGGTGGGCTTTCTTTTCAACGGACTCTTAGTCCAAATAATGATTTAAGTTTTTACTCATCTGCAATTAATTATTTCTGATGCAAATAAATTATTGTCATGCATAAAATGTTTGTTTTGTATGATATCTTATCCGTATTTAGTTAGCTCGCAAGGGGCTTTTTAACTGTTAAATCGATCGGGCCTCGTGCTAACTTAGCGTGTTAACCGAGGTTAGTGTACACTTGGGTCGGTGATATTAGGAAGAGAGAAAGGCTGAGCGGAGCTATTCTTGACTAAGACATCGACGATGCTAAACGTGCAATGGAAAAGGCTGAGCGGAGCTATTCCTTGATCGGCGTTTAGTAATGGTATGTAGAGTGCGGAAAAGGCTGAGCGGAGCTATTCCTTGGCACTCGAGTGCGGAAAGAACTATTCCTTGGCACTCCGTTTGGATATGGATGAT
This sequence comes from Perilla frutescens, assembly GCA_026008535.1. Classification (NCBI taxonomy): domain Eukaryota; kingdom Viridiplantae; phylum Streptophyta; class Magnoliopsida; order Lamiales; family Lamiaceae; genus Perilla; species Perilla frutescens. Next base: position 43,052,725 of record BRKX01000001.1, read on the forward strand.
CATACAACAGAAAGGCGTACGCAAAGACAGAAAATGATTTAGTAAAACATAGGGCCTTTTCAGATAAAACCCCTATGTGTTTACTCAGAATGCATGATAATAAAACAGATTTGATAAATATTCATAATATCAGATATATATTATGATATATATTTTGGCAATGTGTTCACTGAGTATACTTGTACTCAGCCCTGCATATTTGTTTTGAAATGTGCAGGTTGAGTGTTGATGGTGCAGGGTGAAGTGCTGAGAGAGAGACAGTTGTTGAGTACAGGACTCAGAATATTTTCCTGTACTTTGATGTGCTATATTGCTTCCGCTACTTTTGTATAACCGAGTCAAGTCTTCAGTATGTCTTGAACTCGATGATACCTTTTGCTACTCTGAGGTATTTATTTATTCAGTTATATTTTGTGAATTGAAACTCAGTTCTGAATTAGAGTTCACTGCAAATATCGTTCCTGGATTGCAGTGGTTTATTCCTTTATTTAATTATTTCTGGTTCGCGTCTTGATCCATCCTTCATTGGGATCGAGTCGTGCCAATCACACGTCGCATTAATTGGATATTAATGTGGGGTCATGACAGAGTGGTATCAGAGAGATTATTGCTCTGAGCTCTAAGTTCTTTTCAAGTGAAGTCTAAGATTGTTCCTTAGACGGTTCAGTTTTTACTCCGAACTCTAAGTTCATTCAGTTAAGTCTAAGATTGTTCCTTAGACTGTTCAGTGATTAGTTAACAACTCTCAGCACTCCCTCACATCAAGCTCAACCAAAGAAAGGTATGGAATTGTCAAATTTCAGTATTCAGTTCAGGCCATTCAGATAATGGCGAGATGTTGAAAATCTTTCAGTTCAGGCTATTCAGATAATAGCAAAGTTATAAAAATTTCCAGTTAAGCCATTCAGATAATGGTGAGAATTTTTATAAAGTATTCAGATCAGGCCATCCAGATGTTGGCAAATTTTTATAAAATCATTCAGTTCAGGCCATCCAGATGTTGGCGATTTTATAAAATTTTTCAGTAAGACCATTCAGATAATGGTATGGTAAGACCAATCTGGGATTGGCAAAAGTTTTGTAAGACCAATCAGGGATTGGCAAAAGTTGTGCATCAGAAAAATGTTTATTAAAGCCCCTGTATGTTTTAAAAAGTTTGAATGATTTTTATTTCGTTGAGGCAAGCTTACGAAGCAGCAGCTAAGAAGGCACAAAGGTTGCCAGATTCCAGTTTTGCAGTTTAGATAATTGCAAAAGTTCAGTTATGTCAGGCTTTTGATAAGTCCGACTTCAAGTACAGTCGAATTTCAGATAAATTAGACTGTAAGAATTTTGTGCTATTATTTTATAATGAGCATGCAGTTTAGATCAGAGTGATCTAATTATTATCAGGTTGTGTCCATGAATTTAAGCCTCAGAGAACGTAGAGGAATTTAGAGGAATCTAGATTGCTTTAGTTCCCTTTAAGTTGGCTTTCATTTAAGAAAAGACTCAGCAAATGGAACCTGATGAAGAAATTCAACAAGTTCAAGAACTTGAAGGAAAAAGACAAGTTTCAGAGACAGATCCAGTTTCAGGAGGCATGATGATCAGGGATTCCAATTTCAGTAGCTGATGCATCAAGTCCTCGTTTCAGTAAGGTTTGCGAATTAGCGTTTCGAAACCTCGAACCGAAAGTATTTTGAGTCAGCGTCTCAAAATATACCAGTTCAGAAGTCGTCAAGATAGAATCTTGAGTATGCTAGTTCGAGTCAGCGTCTCGAACTAGATCTCTCAGAAGTTTTTACCTCGAGTTAGCGTCTCGAGGTAAACCAGCAGTATTTTGAGTTAGCGTCTCAAAATATATAAGAATGGAATGTTCAAGTTAGAAACTTGAAATGGAGCCAGCTGGAGAGAAAGTCCAGCTGAGCTGAAAAGTCAGCTGGAGAGAAAGACCAGCTGAACTGAAGGGTCAGCTGGAGGGTCTAACTGAAGAGCCAGCTGGAGAGACCCAACTGAAGAGCCAGTTGGAGAGTCCAACTGGAGGGTCAGCTGGAGAGTCCAGCTGAACTGGAGACCCAACTGGAAAGCTAATTGATGGCCAACTGATCATCAACTGAACTGAACTGAGTACAAGTTAAATCAACAAACTGGAGGAAGCACGGACTAGGCTATCCTGCGCTAGGTGCCCAAACCGGCACTGGGTAAAATTTTTGTCAGAATTTTCGATGATCAGTCAAGGAAGTTCAAGATCAGTTAAGAGTTTTCGAGTCAGCGTCTCGAAAATTTACTTAGAAAATGTTCTAAGTCAGAGAATTCATCAGTAAGAACTCATTTCAGTGCGATTTTGAGTGTGGAAATTATTCTCCTTTCAGTTTGGGAGACGTTAGAATTTCCAGTCAGTATAATGATCTTCTTAGAGCAATCATAATTTTCAGTTCAGTATATCAGTTGAGGATGAGTCCGAGAAGGATCCCTGGGAGGATCCGGAGTCAGATAAGGACCCCTCGGAGAATCCGGAGTCAGATAAGGACCCCTCGGAGAATCCGCAGTCAGAGGAGGAAGAAGACCCCTCGAAGGATCCAGGATGGTCGGTCGGCCAGAAGCTCGTCCGACTAGTTTAGCTTTTGAGCTATGTTAGTTGTATTTCGTATCAGGAGGATTTATTTTGTATGTACATTTCAGTAGTTGAATGTGTTCCCTAGAGGACCATTCTTGGGACGTAGGCATTCCCACTTTTTGAGACAGGAATGCGTTGGCTTGTGAGCATTCTGTCATCCAGGCATGGCTATTTTTGCAGAACCCATGCATCAGAAAATGTACTCGTAAGACCTCGTTTAAGGCAATTTCCCTGATATATATATATATATATATATATATATATATATATATATATATTTAAGCCTAGAAGGGCTGTTGACTTATGCTTCAGAATTTCAAAGTGTTTTGAGTGCTCAAGATATGTTAAGGATCAGTTAAAGCATGAGTTATTTTTACAGCAGTAGGCAATGACTTCGTTATGAATTATAATCTGAAATTATAATTGGAGAGTGGTACCACCCAGAGCAGCATGAGGAAGAAATGCGAATGTGAATCCCAGAAGACAAAATAGGCCTAGAGGGAGACCTCCAAGGCAAGAAACACAGGAAAGAGTGGAGGAAGAACAACAAGAAAGACAAGAGGAGCAAAGGGAGCAAACACCTCCACCACCTCCACAGCGCAGAATTGAGGAACTTTTTCTGCGACAGAACCCTCCATCGTTTGACGGAGCAAGAAATCCCGCTGATGCTGAGGCATGGATCCGGGTGATGGAGCGGATTTTTAATTTCCTCCGCTGTGATAACCAGGAGCGACTCTCCTATGTAGCATTTTAGTTAACAAGATCTGTAGATTTCTGGTGGGAGTCTAGAAGGAGGACCATGACTCCGGAGTAGCTTGATGCATATACGTGGGATCAGTTCAAAACTGGATTCTACGACAAATACATTCCCAAGACGTTCAGAGTCAAGAAGGAAGCAGAGTTTCATACTCTGAAATAAGGATAGATGTCCGTCACAGAGTACGAGCGAGTATTCTGTGAGTTGTCACGGTATGCACCTCTCCAGGTGGATACTGATGAGAAGATGGCATCTAAATTCAAATCAGGACTAAGGCATAAGATTGCCATGTCTTTGGCAAGTCGGGAAGACCTGACCTATGCCGAGTCGTTGAACAGGGCATTGGACATCGAGGCAGTAATGCCTGAAGAAAGAAAGGCCCCAGTATCAGCTCCAGCACCAACTCAGACTCCATCACAAAACTTTCAAGGGAAGAGAAAGTGGGATGACGGAGGTAACCAGAACAGGAACCAAAGCTACAGGAAGCCTTGGCAGGGAAACAGGCAACAGGGACAACATAATGCCCCTGTCCCGGAAAGATATGTGCCAGCACAAACTAACTATCCGTTATGCCAAGGTGCAATAAGCCGCACAAGGGAAACTGCCTGGTGGGCAGTTCAAGTTGCTATAACTGTGGCCAGGAAGGTCACTATGCGAGGTATTGCCTGAAGGCACAGCAGGGACGGAACCCTCAGCAGCTAAAGGCTCTGCAAGCATTGGGTCAACAGAGTCAGCAACAACAGCAGAGGCAGATGCATCAAGGAAATCTCAGGTCTTATGCAATGAACCCCAGTTCCTCCGGGAAAGGGAAGCAGAAAGGTAATCTTGCAGGTATGGGCAAACTTCATGGCATGCCTTTAGTTGTTTTATTTGATACTGGAGCATCACACTCCTTTATTTCAAAAGCATGCTGTGATAAGTTAGAGCTTAAAACTGAACGAGCTAGTCATAGAAAGAAGATTTTAACACCAACTGGCGGAACTATGACTACGACTCACATTTGCTCGAACATAGAAATAGACTTGGGATTAACTAGGATTTAGGGCCGATAATCTAAGTGTCCTACCGATGTGGGATACCGACGTAATCCTAGGGATGGATTGGTTATCAGAAAACCATGCCACGATCCTATGCAGCGAAAGGAAGATATCATTCCAAGTTCCAGGTGAAGAGCCAACAAGCTTTCACGGCATAGAGATGGGAAAGTTCACCCCAAGGATTTCAGCGCTACGGGCCAAGAAGATGATCAAGAGAGGAAATCAAGCTTTCCTGGTTTATCTGAATAAAGTTGATGATATAGAAAGAACAATGGAAGATGTTCCAGTGGTGCAATATTTTACAGACATTTTTCCAGAAGAATTGCCAGGATTACCTCCGAATCGACAAGTTGAATTCGTAATAGATTTGGAACTGGGAGCAGCCCCGATTTCCAAAGCTCCATACAGGATGGCCCCAAAGGAGTTTCAAGAACTCAAAATTCAGTTGCAAGAATTGTTAGACCTAGGTTTCATCCGACCTAGTGCATCACCAGGGGGAGCACCAGTCCTGTTCGTGAAAAAAAAAGACGGCACATTGAGAATGTGTATAGATTATCGTGAGCTGAATAAGCTGACATTGAAGAACAAGTATCCTTTACCAAGGATTGATGATCTTTTTGATCAGCTCAAGGGAGCAAATGTATTCTCGAAGATTGACCTAAGGTCTAGGTATCATCAGTTGAAGATCAAGTCAGAGGATATACCCAAGACAGCTTTCTGAACCAGATATGGTCATTACGAGTTTACAGTAATGCCATTCGGATTGACAAACGCCCCGGCAGTATTCATGGATCTCATGAATAGGGTGTTTCATCCATTTTTGGATTAGTTTGTCCTTGTGTTTATAGATGATATTCTCATCTACTCTAAGAATGAATCAGATCATGCAGAGCATCTGAGGACAGTGTTAGAAACACTAAAAACAGAACGACTTTATGCCAAGTTCAGCAAGTGCGAATTTTGGCTAAAGGAAGTAATGTTCCTTGGGCACATTGTGTCAGCAGAAGGCATAAAAGTAGACCCCTCTAAGGTAGAGGCAGTGCAGGAATGGAAATCTCCAACTACTCCTAGCGAAATCAGAAGTTTCTTGGGATGAGCGGGATACTATAGGAGATTCATAGAAGGATTCTCCAAGAAAGCTAGGCCAATGACACAATTGCTAAGGAAGGAAATCAAGTACCAGTGGTCAGAAGAATGCGAAGCAAGTTTTCAGGAGCTTGAGAAAAGATTGACTACGGCGCCAGTTTTAGCCATTCCAGTCAGTGATAAAGAATTTGTGATTTACACACATGCTTTGAAGAATGGATTAGGCTGTGTCTTAATGCAAGAAGGTAAAGTCATAGCGTATGCGTCCAGACAGTTAAGAATTCATGAGTTGAATTATTCTACGCATGGCTTAGAATTGGCAGCAATAGTGCATGCCTTGAAAATCTGGAGACACCACCTATACGGAGTTAGGTGTGAGATTTTCACAGATCATAAGAGTTTAATGTATTTTTTTTTAGCAGAAGAATTTAAATATGAGAGAGCGCAGATGGCTCGAAGTGATAAAGGATTACGACTGTGGAATCAGTTACCACCCAGGCAAGGCTAATGTAGTAGTAGATGCCTTGAGTCGTAAGACAAGCAGGTTGGGATTTCTCCTTACTCAGGAGGAGAAACTCATCAAGGATTTTGAAAGCTTACAGCTAGAGGTGGTTTACCCGCCTGAGACGATTGTATGTCGTGTTGCGACACCAGTAGCAGTACCAGATCTCCGAGAAAAGATAATTGAGGCACAGAGAAAAGATCAAACCATGGAAGAGATGCGTTCGAAGATCAGGTCAGGAAAAAAACGGAAAGTTTCAAAGAAGCATCAGATAATGCTATCCTTTTTGAAGGTAGGATATGTGTTCCACCCTGTCTTGAGCTTAGAAACGAGATCATGAACGAGGCTCATAATACTCCATATACAGCACACTCGGGAAGTACGAAAATGTATCAGGATTTGAGGCAGAAATCCTGGTGGGAAGGAATAAAATGAGACGTAGCTTCCTATGTTGAGCGATGTTTATCATGTCAACAAGTTAAGGCATTGCATCAGAGGCCTTACGGTGCGCTACAACCGTTAGAGATTCCCGAGTGGAAGTGGGAACACATAGCGATGGATTTTGTAACAGGCCTACCCAAGTCAAGACGAGGGAATATGGCCATATGGGTCATTATTGACAGACTCACAAAGTCAGCTCATTTCCTTCCGATCCGAGTTACGGATTGATCGAATAAGCTAGCTCAGAATTATGTCAGTGAAATTGTATGCCTTCAAGGTGTTCCTGTATCGATAACATCGGATAGAGATTCAAAGTTTACCTCAAGATTTTGGATTAGTTTACAGAAAGACCTGGGAACTCAACTCAATTTCAGTACAGCATTTCACCCACAGACAGATGGTCAGTCCGAGAGGACGATCCAAACATTAGAGGACATGTTGAGAACAGTGGTCCTAGACAGGGGTGGAAGCTGGGAGGAAATATTAGCGTTGATTGAGTTTGCCTATAACAATAATTATCAAGCAACCATCAATATGGCGCCATACGAAGCGTTGTATGGGCGAAAGTGCAGATCACCACTTTACTGGGATACAGTGGGTGAGAGAAGGATTCTTGGGCCAGACTCAGTGTCAGAAATGATTGAAATTGTCAGAAAAATCCATCAGAGGATTCAAGAAGCCCAGAGTCGGCAGAAGTCTTATGCTGATAAACGCTGTACAGATCTACAATTTGCAACATGAGACAAAGTCTTCCTGAAAGTATCTCCTTCCAGGGGAATAATAAGATTCGGCGAAAAAGGAAAGTTACGACCACGTTTTATAGGACCTTACGAGATCCTTGAGCGGATAGGCTCAGTGGCGTACAGATTGGCATTACCACCCAGTTTTGGTAATGTTCATAACGTATTTCATGTTTCTCAGTTGAGGAAATACGTGTATGATCCCAAGCATGTGATCCAGCACAACGAGATAGAGTTAGATTCCGATCTAACTTATGAAGAGAGACCAGAAGCCGTTTTGGACCGAAAAATCCAGGAGTTGAGGAACAAGTCTATTCCTCTAGTTAAGATCCTGTAGAGTCACCATGGTCAGGAAGAAGCGACATGGGAACTCGAGGATAAGATGAAAGTAAAGTACCCAGAATTGTTCCTCTAAAGTATGTAAATTTCGGGACGAAATTTATTTTAAGGGGGGTGGAATGTAATACCCCGAAATTCACTTACTGTTTAATTACAGTTAAGTGTGTGATTACTGTACGAGTACAGTAATTTCACGTCAGATTAGGGTCGAAAGTATCCGTTATATTCCATCGAATTCAAGGTCAATTAAAATTTCCGTGGGTGGATTAAATATTTCTGTTAGGGTTTCTCCTTTTCTGTATGGAAAGCCGGAATCGTAATTTCAGATAAATTCGATTCCTATTTTATTTACGGTGTGTGATTATCGTGAATCAGATATTCCGATAATTAATTTCAGGACTGGGAGACTCAGATATTCTCCAGTCATGCAATTGTTTAAATTCAGATAATTTAAACGAGATGTTCAAGTCAAGAGAATCAGATATTCTCTAGGTTTCGGATGTTTTAAATTGTTGAGGATTTAAAACCAGTATTTTAAAGCAGTGTTTTAAAATCAATAATTTCAAATAAACTATTGTTTTAAAATAAGTGAATTATTTTAGCAATATCGATTTAGTTCGGGATTTTTCCGAAGACGGAAAATATCACCATAATCGAGCAATTGGTATTTAAAACGGATATATTTTTTTTTATTAACCGAGGCATGGGAGGCCATGCCTTTCCCCTCACCTCTCCCATGCCTCTCACGTTTCTTGTCCCCCAAATCAAAGAAAAATATAGATACATAAGTATAGTGCATAGAGAGAGAGAGTGCTTGCCATTTCTTGCTCACATTTTCGAGAGAAAGGGAGCAAAACGCAGCAACTTCTTCTTCTTCTTTCCCATTCACTTCTTCACTCCATCTTCTTGGCTTTTGAAGTAAACTGTCGAGAGAGAGAGAAAGAGAGAGAGAGAGAGAGAGATCGAATAGCAACTACTTTCCTTTCCTCTTCTTCATTCCGTCATCACCATCATCCCTTCACCTCATTTCTGCGTAAAGGAGAGTGAGTTGCAGCTGCAGTTTTTCATCCTCATCTTGTTAGCTTCATATTGCCAAAAGAGAGAGGGAGAGAAGCAAGAAGTTGCATCCATTGTTGAGGAGAACTCCATCTCGTTGCAGCCATTCTTCACCATCGTTGTGTTTCCGGCGTCGTCGTTGGAAGCTTCGTCTCCATCGTTCCATCTCCTTCAAGCTTCTTCCAACTTTCTCCATTGTTATTTTGAAAGGTATTTCGAAAACCATGAGATATAAAGATATATATATATATATAGGTTTGGTGTTGTGTTGGAAATCATTTTTTGAGTTTTCGAATCGTGATAAATGGTAGAAATGAGGTGGTTTATGTTGCAAAGCTTGTTGAGATGTTTTTATAGGATGTTAGATGGTAGAAATGAGTTCTAGATGTGCTTTGATGATTTGAATGCTTGTATACCGAGTTCCATAGCTTCTGTCGTCGTTCATACGACTCTCGGCCACAGGTCGCGCGCCCGCGCAAGTCGCGCGCACGCGCACTTCGCTTTCGGCAGACTTGCCACCCTTCGGTTAAACAAGCATAACTCCCTCGTTTTACATCTGATTGAGACACCGTAAATTTTGCCAAAAACTAGACTTAATTGGCTTTCAAATGGTATAGGTCTCATTCTCTAAATCGTTCTGAGTAAATTATGAAAAATCGGCGAAGTGGGGTCATGTTTCGGTTTTCATGAAATCATGGCAGTTCTGCCACCTTTTGGTAAAACGGGTATATCCGTTTCATTTGTTATCATCTTAAGCCACTATAAATTTTTAAAAATTCTAGACTTCCGTGGCTTTCTAATGGTATATATCTCAGTCCATAACTCTTCCTGAATCAGTCGTGAAAAATCTCCAAAGTCAGGACACGAGTTGTTTTCGGAAATTCGGGCAATTCTGCCACCTTCTAGTAAATCGGCTATAACTTCTTCGTTAGTTATTGCCTTGAGTCACCGTAAATTGTGTAAAATTCTACATTTCCGTGGCTTTCCAACGGTATAGGGCACGTTCCCTGCACCCTAGTGTGTCAAAACAGAAAATTCCGCAAAGTTGATCGTTGTGCAGAATGTTGTTTGATCTAAGTTTAATGATTGATCTTGTTTTTAGAAAATCGAATTGCGATGATGTTAAGGTATTGTTGATACCTGAAATGATGATGATATATGCCTTAATATGTCTAATAGCTAGGGTTGAGAATAACCCTTAAGCTAAGAGAATTTAGAACGGATACTAGACCCTAATAGGCCTTCGTTTCGTGTTGAGTCCTATCGGATTTGGATCAACATGCTAAGTGCATTTTTATATATTGAAGGCTAGCAGATCCGCAAGGGATAAGATCAGTGAGGAACTAGCTGCTGCAGTAATTAAAAATGTCGGTGAAAGGTGGGCTTTCTTTTCAACGGACTCTTAGTCCAAATAATGATTTGAGTTTTTACTCATCTGCAATTAATTATTTCTGATGCAAATAAATTATTGTCATGCATAAAATGTTTATTTTGTATGATATCTTATCCGTATTTAGTTAGCTCGCAAGGGGCTTTTTAACTGTTAAATCGATCGGGCCTCGTGCTAACTTAGCGTGTTAACCGAGGTTAGTGTACACTTAGGTCGGTGATATTAGGAAGAGAGAAAGGCTGAGCGGAGCTATTCTTGACTAAGACATCGACGATGCTAAACGTGCAATGGAAAAGGCTGAGTGGAGCTATTCCTTGATCGGCGTTTAGTAATGGTATGTAGAGTGCGGAAAAGGCTGAGCGGAGCTATTCCTTGGCACTCGAGTGCGGAAAGAACTATTCCTTGGCACTCCGTTTGGATATGGATGATCATACAACAGAAAGGCGTACGCAAAGACAGAAAATGATTTAGTAAAACATAGGGCCTTTTCAGATAAAACCCCTATGTGTTTACTCAGAATGCATGATAATAAAACAGATTTGATAAATATTCATAATATCAGATATATATTATGATATATATTTTGGCAATGTGTTCACTGAGTATACTTGTACTCAGCCCTGCATATTTGTTTTGAAATGTGCAGGTTGAGTGTTGATGGTGCAGGGTGAAGTGCTGAGAGAGAGACAGTTGTTGAGTACAGGACTCAGAATATTTTCCTGTACTTTGATGTGCTATATTGCTTCCGCTACTTTTGTATAACCGAGTCAAGTCTTCAGTATGTCTTGAACTCGATGATACCTTTTGCTACTCTGAGGTATTTATTTATTCAGTTATATTTTGTGAATTGAAACTCAGTTCTGAATTAGAGTTCACTGCAAATATCGTTCCTGGATTGCAGTGGTTTATTCCTTTATTTAATTATTTCCGGTTCGCGTCTTGATCCATCCTTCATTGGGATCGAGTCGTGCCAATCACACGTCGCATTAATTGGATATTAATGTGGGGTCGTGACATCTGCACATGCAAGCATCTGATATGCTTGAATCGAGTTGAGATTTCAAGATAAATTTATGGTGGCTTTACAGGGACTATATTTGAGCGATTTAAAAAATCTACCAAATATTTTTCATAATGATGATTTCTTCAACATAAATACTAACAATACATGCTTTTTTAAAATAGTTGGTTAGAACTAATTTTATTTTTATGTTAAACAAATTGTTGGATACACATTTCATTAATATAACAATTCATTTGAATGAATTCTCTGAAAATTAACGGAAAAAATGATTATACTCCAATACATTTGTTCGATCCTTTTTATATTATAAATTTATAATACATTGATATTTGTATAATTGATAGGTGATATTCATAAACTTGATTAATGTTAATCCTTAATTTCAATTTTCAATGATTATTATATGTGTATATATAGTTATACTTTATACTAATATTCATTAAAAGATTATTAATTTAATAAGTAAGTTAATAACTACTTTGTAATTCTATTTAGTTTTATATTAATAATTTTAATTGTAGTTTCAGAAGGTATTGCATGTCATGAAGGTCTTATGCTGACTCGCGAATTTGGGAGGTCGAAGTTAATTGTTGAATTTGATTGTCAAGGACTTTATTAGCAGCTGCGTGGAGAAGTGGAAGATATCTCTTATAGATGTGCACATTGGCAATTAATCCAGATTGAAACCCGAACTTTTGAGCAAGTTACTTTTAGTTAAGCTAGAAAAACTGTCAACTCTATGGCTCATTATTTGGCAAATTTAGTTGTCAGTAACCTCGTTTTTTCTCTCTTACTGTTGATGTCTTGGGGTTTTTTTTTTTTTTTTTATGTTCCATATGTTGAACAAATTTTCAATTAATAATTGAGACACACTTGTGTAAGACCGTCTACAGATGTCTTACGTTAGACGGATCTCTATTTGACCCATGAGGTGGTCCCTCTCCATTTTTTTTTCTTTTCTAGCGGTCCCAACTCTCCCTCCCATCCTCCTCTTTTTTTTAGTTTTTTTTTTCATTTTTTAATTTCTTCATTTTTTTACAAATATATATTTCTTTATTTTTTGAATTAATATATATTTTTTGAAATAAATATATATCATAAAATGAAATTAATGAACCCTAAAATTGAATTGAATTAATTTAACTTTTTTATCCGGTAGGTTGCCCAGTGCATTCGCTCGACGCGAACACGTGGGTTCATGCACTGTACTTGATGTAAAATGAAGATTTAAAAACAAACTGAATTTTTTTTTAAAAAAAAAAAAAAGGAAAAGGAAATGGGAGTTGTTAGACACTTCATAGCTAATGATACTCGCTTTATTGCTAGTGAAACTTCACTTCATATGTAATGACACATACACACACACACATAAATGTTATTAGTTGTTGATCAATTTTTTTTATTTCAAAGAAAACTAAGAGCCCATGATTTTTGTGTTTTGAAAAATTATTTTAAAAAGTAATACTCGGTAGAGAGATACCAATAAAAGCATATATGTCATGATCTAAAAAATAAATAGAAAAAAAATATTGCATACTTGATGATACTTCAATTTATATTAAGTGATACTTCAACACATAATTAGTGATTTTTTTTTGGATGTCGAAATAATTAGTGATATTTTATCTCATACATGGTAGTACTTGTTATTTGGAGAATCAACAAACTTATTAAAAAAAAATAAAAAAAAATGAATCAACTAAACTAAAACCCATATTATGATTTATGTAGAAAATAATTTATTTATTTTCTTCTTAACATGTGAAATCACTTCATAGTTGATGATAATGCATTCATATTAACTGATACTTCGACACATAATCAGTAAATTAGTGATAGTTTACTTCATATATAATGATACTTTTACATTATACATAGTGATACAAGCATGGATATGTGGAACCCACATGCCTGATTGTTTTTGCCAGCTTGGCAGGTTTGGATGGTTTTTTGGACAGCTTTAGGTCTTATTTGACCCGTCTAACACAGAAGACCCGTTAGATAGCTTCATATAAATTTTTGTCTTAATACTTTAGTTGGTTTTCACAAAAGAAAAAAAAGAAAAAGAAAAAAAAAAGGATATGTGAGAACTTAGTATTTTATTAATTCTTAATTTTGAAAGAATTAACACTTATTATTTTCATTAAACATAATTTATTAGTTTTTTAGGGAATAATTTGTTACATTTAACCGAAATAGAATTATTATTTTTATTTACAAAGTAAACATCTACAAACTACCCTTCAAACCGGACTATCTCCTTAATACCAAATAAATAACAACAATTAAAAAAAATTGAATAGTAAATACTTCAATCACTATTAAATTTTAATTTTCCATGTTTCTGGATTTTGTTGATAAAATATATATCGTATCTCAGTATTTTTGATAAAATAGAATAACTATAACCCAAACAAAGTTAGGAACTATAGTCAATATGAATTGATCAGTTCATTCTTCATTTTATAATATAATTGAAAATAATAATTATCTCATTAATAATAAAATAATTTTATGGAAATCCCCTTCATTTTTTAGGGTTAATTGCCTTAAAAAAATCATGAACTTTGAACTTATAAGTTGCAAAAATTTAACATGAACTTTAAAAGTAGGCAATTAAAACATCAATTTTGAATTTATGTGTTATTCAATATCCCCATTTTTTCATAAAATAAATTGACCTCTAATTCAACATACATGCAAATTGCTCGTCTCTTCGAGCCCATAATGACTCAACCATCAATTTTTGAAAATGATGTCAAAATAGCCACAATCGTATGTTGGATTGAAGATCAATTTATTTTATAAAATTTTGGTGATGTTGAATAACACACAAATTTAAAATTGGTGTTTTAATTGCCTACTTTTAAAGTTCATGTTAAATTTGCAATCAAGCTCAAAGTTCATGATTTTTAAGGCAATTAACCCCCTTTTTAAAATAGGATACTTATTTTATTTAAATAATTAGGTGGAGATTTGGAATCAACACGTTCAAAATCACCATCATATCTTATAATACATAAACTATATGTGCAAAACCTCCTTTCACTATTAGAAGTTACATATTACATATACTCAATGTAAATAATTTTTGTATATTTTAATAAAAATCATTAATGTAAAATAAAAAAAACCTTATATTATATATACAATAGTATATTAAATCATTAAAGATAAAATATACTCGGACATAGGTGAAACTTTAACATAAAGATATGTCAATAACCTAGTCTCCGCCACCTCAACTCCTCCAACATCTCCCAATCTCTTATAAATTTTCAGTAATACTGGATGCATAACTTTAATTGTTCTTTAAAATTACCACCATGTATTCCAAAAATTTATATCGGAGAACATTGCTAATATTATGTTGAAAAATAGAACCAAATGCTACTAATTGCATCATCAATAGGAAGAAAAAAAATGATAAATAATACACAACCAATCAAACTTGTTTATAGAGATTGAAATATTCAAATAACAAATAAAATGTAATTGATTAAGACAGTTTCACGAAATAATGCAAATAGACATAACTCCATCTTTTTTTTTCAATAAAGCTTTAAATGGTAAACAAAGAATAGGATACCAGTATTTATAACATATTTTTGTTATGGTATTAATTAATTTATTAATTTATTTACAATGTACACTAAATATTTTTTTAGAATATGTATAAATATCACATTATTTGCGGATAATAACTATGATTGACCAATCAACCTATATATTAATTAAGGTAATTATCAATAATTTTTAATAAATTTGACAAAGCGACAATGGTCATCCAACATATATCATTAATAAATCAAATATTTAATAGACTAAATTTTTGCCAAACTTAATAAACTAATTATTTTTTTAATAAACTAAATATTTGTCCAACTTAAAATATTATACAATTCCAGGATATAGCAATCTATATCTGACATCTTATAATGATATATAAGTATTGGATATGCATTAATATAATATATATAATTGCGGGTGTGTTTAATGTACATTTAACTAAATTATGTTATCATTAAGAAATTAAATCCTTAATAACTAAATTTTTGCTAAACTTAATAAGCTAATTTTTTGCCTAACGTTTTGAAAATAAGATATCAAAATTATAGCATGTACCTGATTATATAGTCCCATTATTTTTTAAAAATTAAAAGCTAACTACTTTTTTTAAAAAGTTATAAACTTAAATAGAGATAATATTGGAAGTTTAGCTTCCGTATCATCTTTTCATAAATTTTTTTCATCTGCGTGCGAGTACAGAATGGATTATATAATTGGGATGAGGGATGTATATACCAAAAGAATAATATATAACAATAGAACTTTTTTCAATAAGTAAATTCATAATTACTTTGTTATTGCAAATACATTACTTCTTTTTCAATGAATTACTTTGTTTATTAAGACAAACGGTCTACACATCATATTATAATTTAATATGGGAATTAATGGTTTAATAATTAATTAATAGGGAATTTGTATTTGGAATTCCAATATGTGGGAATGATTTGCATAACTGATGTATCCAGTTTATTCCCCATTGCAATCGGTGGGAATAATGATTAAGGAGAACGATTTAAATGAAATAAATTACTGATATTCATGTCATTTGTGATATAATTTGTAATAGCAATACATCTCAAAATTTTTAGCATTAAAACACTCATAAAATTCCAACGAAACATATTCCATATTGTATATAAATGTTGTAATAGAAGAATGAATAAAATAAAAAATTCAAACAAACAATTGAGAGTTACATGAGAATTACTACAATCAAATATACAAAATCCTACCTCAACTAACAAAATAATAATAACAATAAAAAAACACCCTAGTGTTACAAAAGCTTGTTAGGAGCAGCACACTTCTTCAATTTTGACTCATTTTCATAATTAAATGGCAAGATGAAACTATTTCTTCGTTGATTCTTTTTGTGCAATTCATGCAGTGATTGATGTGGATTGGTGCAAGACAAATCACTTTTCTTTATTCATAGTATCCCAAAAAAAATGGATAGACAACTTTTGCACTCTATACAATTGTCTAAGTAAGGTGTGTTGAAATCAATGGTTAATAAGATGTAAGTATTTATAGGTAAATATGAGGTGATAATTTTGGATATTTCTAAATTCATATAGTATAGTTATTGAAAAATATATACTAATTGAATTATATTAGGAACATTTTGCTTAATTGATTCAATGTATTATGAAAGTTTGGTTGATTGGTTAATTAAATGTTGACTAAACGTATTCTAATTATTGAAACATCCTAATTGTATTTGATTGATTAATGATTAGTTATTAAAAATTCATTATTATATATGGCATAATAAATAGAATAAATATATATATTCTCAAATATATATATATATATAGATGTTTATGGGAAGAGTTTAGGAGAAATTATAGAAATTCATCCACCAAATTATGTATCAATATGGTATAATTTTTAAAACTTTAAAATTTAAAATAAGATGTATAACCGTAAATAGTACAAATTATTATTATTATTATTATTATTATTATTATTATTATTATTATTAATTAGATTAAATTAAATTGTTGCATAAAAAAATAAACTTACTAAATGTAGTAAGTGGTTTTGGCGGGAAAATTGTACTTACTAAATAAGGTATAACTTCTTGTTTTTATACATATTAAGATTAAGATAAGATGTAGATATATCTTAATTAAGCCTACAAGCAACATATTCAACGAGTGCGTCCACTTCTTATAAAGAAACAATACATGTAGACATATGATATTACATTATTAACCTTAAATTATATATATTGTAGGGATGTAATAATCAAATCAAATTTCAATAAATTATTCCTTACGTTTCTTGATAAGTGTCATTTCTCATTCTGGATAAATGTACACATATTAATAAATATATTAATTAGATAATCAAATTATATTATACATCATTATGTAAATATATTATGATTATTTTAAAATATAGATGAAGACAAATATGAGAAAAATACAAATTTTTTTCCTATAATCAAATCAAATCCGTCACCCCTTCAATAATATTCACGAGTCCTCCACTGCCTCTGCCTCCATAGCCAAAATCCCTCAATCCTTGCCGACGACGATGAGCAGAAAAACATCTGGTTTTGCAATTGATCTGATTCGTACAGGACGGTTTGCGGCTTTCTCATCTTCCCCTAAATTCGGCATTTCTATTCGACCATTCTCTTATTTCTGTTCGAATTTTCATAATTTCAGTAGCAAAGATGGGTCTTTCCCACCTAAGGCGCCCAGAATAGATTTCAGCTGTGTTAAAGAATTAGATGATGCTATTCAATTGTTTCACGATATGGTGAGAATGCGGCCACAGCCTTCTGCTCCTGCGTACAACTACTCTTTTGCCCTTTAAGTGTTCGACGAAATGCGTCGAATGTGTGCCCCGATTAATGAGTACACATTGAGCATCGCCAGACTTTGGTTTTGTAATAATGAGCATCTGCTTCAAGAGCGGTTGCGAACTAGATGCTACAACATTCGGCACCCGCATTAAAGGGATATTTTTAGACGAATAAGGTCGCTGACGCTGTGAAATTGTTCAAGAAACTTTTGGATTTTGGAATATGCGAGCCTAACGATGTTATGATTCTAACCGTGATTGATGGGCTTTGCGAAGCTGGACAGATCATTGCAGCCCATGATTTGCTTTGTAGATTAGAAAGAACTACGTGGAGGCCTAACTTTGTGGCTTATAGCGCATTAATTGACGGGTAATGTAAGGGTGGACTGGTGGATGATGCTTTCCAGCTCTTGTCCAAGATGATTGACAAGGGTATTTCATATAATATTTTCATTTATAATTCGATGATCAGGGGCTGTGTGATGTTGGTAGATGGAAAGATGTTAAGCATTTGTTGAATGAAATGTCTAATTCTAACATATCTTCGAATGCTGTCACTTTCAATATATTGGTGGATGCGTTTTGCAAGGATGGAAAGGTGAAAGAGGCTGAGGATGTATTGGAAATTATGAATGCAACAAAAAATATTTGTTCTGGTATTTTCACTTATAGTGCGTTGATAGGTGGATATTGTTTGCTGGGGGAAATGAATAAAGCAAAGCAAATATTTGATACCATGGCGGACAGGGGCCTTAAGCCCAATATTGTAAGCTATGGGAGCTTAATCAACGGATATTCCAAGAAGGGAAGAGTGGATGAAGCTTGGCTTATTTTTCTTGAAGTTCCATGTAAGGGTTTGGAGCATAATACATGTACTTATAGTAGCATGATACATGGATTATTTAGTGAACATAGATTTGCTGAGGGCTGGAAGCTTTTCAAGGATATGGAAGCTCGACGAGTATATCCTGACTTGTATACTTATAGCATATTGTTGGATAGGTTGTGCAGGAATAGGGAGACTGATGAAGCTCTTTCGTTGCTGAGCATGATTGAGGTGCAAGGAGTTAATCTTAGTAGAGTTGTGTATGGTGCTCTGATTAATGGATTATGCAAAAACGGAAAGCATGATGTTGCAAGAGATATTTTCAACCAACTTCCTTCTAGTGGTTTGCAACCTAATGTTTTTATCATAATACGATGATTCATTCACTTTGTGAAGAAGGGTCCATGGAGGAGGCAAAATGTATGCTTATAGAGATGGAGAACCGTGGTTGTGGTCCCGACAGTGTGACATACAATGTTATTGTCCGGAGTTTGCTGAAGAAAACGGAACTTCACAAGGCCATACCAATGTTGGAAGAAATGTGCAGAAGGGAATTCTCAGCAGATGACTACTTTTTCCATGCTAATCGATCTAGTGCGAGGATTGACTGAAGATGAAATTTTTCTCAAATTAATGGAGAATGTTTTGCCCAAGGAAATTGTCGTGTAAAATAGAGCATAACTGCTGATGTGCATTGTTTTTTTTTTTTTTTTCCGTTGCATTTGTTGATTTGCAATCAAATGCTAGAAAATTGCATTGCAAACTTTTGCAAGATTCTGCAACTACTACTTCTAGGTACACAAATTATGGTAGATGTGAAATTCATTTTTTTTTTCCTCGATCTATAATTTGCAGCTGTGAAGCATATGATATCCCTGCTAAAACGGCCTCAGATATGCATTCAGCCTTATTTTTCATTTTCACAGTAAGGAGGTTGGGTTCCATACTTTTATTTCAAGTTTCTCTAAAAAAAAACTCCCTCCGTCCCAATAGCAAGGTGTGGACCTTGCAAACGGGACGGAGGGAGTACTATATTTGTTGTCAAGGTCTTGTAAAACAATATTGTTTGCAATCATCAAATAATAAAATGAAGTTAGGGGAAATATATCAATTCGGTGCAAACACAATACTCTAATTACTCAAAATATTATATTAGAACTTACTCTTGAAATCTGACTGAAGATCTGATGTTCCACCCATTTTTTTGCTGTTGAAAATTCGAAAATCTGGGTAGGTTGAAGTTCTTGGCAAATTTTCATAATTAAGAGTCATTCCGGAAGAACTTCGTGAAGGATATGAGGAGAGAATTTGAACTTATTTAAACGGAGCATTACGATAGTTTTCATGGAAAATATAGACCATATGTATTAGGTGCGATGCTATACATATTTGATTAATTCTTTGTAATTGATTAATATAGTTTTCATGGTTGTTTTTTTATAAATTAACTAGTTTATGTTAATTTTTATATTTATGCAGTTATGCTAATATAAATTGCTACGGACCTGGTGAACATATTGTTTATTTTTGTCAATTAATTTAAGAAAATGACAGAAATGTTGTTTTGGAAAATTATTAATGGTTTATTTATTCATTTTTGTTGTATTGATTAAATTTATTTATTGTTTAAGAAGGAGCCAACCTTCTAATCCGCGTGTTTTTTGTGTTTTCAATCTTAAATTTACCATGGGAACTATTGGGAAATATAGTTCTCATTTCATTTTTGAAGTTCTCTGCTTTTTTTCTCTATTTACTTTCCTATAAATTGTTTTTCTACTTGGACATAATTAGATTTAAAATTTTAAGGGTCATTCTATATTTTGTTATTTATGGCTTAAAATTAATATAAATAGATACTTAAATGCATTATTTTTATCCAATATGAAATTTGTTCGGTTATGTTGGAATTTTTATTTATTATAATTTTATGTTGTAATATTAGGCTAAAATCCTTTCTATTGGGCTTAAAGAATAATACAAAATAATGTCAATGTGAGCTTAAAGAATAATACAAAATAATGTCGATGTGAGCTCTTAGGAAAGATCAACCTATTATCGAGTAACAGTTTATCTGTTGAGCAACAACCCTTCCACTAGGCACCAACGGGTCACTAAGGCCGACTTTCGTCCCTACTTAACAGGTGGTCTTGCCGTCAAGCTCCCTTCCGACTTTGCACTCGAGGGCAAATCTCCTTCAATCCGAGGAAACCTGTGGACGCCTCCATGACTTTTTTGGGAACCTTTGATCTGTAACTTTTTTTAACATAATCCCAACATATTTCAACATTTTTATGTTCTTTAATCTTTTTACTTTCAATAATATAACACTATAGTATATAGAATATAAAAAATATATTTCCTTGTTTATTTTACAGTCTCATGTAATTTTGATATTATCACAATTATTCTGTAAACTGGATCATAAAATATATTCAATTCTTTTTAAAATCTAGAAAGACATACTTTTAATTATAATAGATGGTTGATATAATTTTTTTAAAGAAAGAGCCAAGATTAATCCAAAATAACAGGTTAAAAGTGCGATTGATCCAAATATAAGAATAAGAGCCCATTTTAAGGGCAATACGAAATACATGAGCTAACAAATGAAATATGGTTGTATGTATAGACATCCTATAAATTAAAGGGTTACTTGCTAAAAAATTCACCACTTTTAAACAAATTTGTAATTTAAACACAACTTTTAAAACGTTATAATAATAACTCAACATTTTAATTTGTAGCAAATTCAACACTCCTAATTTTTTTCCGATAATTGAAATTATGATAGCGCGATACTTTTTCCATGTGTACACATTAATTCAATTTTGAAGTGTCGAAAATGAGTTATTTTTATTGTGCAACATCAGTTTTTTAATAGTCGAATTTTTTTTAGACATTTATTTTGCTAATAATTAAAAGATTGGGTTATTATTACAATGTTTTAAAAGTTGTGTTTAAATTACTAACTCATTCAAATGCATTGAATTTTTTAGCAGTTAACCTTAAATTAAATTATAAGTTATAACAATCACTTAAGGAAATTGTTAGTTTCCAAAAAAATCATTATCTTTGAAAATTGTACACAACTTTTAAAATGACACAATAATAAGCCAATATTTTGATTTGTAGCAAATTCAATACCCAGAAATGTCCATCAATCACAATTATGATATGGCAATACTATTTCCACATGTGCGGAGTCATTTTTCCAATTGGCGAAAGAAAAAATAAGAATGTCTATTTTGCTATGAATCAAAAAATTAGGTTATTATTGCAATATTTTAAAAGTCGTATTTAAATTATAAACTCGTTCAAAGATGTGAAATTTTTGACAATTAAATCCTTTAAAGAAATTATATCAATAGAAACAGAAAGAACGCGAATGAATAAAGATGTAACATGTTGAAAGACATACGCAAAATCCAGCTAAACCAAAATCAACCTTTAATTTCAAATCTCAAATAGTGTGAAGAGTTTCAACTCATTACAAATCATCTGCACCAAAATGTTTCAAGAACGCACCTTGCATGCAAATACGAGTAACGCAAGATCAACTTTGAAGCAATTTCTTCGAACAATGAATGCAACGGACATTATATACAGGGTTGAAGGATAGCGATGACGAGCTACTTTCGTATTTGAATGCCAGAGATGCCTTTTAACCCCATCTTCAATGCAGTTTTGCGGTAGAGTGCAGGCGGCTTCTGTAACCCAATAGATGCGGCAAACCGGTTGGCCAACTCGACCAGCGTTGTTTTGTCCCTGCCAATGGCATTGATCGAGCTATAATAACCAAGCCAGGCATGATAAGCTGCTTCTTTGATACTAGTATCAATCTTCTCCATAGTCTCTTGTATCTGCAATTGTATTGAAAATCCAATCTTTACGTAGGAAGCCAACAAGTGATGACAAAAGAAAATCAACACGAGCAGATACATCTACCACTGAAATGCATTGAAAGAGTTTTTAAGACAAATTTCATGGCATTATCTGCTCTTGCCAACAGCCAACTGTAACATGGTGTGGTTGCAAGAATACATACATAACCATAGGCCAACTGGCTCATTCCATACTCTAAAGAAAGTGAAATGCCCAACACAGAGAAGACAAAGGTACAGAAAGATGTTCCTCAATTATGAAGGTTAGCTGGGGAATCGAGATACTTTCCATCTCCAGAGCATCTGAGTACTTTAGCTAAGGAAAATAGTTCATACAAAGTTTTCCAATCATATACGAATTCCCCCTTCAAACTCTTTTAGATTCATCATTAATTTGTATGCTTTCATTTACCACAATAATTAGCTTGACCAATTATGGAGAAGAAATCCCATACCTTCTGGTTAACATCAGGATCCATTTGTAGCGAAGGGAGTTTCTCAAGTGGAAGATCCTTTATATCATCTAAGAAAAATTGTTCCCATGGCGCAAGCAATAGGCATCCTTCACCTTCTTTCCCTTGCCGTCCTGTTCTTCCGAGTCTATGAATATATTGCCCTCGATCTGGAGGAATGCCAACCTGAATGTACAAACATTAAAACATAATCTAGATAAAATGCATGTATAGGGAAGGAGCACTCCAGAAAGAACAATATAAGAAATAAAGAAGGTACGATTAGGAAATCCTTTCAACACCTACAAAGCCAAGAATATTACCAAATAGACAGGAAGCATTGTTTGTTAAAAGAGCTAGAAATCCCAACAAGCAGAGTTCAGGATATTGTAAGAAAAATACATAGAATCACCTGAATGACTAGAGTAACATCAGGATAGTTCAACCCTCGTGCTGAAACATCAGAAGTTACCAGAACCATTTGTTTGGCTTCCTTAAATTCTTCAGAGACCCGAGTACGATAGAGTGGAGGCTTTCTGGAATGTATCTCTCTAACATTCAGTTTCATCTCTCGGAAAAGGGAGAACATTAGTGATGTCATCATTGCAGTTGCGCAGAAAACAATAACCTGGTAAATCAAGTTCAATCTATGAGAATGAGACAATTGAGTTTTAATAATTCCTACGAGAAAAGCAACAGCAACCTACCTTGTACTCAGGCACTTCTGATATATGGCTCTTTAACAGATGGTGTACTATATGAATATGCTGCTCATGGTGTGCAACAAGGTAAAATTGCTTAACCTGCTTGAGAAGTCATAGGTCACCAAGCTAGTCTTCTAGACAACTTATATTTCATATAATGAAAAGAGCAGGAATGGGCAACATTTAGACTATAAGATCCATACTAAAATATACCTTTGCATTCGTCTCCACAGATTCAAGTCCCAGGGTATTTATATAGGCATGTTCTCTTTTCAGAACAAGCTGGGATATTCGACGGACCTGAGATTGTACAATAGGGGCATTGTAAGCAATAGCTTGATCATATCTCTAAGACTAAATCTCTATTAAATAATAAATAAGAAGCAAGATCAAAAGTTAAACCTCCTTTGGGATTGTAGCTGAAAATAGTAAAGATTGCCTCTTGCGAGGCAAACAATCAACTATTTTCTCCATATCCTTACGAAATCCCAGGTCTAGCAAGTGGTCTGCTTCATCAAGTACAAGCATCTGCAGTCCCATCAAGCGCGCTGAAATGCCAGACCTGTTCTCAATGTGATCCAGCAATCTACCGGGAGTTGCAACAAGTATCTGCAAACATCAATACTCTTCATTTAAAAATCAGTAAACAATAGTGAGAAAAATTATAGTTTCCAGGCTAATCTCCCACACAATTTGGAAAATTCTAAGACATGTGCATACCTGGCAAGGATCCGATTCAAGGCGTTTTTGATCAACTTTAAATCGTGTCCCTCCAACTAAAGTTAGCACACCTATGCCATCATGGTGCTTCAGGAGTACATTTGCTTCAGCTGCTATTTGACTCGCAAGTTCTCTAGTAGGGCAAAGAATAAGAACATAAATAGGTGGCACCCGCTGATTAGTAGTCTTACTCGATGCCTTCAGAACTGTTTCAATAGCAGGAAGCTGTATATGTTTAGCAGAAGAATGAGAAAGATAAATAAATTAAGTCAAGAATAAAACAACAAATCAAAAGTGTAGGGATATACCAAAAAAGCAACACTCTTGCCCGTTCCAGCCCTAGATTTGACCAAAGCATCCTTACCTATGACCAAGAGTAGTCAATCTCAGATCATCAAAAACAAGCAAAGAATTTCATTCCATAGACTGAAGAAGTGTAGTATAAAGGATCCAGGGGTTTTGCACCATTCTTTCTATCAACATCTAATTATTCAAGAAACAAAATCCTAATCTTGCATCTGACTGCAATCCAAATGTTGCATGGTACCTAAAATCAAGACCATATCGACAACCAGCAGAGTGGGTGTAATGTGCAACAATGGACATGAGGTTATCCATTTGTACTTAACCGGCAAACTAAATTATACATCAAATATTTCTTTCAAGATAGAGTTTGTGACACTGCTGAATAAATAGAGGAGTTCACCATTCTCCAGTATTCAAAGAGCAAGAACTAAATGACTAAGCTCTGAAGTAGTGAGTTGACTGAAGTAACAAGCAAGAACTATGCGACTAAGCTCTGAATTAACAAGTTGACTTAAGAGCTATGCAACTGCAAACCTTCAAGGCATGCAGAAAGGGTCGCCTCTTGTACTGTGGTCATATGTGCATAACCGGCCTCTGTAAGTGCTCGGACTGTCAATGGAGATACATCACACTCATCAAACCTGAAAAACGACCATCCACGTTTTCCAATCAATTAAAGAATAGAAATTTGCCACCATAAGAATAAGAAGATTCCACATTTTTCACAAATGAAACCCCACCAACCTTTTGTTACTTAGATTCGATTCTTCTTCTTCTTTTCCCAATCCCACTTCCTGCAAGCTCTTCCACTGTTTCATCTCCTCTCGAATTGTGTGAACCTCCTGTGAAAAATCAACCTCATCTTCCAATTGTTGCAATGGCACTCGCTTCTTGGTTTTTTTATCATACTTCCCTAATGCCGCACTACTACTCAAAATCTTCCTGTTACTTTCTGTTTCTACACCATCATCGTAGTCATCACTGTCATCATCTGACGAATTTATTCCCCTACCTCGAAATCTAGGCCATTTCGTCCTTCCCTTCCCACCAGAACTCACTTTGGCATCCAAGCCGTCATTAACCACAGGTCTTTCACCATTTCTTACAAAATTCAACCTTTTATTTTTCGTGCGCAAAGCATCCACAGAATAGTAACAATTTGAGTTCAACATATTTCTTACGCCCACCAAAACTCTAGGCCTACAATTTCCCACTAAATTCAATCCATTAGACATCATCCCAAAATGCTCATTTCCAAAACCACCCATCAAACTATCACCCCACCTGGCGTAAGTGGAAAACCGCCTCGATTGAGCTACACCGCCACCGACAGTCCCCGAAAAATCAATATTTTGAATCTTCTCACCGCCATTAAAGCTCGACCTCTCCGCGATCAATTTCTGCAAATCAATAGGCTCGCCTACGAATCTGCTTTTCCCCGTCTGATTCGTCGGAACTTTCAATGGGCCGTCGTTCTCATTCC
Source organism: Perilla frutescens (assembly GCA_026008535.1). Taxonomy (NCBI): domain Eukaryota; kingdom Viridiplantae; phylum Streptophyta; class Magnoliopsida; order Lamiales; family Lamiaceae; genus Perilla; species Perilla frutescens. The sequence goes on from BRKX01000001.1 coordinate 43,078,455, forward strand.
ACAAATCCTCAGCACCTTCCTTCATGAACCGATCAGCTAGAGCCTTGATTTGCTCCTCGGGAGTAATAGGGCCGTAATTGGGCTGGTTACGATCGGGCTTTTCGGGCCCGCAACCAGGATTTTCAGCAGCGGCGACTTTGGCCCGAATTTCGGAGCGGACTCTAGCCTGATAGAGTTGCTTTTCTTGATCTAGAAGACGTTTCTCTTTCTCTCGGGCTTTCTTCTCGTGCAAGCGCTTCCACTGCCACTTGTTTATCCCGCCGGGAAATGTTCGAGGGCCGCCGCCCATATGGCGGAGAAATGTGAGTCTATGGTGAAGTGATTTCGAAGGAATGTGGAGAAAAATTGAGGAGAAATGCATTTTTTCGAAAATGGGGAAATTGTTTGCTCCAGGGTTTAGGGTTTAAGAGTAGAAAACCTCTTTTTTTTTTTCTTTTTTTTTTTAAATTTTTGGGGAAATCCGGCTGTTTATTTGGTGCGCAGCTCGCATGGAATACTCATGTTAAATCCACTCTAATTTTTTCTTTTCACCCTACGCATTTAACTGAAAATTAACTATTTATGACTTTAGTTAGATACTCTTACTAAATAATCTAATAAATTAATAATTATAAATTTAAAAAATAAATCAATAATTATAAATTATGAAAAAAAGCAATACAAAGCATATCAAAATTCAAAATTCAAGATCTAAAAAGTTGATCGGAATCTATAGAGCAAGGAGGAAAAACATTTTGAACTCCCAAACCTAACCATTCTCAAAAGTTCCAAAAATTCATTTAGATTGAGAGTTTTGATAGAAATCTACCATGAAATAGGAAAAAGGGAAGAAATAGACAATTTATGTGATTTGCCGTATATTTTTCCGATTATTTTAGTAGTTTTTTCAATTTTAGAGTAGTATTCGTCGCAAATAGGTCAAAAAACACAGTCAGAAACCCGTCATAAGGGTCAAAAATATTTTTTCAACTATATGAAGCATGCGTCAAAAATATAATTATGAACCAAAAAGGTGTTTTCAAATATCAGTTTTCGAAAAATCTTCATAATGGGTTAGAAAATATTTTCTGAAATCACGGTGTTCAAGGTTCACCAGGGATTTAAATTTATTGTCGACCTCTTACATTCAAATATTTCAGAATCTAACAGTGTGTCACCGGTTTTTTAGGTAATAGAGTAGTGTTGCTGACCCAACATATGAGTTAGCTCCTGATTACCGAGATATATTTCATACTATAGAGTGGCCCAATTATGTAATTATCTATTATAAACTGTAATCTCTTTGTGTTTGTACGTATTCCTAACTCCGGACCACCCACTACCCCCTATATATGCTTGCAAAAGGACCACCACGATGAATGCGTTGCAAGATACGAAACATTCAATCTATAATAATTTTAATACATTTTAGATGTTAAATTTTATGTGTTTCATTTATGGATCCTTTTTATTTAGACGTATTTATATATTGTGAACATGATTTCTGAAATCTTAAATTCCAGGTTGAAGAATTATTTCTGAATTTTATCATACATGTCGAAAAACTATATATGAGATCTTATTCTATAAGTCGGAAAATAGTTTTTGAAATCATTACAGGAATATCAAAATAAATTTCCGACATCTCCAAGATGACAATCCATTACATACAACACATCAAAACATCTAACATATAATCAATATATAGATAGAATCAACACATCAAAATATCGAATATAGTATCCATATATAGGTAGAATCTTATAGAGAATCAAAACAATTAGAAATTGAAAAATCCATTAAAAAATATAAATAATACTAGAAAATCATCTAAGTCAGCTAGATGGCTCGCCGTGCTGATAAGGTTGACTTGCTCTTAGAACCTCATAAGCTTCTTCAACCTACCTCAATGCAAACTTAGGAGAAAAGTCTTCAACTCTCCACTTAGACACCACAGAAAGATATGGTTCAACAAACATCTCCGGCTACTTCTTCAATTTGAATTCGAGATGCCGCATGTTGTCTCCTTGTCAGCACAGTTGATCTTCTCCGAGAATATTATCCTGCAAGAGTGTATATTGATATTGGAGACAGCAAAAACAAGGTAATTGATTTGAAATCAAGCAGAACACATTAGAAAGCAAACTAGAGCATTATCAAAAAATATTTTTCGATATCAAGTGGAACATATCAGAAAATATTCTTTGAAATCAAACAATAGAAGAAAACAAGCAGAACATATCAAAAAACAAGTAGAGCATATTAGAAAAAATGATGTTCAGCCAAAACATCTCTCATCAACAAAAATTAGTTTGACAACTAAAATTTTTCAGAAATGACAAACACCAATTCTTCACAAAGTAAAAATCTTCAAATAATTACAACGGAAAATTAAGAGATTTTAACTACAAAACTACATTAGATTTAGAAAATATTATCTCACATAATAATAAAAATTGAAGTAAAACATCAAAAAAATCAAAATTTCTCTATTGTTTTCCACACAATCAAAATGAAAAATTAAACTTATAAACATCCTCCATGAAATTTAATTTGGTTAGATCGAAGAACGCTCTCTGTAGGCGATGAAAATTTATAAAATATATATAATATTTTTATTGATTTTTATATATTTATTTAGTTTTGGAATCTTATGAAATCCTAAATTAGATAAAATATTTAAATAATAAAGATATTATTATATAATAAATATCAAATGTCTTTGGCAACAAGTAAATATCTTTGAAGGGACATATATCAATATTCAAGGGCTAATGAGATCGCGCCATGTCAGCCCTAGATATTCCTACCTATAACTATATATAGGAGTCTCCATATCAGATGAAAATCATACCAAAAGTTATTTGAAGAGTTCAAGAATTTGAGAAGAAACTCCCTAAGTGAATCCATAAGCAAGGCAGTCAAAAGTGTTCTTAATCAAATTCAACCCAAAGTTGGCGTTTGATCCGAAAACAAGGCGTCGGCCCTCCGAATTAACGTTATCAAGTACAAATACCAAGTCAAAGAAGATCGATGATCAAATCTTTCCCGAAAAATTCAAAGACCAAGTTTAAACAAAAAGTCCGAGCAAATCAAAGAGATAAATTTACTCTGAAGATTTCAAAGACTGTTTGACAATTATGTTTTGAAGAGAAGAATCAAAGGAAAAATAGAGATTGAATTCATGAAAATATATTTTTATCCGAAATCATCTAAATTCTACACGTTTTGTGTTTTACTAAATTAAATACAAAAATTGTGTTACAAATTTTGGCACGCCCGGTGGGATCATCTCTACCTCTAATCTTTTCTCTTCACCAATTCCTCAAGCATCAAGATGTTTACAATTCTAGAAGAGTAAATTGCAAATGGGATGAAGCTTGTCGAAGAACTTACCAAGCGGATACAAGAACGAGATGCTCAAATCTTGAAGTTGAACAAAGAAAGAATTGTTAATTTTGGTGGCGAGCAAGAGAATGAAGATACTAAAGCTGAGATATCTACAAGCTGCATGCCAACAAAAGTGAAAATTTACAGCTAAAGAAATTGAAATATCATTTGATGGCTCAATACAAGTTGATCAACTTAATGATTACATACTAGGAACAATCAAAGACAAGTCTGGAGAGAGCCATAAATCACTTTGGACTTACAACAAGCCATATACTCTAAGAATTGACAACTTAAAGATGTCAGATGGCTACCAGTCACCAAAGTTTCAATAATTTGATGGCAAAGGAAATCTAAGACAACACGTGGCTCACTTTGTAGAGACCTGCAATGACGCTGAGACATATGGAGATCACTTGGTGAAATAATTCATTCGTTTTTTAAAAGACAACGCGTTTGATTGGTACACCGATTTAAAGTCAAATTCGATTGATAGTTGGGGACAACTGGAGAAAGAATTCCTTAACCACTTCTATAGCACTCGAATGATGGTTAGCTTGGTTAAACTTACAAACTCATATCAACAAAAAGAAGAGTATGTCATCAACTACATCAACCATTGGAGGAACTTGAGCCTGAATTGCAAAGATCAGTTGTCAGAAATTTCAGCAATTGAGATGTGCATCCAATGCATGAATTGGGGTCTTCAATATATTTTGAAAGGGATTCAACCAAAGACCTTCGAGGAATTGACTACTAAAGCTTACAACATGGAGTTGAGCATAGTCGCAAATGGAATTGAAGGATTATCAATGCAAGATCCCAACAACTTTGAAGAAGAGCAATAAACAAATGATGGGAGCAAACCTTTTAAGGAATCTCCAAGTGAAGAAGAAGAAGAAGAAGAAGAAGAAGAAGAAGAAGAAGTGTCTATAATTCTCGTCATGTGCTTATTCAAGTATTCCAAAACATGTCACAATCTATGAAAAGAAAAAAAGGCAGTGCTCCTTGATAAGAGCCTAAACTATCTTCAAAATTCCTTGATAAGAGTCAAAACTATCTAAGGTTTTCAAAATACAAATGCTCGTTGATATGAGCCAAAACTATCTAAACTCTTCTAGAAATACCAAGACTCCTTGATACGAGTATAAAATATCTACAAATTCAAATTCAAATTCAAGACTCCTTGACAAGAGTATAAAATGTCCACAAATCCAAATTCAAGTTGAAATTCAAGAACTCCTTAACACGAGTATAAACTATCTAATAAATTCAAGTTCAAGACACCTTGATATATACGAGTTTAAACTATCTAATCAGTTTTCGAGACTCATTCATTTCAAATGACAAGTCGTCCATAAACAAGTCTCGAGGGGGCATTTGTAGGCAGTGAAAATTTATAAAAAATATATATTATTTTTAGGGTAAATTACACTTTGATACTTACATTTTGAGCATATTTTTAAAAAATATCCCACTTTTTCAAAATTAACAAAATAGTACCCACATTTTAAATTTTTTTGCAAATCATATTTAATCAATTTTATAGCCACAAATCACACATAATTAATTACATTTTAGTATCCTTATTTTCTCAGTCACGTGGAAAAATTCATCAAATCAAGAAATATTAAATTAGAATCACGATTTTCAAGCCGTGAAACTGATTAAATGTTAGATTTACAATTTTTTTGAAAACGTGGGTACTATTTTGTTAATTTTGAAAAAATGGGTCATTTTTGAAAAAGTATCCAAAATGTAGGCATCAAAGTGTAATGTACCCATATTTTTATTATTTTTTATATATTTATTTAGTTTTGGAATCTTATGAAATCCTAAATTAGATAAAATATTTAAAGAATAAAGATATTATTATATGATAAACATCAAATGTCTTTGGCAAAAAGTAAATATCTTTAAAGATATATATATATATATATATCAATATTCAAGAGCCAATGAGGTCGCGTCACGTCAGTCCTAGATACCCCTACCTACAACTATAAATAGGAGTCTCCATATCAGATGAAAATCACACCAGAAGTCATTTGAAGAGTTCAAGAATTTGAGAAAAATTCTATAAGTGAAATTCTCTCAAATATTCAATGCGTTCTTCACCAAATTCATCCTGAAGACGGCGTTTGATCCATAAGCAAGACTTTTCATCAAATTCAACCCAAAATTGGCATTTGATCTGGAAACAATGCGTCAGCCCTCCGATTTAACGTTATCAAGTCCAAATACCAAAAATATCAAATCAAAGAAGATCGAGATACAAATCTTGAGAAAATCAAAGAAATAAATTTACTCTGAATATTTCAAAGACCGTTTGACAATCAAGTTTTGAAGAGAAACATCAGAGGAAAAATAGAGACTGAATTCGTGAAAATATATTGTTATCCAAAAATCCTCTGAATTGTACATGTTTTGTATTTTACTAAATTAAATACAAAAAATTATGTTACACCCTCATCAAAGAACACTTTCCCTTTCAATTTCAACCCATGTCGCTCAATTTGAAAAAATATATTGAACCCAAACAGATGCGTCTATCTCTTTCTTAACCGTATATATTTGCAAATTTTGATTTTCCTCTTTATTTTTTGTTTATTATTTTAAATTAAGAATATTTTAAAATTGTTGTTAAGGTAAAGAGCAAAAAATATAAAATTTAGTAGTGTAAAAAGTAAAAACATAAAATAAAAAAATAATGTGTGATGTGAAAAGACATTGTAGTGTTGAGAGAAAAAGTTGTGGCTTGTTTAGCTACACCCTCCTTAAATATCATATTACGTTACAAAAATTTCACGACCTTTCGTTAATAAAAATTTAATACTTCACCATTAAAATTTATTTACTACAAATCTAACGGATGAATCTTCAAGCTTTAAATATCTTACGTGCATTTTAACCTAAATATTTAAATAACATGGGCACTTATGTCAAATTAAATCCGGACAACGTTATTTAGACAAATAAAATTTAAAATTAGTTTTACTCAAGTATTCAAAGCCTAAAAATTGATCTGATCATAGATTTATGATCATTTAAAAAAAATCATGTATTAAATTATCATTTATGAAAAATCATTACATTTTTGTGAATTGATTATAAGGCCATGTGCTAAAATCTAATCTTAATCCAAAATAAAATAAAGCATGACGTTTCATGACAAAAGCATAACGGCAAAACTATATAAGTAAAATAAAGGGTTTTACAAAGATCATGAGTTCGAATCTTCTCAATATCACAATTTGGATATGTGAGTAAAAAAGAATTTATATACACCACCATTTTTTATTCATACACCACTGAACAAATTAATTCAGTAAAATTACTAAAATGGCCAAATGGGTCGTGTGGTCTTATATTTTTCGGATGAGATCCCATGTGATAAATCTTGTTATATTTTTTGCTGCATTATTTTTTTTTTCATTTTTTCATTGACACCAATTTTAATTTAGTTTAGTTTTATATGTATATTTTTTTTTACTCACAAACCCGACTTGTGGTATTGATGAGATTTGAACCCATGACCTTTGATCTCCAAGCAACCTCACTCCACTACTAGGTCATCCCCACCGGGACTAGTTTTATATTTCTTAATTATGGTCATTATGTCCAATTAGAATTTATTATAATCTTTTAGTATTAAATTTTTTAAATAACTAATTGATAACTGAAAGTTGAAAATTTGTAAAACCCCAGATTTTCAGAATTTATTTATAAAATTAAAGAAATTTAATCGGAGCCTAGATAAGGATATTTTCGTAGTTAACCGCGATTTTAGGGTCGTTTTTCGTGAAATCGTCTTTTTGAGAATTTCGTTCCGAGCTCAGTTATAGCCAATTTTGGTTGCGTTTGGAAGACGTTGACCCAAGGAGCATGCCGGTGCTTTTGGATTTTTAAATCTGAAGTCGTTTGAGTTCCCGGTGATTTAAAACGCGTTTAAAAAAGTTATGAATAATGTTTTTCCGTAAGAGCGTGATCGTTAGAAATTTACGAAATCTCGTGTGTTGACCCGAGCCTTGTTTTTTCAAGCCTACCTTATAGGAAAGTTCTCAAGGAATCCGTTGCCGTTCCCGGATTTTCATTCTGAGGTCAATTAAACGCTCGGGAATTTTATTTGTCCCTTCTGTGGAATAGTAGCTTTATTTTTGAAAAAAGAATATTTTCTCGTTTTCCTTCCAAAGACTCGTTCTTTACCCCGAGTCAAGTTGGTTCAATAGTACTCGAACCAACAAACCTCCCGGTATTTTCGGATTTTGTGAATGAGGTCATTTGGACCTCGCCATCGAATAAAGCACCTTTTAACCGAACCCGATATTTTTAAAGCAGTATTGTTCCACTGCAGAAGCTTCTCGGGGAAGCTAAAATTTTTCCTATAAATAGCAGCTCTCCCTCCTTCTTTTCCTCGCACCTTTCATTTCCTTCACTCCCATTTCTTGAGAGAGAGAGTAGAAGTCGAGTGAGGAGCGCTCTTCGTGAGCGCACCTCCCAGTTGAGAGAGGAGCGGAGAAGGGAGCGCGGCGGCGTAAGAGCCCCCTCGGCCAACGAGGTGCGCGGGCGCGCAAGGGGGCCGCCGCGGCGCTTAGAGGCCGTCGGCGCGCATCCCTTCCCCCGCCGCCGCGGCACATGGGCAGGTGCGGCAGCTTCGGTACGTTTTCGTCTGGAGGCCATAACTTTCGACTCAGTTTGAACCAGGAGGCTCATGAGTACTCAAATCAAAACTCTTTCGAGATCTACGATGTAGCAGTGGCCAATCATCCGGAATCTCGATCGTTATTATCGGATTTTCCGTCCCCTTTTGCGGTAATTTCGGATGTCTTAACCATTTTAAATTCTCGTCATTTAAGTTATAGTTAAGGGTCGAGGGTTTAGATATCATTTATATTTCTTGTTAAGATCTCGAATACGGTCGCTAAGTCGTTGATTGACTTTTGTAAGAAGAGATGAACCCCGAGGAGGCCCGAGGAAGGATTTTCGGCTCGTCGCTTCGTCCATGTGCTCGATATCGAGGTGGGTGGTTCTAAACTAAGTATAAGGTTTAAGCTAGTAAGCTCTAGAAGCATGATAGGGCAAAGGTGAAATATCCAATAAAAGTATTTTATGCTCTGCCTGTTTAGTCTCTGTACAAGGAAAAGAAATTAAGGAAGGAAGTTTTATGCATGATTATGTTAAATTGTTATTTGAGTTTGATAAAGTAAAGGAAGTTATTATAAGTTAAGTGAGCTCTCAGGCATGTTTATATATGCTAGGATTGTTTATATACAATTTATGCTAACATGAGATCTTAGAATTGCTTTTAGTTGCAATCTATGTTTATCCGCGTTCATTTCTTCGTATTAGAATGTTGGATTTTGCTAAAGCTTATTTAGATAAGTATTGTCTTCTAGGGTAGTCATAAATCCCTTGTAGGCTGAGATCATTCTCAATTAAAGAATTAGCTTTAGACGATTGCTCTAGGCTTGGTATTGCTAGCTAAGTTAAGAAATGAAGGAGGTTAAGCTAAGGAAAGGTTAAGGTTAAGAAAGGAGGAATTTAAGGAAGGATATAGTTCAGTTGTAAGCAGGTTATCGAGCTCAAAGAACAGTTTATTTGCATTATCATGTCGTGACCTTCGAGTCACCGAGTTGAACATTTGAAAGTAAAGGGAGTCACTGCTGGGTAACCCCCTCGCATACTCAGAAGGATACTTGAGGTAACCCCTCTCTTATCCCAAAGCAGGCCTAAGGGTGCAGTAGACAACAGGTTTGAGCCAAGGAAGGTGCCGGAAAAGAAAGAGAAAGGTTTTGCGGATATGGAGAGGGCTTTTGCGTTTTGCTGTCCATATGTCGCCAGTTTATAATTGGATATTTCTAAAGTTTATCAAGAGTTTTCTCATAAAACCCCACTGAGTACATTAGTGCTCACACCCGCTTTTTCAAATGTTTTCAGGTTGAGATGCTGAGGTCGGTGGTATGCTGCTGATGGGGTTGTCTGGGATTTCCAAGTTTGTTGCTCTATATGGTTTCATAATTTCTTCCGCTATATTTCTGCTAAGTACTCTGATGTTAGTATTTAGTCTCGATATATGTAACTTGACTCTTGATAGTAGCATATCTTAAATGCTATGAATCTTAAAATTACAATAAAGTCATTGAAGTATGTTATTTCGACATAACAATTATTCCTTGTTGATTCTGAGCATATTAGTATCTATTCAGTTTCAGTCGACCTATGAATGGGTCTTGCATGCTTGTTGTTGTTGTTCGCCTATTAAAGGGCTTTTCTTTCAAGCATTATTCTACTCGTTTCTAGTTAATCTTGAGTTGTTCCTTGCATTGTCCTATGAATGGGACAATAAGATATATTTGACTCCGACCTATTTATGGGTCTTAGTTGATGTGACCTATGATGAGGTCTTGTTTATTCCGAGAGTCAAATTTCTGTCTGTTTGTCATTGGATTCTGTTTAGTTTTAAGCTGGCCCATTATTTTGGTGTTCCTTGACTTGATTGGACCCTTTGACCCCTTGATTCATGGAAAATGCTAAGTTCATTCAAGTAATAAAGTTAAGCTGCCTAAGTTCTTGAGGCGCTAACTTAGTTTAATTCTAGAAACACCCATCTGGATTTCCATTTAATCTTTCGGCTTTTACGCCTAACACCCCGTCCCCATAAAAAATGACTGCTTAAGGGACCGGGCTGTTACAGTTGGTATCAGAGACAGGTTTCGATACACTGCAGACCTGTCTCTCCTTGAAGTAATTGATTGAACTCTTACGTGAATATTGAATTGTTCAATAGTGTTAATCAGCAACTCCCAGCTCACCATCAACCTCGCATCTTCAACAAAGCTAAGGTATGATTGAGTTAAAGTATATTAATTAAATTTGGTATAACTTTTTGAAGGTACAGGATAAGAAGAAAAGTTTTGAGCAGAGCAAGGTTAGTCGATTTTCGAAGATTATTTATTTTCGAAATAAAATTTTTAGTTATACCAAGTTTAAAGTGGAACTTATTGAAGTAAGTTCTAGATTAATCTTTTTAAAGAATTTTGAGTCATTATGGACTCAAGCAAGCAGTGAATCTTTTCAGAATATTATTTCTGCAAATACTCAAACTATTTCGGTTATTTTGGACCGTTAAAATTTTTGAGTAGAGTTATAAAGTTTGAAAGTTGATTTGAAAATCTTCTTTGTGATAAAGGCTTGTCTATTACCCATAAGAAAAATATTTGAGGAAGAGTTAAGGATGAATAAGGCATAGAGAATATAGTTAGAATATAGACTATAGCAAGCTTGAATTAAGGAGAATTCTAGAATTCCCTTTAGGTTCTTGTAAGAGCCTAGATTGAGTAAGTTCCCTCTCGAGGAGCTAAGTTAAGTAGAAGCAGTTCGAAAGAACATTTATAGAGCGCTCATAAGAAGGATAAAGGATTTTGAGATTTTAGTAGGACCGAAAAGGAGGTCATGAGATTCATATTCAAGCAAGGAGCAAGAAGGCGAGCAGTCGAGTTAAAGGCAAGTTATCCAATTACGGATCCAATGCAAGTTCAAGGAATCCCCACGCAAGCTTTCAACTCAAGAGAAGTCTCGTTTGAAGATCCGATCGCGTTCGGAAGGATTTTGTCAAATGTATTGTCTCAGACGGTATTTATATAATGTATTATTCATATATTTGCTTTCAAAATACAATTCTATCAAAAAAATTAGTGGAATATGTGCATAATAATATGTCATAATAGTTCATAAAATTTCATGCTAAATTTCCAAGATTTTAATATGATTTCCGTCATTTTTTTCAATTTTCTGCGATATCGATATATCCGTCGATATATCCGTAAAATTAAAGTTGCGATATATGTTGTGATAGTGATATTTTCATCCTTGCTGCTGGGTAACCCCCTCGCATACTCAGAAGGATACTTGAGGTAACCCCTCTCTTATCCCAAAGCAGACCTAAGGGTGCAGTAGACAATAGGTTTGGGCCAAGGAAGGCGCCGGAAAAGAAAGAGAAAGGTTTTGCGGATATGGAGAGTGCTTTTGCGTTTTGCTCTCCATATGTCGCCAGTTTATAATTGGATATTTCTAAAGTTTATCAAGAGTTTTCTCATAAAACCCCACTGAGTACATTAGTGCTCACACCCTCTTTTTCAAATGTTTTCAGGTTGATATGCTGAGGCCGGTGATATGCTGCTGGTGGAGTTGTCTGAGGTTTCCAAGTTTGTTGCTCTATATGGTTTCATAATTTCTTCCGCTATGTTTCTGCTAAGTACTCTGATGTTAGTATTTAGTCTCGATATATGTAACTTGACTCTTGATAGTGGCATATCTTAAATGCTATGAATCTTAAAATATCAATAAAGTCTTTGAAGCATGTTCTTTCGACATAACAATTATTCCTTATTAATTCTGAGCATATTAGTATCTATTCAGTTTCAATCGACCTATGAATGGGTCTTGCATGCTTGTTGTTGTTGTTCGCCTATTAAGGGCTTTTCTTTCAAGCATGATTCTACTCATTTCTAGTTAATCTTGAGTTATTCCTTGCCTTGTCCTATGAATGGGACAATAAGATATATTTGACTCCGACCTATTTATGGGTCTTAGTTAATGTGACCTATGATGAGGCCTTGTTTATTTCGAGAGTCAAATTTCTGTCTGTTTGTCATTGGATTCTGTTTAGTTTTCGGTTGGCCCATTATTTTGGTGTTCCTTGACTTGATTGAACCATTTGACCCCTTGATTCGTGGAAAACGCTAAGTTCCTCCAAGTAATAAAGTTAAGCTGTCTAAGTTCTTGAGGCGCCAACTTAGTTTAATTCTAGAAACACCCCCTCCCCTGAATTTCCATTTAATCTTTCGGCTTTTACGCCTAACACCCCGTCCCCATCAAAAATGACTGCCTAAGGGACCGAGCTGTTACAAAATTAAATACAAAAGATTATAATAAATCATAATTTGGTGTGAATTATATAATTAATAAATATAAAATTAAATTAAAACACAATAAATTTCTTCTTCAAAGAAAAAAAAATAATTAAATTGTGCAATAGAAAATATTAACGTACTTTGTCACGTGGGATCCCATTCTTACAATTTTAGGGGCACAACGACTTCTTCAATTCCTCAGTGCAAATCCGTCCATGGTATATTTAGCAGAGGATATAATATAAGGCTATATTCAACAGCTTTCACAAGAATACAGTTAACTATATATTACTGTACAGTTAAAATTATAGATTTTCAATTTTCATCTTCAATAAAATCATTCTACATTTCACTCGACAAAGAAATATTTCTTTTTTATACTCTTTACTATTGATTTAATTTTTATTATCGAATTATTTATAATATATTTGTGGTTTTATATTGTTATTGAAATGTTTATGTAATTCTATTTTTATTAATTATGTATTTTGTGTTTAATTATATGTTTAAATTAGTGTAATATTATTTATTTAATCAATGTATAAAATAATTTAAAAACAATTGAAAGAATTCTAATAGAAAATAATTAAAATAATTTTAATCAACCAGATAAAATTATCCAACATTTACAAAAAAAAAGTAACGGGATGAACAGTACCTCGGTTATTTAATCGAGGTACTGTTCACACACCTCAAACCACCGTGTTGTTCAAGCCCACTGTTGGAGGAGAGAAAAGCAACTTTTTCACTCTACACAACCGATCTACCGAGTTATTGGAGAAGTTCTAATAAGAACTTGTTTGCTATGCAGTATTACATCAAATACTCTCAAATGAAACCTTCAAGTGAGAGGGCCATGCGCAGGTAGGATTGACCCGTCCCACTTCGGGAAAAAAAAATCCAAAATAGTATCATTCATTACATTAAAAAGTATCGTAGTTTTAAAAGTAGCATTCATGCTACTTTCATTATATGAGTTTATTACATTTCAATTATGATTTATTATTCTCAATTATGGTTTATATTTGTAATACCCTGAAATATTTTAGAAGGTTTAGTTCAACTTATGTTACCCTCTGGTAATTTAGAAAATAAGTTGGGTCCTTAAATGATTCAAATAAAGGAAAATCGCAGGCAGGAAAATATGTTACATTTTGTTTTGGTCAAAAATTGCTTTAAAAATATGTTCTAATATTTTTCTCGGCTTGATAGAAAAAAATTTCGAGTATCGTGCCAAACTTTGAATTTTCTAATTTTGAGTTCAAATGAACTCTTGGCACAACTTTAAGTTGAAAAATAATAAATTTAATAGAAAAAGGCACATCCGTCATTATCCAATTTCTTTTTCAAAAGATTATCTTATTCGTAATTATCCTATTCTTTTTCTTTTATTCATTATTATCCTATTTATTTTCCCTCTATAAATAGGAGCTTAAGGTTTAATTTTTCATTCATTTTCAAAATTGAAACGCCGAGCAGCTTCCAGAGAATGTACGACTCTAGTTTCCTATTTCAATTCTGAAATAGTCATTTTGAAGGTGTCAACGCGTATATCACGAATACATGATTGAAATGATTACACGAAGGATGATCACGATGGAAAATCATCGTGGCCGCCGCCAATTCCTCGGAGAAGGTACTTTCTCCGATTCTGGTCATTCGGACCAATGAAGTTAGAAATTTCAAGTTCTAAATATGTTTATATTTCGATTATCTTTAATTCTACCGATTCTGATTTTTGATGTTGTGAGTTTTCAGTATTTTTTCCCGTTTTCATTTTATGTAAATCTCAGATCTACTCTTCCTGGATAGTCGTATTAGAAATCTTCTTTTCATAAATAGTCTTTGATCATTTGGCTCTTATAGTTTACTGGAATAGATTTTTGATTTCTCGTCGTTTGAAATCCAGATCCGGATATTATATTATAAATCTGCCCAGTTTGAATTTATGTTCTAGCCGTACGATCTTTGATCTGATTATACCATTAAATTCCTTATTTTCTGCACTATCAAAAATTGTACTTTTGAGCGAAAATCCAACGAGTATCGAGCTCGATCGAGACCGATACATTTTCAGCTAAAATATGTGAATATTGTTACCGCTCAGTTTCGGTTTTTGTCCCATTTCACCCATTTTGGGTCATCAAATTGAAAAAGTTTCTTCTCAAAAGTTGCTCGAAATAATATTTCCTATGCTCCCGTCGAATTTCTTAATTTCGGATGAGTTTTGAATAATATCGATTATTTAATTTAATCAGTTATTTTATTTCCGAGAACATATGTTATCGAAAAATTCTAAAATTCTCATTCTTTACTCTTAGCATGTATATTATCATCCCTGAATATTTTTGTAATTTCCGAGTGGTTAAAAAGTGTCGTGGCGTAGATCTGGTAAACTTTGGATAAATGACAAGTTTTGGAAAGAGACCTCTATCAAATCAGTTGATCCCAGTAAAACAAGAATAATGTTTTGGAATTTATTTCCTTCTTCGTCGAAATTATTCGAGGTCTCTAGAGTCGCGCAATCTATTTTAGAATAGAATATAATTAATTATAGCTCTGCTTATAGTAGATTAATTTTCGGAAATATAGCGTTTATCCTAAGTTAAAGTTACCTTCTGTAGTACCAGCTGAGCTAGAGAAAGAGTATCAGGGTTGATTCTTCAGGAGTTAGCTTTTCAGAATCCCGAGAAAGGTGGGCTATATTATATCTTTGCAAATTGTATATTTCGAGCTATTAAGCTATGCTTTGTTAAAATTGCATATGTGACTATCTGTGTTAAATATTTACGTGCTACTGTATGTTGTTGGAGTCTCATAAACCAGCATTGTGTCAATGTGAGTAGCTACAGTATGCATGCATTATTCGTCATGCCCTACTCCTTGTCGGTGAGACTAAAATGAAACACTTATTGGTTATACTCATTGGGTATACTATGACCATACTCAACTTTACGCGTTGGTGATGTAGTACGGGTTGTGGGCGATGACTGGTTATACTCTAAAGCGCTTCACGATAAAATATTTTGGTGAACTTAGGTTGCTTTCAATTTTAAAACCTCCTAAGCTTCACTACCTGCATGAACACAGATAAATTACTTTAACAAAATGATTTGCATTACTTGAATTGTAAAAACTTACCCACTGAGTGCATTAGTACTCAGCCCAAATATTTCCAAACATTTTTCAGGTGAGTAGGTTGGCGCGTGGATGTGACGATACTGAAAGATGGGCTTTTATTATTTACCTATTTCCCATTATCTCCTTTTGTTAATATTCTTTTGGAAATAAGCCCGCACTTATGCTCCTGATCTTTTGTTAAAACAATAAGAATTCTGATCTTGGTGTTTTGGATCAGTATATGTATTAAAGATCATATTTGGATATTTTGAGTCTTCTATTGAGGTTATGTTACTTAGATTACCCCTTTCTTTCCCGCTTCTTAATTCCAACCCCCGTGGCGTCTATTTCCATGGTCTTTCGGGACTGGGGCGCTACAATATTTATTTTGAAAAATTAATTATCGAGCGCAGTGCACGAACCCACGCGTCAACGTCTAGCTAGTGCACTGTATGAGTCCCCGGATAAAAAAAAAAAATTAATTTCACTTTATTTTTATGATTCACAAATTCCATTTTAGAGTATATATTTTTAGGAAAATACTACAAAAATAGCATAAAGTCGGGAAAAAAATAGGTAATGTGTGTGGCACGCACCTTCGCATCTGATGGGCTTGAGTTTTAGCCAATCTGATGGGCCTAGTGCACCTAAATTTTAATTCTATTATAAAGTGGTAGATATTTATGATAATTTAATATTTTGTAGTTTTGTTTTCTAGCAAAATTAAAATCCTTAATTAAAAATATGTGTCTGAAATCTATTAAGTAGGAAATTGTGATTGGGGTAGTACCCCAACCACTAATACATGATAATAATTTTTTTATTATCCCTCTAATATAATTTTATTATATTTTAATCATGTATTAATTTTTCGGAAAGTACCCCAACTGCTAGGGTAGAAATTCTCCTATTAATCATTTTTGTTGGTTACACATCACACCCACGTAATCCCAAAGATAATTATAAAAATTATTAAATTAATACCTAACTAAACTACCTTTCACCATATATATTGAATAAAACCCTATTAATTTCAGCATTTTTTTAGAATTGCAATTTTATAGATAGTTTTACACATCCAATATATTAAGTAATAGATTAATAATACATATGATATAAGTGTTGAGTCCTCTTCTTCACCTTCCCTCGTTACCATCAATATCTCCGCTCAAATTCCTATCAAACACACGTACCCCTACCCATTATTGTGCTTGGTGCATGCAATTCCAAACCATATTTCTCGGTTATGATCTTCTAAAGTTTATTGATGGAACCCACTCATCACTCACCACCGCCGCAAGCTCCTCTCCCAACCCTGCGTATTCATTTTGGATTCGCCAAGATCAACTCATTCTCAATGCTATAGCGGGTTCTATTTCTCCAAATTTGGTGTCATTCATTGTGACAGCCAAATCCTGTCGCCAAGCGTGGGGATCTTCTTCTCAACACATACGCTGTATATCTTTATTTCCGTGTGTATCTCTGATACCTAGCTAGTTTCTTATTTTTCTGTTTCAGTTATTCTTTCTTAGTGTATTTATACCTTTGGATGTTATCTTTCTGATATAAGCAGAAGCTAATACAAGAAAAACTTATCACATCTTTCTATAATAAGTTGTTTATATTTCAATACATCAAAATAAATATAATATTGACCTTATAATTTATATGGTAAAAGACATTAATTTTAATCAAACATATCACACTTTATTTCTTACAGTTCTCTCCATATATAGGCGTAGTGGGGAAGATCATTGTTTCTTTTTTTACACGAGGTTTATATTTCCTTCGAAACAATGCCCCCAATCTGTAGGGAAAATCATTGTTCCAAGTAATATGCACACCAAAATGTGCCACGACATGAGCAATATAATGGTGTTAGCTTCCCTAAACATATGTCTAAAATAAAAAATAACTCCATGATCATTTGCAAGCTCCACAAGAGGCGGCAATTTGTCTTCAAGATACGAATCTTATTCATGCTTCCCATTAATTAAACGAATTGCCAACAAAGAGTCCAAATAAACAACATAGGGAATAAGCTCCTCTTGCAAGCAAAGACCAACTCCATATCTAGATATATGATTAACGGCCAAAACAATCACTAACTTCGAATAAATTTGTAATTTATACACCATTTTTTAAACTTTAACAACCTACATTTTGATTTGTAGCAAAATGAACACCCCATTTTTTTCCCGATGATCAGATTTATGATGTGGCTATATTTTTCCACGTGTATAAATTAATTCGGTCTTTTAGCGTCGAACATGAGTATTTTTATTATGCAGCATTATTTTTTTAGTTGTTGAAATTTTTGGGGTGTATATTTTTCTATAAATCAAAAGATTGTGTTATTATTAAATGAATTGTATAAATATCAAAAAAACCTAAAAATCCCAGATATCACATATCGATAACTCAGGGGACCGGAGCCTCATTAAAACCCATATGGAAAACCCAGAATAGGAAAAACCATATGGGAAAAAGAGTACTCCTCTACACGAAACGAAAAAAACCACGAGATTGGAAAAAAGATTGTGTTATTATAATTGCAACCACTACACGCTAACGATATGGCTACATACTAAATTAACAAGCACTATATATATACATACATACATACATACATACATACATATCACTAGTGTGTAAATTAAGGATAAATTTCTACCATCCAATAAAATGATATGATCCACTGAATTAAGAATGACGTGATAATTTTGTAAATTATTTTCGAAAATGTATTAAGATTGATTGTACAAATGTTCAAATTAGCACTGGCGGTGCTTTTAAATTTCTTGAAATTTGAAAAATGGCTCTAATAAATTTTATATAGTGGCGCACCCCAAAAGTGGTCAAGATGATCAATATCTTATTTCGCATATAGCCTGCTCAGATTAATTTACTAATAGACATAAATCTTGTTGTCATAGTTTCTTACATGATCAAATCACAGTTGCTCAAATCTTGATTCTAATCCTCCACGATCATACCAAATTCTTTATTTGGGTCAAGATACATGTGATCGGCAACATCTATATAAATCCCATCTAAATTAATGGAAGAATTTTAATTGAAGAAAAGTCTTTTGTTTGTTGAAGAAAATATTGTGAAAAGGGTAGAATGAAATCGACGATGGTGGTGGTAGTTATTGCAGCGTTGATGTTGGTAATGACATCTCCTCAAGAAGTGGAAGGATATATTACTATCGATATAAATCCTTGTAGTGAACAAACTTGCAAGTATGCATGTATCCAAATTCAAAACATTAACAACTATAGAAGTTCTCATTGCTATGGTAGAAACAAGTTTTGTATCTGTTTTGGATGATTGTTGTTGCTATGTAAGAGAGTCGTTTGTATTTGAAATTTGAACTAGTATTTCTCATGTGCGATGCGCAAATAATAATTATTATTTTTTAGATCTGTAATAGTATGATTATTTTTAAATTTTATATGTTGTGTTCAATTTTTAAAAATTAATAAAATGCTATGCACATGCATTGATTAATTAGATAATGAGATCAATTTTGTGTAGTTACGACGAACAAAAAAAAAAAAAAATTTTAGGAACTAAATGAAAAATCATATTAGAAAGACTGAATTGGAATATTTCAAATAACACGATTTTATAAATAGTATTGTATAATTATCTATGATTAAAGAACATTTGATTTCTTTGAATATATGACACATATAAAAAATATACTTATTTAATTTTAAATGATGAAATTGAAATAGAAAAATAATAAATTATTGGAAATTATGTTATACTTATATGTTATTAGAATTGTGATGATAGAGTAACACAAATGAAAACTATTTTTTTAGACAACAAATGTAGAATACTATAAACCATCCACCTATGCATAAAGAAATGTTACAAATCTCAAATTTTCAAGTAAAAAAAATACTCCCTCCTATTCTAAATATAAGCCGTTTAGAGTTGCTGCACAGATTTTAATAAATAAATTTTTTACCCAATTTAACCTTCATTAATTATAATTTACATTTAATAGCAATTTCAGGTATTTAAAGAATTAAAGAATAGTGAATGATTAGTCTCAAAAGTGGGTAGATTTATACACTCAATTAATTGAATTCATATTAATTTATGTGTTCGTTAATGAGGGTAAAATTGACATGATTTTCCAAAAAGACTTATATTTTGCAAATAGTTAAAAGAGCTAAAACGACTTATATTTTGAATAGGAGGGAGTAATAAATAAGATTGCAAAAATTTGTTATAATACAACGATTGTAATCTAAATCATCGTGGAAAATGCAAAATAAAAATAAAGAAAATTTACAACAATAAATGTCACTACTGTTGTCTATTAGCTCAAAACTCATATCTATTATACAAAAATTATTGTCTAAAATATATTTGTTAAATCATTTGTGGTCCCACTGGACACAGTTAAATCAGCAAATGGTCTCAATAATTTCGAAAATGGTCCTTATAAGAATTTTGACATCAAATTTAGTCCCGTTCGATTAAAATTCTCAAATTTAGTCAAATTTTTTAACGGGGCCGTCAAATGTAGACGAAGGCCCTCCACGTGAGTTGCACATGAGAGTAAATTTCATTTTTAGTCCCACTTGACACACCCAAATCCGCAAATGGTCCCAAAATTGATAAAATAATTAATAACTGATAATTATTAATTACAAACAATAATATTTGTGTTATTAGTCAATATAGTTAATGCTTAATATTAATCAGATTAAAATAAAAATAAGAAAAATATTAATTATTAATGGCATAATTAATATTTTGTTGATCTAACCTAAAAATGTCATAAAAATTTAACTGCTTAATTTTGATCAAAACAATAATTTATCCTTAATTTTACCCAATTGACTAATACATGGTTAAATTGACAATATTAAAAGAAATAGGTAGAATTCAAAAAATAAAATAAAAATACAAATCTTTGTTTTGTTTTGTTTTGTTTTATACTATTAGGCCTATTATTTATTTTCATGTATAGATAATTACAAAACTAAAAAGACAATTTTTAGTAGATATTTTTTCTTGATTTCATTTTGTTAATAAATAGATAAAATAAATAATAATTAATAAATATTAATTATTAATTACAAACAATAACTATTGGTGTTGTTAGTCAAAATAGTTTATAATTATTATTAATTAGATTACAATAAAAATAAAAAAAATTAATTGTTAATGGCATAATTGATGTTTTAGATGATTTTCGTGTGGAAGATGATATGTTTTGAACTCCCCAAGTGTTATATCATATAGAGGGCCAATAATGGAGTGCCAAAAGTCAAAAATGGATTCGTCAGTCCCGACCGCGACCTCGTCTGGGTTGCGCCTGGAGGTCGAGTTTGGAACACACAAAAAAGGTCTCTGAAGTGCTGAAATGCAGGCATCACTGGCCGTGCCCGGAGCCCGTGTTGCAGAGGCCCTGGGGCGCGGCCTACCCTGCACCCGCGCCCGGAGGTGCCTGCAACAAGGCCTCGGGCCGGTCGCGCCAGCCGGCCGCGTGTGGGCTGAAGGATTTCGAGCCTCTGATGGGGCTCTGCAATGCGACCCACGGTCGCGCCCTTTGGCCGTGTCTGAGCCCAACACTTGGTTTTCTTCATCTTTTCAAGTCTTGTGCGGCCTTTGATGATCGAAATCACATTTTAACTTTGTTTTGTACAATATTAACCAAAAAATAACCTGTATTGGCCACTTTAAACAACATTAAAGATTAACGACAAAATATACAATATTAACAAACATATAAACATAAACAAGGAGCAAAAAGTTCTCAAAAGCGCGTGTAATTTAGTACAAATGAGTGCAATTCAAGCACTCATCAATAATCAACCAAAAATCACTACAATTATTGATTTTCACTCCCCAAATATACACAGCAAAATAAAATTCCCATCAACAAACCTACTAACTCCTCCCGCTTCAAAAAAAAATTCCTAAATATTCACAACTGCTGCTTTGTGTAATCCGATTAGAATTCACCCGGTATCATTGCAGAGCATACAAATTCAAGATTCGAGACCATGCGTGACGCACGCACGGATACATTCGAACAGCGTGAGCGATGCATTCCTTCCACATATCCTCCATCATTTCCACGAAGAGATTCAAGCTTCTCACCGACGGGATGTACAGTGTCAGCAGCGCCGCTAAATAAAAATATATATGTCGTCATCAGAGCCTCTTGTAATTGGTAGAGTGATCGAAGAAGTTGTAGTTAACTTCTCCCCACTGTAAAAATGTCTGTCATCTAATTAAATAATAGATTTCATAAATTACGAAAATACCCCCAGTTCATTACAAAAGTCACTATAATTACAGTAATGCCACCGCGTTTTTTAATCTTGGAGTGTATCTTGGCCGTCCAAATAGAGGAGATCTGTGGCTGAAATTGGTTCTTAGTTCTCACATGGGGGTGTGGTTCTCACATGATCCCATCTCTATTCATATATATGTATATATAATATGTATATATGTGTATATGTATGTACGCATAATTTAATAACATATAATAAGTATATTTTATATTTTGTGTGATTTGTATATTATTATTTTTTTTTACACAAATGATACATTTGAAATATATTATTTTTAAAAATATAAATAGTAGGTTTATTTATTATTTGAAATAGCTATTGTTATTGTCTAATAACTAATTCCCATCCTCCCATGTTTTCTTGATGCATTTTGAAAAAATAAACCAATAAAATAGTTTTAGAAAAGTTAACAATGAAAATAAAAATATTTAAAAAAATAAATAAATATTAATTATAATAAAGCATTACATTTTTCATAAATATAATATATTATCTTATAATATTATTTAATAGTAATATACTTGACAAATTCAGTTTTAAAAAATAAAATTATTTTATTAAAGTCATAATAGATACATTAATCTATAAGTTTAATATATACATATTACTGAAGAGAAATATATCTTAGTTTTCTTCTCTTACCAGGAAATTCGGAACATATGATAGTTTTTTAGTTTTTCACTCACTACCAATTCAAAATTATCAAGATAGGTAACTATTAATTCTTCTAGTATGACTTCAGAGCACTGACAATTATATTTAATTTCTACACTCATTACTTCTTCTACATTAATTAAGTCATGGGCAAATTGAAGAAAATAGAATGATTTTGGCTTAATAAGAATTAATTTCAATAATTATTTTACCTATAAATGTGTAAACACAGAAGTATGATCAAATAAAGAATTTTGTACAATGAATGTTCTTTTTTTGTACTATTATTTCTCCTGTGCGATGCATAAATAATTATTATTTTTTAGATCTGTAATAGTATGATTATTTTTAAATTCTATATGTTGTGTTCAATTTTTAAAAATTAATAAAATAATATGCACACGCTTTGATTAATTAGATAACGAGATCAATTTTGCGTAGTTACGACAAACAAAAAAATTAAAATTTAGGAACTAAATGAAAAATTATATTAGAAAGACCGAATTGGAATATTTCAAATAACACGATTTTATAAATAGCATTGTATAATTATCTATTATTAAAGAACATTTGATTTCTTTGAATATATGACAAATATAAAAAATATGATTATTTAATTATTTTAAATGATGAAATTGAAATAAAAAATAAATTATTATTATTATTATTATTATTATTATTATTATTATTATTATTATTATTATTATTATTATTATTATTATTATTATTATTATTATTATTATTATTATTATAGCTCAACATAAATGATATCTATTTTTTATGCGACAAATGTATAATACTATACAAATTATCCACCTATGCATAAAAAAATAAAATAAAAAAATGTTATAAATCTTCAATTTCCAAGTAAAAAAAAATACATAATATTCCATTTTTTAAAAATAAAACGGATATAATCTAAACCGTCATGAAAAATGAAAAAAAAAAGAAGAAAAATTTACGACAATAAATGTCACTACTGTTGTCTATTAACTCAAAATTGTTGTCTATTAACTGAGAACCGTTGTCTGCTATATAAAAAGTGTTGTTTAAAATACAATTATTAAATCGTGTGATAGACAACGCTTTATAGCAAAACCATTGTCTATCTCACGATTTTGCCTTAATATATGTATAGATAGATTGTCTAGTAACAATAATATCTTTCATAATTACATTTAAGTAATTAATATTTGTAACATGACAATTAATGAAAATGGATACAAAATACAAATAAGAGTATGAGATATTGAATATGCGATTTGAGGAGATTTTTTAAATAGAATATGAAATATTGCATTTTATAATTTGGAGTATTGTATTTTGGAGTTGGACTCGACATGTTGGAATTCAAATATGTTAATTATATCTACACGATTTCGCAAATTTTTTCTCAATAATTTTCTTTTTCTTTAATTTAACTTTTGGCCTTCTAAAATAAATGGGTAAATTACACTTTAACAC
The DNA here is from genome assembly GCA_026008535.1 of Perilla frutescens. Classification (NCBI taxonomy): domain Eukaryota; kingdom Viridiplantae; phylum Streptophyta; class Magnoliopsida; order Lamiales; family Lamiaceae; genus Perilla; species Perilla frutescens. The sequence goes on from BRKX01000001.1 coordinate 43,102,303, forward strand.
TTATATTTTTTGCATTTTTTCAAAAATGACTCATTTTTTTAAAATTAGTAAAATAGTACCCACTTTTCAAAAAAAAAAAAAAAACAAATCTAACACTTCATCAATTTTATGGCCCGAAAATCATATGTTATTAATTGTATTTTAATATTTATATTTATATTTCCCCAACCACGTAGAAAAGTCACTCCAATCAGGAAATATTAAAAATGCAATCAATTACGTACGATTTTCGAGTTGTAAAATTGATTCAAAGTTAATTTGCAAAAAAAATTTGAAAAAGTGGATCATTTTTGAAAAAATGCCCAAAAAATGTAGGTATCAAAGTGTAATTTACTTAAAAATAAATTCATTTATGTTGATATTGTAATTGAATTCCACTGACTTCATGTTTTTTTTATTCACAACCGAAAAAATGATACTCCCCCAATTTCATATTATTTGATATTTTAGCTTTTATAAGAGAAATTAAAACTTAAAAATTGTGATAAATATACATTATGTACTTATTAAGTTCTATTTTTTTAATATATCTTAATTTCTCTCTTATTGTAATCTACATGCCTAATTTAGGAGATTTTATAAGGGTAAAAGTAGAAGGAAAAGTGTTAAAAATTGTAAAATTTCAAATAATTTGGAACATAATTAAATTATATGAAACTGAGGAAGTACTTTATTAAGTAGCACAAGAACACGAACTATCAAGAATGTCTAGATGGAGGCTCAACCAAACTATAAGACTATGAAAAATCATGAGCAACCCTAGTTAATTTATGTGACACCTAAAGGACTTGGAAAATTACATATTTCATGTTTGTATAAGGCCTTTTGTAATATATATATATATATATATATATATATATATATATAGATAGATAGATAGATAGTATAATCTGTTATTATAGAAGTTTAAAACCAATTGTGTAATAAATAATTACTGTAATTAAAAATTATTCACGACAGATAATTATAAATCATAATGATTAAGATATGTTCAACCTTAATTAACAATTAAAAATAATAAAATAAAAAACTTTAAATTAAAAGTGATACGAAAATAACACATTAGAAAATGGTGTTGATTCTAAATTTACTTTAAAACAAATTTTTAAATAGCCATTTTGACTTAGTAAAAATTATTTCTAGCCACTATTTAAAAAAAAATGTTTTTATCAAATTGGACGCAATAACCCTCTATCGTGCACTTTAGTCATGCAGTAGTGTAAAATTATAATACTGCACGAATACACTTAATCATGTAATTCCAACCGTGCAGTATAGTATATTTGAATTGTTGCATGACTATGCTCAGTTGAGCACTCACAATTAGTGCAACAATATATAAATTTATAATAGTGCATGAATGGACTTAATTAGTTGTGCATCTCACTCGTGTAGCTAGCAATATTAATTTGTATTGTTATACGATCATATCTCATCGTGCACCCAAATAGTGCACTTTAGTCGTGCATCTCACAATTTTAATGCAGGGTAATTAAGTATTTTCACCGAAAAACTGACTATAAATAATTTTTTTAAATGATTAAAAATATAATTTACTAAATGAAAAGGGTGTTTCTATATACACCACATAAATTTCTGTATACACCACTTTTACTTTATACACCACTCACTTTGTTAATTTTTTTTTACACACCACGATAAAAGTCTCTTTTACCCTTTCACTTTAAAAAATAAGTTTTTTAATAATTAAATCATAAAAAAATCACAATCATCTTCTTCAGCCACCAGTCCACCACCATCGAAGTCGTCATTGTCTTCACACAAACCCCAATCGTTTTCTGCCGGCCACCACCATCTTTCACCGGCCACCATCACTCCCGCCGGCCACGATCATCTTTCGCCGTTTACCACCATCTTCTTCCCAAACAAAAAAAAAGTAACCCCCATCTTCCTCATACAAAAAAAACTAGATGAACCAGAATCTAGTGAAGGAGATTCTGGTGAAGACAATGGAAATGTTCGAAAACTAATTTTTGAACGAAACATTGTGGAATCAAAAAATGATTTTCGAACCCATTCATATACGTTCGGAAACATATTATTGAACTTGAAAACAGATTTTCGAATAATAAATTGTCTATTCGAAAATCAATTTTCGAATCTATGTCAAGGTGTTCGAACTGAATTTTTTGAGCTTAATTTTCAATCAGAGATATTTTCGAAGAGATTAACAAATTTTTGAGATATCGAATTTTCGGCGACAGATGTATCTTGAATTAGTACTTGAAAGCTTGCAGAAGGATGGAAAGTGAGGGTGGTGAAGAAATGGTTGTTAGTCGTCAACAACTGGTGGAAGAAAATCTCCGGCGAATTGCTGGGAAAAAAAGGCTGTCGCAGAAGATTGTTGGAGAAGAAGAGGGCCACCGAGAAGAACTGAAGAAGGCCGAGAGAGAAATCAAGATTTCAATTTCCATTATTTTGCTAATTTTATTTTATTTTTTAATTATTTTTATTGCTTATTTAGTAAGGTTATTTTAGTAATTTTATAAATAATTATTTTTGAGTTATTTAATGTAGTGGTGTATAATGAAATTTTTATGGTGTAAATAGAAACACCCAATGAAAATGACTATTTTTATATATTACCACCTTATCGAAGGAGACAAAAATCTTGATGACGTATAGATTCTTCATAATGCAATCCTTATTGTTCAAATCTTCTTCCTTTTTTTTTTTTGGGAAATCGGAGTAATGAGTATCGAATACGATATTTTTCTTATTGGATTCAATATCTGGGTCAAGATTTATGTGATCGAAAACATCTATAAATCCTGTCCAATAATTTCAAAATTTAAATTCATATTCCCAAATGAAATCACATTGTTTGTAGATGGAAGAAATTAATATTGTTCGTAGTAGAATGAAATTCGCAAAGTTCTTTGTTATTACAACATTGATGATGTTGGTAATGACATCTCCTCAAGAAGTAGATGGATACATTACCATCGGCATCAATCCATGCACGGAGCAAGCTTGTAAGTATGCATGCATCAATATTCTAAATCAAAAGTACAAAGCTTCTCATTGCTACGGTGGAGACAAGTATTGTCAATGTTTCGAATGATTGTTGTTGCTGTTGTTGTTGTTATGTACGAGAGTTTAAAGTTGGGTTTTGAATTAATTATTGACTATATATGTAAGAGAAATTCAATATTCACATATGCAGAAATAAAAACTATGCATGAGCATTATTGAGCATGATGTCATTTCTTTCCTTTCCTTCCTTTCTTTCTTTCTTAATCTCTGTTTGGGGCTAGCTAATGATGTTTTATGAATTGATAGAGAAAATTTCACTTTTGGTCTGTGTGATATGTTCGAGTCAGATTTTAGTCCTCATACTATCACTTTTGGTTTCATAAGACTTGAACTATCATTTTTAACCCCACTGTTACGGTTTCGTTAAAAAAAATATCAATTTTGGTCCCAAATAAAAAAAATCCAGAAATTTTTTTAAGTTGATTGGAGGTAAAATTGAAATGATTTGGAAGGAAATTTATCCTGATTCGGACCCAGAATTCTCACCAACATGCATGTATATATATGTACTCACCAATTCATCAAATTACAACTATTAAATATAGGGACCAAAATCGATCGGACTCGGGCATGTCATGTGAGACCAAAAATGAAATTTTCTCTGAATTGATACGACCGAAATATTAGATAGTTATTATTATTTGGGAGTTTCTATTTGCACCACCAAATTTGCTCTTTGCACCACAACTACTCATTGTACTCCTGTTTTTACTCTTTGCACCACAACAATCTTCTTTCGGCAAATATGATTCTTGATTAAATTCTCATTTCAATCGCAACAAATTCAGCTGCAGAAGGAAAAAAATAAAAACCCACTTCCATCTCCGCCATAGCGTCGCTGTAGATGGGCCGAACAGCCTCCGCCTTGAGGCCCAGATCCTCCAAATCCACAACCGAGATCTCCCCGTCTCTGGCGGAGCCGGCCTCCGAAAACCCTAACGATTCCGCCGCCAATTCGGATGATGCCGCTGTAGAACGATTATTCTCTGGATCTCCCCGACGAATGCCTGGCATTCATTTTCCAGTCGCTCTCCGCCGGCGACAGGAAGCGCGCATCTCTGGTGTGTTGCCGTTGGCTCGGAGTGGAGGGGCAGAGCCGCCACCACCTCTCGCTCAACGCGAGTCGGAGCTCGCTGGCGTCATCTCCCGCCTGTTCGTACGTTTCGATGCGGTGACGAAGCTCGCGCTGAAATGCGACCGCAGATCTGTCAGCATTGGCGAAAGAAGATATGTCCTTTTGGATTGTTTTCGACGCCCCCATAACAGAAAATCACATATTTTTGGACCAAATCATAGCTGGAAAACGAGATTTGGGATGAAGGACAATGAAGAACAAGGAAGAACAGAAATTAAAAATAAAAAAGATAAAAATTTGGAAAAACCGAAAAAGAAAAGAAAAGGATGACTAAAATGGATCTAGGGGGAAAAACATGAATTTGGATGATCTTCATAATTGTGTGTGTGAAAAGTGTGAACTAGTGTGTGTGTTAGATTATAATGTTATTTAGAGATTTGTTTTATTTAATTTTGAATTTTTATATTTTTATTTAATAAGGGCAATTAAGTAATTTCATAATTGATTATTTTTTAATTAATTTATTTTGTGGTGCAAAGAGTAATTATTGTGGTGCAAATAGAATCTCCCTTATTATTATTGTTTAGATAATTAGGTTAGTTTGTTATTTAATAGATATTTATAAGATAGAGATAAGGTTAGCGTCTTAGTGCTTTGATTTGATTGGAGTCGGCAACTAATCGCCCATATAAGTTGATAGTTGATGTCTAATTTATTACTGAATATAGAATTATGAATTATTCTAATTGAATTCTCCTTCTCGTTTCTCTAGTCTCTCGATTCTCTTATTCTTCTTTCTAGATTTTGTTATTCTATATTCTCTTATTTCTTCTCTTTTATACGGAGTTTGCATTCGCTCAAAGTGTGGTGATATATACATGGATACACCTCTAGTGTCGTATCATGAATATTTGTGATTTTGGGCTCTTTGCAATTATGACGATGTATCAATATTTCTAGTCCCATGCATCTTGATGACTTATGATATTAGATATATATGTTTTTACCATGTTTTCGATTTTTTTTAAAGAACAAAAAGGAGAGAAAAATTAAGGTAATTCAATTGATTTTGTTAACGAACCGACTGAATACACCCCAAAACTTTTTTTTTTCTTTTTTCAATATATATATATATATATATATATATATAAACATATCTGATTTTCTTTATAAAAATGGTGGGTGTTTTGAGCTGTATAAAGAAGAAAGGCGAGCTCTTTAGCCAAAATTTAGTTGTTCAAATTAAATGTTGGAAGAGAACAAGATTTAATTTACCCGAGGGCATTCACAAGTCACGATCTTTTTATTTTTTATAATTTCTACACTAAAATGTATTTTTGACATGTATAATTATGACATGATCAACCCAGATTAACAATTAAAAATAATAAAGTAAAATAAAAAAGTGATACGAAACTATCACAGCTGACAATCAAATGGTATCTTCTAGTTCACTCTCTCTAATATTCCACTTCTTGGGAGTTAATTTCGATTTTGATTCCAAAAGATATTGGGTATTCTGATTTTAGTCCCGATACTATCATTTTTGGTCCTTTTTCAAAAAAATCGCCCAGTTTTAGTCCCATAGATTTAAGAATATCATATTTGGTCCCATGATTCTAGGGCAAAAAAGGGACCAAAATCGATACTAACTCTGTTTGGGACAAAAAATGATAGTCTCGGGATCAAAATCAGAATACCCGATATCCTATGAGACCAAAATCAATATTTTCTCTTCCACTTGGTGTCTCGTTATAAATTTTATTAGTTTTTTCATTTTTTTTTTCAATTTCAATTTATTTTGGTTTATTCAACCCAATTAGAGTTTATAATGATTTTTTGGTATTTTATTTTTATTTTAGTTAATAAAATTGATTATTGGGATTTATTATGCCATAATTAGAATATAATTTCTTAAAATTTCAATTCTGATAAATAAATATTAATTACGATTGCTTATACTATATATAATAAATTTATGTTTAAAATAAATATTATTAAAATATTAGATTTGACAGTGTGACACTAGAATGAAATAGTGAAATTTGAACTAGAAGATTTCAACCGCTAGAAAATGGTGTAAATACTAAATTTATTAATAGATAAAAAGTTAAGTAGAAGATCTCAAAAATATATAGATTTACTGAAGGGGGCAAAAATTCTTGACGTCGTAATTTCTTCGTAATGAAATCCTGATTGCTCAAATCCTTTTTTTTTTTTTTTTTTGGTTATTTTGATGTAGATAGGAAGGTATGTGATCAATTAATTTTGAGAACACTTCAAAAAAAACGAACAATATTGTTGAGTCTCATGAATAGTACCACACACTTTTTTTTTTATATAACTTCAACTTCACTGATAACAATCTAAATCTATCTAATCTATATTATATGAGAAACATAGAAAATAAGAAACATAAATCCAATTATAATAAAGTACCAATTAATAACTCCATCTAAATATATAGATCATACAATATTCTAATCAAATTTATAATATAATCAAAATATGATATGATGATCATGTCTACATATCTCGATCGCTTTTACACGTACGTAATCTCTACCATTTGGATATCCCCCGAAGGAACTGATTGCTCAAATCTTGATACTTCACGTTTCAAATCTTTATACTAAATCCCCATAATGGCATCGAATTCGAGATTTGGGTCAAGATTTATGTGATCGGCAACATCTATAAATCAAGTCCAAAAATTTCAAAAACTAATATCATATATTCTCATATCAAATCATATTGCTCGTAGAAGAAAATATTGTAGGAAGTAGAATGAAATTAGCAGCAGTGGTAGTTATTGCAGCACTGGTGATGTTGGTAATGACATCTCCTCAAGAAGTAGAGGGATATATTACCATCGACATCAATCCATGCACGGAACAAGCTTGCAAGGATGCATGCATCAAAATTCTAAATGATAAGTACAAAACTTCTCATTGCTACGGCGGAGACAAGTATTGTCAGTGTTTCGGATGATTGTTGTTGTTGTTATTGTTATGTAGGCGAGTTTAAAATTGGGTTTTGGATTATTCTCTCATCTATGTAAGAGAAATTCACTATTCAAATATACAGCAATAAAATCTATGCACGAGCAATGATGCCATTTGTTTCCTTCCTTCCTTTCTAATCTCTTCAGAGAGAGCAAGAGATCAGAGGCTTTCTATTTTTTCTTTTTCTTTTTAAAGAGAAAAAAAATAAGGTAATTCAATTTATTTTATTAACGAACCGACTAAATACACCTCAAAACTTTTTCCTTTTTTTTTCTTTTTTCAAATATACATATATACATGCCATTTTCTTTATAACGGTGGTGGTGGTGGTGTTTTGGGGCACCTGATATCCTCTAGTCCCAATTTGTATGTGTTAATCGTGTACCAAACCTCAAAATCACTACTTTTTCTTTTATTTTTTTTCTTTAATTTTAATTTCTTTTGGTTTAGTATAATTTTTCATTATTATTTAGGATATGTTCCACTCAATTAGGGTTTATAATTATTTTTTAATATTTAATTTTCATTTTTTAGTTAATACAGTTGATTTTTGGGTTTGATTACTTCAAACTTAGGTCTTAGGGTATATAACTTTTAAAAATTTCAATGTTTAGCAATAAATATTAATTATGATTAGTTATAATATAATAAATTTTATTTTTATAAAAAAATTATTAACAATATACAATTTTAATATTGACACACACAAATTGAAACTAAAAGATCAATACTCATTTTGGGGTGTATAAGGAAGAAAGTCAAGCTCTTTAGATAATTTAGTTGTTCAATTGTTGGAAGGTCGCAAGATTTGCTCAAAAGGGCATTCACAAGTTACAATCTTTTATATAATTTCTACACTAAAATATATTTTGTACACATAAAATGGGATCACTTTTTGCAAATCCTATTACATTCCCTGCTGTAAGTCTTTAATATTTAAAAGAAAGCATATATTTTTTTATTTTTTATTTATTATAATTTATTTTAATTTAAATTTCCTATTTTGGGTTCATTCTTCTTCAATTGTGGTACATTAAAAAAATTAAAAAAAATTATTTATATAATACCAAATATAATAGAAATATAATAGAAATGACAACAGGGGATCACTTACTCCAAAAATCTATTTAGGAGAAGCAGTTTTAGGGGTTTTATTCTTGCACTTCTCATATTGCATTTTCACCAAATTATCTCATAATCAATACTCAGAAATAAGAAGTCGGTTGTTAAAAAGTCCATTTTAATAATGGACTTGTATTTCAAAAGTGCTATCAAATTTTATGTTGTGTATGGTGGTTGAATGTTTCTAAATGCAGTTTTGGAGAAATGACTTTATTCCAAAAGTCTATATGAAAGAAGTAAATCTTGCCCTTTTCCTAAAGTCTATACTAAAGAAGTGCTCTCTCAGTCCGTTTCGTTTTGATCGTTGTTTTAGAAATTTTATTTTGTATCAAAATATTTATTATTTTAGATATTTTCACACTCTTTCTCCCAATTTTAACCCTACAAATATATGGAGAGAAAAAATTTTGCTAACTTTTTAAGAAAATATAAAGTAATAAGATTTTATTTGATATAGAAGAAAATGATATATTAGTCTAAAAAAATTAATTATTAATTCTAAATTAAAATCCTAAAACAACAAACATTATAAAACGGAGGAAATATAATTTATTTCAATTGAATATATTTTGGGGTAAACGTCACTAAAAAAAATACAACTTTTAAACTTTTTAACACCACCTTCTGATTTTTGTGCAAATTAAACATGTTCTTTTTTTATGATTAGATTTTGATGTGGTGAACTTTCCTTTCCACGCCGACACGTAATCCTATTTGTCGGGGAAGTTTTTTTTAGCAAGTTTAATTTGCACCAGAATGTGGTATTAAATTTGCGAAGTTTAAAAGTCATATTGAATTTACAATTTGATATAAAGGTTGACTTAAAGCAAATTATAGGCAAACATATATATGTAGGTGTACAAAATTACATTAACTACAAACTACTTACACGTTTTTACTTATGTTTGTACACCTACTGTACTCAAATATCAAGAACATTCAAGCAGTGAAAACCATTGTATAAAAGGTAGCATAGTTTTATTTTATGTTCATCAAGAGCCACTATATAATGGTAAGATCAATTTGGTCATAATTAGGAATCTAGATTCGATTATCACCCAAAAAATTGGGGATGAGGATCCTCGCAGTGCAGAAGGCACAAACAACACCCCTTGTTGTGCACTTTTGCTTCACATAACTCTATTTTGGGCAAAATTTTGTTCTTCTATGTTTTATTTTAAATATTTAAAATTAATCATATAATTCTAATTAAAAAAATTAAATCAAATACAAAACTTAAATTAATAATAAATTCTAATTGTAAAATATTTGATCCTCATTATAAAATTTTAACCAAAAAGCTAAAATTAAATACTAAAGATGACAATAAACCCTAATTATGAAAAATAAACCCTAATAAAAGAGATTAACTAAAAATTTTAAAATATTTATACAAACCCTAATTTTAAATAATTAATAATTATAAACTAAAAATAAAAAGAAAATTATAAATCCTAATTGTGAAATAATCAACCATATTTAATAACTAAAACTAAATTAAGAACAATTATAACTCTAATTATAAAATAATCAAAATTTACAAATTCAACGTACATCTAACTATTAAAACATTTGAAAAAAAAAATTCGTTCGGCATAGTTAATTATTATAACCAGAATTAATTATTAAAACATTGGTTGCTTTACTCTTAATCAACTAAAGTTGTAGAAATAAAAGAAGAGTCGAACTGAATTCATAGATTTAATAGTTGATGAATTCCTTTCTGGTTTCATGAATCTATAAAAATGGCTTATCATTTTATAGACATGATGGCAAGGCCCAGTCAAGCTGCAAAGTTGAGTTCACTCTGTAATTCCTTGTTTTAGATTTTACAGAAATTGGAAAGCAAAAGTAGACATTGTTTGTTTTGTATTGATCTTAGAAATGCAAATAATCCCCCAACCGCAAAAGATCGATGAGATTACTTCAAATTTAATATAAGAAACTGCATTGCAAGGCCTAAACAAATTGGGGTTGTTAAAATTTGAAGGGACGGTTTACAACACACTAAATGAGAATCCATCAAAGAAAGAATCCAAGAAACCCTATTCATATTAAAAACAATCCTTCAACTTAAAGAAAATGGTTCTAGATTTCAAGATTCTGTTTTTGAATGGCAACGTTACGTTCAACTCAACCAACGGAAAATCAAGTTAACTATTTCATACAATTGTAACGCTTAATCAAAACACTGAAGGAAGCAATGCAGTAGATGGAAAGCACTTCGATTATCCAAGAACAAGAATCTCTTGCCATTAATGAAACTACTTCATTTCTTCAAGAAAGATTCAGAAACCAGAGCATATACCATGACGAAATCCAAAACACCCATCAAGATTCAAAAAAGAGAAAAAGAAAACCCTAAGCAGCAGTAGGAATCCAGAGCAAAATCACCAAATAGAAACAGACCTTAAAACCCTAGCCGCAATCATCGGATCTTGGCGACGATGTCGGCAATGAGAGCCTCCATGTCCAGCTCCATCAACGGCGGAAAGGGCCTCTTCATGTCAAGCAAACTGACGAAAATCTCCCCGCCTTCCTCGCGAATCTCGAAGCAGCCCCTCCTAGGTTTCTCAGGGTTGACCACCACGTTGACTCCGGCGACGTCTTTCTCCAACGCTTTCTTCACCTGAAGTGCCTTCGTCTTGAACGAGCTGCTGCACTGCTTGCAGTGCTCAATGATTATGGTCTTCGGACCCTCGACGGCCGGAGGCGGTGAGACCTTGGCTTCATCTTCTTGGACGGCCGCGGCGGTTGAGGTTGAGGCTGCGGTTGGGGTTGCGGTTGAGGTTGAGGCTGCGGTTGCGGTTGAGGTTGAGGCTGCGGCTGCGATTGAGGTCTTCCTTTTCTTTCGTGGTTCTGGGTCGTCAGCAGGCGGAGTGACAGCGGCATTGGCTAGGCGGGGGGACCTCCGGACGGCGGTGGGAGGGGTAGTGGGTTTCCGTTTTGGTGCCATTAGAGAAAGAAAAGAGAAAAATGAATGGAAAGAAGAAGGTTTATCAGAGTAGTGGGGGGGTTGAAGCGAGTGAATGTTGTTATCTAAATAGGTGCTGCAAATTTCTCGATATTGGGGAGTATGATCTGGTCCGTTCATTCAAAGTTTCCCGCTCTTTTTAGCGGATAAGATTATGCCCTCTTTTTGGGCGACATGTCTTTCCCAAATTCAAAATGTAACCAAAACCAGGGGGAAAATGTAATTTTCGTGACGACACAATAAATATATATATATATATATATATATATATTTTATCGTGTCGATAGACGATAGGTCGATCTAATAATAATAATAATAATAATAATTTTTATTAACTTTTTACATATTTTATAATTGGAGTATTATCAGAATTTAGCCCAACCTTTCAAGTAATTCATAAAAATGTCCCGACCTTTTATAAATAATAATTTAATACCCGATCTTTAGAATATACAACAAATCTAGCATGAAATTAATTTTTGGGTTTTTAGTTGCCGACATGTATCTTTTTGCCCGAATTTTTTAATGACATGGAAAATATTTATGCCACGTCAATTGATCAAATAAAATTATATTTCACTCCACACTGTATATAAAAAAATACACATCACCAACTAAAAGCCAGAAAATTAATGTCAGGCTAGATTTGTTGTATATTCAAAAGATCAGGTATTAAATTGTTATTTATAAAAGGTCAAAACATTTTGTTAATTACTTGAAAGGTCGAACTAAAATCTGATAATACTCCTTTATAATTTGAGGAGGCCTTTGTTGATCGTGAAACATTGTATGTTAATTATTTAATATATGTGATTACTCATTATATTTATAAGACAATTTTACATTAGTAAGTAATATTGTACAATTTTTAGAAGAATTATCAATCGAAAGATATATAATCCATCAATATAGATCTCGAAAGATGAATTTTATCGATTCAAGAGTTGAAAGATCTAAAACTTTCGAAGCAAGGCTTTATGATTTAACAACATTAAAACTACATCCAATAGAAGATGGTGTCAGAAGCTGTTGTGATTGTTAAATATTCATGACACATAATATTCTTTAGAATTAAATTAAATACAAACCTATGCAGCTCTTAATTTACATTAATTAATTGGATTAAGCACAAAGTAGTTCAATTTTTAATTATGAAATTAAATAGCACAAGTAGTTCAATTTTTAATTATGAAATGTGTTTCTTTTTACCGGTAATTATTTTTCCTTTTGTTTTTTGCTCTTACATTTCACATATTGAAAAGCTTGATCTTTAAAACTGTTATTATGTTTTTCATTTTATTATTCAAAATCAAACTATTTTTCTGTTTAATTCAATTTATTTTATAATTCAAAGTTGAACTATTTTTCTTGATTGGTTCAATTAGTTAATGTAAATTTATTTAAGTTTATTGTTAATTTAATTGTAAAGAATATTTTGTGTGAAGATGACTTGAATATTTAATAGACACGTCATCTTTTGTTGGATGAAGTTTTAACAGTGTTAATATTGGAGTCTTAAATCAATACATTTATATAGAATGCATCTTTCGGGATCTATATCGATACATAAGTATCTTTCAGATCTAGTATTGATAATTCACATACTTTTTATTATATCGTGCAGCATTGTGTCAACACGAAATGCTTTATATTTTATATAGAATGCATCTTTCGGGATCTATATCGATACATAAGTATCTTTCAGATCTAGTATTGATAATTCACATACTTTTTATTATATCATGCAGTATTGTGTCAACACGAGATGCTTTATATTTTATCTGGGCATATTGCATCGTATTCTTTTTTTTTGTCGAAGATAACCCGCAGCCGTTACCGAGGTGCGCATTGGGTAAACTCTGCCTCTATGTAATAGCCTGCAAACCACACAGGGGAGGTAAACCACACTTGGCAAGCCAGGTGTGACCCTAGTGGTGTTGGTGCGATTCGAACTTGAGACCTTTGGTCTCAAGATATCACCACTCCACCACTAGGCCATCCCCAAGGGGACTATTGCATCGTATTCTTGTTTAGACATCTTGTGTCGTGCCAACAAAAAACTCATGTATTATTTACTATCATTGCATGGACAAATTGGAAAGCTCGAAATATTTTGGTTTTTCAGAATATTTTGCAGCCCCATAATGTTTGTTTTCAACATGCAATGTCAATTATGCAAGAGCTCAGAAACTCCTAGCCATGTAGTCGCGATCGAGTGAGTCAACAGATTGAACATGAGTGGAGGGCCCCAAATCCAGGATGGTGGAAAATAAACTCAGATGCAATGATGCAAACGACATATGTGGGACTCGGTGGTGTTATTCGGGACCATGATAGTAAGGTATTGGCAACTATATGTAAAAGAATGGTGGGAGGCATATCAGTAGAGTTGATACTTGGTCATTCATCCTTGTTGAGTCTGTTCTTTGTTTTAAGGTTGCTCGAGGACGAGCAAGGTTTAAGTGTGGGGGGATTTGATAGGACGTATTCTACTTGCTTTTATTACTATCTTTTGGTACCTTTTCTCCTTATTATTTGCCCTATACTTGTGTATTTTGGTAGAATGATGTGTTTGTTGAGTTGTGTAGAGATGTGTTTCAAAGATGGAGAAAATGACATGTTTTTGGTACAAAAGGATCCAAGTGAAGAAAGAGCAAAATTCGAGTCTGAGCAGATCAAGCCGCAAGGGCATGCAGCTGGAAAACTGGAGTGAGTTTCTAGAAGCTGGGCTTAGATACGCGACTTGGGCTTGCTAACTCCAACTCTCGGCCCAATTCCAGACCTGGACGCGGCTGCAACAGATTCCACCGCCTAAGAGTCCATATTTTGCCAATTACCTAGTTGGGATTAGATTAGGATGTTAATTTCCATGTGGATACTATCTTAATTAAGGATATTATATATAGATTAGGACTTATCATAATTCCATTAGATTATACACGCTAGAGACGAGAACGCAGCAACGAACAGCTTTAATCCAGTTTTATTTTCTTCTTCTTTTCGATATCATCATCGCGTAATTACACGATTTATTGTTGTTCGATTCTAGCATGCAACGTAGCTAAATTACTCGTATTCTGGTGACGACGATGAAGCTCCGCTTATATAACTGTGAGATCTACTTGTTTGTTCATAATTAATTGATGCATGTATTTGTTATTCTTGGAATTCAGGTCGTAATTGTTCTAAGTCTATCGAGTAGTTGCAAATATTTGGTAGGTTGTGATTAATTACTAGCCAATTTAAATCGGCCATACGTAATCGTGGTTTAGGTTTAATAAGTGGTAAAACGGTTGCTCAAATAACTAGGGGAATAACAAAATTAATTTTACAGTCCTGCGTCAGAGTCTGTAAGTTAAGAATCGGGTCTTTCTCGTGCTCATTGTTGTCGGCTCATTAAATTTATAGAGCGTCTCTTACAGTTGTTAGTCGATTAGGGAAGTAATTAATGAAGCGTCTTTTTAATTATCGAAACAGTATGGAGAGATGAGGTCATGTCAGAAGCGTCTTCGGTGACTATAACCGATTTGCATGTTTTGATTAATTAATTCTTGCATCTGTGATCGGTGTTATAAGTGGAGTGGAGTTCGTTGGATCCGGAATACCCTTTTATAATTGGTTTAAATCAGATCGTTTGCATAGATATTTTCTCTAGTTGGTTATTTCATTCTTCAATTTATTTTGTTATAAAATTCACGCGATTCTGGAAGTTTGGGCACGCAGACTGAAAGTCAAGAGTAATTCTCGCCGGTCCTTTGGGAGACGATCCTGCTCGCCACTGTACTCTGTAGTGTGGGCTTGCCGACGAAAGTCGGAACTTTTATTTTTGGTGAAAAACGACGCACTAAATTTTGGCGCCGTTGCCGGGGATCGGTTCTTAAAGCAGTGATTACTCGAAATTTTCAGTTTGTTATTTATTTTGTTTTATTTTTAATTTTTCTGGTATATGTATGACCCGTTCCTCTGCAGATAAAAATTTAGTGTTTGATCCAGAGCCAGAGAGAACGTTACACCGATTGAGGAAGGCTGCCAAAGAACCTATAAAGGTTCTCGAATCTGAACAAAGCCCCTTCGGTATTGATCAACGCCTCGACATGGCCAATAACGAAGATCCACCACCGAACCCGCAAGACCTTGCCGCAGGGAGAGCCCTCATCCAAGCCAACGTGGCTAATCATGGACCTGATCATGAGCCTCTCATCCGGGAAATCGGTCGTCTTCGGAGTAACAGACCCATCTATATTGTGCTGCCCCCGATTGCCAACAATGCGGAGATCCGACCTGCATTCATCCAAGTGTTGCCGAAGTTTGGTGATTTACCGGGAGAAAGTGCACACAAACATTTGTCTGAATTTGATCTCGTGTGCTCAACCTTACGACCTACTGGTTTTACTGCTAATAACCTAAGGTTACTCACTTTTTCTCACACTTTGCAGGGAAAGGCCCGAGATTGGTTGTTCGATTTGCCACCGGAGTCTATCACTACCTGGACGGAATTAGAAGGACAATTCCTGAGAAAGTTCTTTCCTGAGACTCGAGCTGCCAATCTGAGAATGGCTATCAGCAGTATCAAACAAAAACCGAATGAAAGCTTAGCTGAATACTGGGAAAGATTTCAACAACTCTGCCACAAGTGCCCAGACCATGGATTCACTGATTATCAGCTTCTGACTAATTACTTTTACCGTGGCATGTCTTCTTTTGATAGGAAAATTGTCGATGCTGCCAGCGGGGGATCTCTTACCAACAAAACCCTCGGCGAGGCCAAACAGCTCATCATAGACATGGCTTCTAGAGAACAACAGTACGAAGAAGAAGACGACAGCAGACACCGACCTGTAAGGGCACTCGGCCGAGCTGAAGAGTCGGGAGTGAATGAAAAGATAGATGCTCTTACTTCCCTGGTCCGAAGCCTTGCTGTGGCGCAGACAAGGCCAAACCGCTGCGGAGTCTATTCTGAAAATGGACACTTCACTGATGAGTGTCCCAATTTGCAAGGGCCCTCAACTGAACAAGCTTGTTATGGATCGAGCGATACACAGCAAGATGCTCTCAGAGGAATCAACTATGATGCCCCGCGAGGCGATAATTTTAGGAGGAAGTGGAATAATGATCCTTACTCCAATACCTACAATCCAGGTTGGAGAGATCACCCGAATTTCCGTTGGAGCCAGCCTAGAGACCAACCAGCAGCAGGAGATCTGCCACCAAGGCCCCCAAGGGGTGAGCCGTATGCCCACACGGACCGATCTGCGCCATCTTTGAGTGAGATCATGAAGAATCTCGAGCAGAGCACAAGCCTAGTGAACAGTCTAGCGCAGAGCCAAAAGGCCTTTCAGCAAGAGACACAAGTTGCCCTGGGCAGTATGGGCATGCAGATCACGCAGCTCGCCACACAAATGAACAAGATGCAGGCGAATCAAGGCAAACTCCCATCCCAAACTGAAATGAATCCAAGAGCGCATGTTTGCGCTGTCACTTTGAGAAGTACGGATGAGTTAACCGAGTTGGATGCCAAGAAGGAAGAAAAGAAGCTGGAAAGGCATACTGAAGGGCCGAAAAAAGAATCTGGCGAAAGGAATGAACAACCTGCTATGTCTTTTCTCTTTCAAACCGAGCTAAATCCACGAGGGAACATCAGTGCTGTGACTCTTCGAAGCGGCAAAGAATTGGTTGAGGTTGAAACAAAGAAGAAGAAAGACAACACGCGGTGTGGGCAAACTGCAGAAGCTGAAGGCAGACCAAGCGCAGAGGGCAAACAATCTGCTGCACAGCTTGCTCCTAGTGAGGTACAAAGTTTGTCTAAAACTCCTAACCCTATTAATGCAGCTCCTTTTCCTTCTAGGTTAACCAGGCACAAGAAAGAGGAAGATGAGAAAGAGATATTCGAGCTTTTCAAGAAAGGCGAGATCAACCTACCTCTGATCGATGCTATCAAGCAAGTCCCTAGATACGCGAAGTCCTTGAAAGAACTATGCTCTAAGAAGATACGATATGGGAAAGATGCAAAGATCACGGTTGGTGAGACTGTTTCAGCCGTTATTCAACAGAAATTACCTCAAAAATGCCGCGATCCAGATTCGGAGGAAGAAAGGGCAATCCACGAGATAGTCCAGCAGCTGTACGCAGTCGAGGAGTTTCCAGCTAGCAATCAGACAGGCCGTATGCCCTTGTCGACCAACTCGAAACTGATTTTACCATCTCATGTGAAGGCCCTTGTGTTGGGGCTGAAAGGGCAAGAAGTAAGGTTGGTCGAGTTTTTGAAGAAACATAAAGGTGCGGGGATGGAAACAATTCCTTTCGACAGGGGTAGATCGGATATCACCGAATTTTTCTCTTGACCGTACCTCCCCACGTCGAGCCTCAGACGTTAAACAAGGGCGCTTCTCGGGAGGCAACCCGAGCTTTTATTACTTTCTTTCATTTTTCGTATTTCATTTAGTTACTTACTTGCTTTTCTTTAATATAATAATAAAAAAAAGAGAAAGAGAGAGAGATCTCGTCCAACTTTCTAGTGCAGATTACTCTTCTAGCGCTGCCTCTACCCTTGCCGAGCTCATGGAGTTGTTTGAGCATCACACCAAGCTGGACCACTGCACTGGAGCACCGTCTGTATGCCCTTACTGACCGCCTCGCGCCTTGAGCTAGTTTGCCCTTTCTTTTCCTCTCCCTTTTAAATCGTTGTTTGTCATTGATTTGCTTGTTTTGTTTTTTTTTTCTTTTTTGTGTGCGTTTTTATTTTTGTTGTGTCTTTTCTCTGCTTTTGTATTCCTCTCACAGTGAGGACACTGTGATCTTCAAGTGTGGGGGGGATTACCTTGTCAGTTTATTAATTATTGAAGTTATAAAAAAAATAAAATAAAAAAGAGTCGTTTTTTTCGTTTTTTATGTTGGAAGATGACTAAGTATTGATTACCACGAATTGATGAATTGGGGAGAATGAGCTGTGACTAGTTTAACTGGATGAATGGTTGTTGTTTTGTGATAGAAATGTGCCAAGTTTTGGATGAAATCTTGAATGATGAATCATGCTTTCGATCACAACGTTCTAATCCTACAAAAATGTGAGTTTTTGAGCCTATGAGCATGCATGAATTAAGAGCTCAATTTTTGCATAATGAGTGTTGTCTGATTTTGTTTCTTGGATACTTGAATTGCTTTGCTGCCCCTATTGTTGTCACCTTTGATGTCATTCACAAATATGATTAAGGCATTAGGGATACTCGAGCTATTGGCCCAAGAAAACATCATAACCGTTCATTGCCAATTAGTGAGCCACCTTGAGCCTAAAAGATCCAATTTTATTGATTGCAGCCACTATACATGAGCCATAGCCTTTGTTTTGGCCTGCTTTTTTGTCCCTGAAAACATGCAAGTACTTTCATGAATGGTGTTTAAGATGCACAAGTGAGAAATTTGAGGGCTTGAGAAGGAAAAAAAATGTATGAATGCTCGTATCCTGCTCCTCCGAAAAAATTTGAAAAAAAAGAAGCAAAGCTTCTAAAAAAAATAACAAAATAAAAAAGAAAAGAGAGAAAATCAAAGAAAAAATTGAGGAGTAGGATATGGAGAGAGCAAAAGAATCGGTGTACTCAAATTTTTGAAATAAGCCCTATGTTGATTTGATAATTTTGCGGAGCTGTTCTTAAAAGAAATATACATTCTTGTACTTGCATCGTTTTCTTTGTACTCAGCCACTTTAGCCAAATGTATCCTACCTCATGAACCTTAGCCCCATTACAACCAAAGAGGAAAGACCTTATGATTTGTGAATGAAATTGAAGTGTGGCAGTTCTAGGTGACAATTGAGCAATTTTATGTTGAAAAGAGCTAATCATGACTTGAGTGAAAAAATGCCTCTTGACTTGTTTTTGAGAGTTAATGAGTGAATCTTGGTGAGGCTGGATTGATGAGTATGATTCTAACTTGATTGACAACATGTTGCCATGTTTCTTGAACAAAATTGGTTGGTGGTTTGTGGATTGATATATCGCAGCTCGTACTCTGATTTTTCACTGATTTGGAAAGTTGATACTTGGTCATTCATCCTTGTTGAGTCTGTTCTTTGTTTTAAGGTTGCTCGAGGACGAGCAAGGTTTAAGTGTGGGGGAATTTGATAGGACGTATTCTACTTGCTTTTATTACTATCTTTTGGTACCTTTTCTCCTTATTATTTGCCCTATACTTGTGTATTTTGGTAGAATGATGTGTTTGTTGAGTTGTGTAGGGATGTATTTCAAAGATGGAGAAAATGACATGTTTTTGGTACAAAAGGATCCAAGTGAAGAAAGAGCAAAATTCGAGTCTGAGCAGATCAAGCTGCACGGGCATGCAGCTAGAAAACTGGAGCGAGTTTCTAGAAGCTGGGCTTAGATACGCGACTTGGGCTTGCTAACTCCAACTCTCGGCGCAATTCCAGACCTGGACGCGGCTGCAATAGATTCCACCGCCTAAGAGTCCCTATTTTGCCAATTACCTAGTTGGGATTAGATTAGGATGTTAATTTCCATGTGGATACTATCTTAATTAAGGATATTATATATAGATTAGGACTTATCATAATTCCATTAGATTATACACGCTAGAGACGAGAACGCAGCAACGAACAGCTTTAATCCAGTTTTATTTTCTTCTTCTTTTCGATATCATCATCGCACAATTACACGATTTATTGTTGTTCGATTCTAGCATACAACGTAGCTAAATTACTCGTATTCCGGTGACGACGACGAAGCTCCGCTTATATAACTGTGAGATCTACTTGTTTGTTCATAATTAATTGATGCATGTATTTGTTATTCTTGGAATTCAGGTCGTAATTGTTCTAAGTCTATCGAGTAGTTGCAAATATTTGGTAGGTTGTGATTAATTACTAGCCAATTTAAATCGGCCATACGTAATCGTGGTTTAGGTTTAATAAGTGGTAAAACGGTTGCTCAAATAACTAGGGGAATAACAAAATTAATTTTACAGCCCTGCGTCAGAGTCTGTAAGTTAAGAATCGGGTCTTTCTCGTGCTCATTGTTGTCGGCTCATTAAATTTATAGAGCGTCTCTTACAGTTGTCAGTCGATTAGGGAAGTAATTAATGAAGCATTTTTTTTAATTATCGAAACAGTATGGAGAGATGAGGTCATGTCAGAAGCGTCTTCGGTGACTATAACTGATTTGCATGTTTTGATTAATTAATTCTTGCATCTGTGATCGGTGTTATAAGTGGAGTGGAGTTCGTTGGATCCAGAATACCCTTTTATAATTGGTTTAAATCAGATCGTTTGCATAGATATTTTCTCTAGTTGGTTATTTCATTCTTCAATTTATTTTGTTATAAAATTCACGCGATTCTAGAGGTTTGGGCACGCAGACTGAAAGTCAAGAGTAATTCTCGCCGGTCCTTTATGAGACGATCCTGCTCGCTACTGTACTGTGTAGTGTGGGCTTGCTGACGAAAGTCGGAACTTTTATTTTTGGTGAAAAACGACGCACCAGTAGCCGTAAGATCGAGAAACACGCCGACGACCTCTATACAGTGATCTAAAGACCAGAGAAAACCCTACGAAGCTTCGTAGGACAATTCAATAGAGAAAAAGTGTCGATCCCGGGATGCAATGTCGACACCGCCGTGTCAGCCTTCAGAAAGGGTTTAAAGAAGAGTTCAGATTTCTACAAAGAATTAACCAAATATCCATGCAAAATGATGGAAGACGTCCTCGCCAAAGCATGGCCACAAATCAAATGGGAAGAAGATGAAGCAAACTCATCCAAGTTTAAACCCCAAAATGATCAACCCCGCAAGGAGCACAGGTCTCACATCAGAAATGAGAGGTATCGAGTATATCCCTATCCTCGTAACCCCAGATTCGACCCCAGAGATAGGAGGATACCCGAACGCCCAAACAAAAGGCTACTTTAGTATAATCTTTGCATAACACCTTCAGAAGCCGTGAACGCGATGAAAGGGCTCAGGTAAAACGTCAAGTGGCCCCCAAAGATGAGAACGCCTGATAATGAGCGAAATAGGAACAAATTATGCGACTTCCACAACGATCATGGGCATATGACAGACGACTGCATCACACTTAGACTTGAAGTGATTGAGCTTCTCAAAAGAGGCCACTTGATCGATCTCCTGACCTCAAAAGGAAAACAAAATTGGAATAGAAGAGACAATCATATGAAAACTCAGCCCGTCGAACCCCTGAGAATCGATCGAACTCTAAATTGCATAACCGGGGGTTCGGAAATCGGTGGCGTCTCCCAGTCATCGGCAAAGAGGCACTGTCGATCCCTCAAACATACAGGAAACATACCCAAAGAAGCTGAACCTGATGATCTAGCAACCCTCAGCTTCTCCAGTAGTGAAGTATCTGAACTCTCACACCCACACCACGATGCACTAGTCATTTTCCTTTTAATATCGAACTGTTTAATCAAGCAAAATCTCATCAACAACGGGAGTTCCTCTAACGTGATCTTCCTTAGTACGTTGAAAGGAATGCAGGTGAAAGAAACGGACATCGTAAAGAAGTCAACAACATTGATCGGCTTTAGCGGAGAACACAAAACGACCTTAGGAGAAATCACGCTCCCCACTTACATTGAGGGACTTAACCTCCTCACCAAATTTCAGGTAATAGACGCGCCTTCAGTGTACAATGTGATTATGGGATGACCCTGGATCCATGAACTCCGAGTGGTACCTTCAACGTATCACCAAATCATGAAATTCCCTACTCCGTGGGGAGTTCGATCAGTACGGGGAGAACATGTCTCGTCCAGAGAATGCTATGTCACTACTTTCAAACAGAAAGTATTCATCGAGATCAATCAGATAGAGGTCGGATCAACCTCCGCAAGCATTGAAGATCGAAATTACGAAAAACCAAAAATCGAAGACCTCGATGAAATACAAATTCATCCCGAACTTTCAGATCATAGGGTATCCATCGGGTCCAGATTAACCTCGGACATTAGGAAACAATTAATCGCATTCCTCAAAGAGCATCACGACTGCTTTGCATGGTCGTTCGAGGATATGACAGGTATCGACCCTTCCATTATAACTCACAAATTGCAGGTAGACCCGGAAAAGACTCCCATCAAGCAAAAAAGACGAAAGTTTGCCCCGAAAAGAAACAAAATCGTGGATGAGGAAGTAGGCAAACTGTTAAAGAACAGACATATCCGTGAGGTTCATTATCCAGAATGGTTAGCAAACATCGTGGTGGTCAAAAAGAAGAATGGAAAGAACCGTTTATGCATAGATTTCACTAACCTCAATCAGGCATGCCCTACAGATTCTTTCCCCCTCCCACATATAGACGCCCTAGTCGATGCAACGGCAGGTCACGAGCTCATGAGCTTCATGGATGCATTCTCGGGATACAATCAAATCATAATGCACCACGAAGACCAAGAAAAAACAGCGTTCATCACACATCGAGGTATGTTCTGTTATAAAGTTATGCCTTTCGGACTAAAAAATGTAGGTGCAACGTATCAAAGGCTGGTAAATCGAATGTTCGAAGAGCTCATCGGAATAACAATGGAAGTGTATATCGACGACATGCTAGTCAAATCAGTACAGGCTCAGGACCACATCATGCATCTACGACGAACCTTCGAAGTCCTACGACGATACAATATGAAGTTGAACCCCACCAAATGCATTTTTGGAGTAACGTCGGGGAAATTCCTGGGATACCTAGTAACGAAAAGAGGAATCGAAGCTGACCCAAGACAAATCAGAGCAGTTCGAAATATCCAGCACCCCAAAACCCCTAAAGACGTCCAAAAACTGACCGGTCGATTAGCAGCTCTCAGCCGCTTCATATCTAAATACTCAGAAAGAAGTCGGGCGTTTTTTTAGACTCTATGAAAGAACAACGATTTCGAATAGACTCCGGAATGCGCCAAGGCCCTCGAAGACCTCAAGGAATACCTCGCAAGTCCATCTCTTCTATCCAAACCAATCGATGGAGAGGTACTCCTCGTTTATTTATCTGTTTCTACTAACTCTGTCAGTGCAGTCCTTGTTAGAGAAGACGAAGGAAGACAACACCCCGTATACTATGCTATTCGCTCGCTGCTAGACGCCGAGACCAGATACCCGCAGCTCGAAAAGCTGGCCTTAGCACTTGTCATGACTTCCAGGAAAATGAAACCCTATTTCCAAAGCCATTCAATAAAGGTGGTCACAGAGTTCCCTTTAAGAGCCGTGTTAAGAAAGCCAGACCTCGCGGGAAGATTATCAAAATGGGCTATCGAACTCGGGGAGTACGACATAGACTTCGTTCCACGAACATCAATTAAATCTCAAGTCCTATCAGATTTCATTGCAGATTTTTCCCACGAACCAGAAGTAGAAATGCTAATGAACGTCGAAGACAATGATTCAAAGTACTGGACCCTCCAAGTCGATGGATCCAGCACTTCGAAGGGGAGTGGAATGGGCTTAGTACTGATCAATCTAGAAGGAATAATCACAGAAAGATCTATTTGATGTGGGTTCAAAACCACCAACAATGAAGCAGAATATGAGGCCCTCATAGCAGGATTAAATTTGGCAGCTGACGTAGGAGCCAAAAGACTTCGAGTCATGAGTGATTCGCAATTGATAATAAATCAGTTTGAAGGAGAATTTCAAGCAAAGGACTCAAGAATGGTATCATACCTCGCGGTCGCAAAACAAGCGGCAGCCAAGTTCGAAAAAATCGAAGCCCAACACATCACTAGAGAAGAAAACTGCCACGCCGACGCATTAGCTAATTTAGGATCAGCTATACAAACTAGCAAAGACAAAAAGATCCAGGTCCTATACACCAAATGGCCCGCTGTGTGGAAGGGTGACAACCCTAAAGTCTTTCTCGTCAACATCGAGGTAAACTGGATGACCCCCTTATGCAGATTTCTAACAGAAAATGAACTCCCCGAAGAGCCTATCGAAGTAAGACGAATACAAGCAAAAGCTCCAAAATTCGTCATGATTTCCGGATCCTTATACAGAAAGTCCTTCTCAGGACCATATTTGAAATGTGTGAGCCCGACCCAAGCAAAGTATATTCTAACCGAGCTCCACAACGGTGAATGCGGAAATCATTCAGGACATAGAAGCCTGGCTAACCGAGCATTGATGGTCGGCTTTTACTGGCCAACTATGAGGGAAGACGCCAAAAATTATGCCAAAAAATGTGACAAATGTCAGAAGTTTGCCCAGATGAGTCATATGCCACCAGAACCTCTATATACCGCATCCATACCTTGGCCATTCATGAAATGGGGAACGGACATCGTGGGACCACTACCAAAGGGATCGAATCAGAAGTGCTTTATCTTGGTTGTGACGGACTACTTCACTAAATGGGCCGACGCAAAGGCCTTCGCACGAATAAGAGATACCGAGGTATGCAATTTTTTGTGGAAATACGTTATTTGCAGGTTCGGAGTCCATAAAGAAATAGTCATCGACAATGGCTCCTAATTTATAAGTTCGAAATTCCAAGACTTCTATCGCCATTGGAACATCAAGCTCTTTTTCTCCACACCAAGGCATCCAGCCTCGAATGGTCAAGCCGAAGCTACCAACAAAACAATCTTGAACACCTTGAAGAAAAAACTCCCCGAACACAAAGGACAATGGGTTGAACAACTCACAGGAGTCCTCTGGTCTTATCGAACCACCGCACGAACCGCTACGGGAGAGACCCTTTACACCCTCACGTATGGTTCGGAAGCAATCCTCCCGGCAGAAGCAGAAATAGGGTCGGCAATGACTCAATGGTCGGATAAAACCAACGACTCTGAGCTCGAAGTCAACCTCGACACCATAGATGAACTTTGAGATAAAGCTGCAATAAAAATATCCGCCCACCAACAGAAAATAAGAAGGCACTTTGATAAGAACACAAGGCTAAGGACATTCAAAACAGGAGATTGGGTGCTAAGGAAAGTATTCCAGAACACAAAAGAAATCAGAACGGGGAAACTAGCCCCGAACTGGGAAGGCCCCCATGAGATCGAGAAAGTCATAGGGAAGGGAGCTTACAAACTCCGATCGAAAGAAGGACGTTCGAAAACCAACGGCTGGAACGTCATCCACTTAAAACAGTACCATTTCTGAACTCTTCAACATTTTATTCCTTTTTTAATTTTTTAAAGTACTATATTATTTTACTGACTTGGGCGTCAGAGTGACTAAAAGAAACCCAAAACCCGGGGGCTTTAGCCCTCGTTTTCAAGCAAGATCGGGAGAAGAAATCAACCTCGAAACCGAAAAGAGTATCGTATTTCTCCTTTCTTGCTCATTCCTTTTTAATTTTTAAGTACTTTATTGATTGTTTACTGACTTGAGCGTCGGAGTAACTAACAGAACCCCAAGCACAGGGGTCCCGACCCACAAAAGTCAACGAGGCGTCGATCCCGAAGTCGGCCTCACGAACAAAGAGTAATGTATCTGCTCTTTATTTATCTTTCAAAATTCTTATCATTTAAGGTTTTTTTACTGACTTGAGCGTCGGAGTAACTAACAGAACCCCAAGGACAAGGGTCCTGACCCACAAAAGTCAACGAGGCGTCGACCCCGAAGTCGGCCTCACGAACAAAGAGTAATGTATCTGCTCTTTATTTATCTTTCAAAATTCTTATCATTTAAGGTTTGTTTACTAACTTGAGCGTCGGAGTAACTAACAGAACCTGAAGTTCAGGGGCCCCTACTCCCGCCTTCCAGCAGAGTCGAGAGAAAAAAGCTCAGAAGACCTGACTCTATTTTGCTATAAGTTCGGAAATGCACTCACGCCTCACATTTGTTCAATTTTTCTTTAACCAGCCTCGGAAGGAGTCCTCGGAAGACGGAAAAAATTAATTTAAACCCTACCATCTATCATTACGAACGCAACAACAATGAAAACAAAGGATATAAACAGACCATCCATAACAAATTCTCACAAAAAAAAATAATATCAATCGTTGTTTATGACTTGTCCTCGGGAATTATAAAGCAAAAGAAAAAGAGTTCACGGTTGATCTCCCGTACTCTTCTCGACCTCCAAAGCAACCGTCTTCACAGCATCAGCATCCTCTCCAGCCTTAGCCCCCTTCTCTTCTCCGGCCCCGTCCGTTGAACTCCTGACTGCCTCAGTCTCCGCCTCATCGTCGACATCAAGGAAGGAGAGGTCAAGTTCAGGCATTCTCTCCTTGATTGCCTTGACCACTGCAGAGCCTCCCTCCTGATAAAAGAGCTCTTTCTAGGGTTCGAACTCTGCAGAATCGACCAGTGAGGTGAAGTCCAGAGTCGCATGGCGGGCCTCGAGCTCACTTATCCTCGCCTCAGTAGCAGCCAGCCTCAACTCCAGAGAGGCCTTCGATATCTCTAGATGGGCTTGGTGATCCAGAGCCCGGTCAAGTTGCACCTGAGCCCCGACAGCCAAAGCACAAGTCGAGTCCCTCTCTACGAGCAAGGCCGACTTCTCCGCAGCGAAGTCACACCTCTCCTCAGCAATCCTCTCCTGCTCCTCAGAGAGCTCCATCAACCTCTTCTCGAGGCCCTCAGCATGTCCCGAGACTCGACTCCGAAGCTGGTATTGACAGAAAAGGGCCTGTAACATAACGGACCAATTTAAGTCAAACACTCACTTAAACACAAGTGTAAAATGCATAAAGAAAATAGGGATGAAAAGAGATAAGCAAACCTTCGACAGCATTTGGAAGGCGAGTCGAGCCTGCTCTTCCAGGCCATCTCTCTCAAACTCCAAAGGAGAGCAGCCGTCAGCAATGGCGGATTGGACGTCGAGGAGGAAAGGCCTTAGAGGCACCTTAAGGCTACTTGAACCCTTCGAAGCCTTCTTAGGAGTCAAGGTGTCGACATCGATCACGGACTGAGGCATCAGAGAAGGGGTGGAAGCCTCGATGCCGGTTTGGTCCTTTTGTTTCTTCAAAGGCGGAGAGACCGGCAAGTCTTTTGACACCGGACGACGAGGGGCTCAACACCTTGGAGGCAGCCAAAGCCTTCACTTTGTCATCAGAGGGACGAATCTTCAACTTCCCCATGTCGAACAGGGTTCGGCCTCGGCGAACGGCTTCGAACCGACGATCTTCCTTGGAAAGGGAAAAGGCGACCTCGATTCGCTCGGCCTCTGTGCCAACTGCGTCTCTTCTCTTATGAAAGCCTACAGAAAGACACAAGGAAAAGAAAAGGAGAGACAGGCTTCGAAGACCCACGGGCTTCGGCGAACAATGCTGGCCAGATCCTATCGATCGAAGTTTCAGCTGGGACGAAGACTAATATCGGCTTCCAATCCCCCAACGAAGAGGGAAGAGTGTTTATTAGAGGGGGCTCGTTCCCCGACCCACTTGGTAAAATAATAGAAACCCTTCTGATACCCTAAAGTATAATGATATATTTGATATTGATGTTGATGATTTATTTTTTGAATTACAAGTGTCACAAATGTGTTTGCTAACAATAAATTCAACCATTAAGGTTCTTGAGTTTGTTAAAACTTTACTACTTTCTTAATGTTTATATTGTATATAGAATATTATTGACTAGTCAATTTTTTCAAAAATAAAATTAATTTAAACATATTTGTGTTCAACTTGTCTCAAGATATGTTAAATGAACTAATTATTTTAAGCATTGAAAATAAGCGATTGAAAAAAAAAATGATTTTAATGACTTTATTGATAATTTTGCTTCTCAAAATGCTTTATGAAATTACCTATTTGTGTGCATTATCGTTTTAGTATATTGCAGATAAGTATTTTTAACAGAACAAAATAATAAAAAACAGTAAAAACGCACGAGATTGGTAACCAATTCAATTCAGGGAGACTTCACCTAAAATTGAAGATATGTTTACTACTTTTTCGAGAAAACTATTCAAGATACTTATACATACAAGACACCCTCCTTATGCCAACCCTTCTTCTTCATGAACTCTGTGATAAACATAAGTCGTAAGACCCACTCATAATCGTATTAGCTAGTCAATCCCAGCTACCCCAGATCTTGATGCAATCTCTCCCCGAGATCACTAATAAAAGATCAGAAGATCGATCCTCAAGTGTTTAATTATCTCATAAAAACATTAGTTGTGCTAGACTATCGTGTTGAATAGTTTAAGAAACAACTCTAACTAACACAAGAATCTCAAATCAATGACTCACAAATAATAAAGTCAGTAAATCAATGGTTTTTAGCACACCAATTGTTTATTAAATCGGACTTTATATAAACATCAAATCAAAATTATTTGATCTCCAATCTTCGTCTATTTCAAAATAGATCTAGTGTTTATGATTCTTTCTCTATTGTAATAGATGATATCCTAGTAAAGGTTCATATCAACACAACATCTACTACAAAAGAGAATTAAATGTCCGTTCCTTGCACACCATAACCAATCGTGCAAGATCTATCCAAAAAAAACTACAATATATAAATAGGAACAGTTCCTGAACATCAAAGGAACAAGTAACAACGTAACAAATTTCTTATTTCACACGGCGGAATCAGTGCACTACACTAGGCACGAATCTAAAAACACTAATTTGTCGGATTAAATCGCCAAACAAACAAGTGCCTAAGAAGGACACCAACACTAGAAGATCTAAATTATTTCAATCCTTATTGTACATTTATAAGTGTTGATTACATTTTTGAAGATTTATGATGATAGTACGATAATAATGAAAGAAACTTCAAGATGTTCGTGGAAAAAAAAAATATTAAAGCCCCTGTGTTTTTTCGTTTTGTCATTGCCCCCTAAATGTTTGTGCTGGCAAGAGGAATTGGGAAGTTGACTATGATGACCAAATGGTGTACACGTGACATTTCTTGTTGCACTCTATGTATTACAATTCTGTATTACACTTTCAAATTACGACTTTTCTTGTATTTTTTTCTTCATTTTGTTTGTGATTTAATTTTATTTTATGATTGTTTCTTAAGAGTTCATCCCATCTAATTATAGTTTATAATTTTTTTATATTAAATTTTCAGTTTTCAATTAATAATTCAGTAATGGTTGATTTTTTCAATGTTATATTTTATAATTTTTAATTTTTTTTTTATAAATGTTGACTATGATTATTTATGTTATGATAATTAATTTTTATTTTATAATAAATATTATTAAAATAATAAATTTGATAGTGAAATACGGAGTGAAAATGCAACATGAAATCTGAACCGAATGATGCATGCAAAATGCTTGTGAATTTTGTGACCTATTTATAGGCACGTATGACGCAACTCCACCGCAATTTTAGTTTGTGAGGATGTGCTACCTGTGAAAAAAATTTGGTGAGAGAGAACATGAATTAGAGAATACCAATTAAAAAAAAGTACTTAGATATGCATTTATCCAGCTTAATCAAGCTATGACATCTACTGTAGTTCCAGAAAGAAAGAAAAAAAAAAAAAAAAAAAAAAAGAAGCAAATTCATTTCTCATGAATAACAGCATATCTGAAGGTGAAGCAAAATGATGCACATTATAAAAGAGAGTCAAATTCGCTCAATCTTACCTGCGGGGCGAATGGTATGAGATACTGATAGAGTTGAGGGAAAAAAAAAACTTGATATTATAAACAACAAAGAACGATAACGAATCTCCTCCGAAGAGGCCCTCAGACAACCACTTGTCTACCTTAAGGCATGTAATACTCAAAAACTGAACCATAATCTGAAAAGAAAAGAGAGACTGAATAAATACTAACTAGAACCCATGCAGAAGCCCACGAGTCTGACTCAATAAATAAATTCCAACTATCAGTAATTACGTACTAACTATTAATTATCGCTAAATAAAAAGACAGAACCGCCCGCACGGCTACTGCCCGTGCTGCCTCGGACGGCGATGATACACGATTAGCTGAAGATCCTCTCTATCAGATACATTGAGGTGCAATCTCCCCATAGCCGTTTCAGTGAATATACCTATGGAGCATAGCAGCTCATCCTCACAAAGCATGGCAGTCAAGTTGCTTAGCAAACATGAAAGCTCGTAAGAGTTGTGTATAAAAGCATCGAGGGATGATGCCTTTGGTTGCTCAGTAGCTTCAAAAATTTCTTCCTTCGGCTTAAGTGTAAGCATCTACGGGCTGGCTCGCTACCAATTTTCCTGCATCATCAACAACATTGGCTAACCATTGCTTCAAGAGGATTGTAAATCCTCACTACAGAATAACAATATTGAAAATGAAAACTGATCACCATAATATTTTTTAGTAGCTCATGCACCATAAGTACATCCATAGAGATAAAGGCCAAATTGTTGCATATCATAACTTTTCAAGGGCTATGGCCAAGATCGTTCTACTAGGTCAGTGCTTAAGGATCTGCAATGTTTTAGGCAGCAACTGTGATTCTTGAGTAAGAAACAAAGAGGTCTGCTTCCCACATTGCAGCTAATGCACACAGATTATTCATGTACATATCGGTGTTTTGAAAAAAATAATCTGAAGGCTTTGCTCAGGAAACTACTTTTCAACATATGTTAATCTCTTCCAAAATCTATCTCATTTATAGAAAGATACCATGTACTTTGCCTTACCAAAAAGGAACAGACAATAACAGAGAGCAGCCTAAAGTTTGGTTCAAATACAAATACACACCTAAAGTTCGTCCAGTACCTCCATGGATCTGCTGGCATACTGGTGTTTCAAGCCCAGTTATCAAATGATTTAGATTCAATAATTTTTCAGACCAAAACCAACCTTCGAGATACTTCAAACCTCTGCTAAGGTTTTGTACAAAGAAGACCCTAGGCCCTAACATCTGTCGTCTCCTTTTTCTTGAAAAGGAGATGACAACCAACTTATAGAAAATATCTCGATAGACAGCACGTGTTTGGAGTGAAGAGAAGAGACAGGCATATTCTATATCTAAATCCAAATAGAGTGCCACAGTTACTTTAGATTCAGACATTTAGCTTCTTATGGTTAAAATTGTGTTTGAATGGTCAGAATTATCTATAAACCATTAGGTATTGAAATAGTAGTGTTAAGAGGAGTTTGATATAATTTAGAAACTTGAATCTTTATACAAAACAATTAGCATCAAGGGAGGTTAATGTAATTTAGGAATCCTGAGGGGGTAATCTACATTTGAACAAACCTCACGGTCATTATCCCCGAAGAGATAATAAATGAATTAATAAATAAAAATAAGAAAGACATTATTTTAGGAAATGGCAGCATCACCAAGAACATTGGTAACCATAACAATAAAGCAAGAAAAATAACGAAAGCTGCATATTTCATAATCCCTTAAATATCTACATATTCAGTTTGCTAAGAATAGACCTGTATCATCTTTAGATCACACTTCCATTATAATGTTTTACTATTATTATGTAAATAATGTAACACTATCAACAAATACTTTTGCATATTTGGTGAAAGATAACATGAATTCGAAATTGATTATAACTTATAAGCATCACATACTTCATCTTATCATCTTAAAAGCCAATAAATTATGTAACACTATAATCAACAAATAAGAAAATCAGTAGGCCACAGCACCAAGAGGACATATAACATGCTGAAAGAAATAATATTACAGTAATTATTTACTTTTATGGTACATTATAAGTTGTCTTTTACCTAGTGCCCCCAAGTAATAGCTAACAGCAAAGTAAAAAAGCTTTGTTACCCTAATCAAGAAAATACAATTTAAATTATCTGTCAAGGTTATCAAAGTCAATAAAACACATTAATAAACCAAGGAAAATATAAATATTAAATTGATATCATCCTAAACAGATTAAACAAAAATCAGCACAACCAAGCTCCCTGGGAATCACAATCAAAAAACAAATCCCAGGATCTCGGCAATCAATGTTCTTGCAACCACCAACTTCATTAAATATCAACCTCACCAACTACCCGTCAATTAACAGGCGACCTGGTATTAACTACTGTCAGCATCAAATCATACAAGCCTTAGCCTCCTCAAAAACTGCTGACTGGTCATCTACAGTAAGATTTGTTTCTAGCCAGAGATGGCAACAGAATAGCCTCATTGCAGATACTTTTCTTCCTATAATTTACTTATAAGTTATAAGCCTATGTTTTCTGGGATGGAGTCAGAGCAAGTATTACAGGTTATAAATCAATGCAATGAACTTCTCTAACAATCTAAGGTAACCACTTTGAAAGCAAGTAAAGAAACAAAGTAATTTTTACTGCCGGGGCACATTATGGTCGGGGCATTGGATGTTGGGGTTTCCCCTTAAGAGACGAGCACAGCAATAATGGATCCAAACCAAGATAGTAATTGTGCAGGAACCTAAACAAGCACTCTCTAGGAGAAGTCTAGATTGTGCCTCAAGCATGAGAACATGTCAAACTCAGGTGTGGTATTAGTTTCTTACATGAATTGCAGGAAAAAAATTTAAGACTTCTTCACAATCACTTGCAGTGTTTCTCAAGCAACTAGAATTTTGAGAAAGCAATAACAAACTGTCATATATTCAATATCCGGATCATAGAGCATCAGATGCCCACTTAGATTCTTAGTTTACCATCCAGTGGTTGTTTGTACAGAGTATAGTTGTGATTTGGTTTCTACCTTATAGCAGAGATTGCAATCTCTATTGGTCTGGGACTGGTTCATTGGATAGGCCTGCTGACTTTCTATTCTTTGCCCAAGACTTCATAGCTGCAAATTGGAGCAACGACCAAAGGCTTTTCTAGTTGTCACCAGACATGGTATCATGGCACTTCTAATACTGGAGTAGTTATACTAAACAGGTGCAGTGGTGGTAAAGGTGACAAAAATGCTTGAATTGGGTATGAGTAAAATGGAAAGGAGAGAAGCCGACCCTTTCTTTTTCTGTTTATAAAGGTGCACCCCACTTTTTCTCAGTTCAGCATAACATTATAAGAACTTGTACCGATGTTCTAACTTGGAAAGAAAGCTGATTAATGCAGAATGAGGTATCAAGTCCCAAACGAAGAAAATAAAAATAAGATGAATCCTCTGGTGGCTTATTCTAATTTGAATGAATTGATAAAAAAAAACTTCAAACAGCATATTTCATTACTTAATAAATAGGTTAGTTTCAAATTACTTGATGTAAACATAACTGAATCACAAAACTTCCAATAGAAGAAATCAAAGGTAGTATGAATTTCTCATTCAGCATTTAATCCTTGACCAAAAAACTTCACATTTGCAAGAAAGTATTAGATAGAAGAAATCAAGCTGAAACTTTTCTAAAGCATGAGAAAATTAAAAACGGAAAGTGGAGCAATAGACTAGTGAAACATACTCAAATATACATTTATAGTGTAAAACTCTAACAGATCAAATCTGCAAATAAGCAAATTAAATGTTTCATTGCCTTCATTACTCAATACATTGTTTTTCATTGGTAAATCAGCTTCTTAGTATGATGAAACAGTTTAAACTTCAATCGACAACGTGGCACATGACTTGCAGAGTATAAAAACTCAGTCTTGTTCTAAATATCTCCGTGTTCACACAACATATTTTCCAAAGAAACTACTTGCACTTCATAGTTCAACACAAGTAATACTAATAAATAAACAAGATGTGCCCACAAGACAATCTATCAGAAAAAAAAAAATATACATTTTAAACATTTATCAACTAAGTCCAGCTCTAAGAAGATCACACAAACCATTGATAGCTCAATTTTTTTTTTTCAAATGTAGCTATTACTAAGTTCATAAAAAAAATGTATGTATCATAACGGAGAAGAGTTGCATTAATCATTATACACAATGAAGTTGAGAAATTACCTATGCGAATAGTTACAAAGATTATGCATACTTTCAAATATTTTCCTATAGATTATTGAAATATGTTGTACAATCTAATAAGGTTGGGTAGTACCTAAGAGTGCGCTCTTTCCAACATCTATAATCTTCATAATTCTTCAAACATGTACAAGCGTTGCAAAAATGACATCAACTTTGAGAGAATTCCCCATTTGTATTGCATTGTATATGTGCTCCATACCTTTTGCAACAAAAGTAGCCGAGCTGAATTGTGAGTACGGAGGCAGAATCCATTATGTTAATCGATCATCTTCCTTTGTTTTCCAATACGACCAATGAGAATAAATCAGTCCAACATCGATCAACACCAGCTATAAATTATCATGAGCCTTCTCCCAAGAAGCAATTGCTGCCACCAGAGCTTCCTATGGCACTTGCCACCTCATGAACGAGAAACTTTGCAGTGCGAGTGCCCATAAAATCCAATATTTCAAAACATTCTAGCAAATCTGAATCAGTTACCAACAACACCCATTCCTCTTCATCATCCAAATACTTGAGATGGAACTCGCCTATCTGAAGTTTGAATCTCTTTGCTATTTCTTCATACAACTGAATACACCCAGAAGCAATCTCAAATTTGAATCGAACTGTATCATCTTTATAAGAGGCCTTCGCTGTTATTTTCGACCCACTATCTACATAGTTGGTTTCATGTTTATGATTATCCCTCTTCTCGGAACTTCGAGAGCTTGATGAAGTATCATTCACCATTGATCCAGATCCTGACTCATAGGATGAGTCTGTCATGCGTGAAGTAGGTTGGTTATGCTCAACAACCACATCATCCATATCCATGACAATATCATCTTTTGATTTGGTATTTATCTCATAACCAACTGCCATGGAGCTTGAATTTTGAGAAATGATATGTGATTTATTATCTAACACCCACCTATTGATTTTTTCTCCGGGAATGAGAGAACTTGGTGCGATATTTGGAGAAGTTGTCCAAGGCACACTGCCACGTCGTGATAGCTCAACATCTAATGCAGCTAATATGGAATACTCTGAACTTGTTGGTAGATGAGGAGGGTGTGGCTCACACTCTCCGATGATTTGGGTTCCACCTAATAGACACCCGTCTTCCATTTTCACAACGGAAGTTTGAATGTCCATGCAAGTTGCATTCTGAGTTACCAAGTTACAGTCTCCAATCATATCATCTTCATTTGGCATGCCAACTCTTTTTCTAGTATCAAATTCTTGGATGATAGGTCCAGGCACAAGCTCACTTATTGCTCGTTCAGACTTTAATCCACCTTCCACCCCATGGACAGAGTCAAGTACGCTCTGTATCTTTCTCAAAGAACGGTTCACCTTATTTATTTTGCGAGAAGGCCATCTTGAGATCCCATATTGTCTGCATATCCTTTTGAGAGTAGTCGGACACACTAAAAACAAGAAATAAGAATTTGAGATTCTAATATTTGTTTATATACTGCAATAACTCATCATGAAATGCATCATAAAAATTATTGTTTACAAAGTCTGGATTTCATGTACGAACACTTAAAATTTGTAAATAGGACTCACCACCAATACTTGGCTTGAAATCGTGAAATGCATCATAAAATTTATCATTTACACATACATA
This sequence comes from Perilla frutescens, assembly GCA_026008535.1. Taxonomy (NCBI): domain Eukaryota; kingdom Viridiplantae; phylum Streptophyta; class Magnoliopsida; order Lamiales; family Lamiaceae; genus Perilla; species Perilla frutescens. Next base: position 43,137,940 of record BRKX01000001.1, read on the forward strand.
TAAATTGCACGTGCTCAAATGTGTGGATGGCATGTATAATAGGACTCACCACCACTACTTTTTTCTTGAAATCATGAAACGCATCATAAAAATAATCGTATAAACATATACATATAACTACATGTGCTCAAAAGTGTGGATGTCGTGTAATGATGGATGGATGTTACCACACTTTTGAAACCAGTGAACAAGACTCACCACCAATACTTTTTGCAGCATCTTTAAGGCTTCCTGAGAAATATTGTTGAAGAACACTTAAGCTTACATGTTTCTCCGCTGTACTCCGCTTCTTCTCAACTTGTTTCCTCAGGCCAACCACATTCTACAATCATTAGAGACTCTAAGAGTATTAGTCAGTAGCCATAAAAAACTGAGTACATAAATCACAGTCATTCAATACCAAAACAATATTAACAAATGAAGATCCATCATCCATGTGGACATTATTTTGCATTCTTCAACATTATGCAACATATTATGCAAAAGTGAGTTAGCTAAACATCTAATATTGCATCTTTTTTATATGACCATCCTTCTCATAATTTGAAAATTTTCAATTTCATTTTCAACCCCACATTTTTCCCTAATAGTACTTCCAATTATAGGGGAAAAAGTCATTTCCTGAGAAAAATTAAGTGGAATTTAGACTTCTTGGTTTAATACCACACTATGATGATGAGAAGACTTGTAGCAAGAAAATAAAATGCAATCACAAGGTAAATGAAAATAAATAGAGAGATGCAATGATAGTGGAATACCAAATAGTATATCGCAAAATAGCATTACCTGTTCACGAGGAAGGCCATCAGCTTCTATCCTAGTGGTTGTAGATTCAGTTACACTATTGATGATAATTGGATTATCAGTGTGTAAATTTCCACTAACAAGCGATTGGTCAGAAGTCCTCGGAGAAACTGATGATGGTGGTATATTTCTCATTTCTAAATCATGTAATTTAACTTTGGAATCATCCACACTGTGTAATTCGGTATTTGATACTGTCCTCAAACTCTTACACAGCCTCGGCATGGTGCTGGAGAGGTTATTGAGTAAGAGTTGTTGCTCAGTACTTCCTTTCATATCGACAGGAAGAAAGAACTCCAAAATATAATCATTGTCACCGGTATAAGTACTTCTTAACCTTATTGCAACAACAGCATTTAGGCCAAATTTACGGGCATGGTGTACAAGTGGATACTCACTTATATGATACTCCTTGATGTCAGGATAAAAGAATGGGTGATTTGATTGAAGCGCCTTCCCAACAATTCCTTGTCCTTCCTCAAGATAATATTCCCGACATGCATGCACAAAGCCCTTCATATCCTTGGCATTCACATAACATGCACTATCCTCTATGCACAATACATTTTTCTTATTTATACTCCTATTATATCCTCTAGCATGAACTTTCTTAGTTCCTTCACCAAGTTCAGCTATGGAACTACAAATAATCCATGTTAGCGCAAGAGGTAATCGATGTGCATGGCAAACGGCACGTAAAACATCTGTAATCTCAGCTAAAGCCACCTTTTGGTTCTCGGAGCGACTCTGCAAGTTGATATTTAATTTTAAAACACGTGGACTATCAAGTAAAGAAGGCAATCCTATTAAATAAAGACAATGATATCAAATATTTGATGAAAACCTGAGAATATAGTCTTGGAGGTGTAGTGCTCCTTAAATTCACAGCCTGAAATGGAAAACAAATTGTATTTAAAATAATGTTAACCAAATGCACAACATAGATAATTGGGTTTAATAAGGAATAAATGTCACATCACGTATAGGAAAAAACCAAACCTCATGAACACTTCTACAATCATTTGCTCATAATAATAATATAGAGTTCAACATTCACTCACTTTACAAAAGATAAGAGCATACTTTTTTTTTTGTAAAGAACATATAAGAACTAAATGTGAAATCAACAAGCTTGCTACAACATCTACTTTTATTAACATCTATCAGTTTTTATTGAACTCACTTAAACATAACTAAATTTTCATATTTTTAACCTTAAAATTATGAAGGCACTTTATCATTTCATTTGTCAAAAAGACTCAAAATTCAAATACCTTGGCAACTTATCACAACTTTAAGCATGATGATATTTTTGAATAAAAATTACTAATTAACAAAGATAATGTTAGTTTTGAACATTATAACAACTTAGGGCACAAAGAGCGAAAATAAAAGAGAGACAAATTTAGTAAACTTACATGTAGTGCACGGCAAACATTTTGCATCTCCAAATCAAAATTAGACTTTTCTTTCGTGGTAACAAGTTCTAGCACAGCACATGGCCTTTCAGGCAAATCATCATCAAAAATAGGTATAGCAATAGAGCCTCGAACTTCATGATCAACAGCATATTGTACCCTCAGGTACTCGGCCTCATTGTAGTACCTTATGTTTGAGGTCCACTCAGGGATCATTGAAGTATATACACGACTAGGAAGCGCTGTGAAAGAACCCGACTTCAATTCTGCTGGGAAAGTAAATGATCTGGACAATTCACGATACCCGGTAAGTGTTTGGTCAAGTAAATAAGGTTGTTCTGATGTGCTCAAGATGTATTGATCTCCATCCTTCACTGGAACCCACACTTGAGCTAAAATACCTCGTCCAGACCGTTCACTGAATATATTCAGAGCTCTTAACATTTTCTCATCCAAAGAGTGGATAGGAGGCCTTGGGATCACATTGTTCACTGCATCATCTATGAGCTTACGCTTTGGGCCCTTGTCCTTCATCTCAATCAAACTGCATCCATCATCAACTCCATTTGTTGTAAAACTCAATTGGTTGTCCATATCATGAAACGTCTCATTATCTTCGATCATTAGTGAATTTCCATTAACATCATTATCCAATAAGGAAATCCCCAAATTATGTTGTTGTGTGAAGTTCAATCCATCAATAGAAGATAAATTTGCAAATGTGGGAAACATTTGGTCAACCATGTTGCTTGGGTTGTTGCACCATCCAGCATATGCGTCAAAATTCATCAGGTCTGCATCATTAACAAATGATTCCTCCAAAGTTGAGTCATGCACACTTTTATTTGTTGACCCGGCAACCATACCCTCTATCCCGCCCCTTGGTAAAAATGGACAATCATTACTTCTTTCTGTACTAGAAAATGGATACTCCATTCTAACTAAAATACCAAAAGAACACGACCAAGACAAAGCAATTGTCAAGGAAATTGTGAAACACTTGAACTACAATGTAGTTCCGTAGAATTTCCCAAAAACACCACACATTATATAACATCCTCTTGGTATCATATTCACCTAAATTATGCTTCTGACCCAATATTTTGTAATAGTTACTCTTTATCAATTCCAGAGTTGTTCAAAGGACTCAAACCTGCAATACAATATTTGCATTTACATCTTTCCTCCCTCTAAATATGTATATAAACAAGATGCATTGCTTTTAAAAGAGCTTTGATGCAGCCCTCAGAAACCCATAGAAATGAAGGCGGAGAAGATTTCAAATAAACAGCTAGATGAACCTTCTGCAATGTTAAAAAAATTCACCAACAAAAAAATAAATAAGATTATCAAGAAAATTACAAACTAAGATCCAACTATAGGATATGTGCATATCAGGTATACTACTATTATGAAGGTCCGGACAACAATTGATGTCTAAAACATATAACTGATATAACAATGCAACTCGAAACTTTGAAACTAAATGCAATCCAACTTAAATATTCAAATACACACCTTGAGGCCTATTGTTAGCTATAAGCTAATACAGATACGACTATACAGAACTCCTTGTATGAAGAATGGGACCTATAAGCTTAACTTTGATACGACTATAAGACCAAATGCATTTACTATTGTTGTCTCGCTTGATCAAAGACGAATGCTTCTGATTTAGTTTGCTACAAAGTAAACATTGTATCTTAAAATCCTTGAGCTAAATAGATTGAATTTGAAAATTTTCCAAGCCAAATTCAGATCATAAACTAGAGTAATCTTATTCTATACAAGCACATAATTGTCTAAATGCAGTTGGACTTTGTACATAATGAGAAGAGAATTAGCTTCAACTTATCTAACTGATGTGGATGAAACTCTGTTTTTTTATTACTATTTAAGATAAGTTAACGAGGCAATGACATAATTTTTCAATGGCAACTAAAGGAAGCAATTCCAAAAGTGAAGACTTTAGTCGTTAAATAGGTGAAATTGCACGGGCATGTTAGGCTAAGATGTGTGGAAGAGAGCAGTTTATCAAATTGAAGGGCAAAGTCGGTAAAAGCATAAAACAAAGCACAGATAAGACTTCAAACAGAATGAAGGAAAATCTAGGTGGTGAACAAGTTCCAGATCCAGTAGCAAAATCATAATTATACAAATATGCATCAATTTAGCAAAATCTACTTCAAAGATTCAAATCCATAAAATTTTAGCAAAATCAATAAATCGCGTTCCCACTTATTAAAAAATAAATCAATTTTATCAAAATATAGAGCTACTCCACTAAAGTCCCCACCGAATTTCATTAGTTCGACAACTATTCCGTAGTTAACCACACAAAAAGATGGCGAAATCCAGATTAGGTAAGTATGGAGAGCTAAACATCATTGCACTACACTGAAAAATGTAAGAACTCCATTTTATTGAATGACAGATTTCATGAAAAAGAAAAGAAGAACGAAGCTAACAATTACCGGCAGGGGCAGCTGCGATGGAGCAGTGGTGACAACAATGGTTGCTTGCCGCTTTGCTCTTTTTTTACTTTGAATTTGATTTTTCACTTTAAAAACAACTCCGCTCCCACCACTAGCACTTGACATGGGCCTGTATTAGCAACGAGCATTCAATCAACATAAAAGGAGAAGATGTGACCACACTACTATGGACTTCTCTTAGAGATGGAACCAAAGTAAAATTAAATATATCTGATTTTGTTCCAAATCTCTGGGTTATGCCCTTTGCATTAAACTTGGCATAATCTCGACAGAACTTGTTATTCTTGTTCCAGAATATCATAAACTTCTCCACCTATAGAGTGGAGAACTAAAACCTACCTTATTCTTGCTCAAATGATCGAATGCCTCAGTGTTCTTGCTACATGCATAGATACGGGACAACAATTGCCTCATCTTGGCACCCGTAGAATTGTCTCATTTGCAATTTCAAGTATATAGGCACACTAAATTTCTGTACCACAATGTACAACTTTCATTGTAGAAAGTTCTACATAGTACACTGTTTTTGACATAAATCCTAAATTTTATTAGTCAATACAACCTAGATGTTAGTGGATGATTCATTACCTTCTCCGGTGTTGTGTTCTTTAACTTCTGAGCTGAACATAACTTTAGAGTCAGCATTAGGTTTGAGAACATCAAGTTCCTTTTTTCAAGTCTGCACACACCATAACCGAATAGAAATTCAAATGAAATAATGGTTCTTGTTCTGAAAAAGCTTTCAACTGTACTACGGAAGTTGAGCAATAACCAGTAGGCCTTCTTTAAGAGACCATTGCTTTGCAGTTACTGCTGTTTGATCACTCGAGTTAATAGACGGGAAATTAGCAAATTTCATATTAAAGTATATACCAGTACCAAATAAATTATTTTTTAGTGACACAAAAAATGTGGTTAGCCTTGAAGTATTCAATTTGTAAAAATATATAAGATGCGGAAAATGTTTTTAAGTCCTTAAAGACTTCTTATGATGCAAGTGTATCTTAGATTAACTCGCAAAATCAAAGCACAATTAAGAGAAGGTATGCCAAATAAAAACATATTAATTTCATGAAGTCGATTTGATTGAAATTAAACCTCTGATTCAAAAGATGACCCATTCATAAAATTTAGATATGAAAACCTGTAAAAAAATATTGATTCAATTCACATATCTTTCAAGACATATGAGAATTAAGATGGTAATATGATAACAAGAATCAAATAAAAATCCAACATTTAAAAAGCTCAAGAAGAAACAAAGAAAGGTTGTCATCTTTAGAATGATAATTGTATATACAGTCTAAACTGTTTTATGCACAATATCGCTATTCTTAACTTCTTAGCTAAGACCTTTTCCAGGTTTAGCAAGTTCATAATCTCTGCCACATAGTTGCATAGAAAAGCAAGCAAAGTTAATTCACCCCACCCTCCAACAAGATAAAAGAAAACAATATTATGAGAAGATGCCATGGGAAGCACCTGTTTGAGCTGTACTTTGGCTAGCTTCACCCTCAAGTTTACTTCACCAGAATAAGAAATTTTCTTTCTACTATTTCTAGTTTTGTACCTATAAAGCAAAACTTCGAAGAAATTTAAAGACATTTCCAGAAAATACAGCTCCTTCAACCAATAAATGCTACCGTATGTCCGTATTAGAAAGAACACCGTACAAATGTAAAAATACAAACATGAAGTAAAACAAAACTGATGAATAGGAAAGCTTTGTAGTGTTTTACTTTGAAAAGACATCATAAGACTTTAAACAATACTGAAACAAACAACCAGAGAATCTCCGTGGCATAAAGAGGCTACATCAAAGCATGGCCATCTAAGGAGGACATATATATCTACGTGTGTGTTTGTATGTAGTAACAATCAGTAAGCAAAAGCTTGCTTACGATTAGACCAACTTGCATAGAAGACAAATTATACCATGAAATGTTTGTATGTAGTAACAATCAGGAAGCAAAAGATTTGCTTACAATTAGACCAACTTTCATAGAAGACAAATTATACCATGAAATTCCACTCAATTTATATGTGTATGCAAAATCAAGTTTGTACGTGCATGATTATAAACGCAACAAAAACTGTACTATAACATATAAATAATGTAAGAAAATTAAAGAAACCTTGATTCTGTATTACAACCCCTACAACACAGCACAAAAAACCCATAAACAACTAGGTCATGCACATTTAAGGGGCACAAAACATTTAAATTTTCAAACTTTATTTAATCAGAAATTTGGCTGCACAAAACCACTGTTGAAGGCACATAGAAATTCTAGAGCAACCCCATCAGCCCAGAAATTAATAGCTCTAAATCAAGCTAGCAGAAGAAGCAATCAAGATATAAATAAACCCTAAAACACGAAACATAGATGAAATCGCAGCAAAAAACGAATCGTGGCACAAAATAGAGGAGGTGAAGGAAATTCACCTGATTCACGAAGTTGAGGACGATTCCTGGAAATGGCAAAATGAAAGAAATCATTGAATAATCATTAAAAAAATAGATATGATAGAATCTCTAGTATGTAACTGTATGTATATGACTACCTTCAGCGCTATCTGCTTTGGGTGTCGTCGATCTCAGAGCTCGAAGTTAAAGTTGTAAAGTTTCTTCAATCCTTCAATAATTAGGGGTTATGACAGAGAGCATTCGGACTGAGATAATTGGAGAGATTTGGGACTTGATCGCCGAAGAGAAGAGGAGAGGGAGAGAGAGAGAGAGAGAGAGTTAGGATTGGGGTTTCTGTTGGAGAATTGGACGGAATAATAGAAGTGTTTGCATGTTTGGATGTTGCGGTCGTGTGTTCGATCTCCACTTAGCCCATTTTCTTCACTTTTTGCTGATTTTGCATTTGTACTTTATAAAGACATATTGTGCAGAAGCGTCCCATTAATCCAAAATAAGCGTCCCCATATCTATATTTTATTGTAGTGATAATTATAAACAAAAATGCAAACATATATATCATTGAGAAGGAAGGTGGAAAATTTAAAATTGTTATACGCAACATTTGAATGTGTTGTTGATTGAGCATGCCCTCCCCATTTGCTTTGCTGCTGCTGCTGCTTCTACTTCGTTCATTAATGCAATACTGTTTAATTGAATCAAGGTAAAGTTTTATGACATCTAGCTTCTCTGTGAGTTGTTGTTATTTGCTGCATCTCACTGGGATTGACTCTTCTTGAGTAACCTTTTTGCATGTTATAGCCAAGGATGAAAATATCGCTATCGCAGCATATATCGCAACTTTAATTTTACGGATATATCGATATCGCATATCGATATCGCAGAAAATTGAAAAAAATGACGGAAATCATATTAAAATCTTGCAAATTTAGCATGAAATTTTAGGAACTATTATGACATATTATTATGCACATATTCCACTAATTTTTTTGATAGAATTGTATTTTGAAAGCAAATATATGAATAATACATTATATAAATACCGTCTGAGACAATACATTTGACAAAATAATACATAATACGACATAAAATGACTAAATAAACATTATAAAGTACAATTAATACCAAAATGAGGATCTATGAGGTTCAAATATAGTAGATGGAATGTCATCTTGTTCTAAACAATATTGGTACCAACTTATCACGTTCAAGTAATTATGGATATAATTATGCACATGCGCTTGATATGTTTCTTGATTTATTCCAGCAGCTTCACCATGAATTGGATAATGTCCACTGACCCAATTATTTTGTTGATACACATTTTGAGTAGTCCAATCAATTTGTGAACTCCCATATATGTAAGAAGCATATGAATCTTGGGACATATCACTATGATCAGTGTCATCCATATTCATAGAATCAAGATTAGCAGAAAGTTCTTCAATATCAGTCCATGAGTGCAAGTAGCCAACCATGGTCATAAATGTAATTGGTTAATTGTCTAGCCTTTGCAATTACCTCTGCAACAATCTCTTTTTTTGTCCAATATCTTCAAATATTAAGTCGATACAGTGAGCAGCACATGGTGTCCAATACAGACTATAATTACTCATGAGTTTTTTCCTACTTTCACAAAAGTAGAACCATTATCAGTAACAATCTGTACAACATTCTTAGAACCAACTTCCAGCACCACATCCTTTAGCAAACCATATATATACTTATGATCCTTGATTATATTGGATGAATCTCACTTTTCTTTCTAAGACATCCGTTGATTTTCCGGTCTTCTTTCTCTTATATTTTTTTGCAAAGTGAATGTCTTTATAAAGCAAAGAATATTGCAACTCAAATAATTACATTGAAGACCTAAAAAAGATCACAAAAATATATAATATTAAATAAAAATCAAAATATATTATAGAAATATTTAAAAAATCGTGATATATTGCGATATATTGCGATTTCTCGTCGATACTCGGGAAAAAAGATATTCCCCCCAATATCCGTATCGCAATGTCAATATCCGCGATATTTCGCGATATTTTCATCCTTGGTTATAGCTGAAGACCTGCTCTTGAATGAATTGTTTGCTTTCTAACAGTTACAAACCTGCTTATTTCTGATTGTGGCATTTAATGAAGCTTCTAATGTGATCCAATCACTGTCCTAAGCGATCCTTTACGTGACTCAATCGGGTCCGTCGTATGCTAAAAGGCTCGAACAAGGATTTAAGTGTATATTTTATTGTTGGAGGCCGGTCTAAATGAGTGTGAAGAGCATGCCTCACCTGTAAACTGAAAACAGAAATTATAAAGTATTGGGAAACAAGAAAGTGTAAATGTATAAAAAGAGGCAAAACAAAATAGTAATTGAGAAAAAAAAAACAAGATATAAGCTATAGGAGTTATTTAGGCAATTTAGAGTATAAATGTCTTAAATACCCTTATGACACACTTGTCCCCACAATCCAATCATTGGATAAGTATACCCTTTACATTTTTTTAATGACTAAATAATAAATGCATCCACACCTAACATATAAAAATAAAAAAATGATCGATCCCTACCGAAATTTCATTAACGAAAACTGAGAATAAATAACGATTGGGGTAACGACAATTTTTTAAAAACTACCGTTATGCATTAACAAAAATTGATAATCAATAACAATTGCCATAAATTTTTTTTAAAAAGTAATGTTATGCATTTAATTATGCATAACAAAACTTTTCTAAAAACAAATGTTATGCATCTTGTATAACGAAAGATAATAACGAAAGTTAAAGTTAATAACGAAAGTTAATGGACTACATCCTAAGAATAAAATTTAACGAAATTTAATAACGAAAGTTAAGTTAATAACAAAAGTTAGGTTAAGTTGGCAAATGATTAATAGCCAGATTAGAGATGTCATTGGCTTTTGGTTTTGATAAAATTGGCATTTTCGTTTTTCGCAACTTTAGTTCTAATGCAAATGGATACTTCATTTAAAAAAAAAATAACGAAAGTTACTTTTTAAAAAAAAATTGTTAACGAAAGTTAGGATAAGTTAATAACGAAAGTAATTTTTTAAGAAAAAATTGTTAACGAAAGTTAGGTTAAATTAATAACGAAAGTTACTTTTTAAAAACTTTATGTTAAGTTATCGTTATGAACGGTGAACATTCATATTGAACATAAAATTAACATAACGATACTTTAAAAGTGTAACGATAATCTAAAATATGCATAACGATAACTATTATGCATACAGATAATTCAAATAACGACAAATCAACTATTGCCATTTATTTATGAACAATCGTTATAACTTAATAAACTATCGTTATAGCTTGAATTAATCTATCGTTATGGAAGATCTAGGCATATCGTCCAACTATTGTTATATATCTATATATGAACTATTGTTATAGATGAATAAACTAACGTTTAGTTCTTCAACTAACCTATTGCTAGGAAAGTACAAGTGTGTAAGACATTTTTCTGAAAAAGTGGGGGAATATTCAGCTTTTGTGGTCAAAGGGTTTAAATATAGTACAAATTGTCCAATAACTCATATGGTGTTAAAACTTGTCCAACTATCTAAATTTTAGAATTAAATTGTCTAGATAAAAATTTCTCCCGAAAAGAAATGTGGGCTATCTTGATCTTACTATTATTTGAGATCTTCACTGCTTGCTCCCTTATTAAAATCTGTAATCTGTTCTTAAAATGACTTAATTGCATTTCTAGAGTTGGGGGCTGTTTTGAGTGCACATAAACTGTATATATAGTCTCCCCACATCCATAAATAAAGTTCAAATTAAACTTCAAAGCACAGTCAAACATGTGCTTTTGTTTTCCTTTCCAAGGGAGATGGGATGGTGTTGTTTGTTTGTGTTGCAAGTACCTTTGCATGTTGAACCCCACAGAAACAAACAGTTAATGGACTCATCAATATAAGGAGATCAGCGCAGCCCACCTCCACACCAGCGGATTAAGGGACAACTAATATCGGTCCTCGTTGCTCGGACTCAAGCATGCGCTTTGGTTTTGCTCACCTTTAGTTCGCGTCCCTCTCTCCTCTACGCTAATTTTTTTATGTTATTTTATTTTTCATTTTATTTATGTTGTTTGTAATATATATTTTGTATTTTAAATAATGTATTACAAATTAGTATTTAAAGTTTGTTATATATAATAAATTTAATTAACTGCAAATGTTGAACACAAAATTTAAATTACATAAAATTACACCAACAATAAAAACTATATAAAATGTACTAAAATAGATAAAATTATATAAAATAAATGCATAAAAAATATTATTATGTAACTTTATGTTTGTTTTGCAATATTTTTATGAATTATAGTTTTTATTTTGTATTAATTCAAATAAATTTGTTTCGATAATTACTATGAAAGGTTGAATTTAATTTTAGATTGATAGATATCCTATTAAATGAAATTGTATATATTATTACATCATAACAATTATAAAAATAAATAATTATAAAGGTAATATTATGAAATATTCTTTTTTTTAATTGTAGAATTATAGTGGAATATAAATTATGTGGTATTTTAGTAATAAATATGTTGTATTATAGGGCAAACACATGTAGATGGCGTGAGTGCACAAGCTAATTAAACCAAATAATGTTAACTTGTTGGGTTGCCCCTATTTTGATGTATTATACGCTCTACTTATCCTAGATAGTGAGAGTTTTTCTTTTACTCTATGAATCAGTTATTTACCTTGCTTAGTCGATATACTATGTGCTATAAACATTGTATTAGTTGTAAGTTGTGATTGCCTAAATGACTTTTATCCCACCACTCATACTCAAACTTGTTCGGTGTAGTTATTACTCCCTTGGGTTTGTCCAAGATTTTGTACTTGATCATAAACACCCTACAGATTTATTACTTTATATATAATACATTTTTTACCCATAAGAGAGAGAGAGAGAGAGAGAGAGAGAGAGTGGACAATCAACGAGGTTGGAGTGGATGGAATCAAAAAAGAAGAGAGATCGAGAAAGAGAGATAAGGAGAGAGGGAGCAACTAGGGTTGCAGATCGAATGAGAAAAAATGGTTGAGATAGGCCGGTAAAGGTATTTAAACGCCTGGTCATGGGCGCGGGTCGGGTCGGGCGTCTAATAGGTCAGGCTCATGCACCAATTGGATAGGAGAATTTGTGATAGAACAAAGTTGCGTTTAGTGGTATGTTTCTTCTTAACCTCTTCTCACAAGGAATTGCTCTTTCTTTTTGTCTCTTTCTAATGACATTTTTTGTGATGACAATGTTGTCACTTAAAATAATTTTTAATTTATTTGGAACGAATTTTTAGGGACGCTCTATTTGCGATGACATGATGTCGTCGTAAAAAATATTTTTAAGTGACAACAATGTCATCACAAAAATTTTATTAGAGATGACATATGATAATTAAAAACGACATGTCATTACTAAAAGTCTACTATTAGTGACGACATTTGTCGTCACTAATAATCTTGTCTCTAAAGACCTTTTTTTGTAGTGTGTTTATACAGTCCCAATTAAGGTTTATAGTTTATGATTTTTTTAGGGTTTAGTTTTTTTAGGGATTTTTAGAATTTTTAAGTTGGAAACTAGGATGTTACATCTTGCAGTTCTAAATTAAATATTTAATAGTTACTGCAACTATCCATTAATCTATTAATTATATACCTATATAAAAAAATTTACTTTACAAAATTATATTTTGGCTTTATTATACATTCATATTATACATCTAATTTAAGGATAATAGTGTATAGAATATAACATATCCACGAGAAATATAATAATTCGCTATTATACATGCATTTAATTGAAGGGCAACAGTACCCCCCCCTCCCCCCCCCCCTCAAAAAAAACTAAGGGTAATAATGTAATATAATATTTTATTTATGATAAATACTTGTCCACTTGAACATATTACTGATTTATTCTTCCATATAAAATTTCTTTTCTATTTGGTGTTTTTTATTTAAATGAGAAATAACATTTTCTAATTTATTCAGTAGGTTTAAATTATGTATTCTACAAACAATGTTTTTTTAGCAAATTAACAAACATATGCATGAGACATGGATTATTAATTGATTTAGTTTGTCGAGTATTTGAATTTATTTATTTATAAATATTCAAATCCAATAAGCACACCTTACCTAATTTTTCGAATAAATTAAGAATATAATTAAACAGTACAGTATATATAGTCATTTTTGCGTAGCTAATTATATTGAAAGGAATATTGGCAACCCAACCATATTATATCAGTAAACATTACTTACCCTACGTACGAAATATTATATTTGTAGTAATTCTTAAATATTTTTCTTGCTCTTTTTTTTTTGGGGGGGGGGGGGGGGGGGGGGCTGATTGATAGCGAGAGATTTATCAAAACCCAAGTAGTAAATCACTTTAATTAATTTGACATTAGATTGATGGCTTTGCTCCACATTGATCGTACGTATTAAATCTTGAGTATTATATATGTTATAAAAAAATTAAGGAAAAATAATTATTTCAGAGGAGAATTTCAACTGATAATTTAATTTAATAAAATTACCTTGGTATTGTAAGATAGCGTGTAGTATTTATGTATTGTGCATGTAGTTTGTGTTGCTGTGTGCTCAGAAATTTATTCGTAGTTATTATTTATAAATTTCATTTATCCCATAAATCTCAATTCGAGATCGTTATATTTGCAACGTAGCTATAATATATATCTAAGTAGTTCGAATTGTGCCTATATAAAGAGAATTCATATATTTTGTTAAAATCAATCTCATCAAAATTACAGTACAATTTCTAGAGAGGTGCAAGAAAATGGGCTGCCTTATCCCAACAACCTCTTTCTTCATCATCGCCCTCCTTTTCACTTCAGGTATACATATATATTATCTACAAATATTCTACGTATATGTACAAACATATTATTCGAAAATTTCAAAATAAAATTTGTTTTGTTTAAATGTATATATGTTCGATCGCACAAAATATATATTGGAATAAATTTTCTTATTTAAGTATATATAGAGTCTTACGTTAATATATGGTTTGAGATATGCACACTTACTTTTGTTGTGATAAATTAAAAATATAATTTTTTCAAAATTTTATTATATTATTTTTATTTAAAAAAAAAAACAAATGTGTTATAAAATATAAGATAAATTATACTGAATATATAGATCAACGTTTGCATATTATAATACTAATTTTACTTTATAACGTTTCATTTTTCTTCATAATTCTACGCTCCGTAATTAATTAAAGTTTTTCGACAACAGAAAACTAAGTTACTTGTTCTCCAGCATGGTGACTCAACTTTAGCTTATGTATAATTGTGTTTTTTTTTGTCCACACATTCTCTGCGATGTGAACCGAAAAAACTTACAGATAATAGAATTGTGACGAAATTGAAATATCGGAGGTAATATTACTATTAAATAGAAGTCGGGGTATCACTAATATAAGTTGCAATCGTCAGGGTAATAAGTATAATTTTCCCTAAAATATATATTCATACATCATTTTTGGAGTATCAGACCGTGAGACGTTTAATTAAGATGCATGGTGTCGTGTTTTCACATTAGTAATGCATGAATCCAAATCGAATATGTATAGTACGTATATATGACATTACGGGCGAATGTCAGACTGTGTTCGACTCGACTCGTCCCGTGGTAATGATGATAATTAATGATGCAGGTTTGTGTGAGAGGACAATGGCAATGGAGAAGGGCGAAATGAAAGCTCCGAATAGGTGCTTAGCAGGGTTGGGAGTATGCGATAAGGCATGCGATGAGGCATGCTGTAAGCAGGAGTGTAACAACTATTACGTTGGCGCTAATCCAAAGGCTGGTTGCTATAGATACCCTGGTTTTTCTTACGATACATGCATATGTGAGCATGATTGTTCGCAAAAAGCTACCTAATTAATTACCTTCTTTATTAATTCAATAATCTGTATTCGATCTCTAATTATATCTCCACCATGGTAATATATGGAAATTAATATAAGCTGCACATCGAGTTTCTTTCTTCTTTTTGAAATAATATGTATATATTGGGGAGGGGTTAGGTGAAAACCAATCATAATGTAGGAACTGAACCTCATCTCACACCATACAATTCTTAAAAATCAAAGGCTCAGATTTGATTAAAAGGTCGGTGGCAATTCTGTAATATTTGAAAAGTTTTTTGGGCGGGGTATTAACGCAATTAAATCGATAATTCTTATAAAAAACGCGGAATGTTTGATAATAGGATCGTCATGCTAATGAAGTATTATCATATACTAACGAAGCATTTATCATGACGTTAATTAAAATTTTCTCATATTGTTAGCTAAAAAATAATTATAAATCTAATTTGATTAAATAAACCATGATTGAATGTAAAAAAATTTAATTGGATGAAATTAATCCTAATTGGATGTGATGAACTCTTAATGAGTCGGAACAAATCATAACAATAATGTATATGTACTGTGTTAGCATTATGATCTTACGTTGTCAGCATTATAAATGCACTATGTTGCATATGACAGTATTCTGTCAACATACATTATAAACCATAATTGGATGTAATAAACTCTAATAATCAATTATGAACTAAAAAAAATTCAAAAAAATAATTATTAATCATAATTAGATGGAATCAATCATAACTGAGATGTAATAAACTTTAATTGAGATGAAATAAACTATAATTGAGATTGAATAAATCCTAATAAATTTGTCTTACACTATCATTATGATAATTCTTCGTGAGCACAGTGAATACGTTATATTAACATATGATAAATGCTTTGTTAGCATATGTTATCTCCACCAAATTGACATATACATCAACAAATTAAAGGCCACAAAATTTTTAAATTGTTTTTTTTTTCCATCCTAACAACATAAACAATTTTGGATTAAATATAATATTTTAGCAAAATAAAAAAAAATAACTTATAATATTGAAATTCGCGTATTGCATCACTGTATAATTAACTAAGTATGTAATAGAAACATTAGTTAATTAAAATATTATATTTCCACTTATAGAAAGTGCATTTAGGCGGGAAAAATTAGTGCTTCTATTTATGCCCACTATCTTACTTTTAAATATATAGTATAAATTAAGGAAATTTACTTAATTTAGATCGAGAAGATTTTCAACTGATTCAGGCAAAATACTATTTTGGGTTTCCAACCCATACTTTTAATTTTTACCGGATTGAATCTCTCTATTTTATTTAGTTAAAATGAGGTCCATGTCCTATCAATTTGATTAAAATGAGGTATCTTTACTATCAACTAGTATACCACCTGTGCGATGCACAATGAGCATTATTAAAAATATTTACGCAGATTAATAATTAAATTATATTTATTCATAAATTTAATAATATATTATGAATTCAATCATATCTAATTTCATAATATATAAACGTAAAATATGCAAAAAAGAAAAATAAAAAACAAATAAAGGAATAAGTACAAAAAAAGAAAGATAAATAAACATGTTGGAAGTTGGAGAAAATTTCAAGTACAAAATATAATTGGGGTTAACTGGTTTAAATCTTACGACCTCTACATGAATTTTATTTTCAACACGAACTTTAAAATGTTATATCTCTACAACACAAACTTAATGTTTAGAAAAACTTTACTTTCGAGGAACGTATACAATTTATGGAACCAATATATATTTTGGCGATTTAGATTAATATATTGTGGTAAGTTATTATATCCAATTTTAAGTTAATGTTGTAATTGCAAAAAAAATATGTGAATTTGTGTTGTAGAAATAACATTTTAAAATTCGTGTTAAAAATCAGAATTCATTTATTTTTCGTGATATTTTCCAATTTAATTTACTACACTTAAAGTAACTCTGATCATTATTCTTTCTCAATCTTTCATCTATTCTTCTATAGATTCACAATGACTATATGTCTACAAAGGATAATCTTATGAAGTTGGAATTAAAATTTGTGGCATTTATTAATTTTGTTTATTTTTCCCCTTTTGCTCTTCACTGTTGAAATATTTTGAGTGTGTCTCAAGTGCTCTAAAATACGGTTGATCTAGCTCCTTCATTCCACGTTTTTCAGATGCATGAAGCTGTTGGAGGTGGTGTTAGTTATGGTTGTTATGACCATATGACAAGTGTGGAATGAGAGAAATCTTTGTGTTTCGAAGGAGCATTGACAGACAGCTTCGCCGGTTGTTACTCGTGGATATGATCTTTTGATGGAGTGGAGACTTCATGTTTCTCACTACCTCAAAATTCATTTTTATCATCTCTATTTTCTTCATTTAAATTTTCGCAGCTCTCATATTTTCAAGTGTTTTCACCGTGACATCTAAAGTGGAAGACGATAATTTGTAGCTTGATAGTTGTGGAGGCAAATACGATTCTATTTTATTCCAAATTTAGAAATTATAATGTGTTTTGACTCTCTGATTAGAATGCCGCTTCAATTCCGAATTGGACCCCTAGTGTGACATCTCTTATGTCATAGCTAAATTTTTTTTTAATTTTTTTAAATATAACCTAGCTACTTGAGGAAGGATGAACCCTGAATAAATATTTTAAATTAAACTAAATCATAATAACTGAATATAAAAAAAAATTATAAATTTGGCACATAAAATATTATAAAGAATAGCACATCGAGGATCTCACGTGCTTCAATTCCTTGATAGTGTGTTTACAGTATACACGAACATCTGATAATCTGATATTAACATGGTTATAGAGATGTACATGTGTCTCACTATATTAAAAAGCAAAAGAAAAGAAAAAGGAAAAAGATAGATACAGAATCATTGAATCACAGCCCAGTGTTATTCTCATGCATATATTATAAATGGAACGTTTTATGCATTCTAAATTTAGAATTATTAATAAATGCTAGCGATTTGAAAATCTATAAAGTTGATTAACTATGAATAATAAAATGACAAATTGAGGATGTACTATATCACACAAAATATGAAATTATTTCATCATAATTACAGTTTGTTATGATTATATAATTATATAATTTACCTAAATACACATATATATGATTATTAATTGTAAAATTCATTAGTTCTAATTAATTAAAGTATGCATTAATAAAGAGAATGCGAGATATGTAAAATATCATTAGACTTGACGAAAATTGATTTTATTAAATTTATAATGAAATTACTCACTAAATTTGTATAAGTTACTCACTCAAAATTTAAGCAAATAAATAGCTTACGTTACAAGTATACCAATAATTTGCGAATAGTCTAAAATATATATATTTGCGAATCTCCATATATATATATATATATATATATATATATATATATAGGGAATGGTTCAAATATGAATCAAATCCCCCGTGAGAATCTAAGAATCAATCCTAACCTTAGATTTGATTAGATTTAATGACCATAATTTAGTCAAAGTTTTAATCAAAGTAAGGTGGCAAACTTGTAATATTTGAGAACTTAATGAGGGCGGGGTTATTTTCGTAATTTAGAAATTAGGTTATGTTTTTTAAAGTATTGTCTATTTAATTTCGATAATATCTGACAGTTACGAGTTGAATATACGTAAAAAAAAAATCCTAAATAATCAATCACTAATTTGTCTCTTTCTTATTCCTCTTTAAATTTTGTACATGTAAATAAAGGATCATACATGCTATTAAAATTTCAAGTATACAAAATACAACTCACACAATAATTTTTTTTCCCAATCTAAAAAATACTGCAATGGGAGTTGGACGCACAAACAATACGACTCTTAATTAATCGAAGTTATTTTCCTTTTCATTCTTGAATTTTTTGTGCATTGTTAATTTGATTTAATATTTATGTTTATGTGTGTTGTTTACATATTTAAGTTTTTGTAATTTGAATTATGAATTTAATTTTGAACAGGGTTTGGAATCATGGATTATAATTTGAATTTTGAATTAGGGTTTAGACTTATTTATAGAAATGATTAATTTACAAGTTCGAGAACTCAATGAGTTATTTGATGAGGGCATGAGGCTATTACAAAGTTATTTATATGCATGTGGCTTGCTTAAGTCCTAAAAATGACCCACTTTCAAAAAATGAAGACTCGTCAGAAACAATTGAAATTGTAGTTTTTATTTACATGATGTGTATTTTCTTTGTTAATTTTATATTTTTGATTGTAGTATTTTAAATATACATTTATTTATGTATTTTTACAATTATATATCATACTCTCAATTTTAAAATCTTGAATACACCACTGATCCAAATTAATGGTATAGGGGACATCATTTTAACCAAATAAAATAAAAAGATCTAATTCGAATTTTTTTTTGAAAGTATGGGGACCCAAAACATTAATGTTTTGCCTCAAATTTAGTTTGGTCGATTTTGAACCACAGTTCGGCCAGCCTGGTAATTTTTAAATTAAGGAGACCGAACAATTATTCAGTCGATCTAATTTTTGGAAAATGTGTAATTGGTCCAGCCGAACTGATTGAACCCTCCTACTAAAATAAAAAATTAACATTTAATAATAATAATATATTAATAATCCTAAACTTATTATTTACTAATTACTAATGATAATATATAGTATCTGTTGTAACTATATATACAAAATATAATGCATAATTTTACTATTATAGTATATCATAAATAATATCATGTATAATTCATATCATATATTTCATCTCTATATCTATATATTATCTAAAAGTAAGATAGTCGCTTAAAATAGAAATCATAAATTTTCCCGCCCAAAGTATATTATCAAATATATAAATAGTTAATATAAAATAAAAATAAATTATTAGAAAATAATTTTTTAATAATATATCTAATAATTTCTATAAATCACATGCAATCAATTAGGAGTAATTATTTTTTTAACTCCTTAAAAAATCAATTAATTATAGAAAATTTAACGTTCCTAACAAAATTTGTTGTTGATTACATAAAATATATAATAATACATATAATATATATCATTTTATTTTAACATCTATACGTGCATATATAGTATTATGTATGATTTAGTTAGTTAATAATGAATTAAAACATAATCTCAATTTGAAATTTAATCGATTTTATATAATTATATATCATAATCTTTATATTTATAATATATATTAAGTAATGTAATGTTTCATGTATCAACAGAAAAATACGTTGCGTTTTCCCATCTATTTGACATTTTTTGTTTTAGAAATTAATTATATAATATTAAAAAATCTCAGTATTTAATTTAATATTAAATTATCCATTCAATTTTGTAGTTGTTATAATTTACATAAAACCAATACCATAAAATCCGGCTAAAATTTTCCTTAGATTGTTTTATGATTACCCTGATTATGCGGATAAATATATTTAGTAAAAAAAATAATACGGTTAAATATTTCTTAAATATTCTATAATTGATTTAAATATATATAAGGTCAGTTGCAAAAAAAATCCTTAAATAATGACACGAAAATTTATGGTTAAAATGCACGGAGATATTACATTAATAGATTTACCATAATTAAAATATTAATTCACACATGTTAAATCTAATAACAGTACCCCCAACAAATAAATTCATATAATATATAGATGCACCATACGGATATATTAAGGTTAACTTAAAGAAATAGTAGGGCAGATTGTAAGCTAAAACTATATATATGGGTGTGTTTGCGCGTGTGTGTGTGTGTAATTTATCAAATCAGTACCAGTAAAAAAATGGAATATATATTGATATCGATATATGTTATATGAGTATCATAATTACTTATATATATTAATTTATTAAATCATTAATTTGATTGATTAATAATTGGTTAATGTAAATAACTTTATATTATAAGAATACATTCAATATATTATTTACTCTCCATAATATGATTGATTTGTGTGTGATTAATTTGCTATGAATAAATAAATTAAACATGTACAAAATCATATAATTGATTTACAAATTAAATCATATGATTGATGTGCATGACTTTTACCTATTATTTTGTATTCTACTGATGTTATAAATATGAGGTGTAGAAAACTTGGTTACATAATTATCTTATCAGAAAAATTATAAAATTTATCTCACAATATATTTTTCTTTATTGCATATCCTACAAGAAAAGTATCAACATGATTTCAATCTCCAACGACGATTCTCTTATTTCGATAAAAATGGTTGGATTACAATAAAGATAAATAATCCGCATTGATCCGTTCAAGTGGGCTCTTTTTTTGTAGTTTGTGCATAATTGTGAATTCACGTGTAGAGCAAAAATCAATGGTTAATTGAAATTTCTCCACCACACTTTTTTTTCTTGTCTAGGTAAAACTTACATTGATTCGTTTCTTAAATAGGTTATTAATGTTAATTATCTTATGCATTTTCATAGACATCTCGCTTATGTACTTTTTTTTGTAGTGTACTTTTCGAACTACGAAAATAAAAATCTCACTTTGTTGAATTAAGAAATATGACAAAAAAATATTATAACAAAGGAGAAGACGTCAAAGAGAAGAATATTTTTCCTTTTTTGGCGGCAGATATTGAAAAAACAGTTCAAGACTGGAAGAGAAAGAAATAATGTGATATTACGTCTCAAAAATACCGATATTTTGTATTTGAAATTATAATTTTGTTGGAATTTGTCTTTGTAATTTGTTATCTGAGATTCATCAATTTGGTCCAAAATAATAATTGTGGATTGACAAATTATTTTATTGGGGCACCTATACATTATTTTTATTTATTAGTTGGTTCAAGTTTATTTCAACGGTAAATTAAATGTGAAAATGGTTGTAGTTTTGATCATTTTGATATAATATTACAATCCATTACTTTTTTTCTAATGTTAAAATTAACTTGCATTTATGATTAGCAATATCAATTATCTAAAAATATAATGTTTAAACACATGCATTCTTATGTATATTTATTTTATTAACAAATAATATTTAATATTTAAAAATTGAATATTTATATGTATTATCGTTAAGCTTTTATGTTCCTATTATGCAGATAATGTATTTTTGCACAATATTCCACCACAATTGTATATATTTGATTTTATATCATTAACTATAGAAATATATTTTATTATATATATAATAGATTTGATTTCATTGGGTAAATAATTTGTTAATGTAATTGATTTATGATGATAACTCTTTCAATGTAGTTTGTTAGTGCAAGAAAAATTCAACAAATAAATGAATTACATTATTATTTATAGTTGTATTATAGTCCTATATGTAGTGAAATTCATATTTCTAGATTCTACCCAAATATATAATTTTTTAGAATTAATGAAAATATCATGTTTCTTTATTGCCAAAAGAATTTGATGATTAATATATCTATATTTTTTAGAACAACATATCTTAGATTTTTCTTATAAAAATAAAATAAAATACAATAATACCTTTTTTTTTTACTTGGGAGAAATGGGGGAGTAGCAAGATATGAATACAATATGTCTCATTTTTACACATGTATTTCCATCTCTGGTCTCTATCCAAAATGTCTCCCTTTTACACATAGATTTTCATCATTTGAGTGTTCCCGAGGTCTCCACTCGAGAGTCTTATTTTTTACACTTGACTTGGGTGTCCCCACAGTCCAATAAAAACTTAACTTAAATATTTTTATTATATTTCTTTCATAATTATAATTTCTAAAAATATAATAATAAGTGTGCATATTTCATCTGTGCATCTTATATATATAGGAACAAAATTGAAGAAAAAATAGAAATATTCTATCGGACCGACCAACTAATCAAACTATCACTTCTGATTCGGTCCGGTTCAAAAAATAAATATATTTCAGTCCATTTGAGTCTGAATGGTTAGATTAGCCAACCAAATTACAATATTTATTTCATTCCATTCTCATCATTATTTCATTATAAAATTCATTTCATTCTCACCTGATTCAATTTCGGCATATCAGACATCCCCTTATGAGCTTTAGATTATTTGTAATTTGCTAATTAATTGAAATATATTCTCATTATTTGTATGACTTTATATATAAGTCAAATTCTATGGGCTATTTTTCTAATATTATAATGTTAAAAGTAGTACACAATTGTGTATTGATAATTGATTCGTCCATATTTATCTAATTATATGTTCTCAGACAATTAATAACTATTTATATTTGCCATAAGAAGAAGTAATTCAAATGCATCCGTGAAATAACAAATAAATTGAGACAAAACGAAATATTAGTCCAGTTTTAGAAAAAATGATTTTGATTTGTATAATAACTGAAAAAATATAAATTTATGATTAACGTATGGATTATATATGTGTGTACATACATGTAGCACAAATTATAATTATATGTATGCATATCAACCTATAAAATGTTGGTGTATATATAGTTCGAACTTGAAATCTTTTGGCCACAACACAAGATCTTCACTCCACTAGTAAGTTAATTAACTTATAAGGGGGTAAACTGCACTTTTTAGGAGTTTTATCGATTTATGATGCGAAAGATAGGTCATCTATGAATTCACGACTTGAAAGATGAAAATTATCAATCTGGAATTCCGAAGATCATATATTTTATACATTTTATTTTTTAATTATTTTTATATTAATTTTCAACAAAAAGTCATTTGCTAATTATATATTAACTTTAATAAAATATATATATATATATATATAATAAAAAAAAGTTGTAATATATAAAACTAGCCGGTTAAACTTTAAAAAAATTTATTTTAGCCACTAACTTTTAAACATATTTATTTTAGCCAGAATGATGATTTTACCCTCGCGTGTTGCGCGTATTGCCAGCGCGCACCCCTAGCGCGCATGCGTGCAACCCTAGCGCGCAGTGTCCAGCGCGCACATGGGCATTTTCGTCCAAAGTGGCTAAAATAAATATGTTTTAAAGTTAGTGGCTACAATAAATCTTCTTAAATTCAAGTGGCTAAAATAGTTATTGCCTCTAAAAAAATATCAAAATACAAGATCTTTCAAATCCTAAATTAATAATTTTCATCTTTTAACTTTAATTCTAAATTGACAATTCTCTCTTTGAAAAAAAAAAAAAAAAAAGATCACGATTTATTAAATATTTAAATGCAATCCCAATAAAAATTGATTGCACTTTATATTCACACGATATAATCCGCCTAACATGTAAAAATCCGCCTCTTGTCACCTCTAAATAGCTAATAGTGAATGCAATTATGAACCAAGGTATAAAAATCGAGTAAATTATATATTACCCTACGAAAATAGAACAATTTGTGAGTGCAAGATTTTTTATTTTTTGGTTGAGTGGGAGACACCAATTTATCATGTATGAGTGTATGACTAGTGTCTGCAACCAGTTAAATAAATAAATAAAATTGAATACAATTAATTATGTATCATGTACTGCTATCAAGGTAAATATATATGTTAAAGTGAAGTAGTAACAATGGTAAGAAAAAAAATCCTCCCAAAAACCAAAAAATGGCCAAATCAATGGTAGTATTAGAAAAAGGGGAAAAAAAAAGAGAGAAAAAGCTTTGGCTAGCACAATAGTAGAAGCATAAGAAAGAAGAAGATTCAATCATGGTCGATTGTCTTAAGATTTCTAAATAATAAATATTATCATATATTGTAGGGGTGTTTTTTTTTCTTTATACATCACTCTTTCTTTATACGTCACATTTTTTTTATTCTTACTTTTTTACTTTATACACCACAATAAATATCATTTTTAATTATCTACCTGAAAAAGAAAAGAAAAAAACTGCACAAATCTTCCTCGCATTCCCAACCTCCACCGGAAAAAAGAAAGGGAATTTGCAGCAAATCAATCTGGTTTAGACTCGAACCCTATACCACTATTGTCATATTCGTCGGAGCTATGGTTTAGTATCGACTTCCCGGGGGATTTGACATTATTTTTGACCGGCTTTGAAAGATTGTTTTTGTGCAGATTGGTAAGACAAAGGCTTAGAGGTGGCCGAAAATTGCATTCCGGCCAAAACATGGCAGGATTTAGATCAGATAGATGGTGGAGAGTTGTGAGATAAATAGAGGAAGAAGAAACGACGACAGAAGGAGAAAGACGAAGGGGGCGACGAGTTTCAATTTTTGCTGCAAATTCTGTTTTTGCTCTTCTTTTATTATAAGCTTCATGGGGGGAGTTTGGGGAAGGAAGAACTTTAACAGATTGTTTTTTAAAAAAAATTTTGTTTCATTTCAATTTTTAATTATTATTTTTTATTTAATAAGGACATTTAAGTAATTCTATAAATAATTATTTTGAATAATTTTAACCAGTGGTGTATAATGAAAAAATAATGGTGTATATAGAAACACCCATATTTTAATTTCAATATAACCAATTCACAATTAAATTCACTTACACATTTTACAACTCCTGCGTACAAATTTCTTATATCACATATGCTTTCTTTAAACAAATTTAGAAATAAGTGTGTAAAATATATTTGTACACAATCACTATATTTTATAAAATAAATATTAACAAAACATTTGACGGATACCATAAATTCAAATAATATGCTACTTTCTGAATTTAATCAAAGCAGAATATTGTATTATTAACTCTAAACTAGTACATCACTTGTGCAATGCACGGATAATATACATATACAATATTTTATTAAAATATCACAATAATAATTATTTCTCTAATTATCAAAATAATATCAGTGACATCAAATATAAGAAAGGTGTTTTTTACACACCACATATTTTATTTTTACATTTTCTTTGTACACAACATAGTAAATATATCTTTTACTCTTCTTTTTAATAAATAAATTTTAATTTTAAATAAATTAAATAAATTTTAATACAACAAATAAAATAAAAAAAAACGGCGCTAACTTCTTTTCCGAACGCCCATCCTTTCTTTTCCTAGGAGAGTAGTTGAGCAAGGTGTCGACGATGGTGTTCCGAATGGGCACCGGCAATCATTGTTACGATGATCCTGATGATGTCAGCATTGCGTTCCTCCTCGACAGTAAGTTAGAGTCTGAGATTTGCTATATATTGTTAGGGAAGAAAAAATTGTTGCAGATTGTTGGGGAAGAAAAAGGCTGGCGAGTTCGCAGAATTGAAGATTGGAGAAGAAGGCTGGCGGGGTTGTAAATTTGGAGATGGTCGGTCGGTGGGTTTGCAGAGGATGACCAGCCTAAAATTGTATATCTGCAAATTTGAAGACGGGTGCAAATTTTTTTAATTATTTTATTTTTCAATTATTTTTAATTTTTGATTTAGTAAGGGCATTTAAACAATTTTATAAATATTTACTTTGAATTATTTTATTTAGTGGTGTAGTTAGAAAAAACGATGGTGAATTTAGAAATACTCATATAAAAAAAATGTGAAATCAAATATGATGTAAACTCATAAAATAAACTCCCAACAATCTAAAAAAAAATCACTAATGACTTTAAAATGATTTTTGTATCACAAATATTATAAATTAGTTGTCTTAGATGTGAGACATTTGTATGTTCAATCACAAAATCTGCCACCCCAGAAACCCTAAAAAAATATTTTTCATTCAAAAATAAATTTCATAATTTTATTGCAATTTATTTGTAATTAAGAGTAGATTGTTCTTGTAAATTGTTGATCAAAAGATTCGTATCTTTTATGAAGATGAAAGTATTTCCACCAATTGGCACAATCTTTGAAATATCGATCTTAAAGATAAGTTAGTTGTGTTGGTTTTTAGTCTTCATTCATATATATTTAGGTTATGGCGATGTATTTTTAATGCTTAACACAAATTAATATTTGATATATATATACATATATGATGTTAGTGAATAGGGTTTTAATTGATAGAGTTAAAACTAAGTGAGAGACTATGAAAATATCCTAAACTATGGATAATTTTTTTACACAAACTAAAAACTGTAAAAAATAACATATATTTTGAAAAGGATGACAGGGTGAAGTATTAAATATTTTTAAAAATGTAATAAATATACGATACAATCATCAAATACAACTAAAATAGAGACAAATTTGAAATCATAATCATATTTTAATTTTTGAGATCTATGTAGACATCATGCATGCATCAACTTTTAAAACAAACACACTTGTTTTTTATTAGCGTCATCTTCGATCATCAAAAGTTACTATATATATATATATCTGTGTGTGTGTGTAAATATTTGAACAAATTTAATTTTGTCTTTATCCACGTGTGTACTCTATATTTGTTCTTGACTTGTTGAATATAAATTAGTGTTAAGGTGGGTTTAGTGTATTAATTATATGTTGAAATATTTAAGATTTATTCGATCCTTTAATTTTGTAATGACTACAACATAAATATATGAGTATTTTATTAATTTATTTATATATTCTCTATATAGATTTTAATATATCATTTCAAAATTAACAACTAATGAATTTGACTATGTAATATACTACTATGCACAATAGTTATTTGACAACTTAATTATTTCTTCAAAAAAGAAAAAATCAGAATTAAAATAAAGCTTCTGATTTCACTATAAAATTTGTAATTGAAAGTCAATATAGAGAGTATAGAAATATAAAGGAAAATATAAAAAGTATCCAATAGAATCTATAGCTAATTGATTTTTGAACTTAAATTTTGTGTTTATTTATATTCGATATTTAAAAACAGAGAATAGATGATATTGTGACTTTTTTTTTTTACTTTGACTTATCTATAATATTCTTTACTCTAACAAAATAAAATAAAATTATAGTGTTTCTTTAACTTGATAAAATATCCTTCTAAATTCCTAATTTTATATAAATTGAAAAGAATTAACATTTTTCCTTTCTTTTAAACACTATTTGTTGGTTTTAAGCAATATATACTTTTTGTATTTACAAAGTATACAATTACATCCCTTCAAAAAGCAAAGTGCAAGATTACAAACAACCATTCAACCGTCGATGATTTTTCTAATTCCAAGTGTGCAAATAGACCATCTTGTTGGTACTACATAAATATATGAGATATTAAAAATTTGGGAAAATAAAATTTTCAATCATTATTAATAACTAGTGCACTACCCGTGCGATGCACGACAAGCATACGTTACAATTAACTATTAAAAGATATTTAATTCGCAAATTTATGTAGAAATACTTTTGCTTATATAATATATAATTCTACAAATTTGAAAATTTTCTTTGTACACAATATTTGTGATGTTATTTGTATAGAATCAACTCTAATTCCACATTAATTTCACGAAAGGGAAATCCTTATTTTATTCTTTTTATTTATTTATTTATTTATTGAGCTATTTTATTCCACCATTTTACATTGCTACAACTCTAATGATGAATTCCAAATCATGACAAACAACCAAAAGGGACCACTCTTGACAGGTTTTGTAAATTTTAAATTTTCAGTCTAACCTCTTCATCAATCATCCTCATAGAGTCAGGATATTATTTTTGTCACACATGAAAGAAGTCTCGAAATTCCTTTTTATTTTCTTCTTTACCTTTTTTATATCCAACTTTTGTCATTTAAAACTAACCAAAGCACCTCTGACAAAGACATAAAATATGGTATACAAACTGAAGCAACTTTTTTATATTCCGATGACTATTTATCATATATTTTCCATTTTTCACTAAATTTCTCTTTGAAATATTCAGTTTTAAATTTAGTTTTCTATTCATTATCTTTGCAATTAATTTCCTAGAGAACACCAATGTTGATAAGCAATAGCTGCATTTCAGATATAGAAAAATACCCCTTCAAATGATATTTACATGTTTATTATATATGGTCTCTTTAGAAACATAAACGTTGGGAAATTCAAAAAAAAAAGAAGAGCCATACCTAGAAATAAAAATATAGTTGGAACTTCCAAACTCCTATGAAGTCGGTCACAGCATCACTTAAAGATTAAAACTTTAATGCATAAGTAGCTATTAATTGCAAAAAAATTATAACCACAATTGGTCGTCTGGAAACATTCAAATTTAAAAAATTGATAGATCAACAATTCTCTTGCCATCATTGAACATCCAAATTGATCCAAATTGTTTTGAGGGTGACATTATTTATTAATGAGAAAAAAAAAATCAACAAATGAATACAAAAATGTATTAGCCTTGTATTCATCCAATTCTAGAAGTTACCACTACAACTAAATTCAGAATGATGACTCAACCAGAACTTTCGTTGAATAGTAGCACCCACTACAATGTTTGGCATGTACAATGTGCGGGTTCATATGATAAAGCTTAATACATTGCAACTATGCATGTAGTTTACGTGCTTTATATAAACATAACAAAAATTATACCTACACATAAAAATTGTAGGCACATATGACAAATCTTAAAACCTCACAATTTTGATGCCAAAATATTATGGAGCAATCAACTTTAATACATATGTTTCACGGTTTTGGGCCGAATGTTATGTGCAGATGGTGAAACCTCACAACAAAGATGTTTCCAATTAACTAAGATTAATAATAAGTATTATAACATCCAAATAGTGCATAGAATATGGATCAACAATATAGTATATCATTTAAAAGGTGTCTGTTGATGTCTCACAAGATCAAAGATAATAATCAATCTAGCAAAAACTAATTCAAGAGGGATCAAATGATACTTTCTTCTGCAATTACTGATATTTTTCTTTCTAATTAGTGATACTTTCTTCTACAATTAGTGATGCTTTTTTCCATAGTAATGAGACTCCACTTCACAGGATGATACTTCAACTCATAAATAATGATACTCATATGTGAGTTAATGATACTTCACCTCATAAATAATGATACTTGAGTTAATGATACTCCACTCATAGTTAATGACATGTAACTATTCTTGATTCGATAGTTAATGTTTAATAATCGATAATATCATATTATACTCCACTTTCGAGTTAAAGATACTTCATCCATAATTAATTATACTTTCACATCACAGTTAATGATACTTCACCAAATATATATATATATATATATGTAATGATACTTCACTTAATAGTTAATGATATTTTGCCAAATATATATCTAATGATACCTATCATCATAGTTAATGATATTTCATTTCATAGTTAATGTTAGTGTGGGCTTGTGCACTGCGCTCGATGCAAAATAATTATTTTTTAAAAAAAAAAGAAGAAAGAAAGTGAAAATAAACAAAAAAAAAGAAGAAGAAAGAGGAATAAGAAAAACTGGGCCGTGAGATACACTAAAAGAAAGAACAAAGTTAAAAGAAAAGAAGAAAGAAGAAAAAGAAAAAAAAAAGCAATAGTGAACAGACCTAGTGAAAGAAAAAAAAGGAAAAAAAAAAGAAATCTGGCACAGGCGCGTGGGAACAAGTTATGGGCGGGTTTGTGTATTATTTGACCCGTCTAACGTAAGAGACCCGTTAAACGGTCTCATACAAGTTTTTGTCAAAATTTATTTCTAAATAAATAAATAGGACTGCATTCTGCAAATGAACTATATCTATACTAAAATAAAAATTGTGTTATGTTAGAATTTTAAGTTTACCTATTATAATGTTATTTTATATTTATTTAGGGATAAACCTACAATCATCTAATCTATATTTATATCTATATCTATATCTACATTTATATAATACTCCTTCCATCCCAATCATATAGTCTCTTTTTTAGTCGCACGTAAATTAAAAATATTTATGAAAATAAGAAATTAAAGCTAAACTTCCAATGATACCTTATTTAATATTTATGACTTTCAAAATTTAAGTGGTTAGCTTTTCGATTTTTAAGAATTAATAAGGGTGTATTTGTACATTACTATAAAAATTAATGCTACTTATAGCAATGAGACTTTATAATTGGGACACCCCAAAATAGTAATAAAGACTATATAATCGGGACGGATGAAGTATATAATAACATGTTTGTCAGCTAAAATAGAAATATGCATTTTCCTCACTCAAATGCAATCAATATTATATTATTTTCCTACCTCCATGAAAAAAAGAAAAAAAAAGTTGATCATAGAAACATTACATATCAAATCTGTTATTTCCACATGTGAATCTTAATCTTTTTTTTTATATATAGGAAATCAATCAATCAATTACAAAAATAATAAAACTAGCAAACCAATCTTTTTTTTTCTTATATAGACTATGTATTCTTTACATTATAATTGAATTTTATGTCTTCTTAATACTTAATTGGATTAAAATAAAAAATATGCTCTTTTTATAAGTTTATATAACTATACCTTTAGTTAAACCAAAAATCTTCATCTTTAATATATTGTATATGTTATAACTATATCGATTATAACGAATAAATTTTTATTATATGAAAATTCACATAATATATTCGGAAGAAAAAAAATTCAAAGAAAATCAAGATCGTTAATATACGCAGAAGGATTAAGCACATAAGCAATTGGCATGAAACTAAGCACATAAGATTTATATAAAACTTATATCAATTAAGATAAGTATTGAGTAGTGTGAGGTCCGGGTATTACATGTGTGTTTAAAGATATCAAGGCAATTGATTTTGAACCTCATTTTTATTTGTTTTAATTTTAATACTGTTGTTCTATGTATCACTAATAAGTAAGACTTTTTCTTCTTTTTATCACATTTATTTACATATATATGGCTGAATTTCTCAGCCATGATAAAGATGTGAAACCCCTCTCAACATGGAAGAGCTAGGTTTGAAGCTTCGCACCTTCAATTAATTACCTAAAGATTGGTTAGTTTAATTTTCTTGGCGATAATTACTATTTTACTTTTTAAGTATACTAATGCATTACGCCCGTGCGATGCACGATGTCATTATGTTACGACTAAATATTATTTGTAAATATTCTACATAAATATTTTAATTTAAATATATCAATTTTAATATATAGTGCCCGATTTTACATTCATATACTAAATTTTAGTAAGAAACAATAGCGAAAAAAGTTTGCTAACCATGACATAAATAACATTTTTATATAGCTTCTCTATAATCAAGTTATAGCCTCACAAGATTATAGGATTTGATTTGATGCTAAATGGATAATTGGTAACAAAACATGAACACATGTAAGAAAAACTTCCAACATCTTATTTGAGCAGAAACATAATGAATAAATCTATACACATATGAGAGTTGATTAACCTTGTATTTGTAATAGAAATGAGATCTCTTAGTTTAGAGCATACTTTTGTTATCTCCTTTAAAGCTCACTGTCGCTTACGCGAGATATATTATTTCATTTTGTGTACCTCAATAACAAATATAAAATTGCATTACAATAAGGATGATAATGTTATAAAAATGAAAAAAATAAGTCAATATTCAAGTTTCGAAGGGCTTCAATTCCATCTGATCTACTATCAGCCTCCTTAGAAAGGTTAGGATGTTGCATCAAAACTTTATTTTTCTCATTAAGAATATTTACAACAGGCATTACGATATGTTTACCATAAACAGAACAACTCACATGCCATGCAAAAAAATTCGTTAGGATTGTCATAAATTTGGCAGTAATATCTCAAGTTGAAAACCTGTAAAAGAATAGTGTATTGGAACCTAGCTAGTAGCCGGATAGAGGCTCTCGTTAAATTATCAAGCACAGAAGAAGAATGATTGAAGATATATTTTTCAGCAAGTATTTTCGATTTTAACAGCACATATCATCTTATAAAATTGAAAATTCAAAAGTAAAGAACATATATTATCATGAATACACATGAAGCTTAGGCGTGAATACTTGGTTCACATTCTTCAAAATTATTTTGTATCAAACACTCTTGCTTGCCAAGTAATTGTACAATTAAAATAACATAATTAAGACATTTTGTTATATTGTAAGCATTTGTATTGAAAAATTTACATACATTGTTCAATGCTCACGAAGTGTATACATTTGAAAATTTTGATAAGTGTTGGGAAGACAAAATTGAATATTTTGATAAATATCATATTATTGATTATCATATAGTAATAATAAAATTTAATTTTCAAATTGCCATGATGAAAGACAAATATTATTACAAATCGACAAAAAAAATGAGGAATTGCGTACCTAGAAGCTGAAAAGTGGAGAAACATATGATGAATAGCGATGGCTACAAAATAAGAGAGATGAATGATGCACTTCACGATGCATAATCGCACACGCTTAATTTATTTACAAACTGCATACCGTAAATTGTAAGATTATGAGGTGTTAAATAGGCTCCTCTAAGTCGGAATCGTTATCAATAGTTTCCAACGTGAATTTGTTTTGTTTGGTAACTGTTCGCATAAGCAACCTTTTAGAGGAATAAGCACTGCTTGAGTAAATTAAATCAGGTTAGGCGTAATTTGCAGTGGTGCTCCAGTCAACAATTTTGTTTTATTTAGAAAAGTAACAATTTATTTTACATTAATATATTTTAGTGGTTTTTCAAGAAAGCTTTAATCTTTTTTTTTTTTTTTTTTTTGAAAAGTTGCCAATTTTTACACTAACCGTAAGCACCTTTTCAATTGGGTTTTTTTTTTTTTTGTAATAGGCACATAAAATAATTATAATTGCAATTATTAAACTAACTGTAAGCACCTTTTCACTTGGTGTTTTTTCAATAGGCACATAAAATAAATATAATGGTGATTATCTTTTAAAAAATTAAATTAATTGTGAATTGTCTAAATTACCCCCACTATTCTGTTTTTATATAATATATAGATACCGAACTGCTCATTTTGAATTAAAAATCTTTTAGTTCACAATTATATATTGAAATTTCACAAAATATAAAAAAAAGTAAAATATATATCATATATTCATATATATATGTATGGGATTTTATTGATAAAATATAATAAATCTAAACAACCAAACTACAGTAAAGATCGTGAAACTTATGATCATGAGTTAATTCTTCATTCCATAAAATAACATAATTAACTCTAATTAAAAAATAAGCTTATTAAAATCCTCTTCATTTTTGACCGGCACACTATAATTTTGATTGGATTTGAGTGAAAATTTGGATTCAAAATATATATTTAAGATCATCAACATATTCCCTTGAAATAAGATCATCAACATATCTCGAAACTATAAGCAAATGCTACCTTTACAATACTATAAGTTGCTTACATATCTCAATGACAAATAAATTGTGTATATTTCAATTAAAAAAAAAAGATTCGTCAATGGAAGAAGACTGCATCAGATTATGAATCTCAGACCCGTGAAATTCTAAGAGCAAGAAGCTCTTCAAGAACTTTGTTTCCGACTCTCCACTGTCGCAACTCATCTTCTCTCTACATAAAAATTAATTGCTAGTATTTTGTAGCTTAACACTACCATTGCTTGATGGACTCAAAAGTCCAAACGATAAGTAAAGAAAAAATATATCATGAAATGTTGAAAAAGAATTATAGCATTTTTTTTTTCAAAACTTCGGAAGAAGTGTTTAATTAAAAATTTTGAAATGAGACCATCAATATATAGAGGCTCATGCACGATTGTTATTAAGAATGCAAATGTAAATAAATATTAGCGAATGCATTGACTTTCCTAATCACATATATTTGTATAATGAGTATAAAATCAGCGTATATAATTATCAATTACTGATTGATATGATTAATGTATTTAAAATAGTTAAATATATAAGTAGATTTTCTAAAATGAGTAATGGGTTTAATATATAATCATATTTGGATTTGCGTATATATTATAATAAGATGAATATATAATTAAATTATATTCAATTTAAATAATTAGATATTCAAAAATTGTATATACTTTCTCTTATTAGTCGGATATATTATTTTTTTAGTGTATTTTTTTATTGTGGATTCTAATCGATTCTAATAGAATATTGTATTGTTATGGAAATTTATGATTATATAATAAATTTCAATCCTCTAGATATTCTAATTAATAGACACAATCTTCCAAATCTTCTAAATCATTCATGGTATAAATTTCATAACATATACACTCCATTGCCATAATTAAATCAATTGCATCGATTTGTGTAGTTGAAAATAATTAGTTGATTATATTGAGTAAAAATTAATTAATTCAATTAACATATCTTAATGCCTCTATAATAGCCTCAATAATTAACAGTTTAATTATCATGCATGTATAAATGCAGTTAAATTAGCATGAATTAAATAATCATTCCCAATACATATAATGGGCATGATGAAAATCCAAATATATATATACATATATATATATATATATATATATAAAGTATGTAGATTTTATAGATTAATTAAGATTAAAATAAGATAAGATTTAGATAAAAATATTTATTCACGTTATCCTCTTTAGAATGAATAATAATAATAATAATAATAATAATAATAATTTATTTATTTATTTATGATAGCATTCATTTAGTACATAGAATCGTCCATAATTGGCCAAATATTAATTGACCTAATTAATTAGTTTGACTAATATATCTGTAGATGTTTATTAATATATTAATTAATATGTGTAAATAATCTTTTGATTAAATATTATAGATTTCTGTTTCTAGAAATGTAATTTAGGCGGGAAAATAAGTAATTTCTATTTATGCTAGACTATCTTACTTTTAGATATAACTGGTATTTCACCCGCGCGTTGCGCGGTGGCTGCCGACCGGTATAACGTTATTTAGTCCACAATTGGTATCACTATCTCATCTTATGAAGTTATGATTGAAATTTTTATTATAATTATTTATTTTGTATATAATATTTCTTTAATTGTATTATAATTTTTTTAAACACGAAATTAGATGGGGATTGGGTCAATTTAACTAATTAATAACAAAAACCAAATGTTGAGCCTTGAAAAAAATCCAAAAGATGAGGGCATAATAAAAATAAAATTACTCACTCTGTCTTATATAGTCCTTGACTCCTTATTATTATTTTTGGGTGTCCCACTTATATAGTCTTATTACTATAAGTAGTATCAATTTTCATAGTAATGTATAAATACACCCTTATTAGATCTTGAAAATTATAAAAAAAAAAAACTTAAATTTTTTCAAGTCATAAATCTTAAATAAGGGCAATATTGGAAGCTTAACTTTAATATCTTATTTTCATAAATATTTTTAATCTATGCACGAAGAGAAAATGAACTATATAATTGAGACAGAGGAAGTATTTAAAAAATTTGAAGGTTTGATGAAGATGAAAAAAATATAAATTATAAATTTTACTTTTTTTAGATCTATATGTGTCTAACATTTTTTGGAAATTTAATCATAATAGATGATTAGAAAATATAACATGAACATACATACTATTGAATTTTTAAATTTAAGTCAAAGCACACTTATTTAAAAAAATAAAAAATAGAGGATTTGTGTTGCATGCCAATAGGTAATTAGGTATAGATATACCCTAATTTTAGCATTGATGGTGCATGCTTGGTTGTGTTATTGAAATAATAATTGCATTTGTTAATTGAATTAAAAATTGTATTTCCTCTAAAATATCAAACTAATCAACCATCACACCAAAATCATTATTACCATCTTATAAAAAAATACTATTACGTAGACTACAATGAAAATATTGAAATTGGAAATTCAAACTAAATACAAAAACTAAGCATCGATTTTTCTTTTTTTATCTCTATTTTTTTCATTGGCTCTTATGTGAAATGTGTTTCAATTCCTTGCTAGTATATACATGATAGAACACAATATATATTATGTGAAATACATACAATATATATTATGTATAACTATAGATGTACTTATAATGCCAAATTGATAAATACAAAACAATAAATTTTCACTATACAATAAACTTTAGAATAATTACTATATATTTAAGAGTAAAATGAGTATATGATTAATTTTTCAGAATGTTACTCAAAATGAATATATAGAGCATTTATTGTATATTATTTTGGTATTTGTTAAAGAATCTAATCATCCGTAAATACAAAAATATTATATATATATATATATATCTTTACAAAGTATTTCAATGACTTTATCAAATACAATAATGATGTGACATCTACGATAAAATCACTATATCTAAACTTTTATTTATCTCTTTTTATTAATTTTAAAAGATACACAAAAATTATATAACTCATGATGTAATGAAACTTAGAGCCAATTTTCATGCAAGTTATAGTAGCTCATTTTAATTTTATTCAAACTTCTAACATTTATATATACATATAAATATATCAATAATTCAATATAAAAATCTCAATGAACAAACAATGAGTAAAAGTTATATTATAAAATGTCATACCACATTATATAATTGATTGATGCATGCAAAATACATTTGAGCACACAATACAAATAAAATGTACAATACTTCGTCAGGTGGAAGAAAAACATTTATCAATTTTCTAAAAAAAATAGTGCATCCAAGTAAGCCCATAAAAGACATATCATTTTCTTATGTTACAATATGGGCTCAGTAAATAGAGACCAAGTAAACATGACCTACAAATATATAAATATACATATTGCTAATTTAAGACAGTAGATGAAGCCCTATGCATGCCACATGATTTCACCGCCTCCGCTATCTCTTCTAAATATTTCTCGAGCATTCTTCTTTATTTATTATATTCTCATCTTCTAATCTCCCATATGTTCTCTCTCGTCATTGAAAGTCTACAAATGATCCATTGGTCTATCTTCTTCCAAAAATATTAAAATAGAAAAAGATCCAAACAGATCCACTATCATTACTTAAACTTATGTTTTGAAATATAATAACTATTTTTAAAATAACAAATGAATTTTTGATATAAAATAATTGGCATATACCTAAAAAAATAAAAAATTGGCATAATAATTTTCCAAAATTAGATTTGGAATTTCTTAGTCATAATTATACATACTCTTATATATCTATTTTATTAATCAGTAAATTATCGATGCATTATCCAACCAATATATACCATATATATATGTATATGTATATATGTGTATATATATATCAATGCTTTTTGTAGTTTCAATTAATTTTAGTATATACTAATATTCGTGCAACATATTCTATGGTATTGAAATTGCATATCAAATATGTATGTTCATAAAATTAAATACACATGTGCAGCTATATATAAATAATTTAGATTTTAAAATTTGAATTTCAAAGTGGGCTCCAGTAATAGTTGTAGAGCAGACTCATTTTGTCCATAAAGTTGATGGCTGACAAACCTTTTCAGAAAATAAAATAAAATAATTAAAAAATTAATTTTTGCATGGTTATTATGGATGTGATTGTTTTGAGCGGGAAGAGGAAGGAATGGGCGGGATTTTTTTTGGCTAGACTACTTTGTTTTTATATATATATAGAATAGATATAGATATAAATTTGGTTATGAATTATTTCCCAACTTTTTACGAATAATTCACTGGAATTCTTAAATTCGTTAACTAATTAATTTTGATAATTAATAATTTTAAATCTTGACTAATTAATTTTTGAAGACATGTATCAATACGGATATTTTAAAGAAAAATTATTAAATTTATATATTGGATGTAAATGACATAAATGGCCTTTCTTTATTAAATATTAGATACAATATTAGTATTAACACTTAACGTGCGTGAGGATGTACTATCATGATAGGTTATTAATTATGCCCGAAAATCACAAGAGAAATATTGACTGAATAATATTATCTTAGTCGCACAAAATCTAGTTTATTAAATAGAAAGGTTAAGGACATTTACGTCAGAGAAGAATTTCAACTGATAATTTAATTTAATAAAATTACCTTGGTTTTATAAGATATATGGTGTAGTATTTATGTGTTGTGCATGTAGTTTGTGTTGCTGCGTGCTCAGAAATATATTCGTAATTATTATTTATAAATTTCATTTATCTCATAAATCTCAATTAGAGATCATTATATTTGCAGCCTAGCTAATATCTAATTAGTTCGAATTGTGGCTATATAAAGAGAATTCATATATTTTGTTAAAATCAATCTAATCAAAATTACAATACAATTTCTAGAGTGCAAGAAAATGGGCTGCCTTATCCCAACAACCTCTTTCGTCATCATCGCCCTCTTTTTCACTTCAGGTATACATATATATTATCTCAAAATATTCTATATACAAATATATTTTACGAAAAAATCAAAATAAAATTTATGCAAGTGTAAATGTAGGCACGAAATATTGGAATAAATTTTCATATTCAGTATATAGTCTCTTACGTACTACTCCATATGGTAAGAGATATATACATTTAAATGTATTTTTGGTTCTTTCTTGTGATAGATTATTTTTAGAGTAAACTATTATCTTATTTCACTGACTGATCGCCTCCCCTTCTCTGTTTTTTTTTTCTGTTTTTTTTTTCAAATTTATGACAAACACACTTTTTTCAACATAATATCTAAAGTACTTAAAAAGTAATGAAATCTAACACGGGATGCAGTTTCCTACAAAAATTTACCTTAGGCTTTAGTTGAATACTCGGTTCTTCTTTCTTACTCGGTTCCTGTGATGTGTGGCCAAATCGACCACATCTATAGCATGCCATCTTTAGTTTTGCCAGAAAATGTATTACCAACATCCGACGTTATATTTTATTAATTTTTAAATTATATTTTAGATATTTAATTAACAAAGTAAAATCAAATTTGTGATCAAATTTACCCTTATATATAATTTTTATGAGATTTTATTATATTACTTTAATAACACAATCAAATTTAGTACAAATCATATTTTCACATTAGTGATGGATCTAAATCGAAAAACTGTATGATATTACCATCAGATGGTCTAACAAGAGACTCATCTCGTGCTAACAGACAATGATGATGACGACGACGACGATGATGCAGGTTTGTGTGAGAGGATATTGGGAGAAATGAAAGATCCAAAGAGGTGCTTAGAAGGGTTGGGTCCATGCAGCATTGAACGCTGCGATGAGCAATGTTGTAAGAAGCAGTGTAACAACTATTATTCTGGCGCTAATCCATATGGCTATTGCGATAAAAAAGCTGGATTTCCTGGTTTTATATGCCTCTGTGAGCATGATTGTGGCCAAAAAATCTAATTACTTTTTACCTTCTTTATTAACTCACTAATATTCTATCTCCACAGTTATATGAAATTAATTAATATAAGCTGCAGAGCTTATTTCTTCTTCTAGAAATTAATAATGAAGTGTGTGCATGAAAAATGAACTGAGATTGAAGTAACACTAGCTAGCTTCGAACCAACTCTGAATCTATTTATATGAGAGAGCTTTACAACGGAAACAACACAAGACGATGTTTATAATATATATATATATATATATATATATATATATATATATATATATAGACAGATAGATAAGATATATTCTCCGCGAAGAATGTAGCATTTCTAACCTCAAAGAATGTAGGGGGATATGTCGATTTTTGAAATATTTAATGGAGACGTCGTCTGAGCAGCAGAAGCTGAGGAGAGATGACGTTCATTCCACCCTGTTAGTGCAGGTGAGGATTGCAGATTTCAGCTCTTCTTTGCTCAGGGAAGTTTGCACCATTACCTGCAAAAGTGATGCATGCATGAATCGTCATTTGATTGTTGCAACATCAAGCAAATAACGAGATATATTCAAGTGTCGAGGTTTAACCTCTTGTACTCTATTTCCAGCTCGAGCAAGCAGTTTGTACTGATTTTCGAACATAGAGGCCATATAAACCTGCATAAGCCCACATATCAATGGTCTCCAATGGTTCGAATGTGAAAGACTTTAACAGTTATGGTAAGGTTTCCTCTAAAGAAACAAACACAATAAGCCTCGTAATTCTCCATGATGGATTGATCACAATAAAGATTTGCATCAAAAGAAGGGCAGAGAAGCAATAATCCCCGAATCTACTAGATTGAGCATCTGAGAGAGCCAATTTTATAACTTTATTTCTGATTGACATGATTAACCTCACCTGAAATGTTGGTGCCAAACCCGGGCTCAAAAAGTACCGTCCTTTTGACACAGATTGGATTCCATCAAACTGCTCTAATTCTTTGATCAGCGACTCAACATCCGCCCACTACATAGTTTTATAATAATGAACATTCCACGGCGAATATGCAATGGAAGTTAGAAATTGCCAGTATTGAAAAGTATTCGAATATAACCTCAGAATCTGCCTGAGCTGCTTCGAGTATACCATCCAAGGAATTATTATCACCTACCACAGCCTCCAGGGCCTCCATTAGCGGATCCGGCTACCATGAGAAAAGATAAGGTCAATGTTAGAAACTTCATTCTACAATATAGTGCCATGCCATTGACAATGAATAACAGTTACCGTTATTTCTTTTAACGACAAAAATATACGTTCAAGCAAAAAGTCCAATTGATGGACTTTGGCATCAACAATCTGCATCCAAAAAACTTCCTCGGGCTCAGGTAAAAAGTTTGAGCATTAAAAGTATAGATTTCAAGTAGAAT
This sequence comes from Perilla frutescens, assembly GCA_026008535.1. Lineage (NCBI taxonomy): Eukaryota > Viridiplantae > Streptophyta > Magnoliopsida > Lamiales > Lamiaceae > Perilla > Perilla frutescens. The sequence goes on from BRKX01000001.1 coordinate 43,179,521, forward strand.
GCTTGTGAAGGATTAACACTTAATCTACCACACATGATATACCTGGCCAACTTTAAAGTACGATGCAGGATCCAGGGTCGCATCCCAGGAGACTTCTGTCTGATGAATAAGCGCAGGAACCCCTTCAACCTAGGTAAATATATGCAATAATTATAAATATCCATGAGTCAAGAAGATAAACATGTAATAGTGTGATTAGTGCCTTCAGCTGTTTCAGCAGCAAATCATTTTGAAGATCCAGACTTACATTATGTAGTCAAAGCTAAACCATTACAAATCTTGGCCTTTTATAGAAGATCGTGGTGAGCAAAAAACTGGGACAAAACCGAACCAAACTAAATTTATTTCGGTTCAGGAAAATTCGGTTAAGTTTGGTTCAATTTTTATAATTAATAGAATTCAATTTGGTTCGCCTTTCTATGGGAAAAAAAAACGTATGAACCGATTTTTAACATAAGTTTTATTCGGTTATTCAATTTGCTTGTCGCTTTTAAAATTTTGAAATGTCCATAATGAATAGGGTTCAAAATCGCACAATGAAGAAGTGAACCCTACTAAACTAATTCAAAAACCAAATAAACTGAACAAAATGATTTGGCCGGTGGTTCAATTTGGTTATTACAGTAATTCGGTTCGGTATGGAAGTTAAAATGCTAATTTGATTTATTCGGTTAAACCGAATACTCACTCCTAGTGTAAATAAAACTTTTGATTTACCTCAACAAAGACACCAAAGTATGTAATCTTTTTAATACAACACTTGACTACATCTCCTACACTCAGCCGTGCCTGCAATACAGAATGTAAATAGGTTCAAGACATTCAGTTGGATCTTGAAAGAGCATACCTGTACAATTTATAGGAATTTAAAATTATTGGATCTGAGAAATTACAGCTCTCAAAGAGCAGCGTTTTCCAGAAGACTATTGTACCCACATCTATGATCTATGTTCTAAAAATGGAAAATAATGTCAAAAATCTCAACTTCTATAAAATCAGAAAATGATGAAATTTCTAGAAAATTGAAGATAAAATGCATTTTCCATTTTATGAAATTAATAAACTAAACTCATGGTTCCCCATAATTGGAGTTTCAATTACAAAAGCATGCAATTTATACAGAACATGCCATATTTGAGGCACCTTCATGTTAGCCTCTCAACAATATTCCTTGCATAAACAATTAAATAAAGATTTCTATGGATAAGGTTGCACTCTGAAGAAATTCTCAGGAGATGATGCCTCACCATGTCCAGATAGCAAGTGATATGACGGTGCATTATTTTATTTTTTTGAGGTAGATATGATGGTGCATTATTAAAGCATAAGGCTTATACCAGCTGTGCCTCAATAGTTTAATACGAAGTAGCCACCAGAGGAAGTGTTTAGACAGAATAGATGATGGAACCAAATAAGATAAATACTAAGAATATCATATGCAGTGGATATAGACATGGAGATTTTCCACACGTTAGTAGACAGGAACATCATATTAGAAGCAAAGGTTGTATAGACAGCAAAGTTTTGAAGTTCGGCATTTTGGCAGGAACTACTCCATTGTACTTTCCCATGCAGTAAAAGAAACAAATAGGATCATTGAATGGAACCTTATGATAATTTTTTTGAATGGTTTCAAAATTGGTACTAGTTTTGCAGAACCCATAAAAATAATTCTACTATCTTCAGCCTCAACCTTCGGATTAGTACCTTAAGACAAAATTCATCATAAATTAGATATTTTTATCCAAAAAAGCTTCATATATGACTGATGTGCATAACATTAACTAAATGATTCCTAAGGACCTAAACCAGCTGAAAAAAGAATCTCTTACCATGAGACTTCTCTTCTTTTCAACCAATTCTTCCTTCTCTTTTGGTTTTATTGAAAATATCAGCCTCCGAGAATTTCTGTCAGCCAATACTAAACCCACATAGATTCTCTGCAAGTGCAGGGCCATTAGGTAATAAGTAATAGAAATGAAAGGAGAAGGTATTTGGCTTGAAATCTAGTCATCTCCAAACCTGACCAACAAAAGATGATAAGAATTTAAGTTTCTCTTGGTCATAGATCATAAGAAGATCCTCCAGTTTCATATCTGATGTTATTGCCCCGTCAGTCTTACTACCAATTTCTGAATTTATCACTGACTCAGAGTTCATGCTAGTAGCTTCATATTTTCCAATTATGCCCAGGTTTTGCCTGTAGTGGGATGGATCTAAACCTTTTCTTCTCAACCATGACTCAAAAGCTAAGAATTTCCACCTCGCAGCAAGATTGCGATAAGGTAGAAAACCAATCAGGGACCCAAATGATGCCTGTAAACAAAGCAGAAAACTAAAATAGTGATAGTTGAACTACAAATATCGGCCGTATAATATCAATCGGACTAGAGTAACAAGTTCACCCACAACAAATCCTTTAGTACTGGCACTGATCAGTTCCACTTCTTCTCTTTCTCCAGTCTTAACCAGCTCTTCTGCCCTTGCCCAGTCATCATCCTCCCGTTCCTAGATGAGTAGGCAACAATCAGATTCCATAAGATAATATTTTTTAAGTCAGTAATGGATCAAAGATGGTAGCCAACCTTAATGGGTGAAGTTGTGAGGAAATTTTCCAGATATGAGGAATTACCCAAGCTTTGAGGATTTATAGGAACCGCCTCATCTCTAATTTTCTGATCTTCTGGTTTGACAGAGCGATCTAATCTATAGCATCGTGTTACAGTAAACAAGAGCACTGTGATCAAGCAGGAGTATAAAACTTAATGGAAAACCGTATCTAGCAGCATTTAAAAGATGCAACACATGGAGACTTAGATTGCATTACCTCTTTGGTTTGCCAATAAGAACAGTATCCATATAAACAGCAGGGGTACTTCTAGAAAGTTCAGCAGTACTGAATGTTTTCCCTCCAGACCACATATCAGCCTGCAATTCTTGAAAAAGAGCCAAGATATTTAATAAAACTAAACTTTTACACATGAATAATCAATAATGTAATAACATAGATAGATCAACTAAAGGCTAATCAAATTACCGGTTCCCAATCCCTCATCTGCCGCAGATTCTTGTTTCCCGGTTTCCTGGAGCAGGTTGTGATTGATGTCAGTGGTAGTCACTTGCTGATTATATAAATTGGAAACATCTGACTTATTCTCAGCGATATCATTACTGGAGCTAAGGTCAGTATACTCCTTTGGTGATTCAGGTCCTGCTTCTGTGTTTGAATCAAGCTTCACCATCAACTCTGGCTTCTGTAGGGGAGGGGTAGACCCTCTTCCTTCAGTAGATGAACTCCCGTATCTCAGAATCTTATCTTTAATTTTATCCACCATTCCAGCTTTACTATCACTAGAACCTGAGCGGCTGTTCTCTTCCCCAAATTCTGATTCGGTTGTCATCGGTTCCGGCTTCCTCAACAATGAAATATCACTAAACCTCTCTTTCTGCGGCTCTTTTCCCATTCTCAGTGATAAGTTGGGCCTCATTCCGAACATTGTGGATTTTCCACTCCCACTATCATCCTCATTAAACGATCTTGGTTTTCGCAATATAACATCAGGAACACTGCTTTTAGTCTCTTCTGAAACCTTTTTAGTTGGTTGGATAGAACTTTTAGCATTTGTTTCCACAGGTTTATCAGTTGTTTCAAACTTGGTTCCTTTCTTTAGTACAGGTCGAACCAAATTTAGCCCTTGCACTGATTTCGTTGACTTCGTCTGATCAGACAAATCGAATGGGACCTCCTCTATGCCTTCATCCAATACTCTCCCCTTCTTCTTATCTAATAACTTCTCAATTTCCAAATAAGATACATCTGGATTTGATTTTCTACCCATTATCTGAAAAATTATAACGAAGTATAAAATGTAACAACCCAAAGAATATAACCATTCAAGAAAATGCAGAATACTTCAACATATATTTCAAGATTAATAGAGAAAGCTCTCAGTTAGAAAAACAACTGAGTATATGGTTATATTCATTAGAATCCAGGACAACACCTTTACTATAAAACCATTATAAGCCTGAAAAGTCTAATATCTAAGTCCGAAGCCTAGTGTGATGCAGCAATCTAGAGATAGTTTTAGATGCAACTTGTAGGTAAAAAATGTGATTCAATTTTTTTTATATTGTGCTTCAGTTACTCTCCTCTTGTCAAAGTAAGCATCGTAGTAGTATCTACCATCGAATATACACAAGAACATACATATCCTCAGTTTATATGTGCCGATGGAGGGTAGATGCCACACCAGTTCATCTGGCGTGGCATTTACAAGACCTTAAAGCATGTTTCATCACTTTCCTTCTGTACCAAAGTAATTAGCAAAAAATCATTAAAAAAATTCCAAAACAAAAACAGCAAAGTATCCACTATCTATCCGTAATTCAATCTATCCTTTTCCATTTACCAATCAAAGCAACATCGAAAGCCAAAATTGTTTACTACCAACACTTCAACACAGTTAGTAAGTGTTTATAACAATTATTTAAATCATCAACGGGGATTCCCTCCATTAATCCAACCCAGTAATACATACATATATAATATAAAGTTCCAGTTTTTCAGCATTCTAAAAGTAGATATCGAAGGAAGAAAAACGAATAAGAAGAAGGCACCTTTGCTAAAGTGATTTTGGGGTCTTCCCCAATCATTCGACCAAATTTAAGCTCCATTTTATCCCACTCATCAAGCTGTGGTTCATCTTTGGATGCAGAAACACAAAATCTTCTGGGTTTTCTTCTAGGAAAATTCAGAACTCCGGATTTCTTGGCATAAAAAATGGGTTGAGTGAAGAATTGAATAGCAGAGAAACTGCTGGAATTGGCGGTAGTGCTGAGAGTGAAACTATCCATTGTTGATGAGATAAGGTGATGCTCATGAGATAAGATTAATGAACATTGAGATAATTAGAGGCCTTCGCATAATTTCTCTGAATTTTATTTTTCTATATTTCTCTGAAAATTTTCAGTTGGAAGAGTGGTGAAGAGAAAGAAGATGAAGCAAAGGAAGTGTCAGTTTATTTATCCTCAAGAATGATAGACAGTGTAACACGTCAAACTTTTACAAACATTATTTAATATAGGGAAAAGGTCATAAAAGCCCTTAAAACTATTTGAAAATATCATTCAAGCACTTTAAATTATGGATACATTATATTTTTGGGTTAATTACTTTAAAATACACGAACTTTATGGGGGTTTTGATTTTTCACACATTTTAAAAAATGTAGTTTTAATAACACGAACTTAACACATATTTGATTTTTCACACGACATTTAAATTCCGGCCACTTTAAGCTGACATGGCTACCGGAAGAGTCCAATTGTACATCTACATGGATGCCACATATACACATAAATTCCACCCCAATTATTTATTATTTTTGAATATGAAAAATGACGTCGTTTTTCACCATCGAAACCATCCCAGTTTATACACAAATAGAAGAATCGAGAATGGGGTTTAGGGAATTAGGAGAATGGGAATTAGGGAAATTAGGGGAAAGAAGCCGACAAGTAATATTATAACCATTAAATAATCAATCATCACCATATGTTTTCTCAAATTTTCAAATAAGCTAAGCATCTTCCCGACAATTGAAGTTATTCGCGGTTGTTGTGGTCCATGCTCAAGGTGTGCGGCAAAACGACGGTGGTGTTGTGCTAAAGTAATGGGAAACATGTAGGTCTTTTATGGCTTCTTTAATCACCCATATTATTTTTCATTCAATTTAATATAAAAAAAATTATGATTATAGTGAACATATAATATTTTTTATTGCAGCGATACATTCTCCATATACATACATCACGGTGGTAGTTTTATTACGCTTGGGTATGATAAATTGTACGTGGAGGGTAAAATGTCAAGCAAACATGGTTTAGATTCAGATAGGTTTGATATCTAGACCTAGAGGATGAAGTGGAGAAGTTGGGATTTGTATCTTGGGGTAGTTTATTATACAAAATCCCACAAACAATGATATACAAGGTCTTACGGGATGACAAAGATGTGATGTAAATGCTTTCATATATTTCTCAGAAATGTAGAGTTCTTAGTGTATATGTTGATAATGGCAAGACGTCTGGGGAGAGTAGTGCAGTTTTGACTACGTTTGTTGGTGGAGATGGTACAGAAGAGCTAACTAATCTCAATGGAAATGTGGAGGATGCAAATGAGAAATCTGTTGGAGGGAAAGGAGATGAAAGTGAGGATTGTGAGGTTTGGAATTCTGAGGAAGACGATGACTACATTCCATCTATTGGTTATAATGATGACCTGAGTGACATTGAGTTGGCTTCAGATGGTGAGGGACAAGCAAGGCAGATTGAGAATATGAAGCTCAAAATGATGGATTTGTTTCTGAATATGAAGATTCTGATAGTGATGTGAATTCAGATTCCATTAATGATGAAGCAAATAACAATAAGAAGAGAAAGAAAATGATTACTTATGATCCTAGATGTGATCATAAGTCTCTGAAATTATTTCTTGGGATGAGATTTGAGGATGGCATTCAGTGTAGAGAAGCACTTAGAAATGTTAGCATTGAGAATGGATACCCTATTCACTTTAGGAGGGCCAGTAAATATCAATGTGAGGCTATTTGCACTTCACCTTGTACTTGGAGATGTTATGGAAGTCTTATTAAAAGAGATGACACATTTTCTATTAAGGTAATTAATGGTGAGCATACATGCCCTAGAGCAATACACAATACACAGGTTACTTCAAATTGGATTTGTAAGAAATACTTAAATACGTTTAGATTGAGACCGAAGATGACAATTAAAGAGTTGGAGGCTGACATAATGGAAAAATATGCATGCCAAGTGATGAAGTGGAGATGCTATAATGGCATATGGAAAGCTCGTGCTGAGTTGGGAGGATCAGTTGAAGAACATTATGCCCAAATTAGAGGTCTTTTATTGCTGAGTTACTAAAGCATGACAAAGAGGGAAGATTTGAATTACTTTTAGGCGATGATTCTATCTTTAAGGGCCTTTATATAGGGGGAAATTCTACCCTACCCATGTGGGTACTACCCTCACCACTAATACACTATAATAATATTTTATTGTCCCATCTAATACACTTTTATTATTATTTTAATAGTGTATTAGTGGTGAGGGTAGTACCCACATGGGTAGGGTAGAATTTCCCTTATATAGGATTTAGTGCGTTAAAGAAATGATTCATGTTGGGGTGCAGACCTGTGCTTGGATTAGATGGGTGTTTCTTGAAAACTCATTTAGGTGGAGTATTATTGTGTGCCATTAGGAGAGATGGGAACAATCAGATGTTTCATGTTGCTTGGGCTGTTGTTGAAGTGGAAAATCAATCTTGCTGGACTTGGTTTTTGAGAATTTTATTTGAAGAATTAGGAATCACAGCCGGGTTAGGATTCACACTAATCAGTGATCAACAAAAGGTTAAGGCAATCATTTCATACTCTAATTTTTTATTTTTTATTTTTACATTGAGATCTAATTAATGTTTTGCTTGAAATTTACAGGGACTTATAAATGCAGTGGAAGAATTGGTTCTATTTGCAGAACACAAGAACTGTGCAAGACATGTCTATTGTAACTGGAAGAAACAACATAAAGGGTCAACTTTGAAGAACATCTTTTGGAGAGCATGTCGAAGCACACATCTTGAAGCATATAAAGTAGTACTAGAGGACATGAAGGCTGAAAATCAACAAGCATATGAAGACTTTATTGAGAGAGGCCCAAACAAATTTTGTAAGGCTTTCATTTCCACTTCGCCTAACTGTGATAACATAGACAATAACATGAGTGAGACCTTCAATAGGTATATAGTTACTACTAGATCCAAACATGTGGTTGATATGCTTCAAGACATAAGATGTGCGCTGATGGAGAGACAATACAAAAAGTTGACGGCTGTAAGTTCTCTTAATGATAGGATTTGCCCAAACATTAGAGCTAAGCTTGAGAAATTAAAGTATGAGAGTCGATTAGGAATCACACATCCTACAGTGGGGGGTATATCTGAAGTTAAACTAAATGAAAGGCGATATGTGGCGACTCTAGGGAGTAAGTCATGCACGTGTAGGGTGTAGGATTTGACTGGAATCCCCTGTGTACATGCTTGCTCGGCCATTTATTATATGAAACTTGATCCAGCTGATTTTGTTGATGAATGTTACACGATCCCAAAGTATTTGGAGGCTTATAGATATGGTTTGCCGTCATTGAATGGCCCAAACATGTGGGAAGAGGCAATTGGTTTTCCAGTGAAACCACCTATCATAAGGAAGATGTCGGGTAGACCAAAGCAGCGAAGAAAATGAGATGCTGATGAGAAGAGTTCTACAAATCCCAATAAGCTAAAAAGGCAAGTTGTCATGATATGTCAACGATATCTGCAAACTGGACACAATACCAGAGGTTGTCGTAATGAAGCTGTTGAGAACCCATAGACAGTAAAGGTTATATTAATACTTCTTTAACAACTGCGAACTTTATTTAATTCTTATGCATATCTGATTCTTACAATTGACACAGGGTAAAAGAGGGAGACCATGAAAACATGACACTAGTGGAATGTCACAATCAGCTGTAAGGAAGAATAAACAACAATTGTCTACCTCACGACAAGCATCCAAGGTTGTGATTGCAAAAGAAAGAGCATTAGCTAACAAAGGTCTTGGTGTTTTGGTGTGTGAGGGAACCGGCCATATCTACACCAGGGTATTCCTTCCCTGTAATTATATAAGCAATAATGTCTATAATCCTTACTTGGCTTCTTGTTTCTTTTACTAACAGATGCCTAATGAAAAGCGGGCATATTTTGTGAATCCAACACAACATGGAAGACAAGCTGCAACAAGTTTGGGAGCTGCTTCGGGTTTAGGGATCACATCAGTTCATATGCCTACATAAGAAAGTCAAACTTAGTGCCACTTTTATGTTTTTGATTAGGAGATAAACTCCTTCATTTTGTTGGTTTTTCTGGGCAGAAACGTGTGAAGAACACCCACCAGGCCGTTTTGATGCTTTTGATTAAGAGCTAAACTCTTTCATTTCGTATAATTTATTGGCAGAAAATTGCAACTTAAGATTGTTTGGTGCTTTTGATTATGATTTGCAATTATACTTGTTGCAATTGGTTCTTGTGTCATTGATCTTGTGTCGTTGGTTCTTCAATAATTCAGTCATTATTTTTTCTCATTGTCTATGAAAGAATGGAGCCTAAATGTTGTGTGGATGAATTATTGCAAAGAATGGAGCCTACATGTTAGTCGAGTTCTTCAAACTTTCTGCAAACTTGATCATATAGGAAGTTTAAGAACCCGTGAAGACAAGAATTACATTTTATACCAACTCTGTTTGAATTCATACAACATTATAGAAATATGATTCTACTGATTAATTAAAACAACAATTCTCAATTTCTAACACAACTAATACTAAAAATACAATCACAACATCCATCACCCTAATCTTTCTACTGATTTTTTTTTTGTTCAGAAAAACCAAATTCTCAATTTCTATCTCCAGTTCCATATTAATGGTAGAGAGCTCATCAACATTTTCTTGGACTTTAGCATTGCATTCTTTTAAAATTTTGCACTTCTCGATTTCCAGTGTAAGTCTTTTAGAAAGCACTCTCCATCATTTTTGCATACTTAACTTGTTCTTCAAAGCTATATTTTTGAAGTTTAATTTTCTGAAACCATTCATTTTGGAATGATGAGAGCTCTGGATCAGCTTATTCACAAATTCTTGCAATCATCTGTTTCAAAAAAAAAAACTTGCAATCATACGGGTTCGTGTTCGCCATTGATGTCAAACAATCTGTATATTCATCAAACAAATCAAAACTAAACACAAATTTATGACATGGGTTCGTGTTCGCCATTGATGTCAACAACTGGAATATCTATATCATTTCCCACGATGCTCACTTCTACGAGCTACGAGGAACCAATCTTGCCGACAACGGAGGCAGAAAATCCTCCACACTCATGGATTTAAGTAAGTTAAAATATTACTTGTCGGCTTCTATTTTTTTTTGCTAATTCCCCTAAACCCAATTCTCGATTCTTCTATTTGTGTTCAAAAATAATAAATAATTGGGTGGAATTTATGTGTATATGTGGCATCCATGTAGATGTACAATTGGACTCTTCCAGTAGCCATATCAGCTTAAAGTGGCCGGAATTTAAATGTCGTGTGAAAAATCAAATATGTATTAAGTTCATGTTATTAAAACTACATTTTTTAAAATGTGTGAAAAATCAAAACCCCTATAAAGTTCGTGTATTTTAAGGCAATTAACCCTATATTTTTATATATGTACTGATGTACATTTTAAGCAATTTTTTTAAAACAACTCTTTTTTTTTCAAAATTAACAGAATATGATCCACTTTTGTAAAAAAAAAAAACAAATCTAACATTTAATCAAATTATGATCCGAAAATCGTACGTGATTTGTTGTATTTTAAGCTTTCTTGATTATATGGTTTTTTTATGTGGCTAGAAAAATAAAAATATTTAAATACAATAAATTATATAGGGTGTTCGCGCCGGAAAATTTATTTGATGTCACATTTGCCAAAAAAAATAAAAATTAAATGGGCACTATAGTGTTAATTTTGAAAAAGTTAAAAACCCTCATTTATATCTCAAACTTTTTTTTTTATTTTGTCTAATATATACCAAGCTAATAATTTAATCAATTAAATACCTAAACTGTTAAAAAAACTAATTAAATCCATCCCCGGATACATTTTTCCCCAAAAATTATCTAACGTTTCAGCTAAATACTTGAAACTTCTTCTTGTGTTTGTAACACAAAATTTTATATGTAATTTGGTAAAACACAAAACAGTGTACAAATAAAATGATTTCCGAATCAACTTGTATTTCATGGATCTAATCTCTATTTTTCCTCTGATTCTTCTCTTCAAAACTTGATCTTCAAACGGTCTTTGAAATCTTCAGAGTAAATTTACCTCTTTGATCTTCTCAGACTTGTTGTTTGAACTTGGTCTTTGAAATTTTCGGAGAAGATTTGTATCATCAATCTTATTTGATTTGGTATTTGGACTTGACAACATTAATTAGGAGGGCCGACGCCTTGTTTCCGGATCAAACACCAACTTTGGGTTGAATTTGATGAAGAACATCTTTAACTGCCTTGCTTATGAATCAAACGCCGTCTTCGAAATGAATTTGGTGAAGAACGCCTTGAATATTTGAGAGAATTTCACTTATGGAATTTCTTCTCAAATTCTTGAACTCTTCAAATGACTTCTGGTGTCTTTCAACTGATATAGAGGCTCCTATTTATAGTTTTAGGGAGAGAGATCTAAGGCTGACGTGGCACTATCTCATTGGCTGTTGGAAATTGATATTGACATGCTCGCATTTTAGTCCTAATCCGAGCATTGTTTAGTAAATTTTTATCGCGTATTAGTTCGTTTAGTCGCCGTTTAGGGTAGCATTAGTCTTTTTTATAATAAGTGTTGCTAACACAATTGAATTTAGAAAACAGGTTTAAATGAGCAACCCAAAGTCCAAGAATTGAAGCGTGCATCGGAAGGGACCGGAAAGCTGAACCGGACGGGCGAGAGACCACGAAGACCGAGTCAGAGCCGGGAGGCCAGGCACAGCCTGCAACGTGGCGCGACCCGGAGCCTGGGCCGCGACCCGCGGCTTGGTGTCCATGGCTTAATTTTTCCCACCTGCAACGCGGCACGACCCAGGGCTGGGCCCGCCTGGGTCGCACCTCACTCCACACGGTGCGAGCCGCAGGGGCGCGACCGGCCCCGTGTCGCGCCCCTGTGTCTTGTTTTCTGGAATTTTCGGATTTTTGCTCCATTTTTTCCAACTTTGTATAAAAGCCCTCCTTAGTTCGAATTTTGGGGACACAATTTCATATTTTGCCAATTTTAGAGTGAGAAAAAGTTTGTATGCTTGAAGTTTGGGATATTGAAGAATGAAGAAGTTCCTTGAAGATTTATATACAAGTTTTTTTGGGTTTTTTCTCTTCCTCTTCTATGTCTATTTTATTTGTGGTTCTTTTCTTTATTTTGGATATGAGTAGCTAAATTTCTAGGCATCTAGGGTTTTTGAATCTTGGCTTTGGATATGTGAATTAAATATGAGTTTGTGTTTGATTTTCCAACTTCTTCTCATGAATCATGATATGATTATTTCTATTCTTTGATTGGCCATCATAGGATAGAATATGGTGTATGATTGAGTTTGAGAGAATCAATTGTGTATGGGTAAATGATTTATGGTTTCGATTTTGCATTATATCGAGAGAGGGCTTTGATTGAATTTGATATCAATTGTTGTTGGGAAATTTAAGCATAATCCCTGTTTTTGATGGACGTATCCTAGTCAAGGGTCAATTCCCTAGTGCCAATTTCTTTCAAGTAAATTTTATTCAATTGCCATTTCATTCTATTTCTTGTGTGTTGCTAATTTTGTTAAAACTTGTTAAAATCTAGTAATATAGTTAGAGTCCAATCCAATTTTCGAGTTGTTTAACTAGTGAAAGAGTTTGATGTTATGGTACTTGTAGGCTCAAAAATGCGTTTAATTCCCCGTGTTCGACCCGGTCTCCTATGCTCCGTATGTTCACTTGCATAATTGAGATTTTGATGTAACCAATTCGATGCGGAAGCTTAGAATCGATCACACGGAAACTAAAGGAAGGATTCAATCTAAATACAACTGAACAATAACAAATTAATAACCTCAATATACTGTACTAAATCAAGGAATTCGAATTCAACAAGAATTAAACACAAAACAACCCAAATAACCCGTAAAACCCTAAACTAAAGATACGAATAGAAACCTATGCAAAAGACCTCGGATTGAGCTCAAATTTTAACAGAAGGCACAATCTGTAGAGATGCAATACATATCCAAAATTTAGCTAATTTGGCCAAGTGGTTTAAGAGATCAAATGGTTGGAAGTTTCTGACCCGATTTAGGGTTTTTAGACCTAAATCGATGAATCTGGGTTTCGATCTGAAGTGGGACAATTTTGAGGGTGTTGATGATGATATGGGGAATGTTATGGACATGGGTGGTGGCTGTGGTGATGGTGGAAGGATCGGTGATGAAGAAAAATGAGAAGGATAGGTGAATCTTACCCGAAACGAACCCCGAATCGACGAGAACTCAGAATGCGCTTATGGAGCAATCTTCAATGGCTGTCTAACCCGGATACTACGAAATATCACGAACGAGACAATAGATTTCAAGCTTAGAATCGCCAGAACCAAACTCTACCAAAGAACCGATGTTTGTTTGTGAGACGGGAGAAAAGCGTAAAGCTATTTTTCATTCAAATCCAGTCTGAGAAACATCCATAACGAAAATCCCCTAAATAATTAACCTAGGGAACGAAAATTAAAGTGTCTTGGGCCTAGAATTCGAACTGGGCTAATTAAAACTACTACTGGGTCCAATATCACCTAAACAGGTTGTGATAAATTGGACTGCTAATTAAATAAATCCACAACTAATAATAATAGCCCAAAATAAATAAAATAACTAAAATAAATAGCAAGGAACGTCCAATTATTCAATTCAGTCAAGCTCCTCGATGCTCAATACAGTCACCAACTTGGACTGTTTGAAATCAGCTCCAACATCCTCCAGCTTCTTCCCGACATAACACTGAAGGTACCATTGCAGCTTCTTGGCTCTAAGTCTCGTCACTGGACCTCTAAGCTGCAACTCGGAATTTGAATCATCAATGCTAGCACCGGGCTCATCATTTTCCCCTTCTTCAAAAGAATTCGACCTCGAATTCGGGTCCTCCTCATCAAAATCATCTACAGGAAAATGAGAGAGATCAGAAACATTAAACGTTGGAGAACATTTATACTCACCCGGCAGATCAAGTCAGTAAACATTGTCATTGACTCGAGCAACTCCAGTAAACGGCCCATCTCCACGAGGCATCAACTTCGACTTCCTCAAGTTAGGTAAACGTCCCGGACTGAAGTGAACCCAAACCTTATCACCGGGTTTGAATAACACTTGCTTGTGGTGCGTATTCACTTTAGCTGCATTTCGAACTCCCTGAAGCTCGATCCTCTTCTTCACCTTTTCATGCATCTCGCGAACCTGTTCAGCCCTACGAATACCTTGCAAACTCGAAAGATGATCAATAGGTAAAGGAATAAGATCCGTTGGAGTCAACGGATTGAAACCATAAACTACCTCAAAAGGCGACATATGTGTAGAAGAATGCACGACCCGATTATATGCAAACTCAGCAAATGGTAAACATTCTTCCCACGATTTTAGATTATTTTTCACTAATGCACGCAAAAGAGTACCTAACGTCCTATTTACTACCTCCGTCTGACCATCTGTCTGTGGATGACATGCAGTAGAAAATAACAGTTTAGTACCCAACTTTCCCCATAAAACTCTCCAAAAATGCCTCAAAAATTTCAAGTCCCTATCAGAAACAATGGTCTAGGGATGCCATGCAAACGGACTACTTCACGAAAGAACAAATTGGCAATATTAACGGCATCATCAGTCTTTTTTCATGCAATAAATGAGACATTTTTGAGAAACTATCAACAACCACAAACACAGAGTCTTTACCAGATTTTGAACGAGGCAAACCCAAAATAAAATCCATGGATATATCTACCCAGGGAGCAGATAGCGCCGGCAAAGGCGTATAAAGGGACTCGAAGTGGATTTAGCCTTCCTACATGTAATACATCTAGCACAGACTCTCAAAACATCTCTTTTCATGCAAGACCAATAAAAATGCTCATGCAAAAGATCTAACGTCTTATTGACACCAAAATGGCCCATAAGACCCCCTGCATTTGACTCCAAAATAAACAACTCTCGCATAGAACAATCAGGCACACACAACTTTGCATTCTTAAACAGAAATCCATCAACCACATAATATGAATCCACAGCACGAGATTTACCAACACAAGATGCAAAAATAGGTCCAAAGAATGGATCAGAAGCATAAAAGCTCTTAATATGCTCAAGACCTAGACACTGTGTATGCATAACAGAAATCAAAGCATACCTGCGGGATAGTGCATCAGCAACCACATTCTCCTCTCCCTTCTTATACTTGATCACATATGGGAACGACTCAATGAACTACACCCATCGAGCATGGCGCGAGTTCAAGCTTTGTTGTCCCTTCAGGTGCTTTAGTGACTCGTGATCAGTGTGAATCACGAACTCTTTCGGGCGCAGGTAGTGCTGCCAAGTCTCCAAAGACCTCTTCAGTGCATACAGCTCCTTGTCGTAGGTAGAATACCTCAGAGCTGCGCCATTCAACTTCTCACTGAAGTAGGCGACCGGCTTCCTATCCTGCATCAAAACAGCACCAATGCCTATACCAGAGGCATCACACTCAATCTGGAACATCTTATTAAAATCAGGCAAAACCAACACAGGAGCATTACACAATTTTGACTTCAGAAAATTAAAAGCATGCTCTTGGGCCTTGCCCCACTCAAACTTTCTATCTTTCTTACTGAGTTCGGTCAACGAGGCGGCTATAGTGGAAAAATCCCGTACAAAACGGCGATAAAATCCAGCCAAACCATGAAAAGACCGAACATCAGCACAGGTCTTAGGCGTGGGCCACTCCTCAATGGCCTTAACCTTAGATCTGTCAACCTCAACACCTCGACTACTCACAACAAATCCCAGAAAGACAACCTCATCCATGCAAAAATTACACTTAGACAAATTAGCATACAACTTAGCAGCACGCAACAACTCAAAAACATGCCTAAGATGTCTAACATGCTCAGAAACACAAGTACTATAGATAAGGATGTCATCAAAGTAAACGACTACATACTTCCCTATCACATCTCTCAAGACATGGTTCATGAGACGCATGAATGTACTAGGGGCATTGGTAAGCCCAAATGGCATGACAAGCCATTCGTACAATCCATGCTTTGTCTTAAACGCAGTCTTCCATTCATCCCCCTCACTCATTCTCACTTGAAAATATCCAGAACGTAAATCAATTTTTGAAAAGATAGACGCTCCAGACAACTCATCTAACATATCATCCAAACGGGGAATAGGGAAGCGATACTTTACCGTTATCTTATTAATGGCCTGGAAATCCATGCACATGCGCCACTCGTTATTCTTCTTGGGGACGAGTATGACGGGCACTGCACACAGCGACAGGCTCTCTCTGATCTGCTTCTTCTCCAGCAACTCCTTGACTTGACGATCTATCTCTTTTGTCTCCTCAGGGCTGGTATGGTAAGCTGGTCGATTTGGGAGGACTGCTCCCGGCTGAAAGTCGATCTGGTGCTCAATTCCACGAATTGGTGGCAGACCACTCGGTATCTCCTCTGGGAATACATCTTTAAATTCGTCCATCAGAGGCTGCAAAATAGGAGGAACAACAATATCAGAAGTATCATTAGCCTTAAAAGTAAGGAGAACGATAGGCATACCAGCTTTAATGGCTTTTTGTACACCTTTTGCACTGATAAACAAGTTCCGGTGCACGGGCTCCGAACTAGCTGCACTGGAGGGAGAATGAGCTGCACAAAGGGCGGCCTTAGTAGGATCCTTGGGGGTGGGCGTGGTTCCCTTAGCGTTCTGAGTCGCGGCTGCGAGCTGTCCGGGTTGAATAGGCTGCTTGCTCTCAGCCCGTTTCGTCTTCTCTTCCTTAAATCTTTGTTGCATCCTCATTTGATCTTCATTGACATCCTTAGGCGTCAATGGCCATAATCTGGTGGTCCGTCCGTCTCGGGTCACCATATAAGTGTTGGCGTATCCGTCGTGGATCGCCTTCCTGTTAAACTGCCACGGACGACCAAGCAATATATGCGACGCCTCCATAGGAATGACGTCACAAAGAACAGTATCAGTAAATCGACCAATGGAGAAAGTAACACTTACCTGATATCCAACGCGGATTTCTCCTCGGTCAGTCAGCCACTGCAAACGGTACGGCTTGGGGTGCTTTTGTGGAATCAGATTCAACTTTCCCACTGCGTACTGGCTGATCGCGTTCATGATGCTACCATTGTCAATGATGAGTGAGCACGTCTTATCTTAGATTTCACAGCGCGCATAGAAGATGTTGGCGTATCCGTCGTGGATCACCTTCCTGTTAAACTGCCACGGACGACCAAGCAATATATGCGACGCCTCCATAGGAATGACGTCACAAAGAATAGTATCAGTAAATCGACCAATGGAGAAAGTAACACTTACCTGATAGCCAACGCGGATTTCTCCTCGGTCAGTCAGCCACTGCAAACGGTACAACTTGGGGTGCTTTTGTGGAATTAGATTCAACTTCCCCACTGCGTACTGGCTGATTGCGTTTACGATGCTACCACTGTCAATGATGAGTGAGCACGTCTTATCTTAGATTTTACAGCGCACATAGAAGATGTTTTCACGCTGGTTATTCTGATCCTCCTCTCGAATCAGGCTCAATGCTCGGATCGAAACAAGACTGACGTGGGCTTGCTTCGGCTTCTCATCTTCAACCTCGTCCATAGGTGGACGGTCAAGGGGTTGTTCGGTGCCTCCTTTCACTTCTGCTTCATCGAGCTCTTCCTCACTTGCTGACTCCAGCTCATTCTGCTCAGTAAGGAAAAGAACTCGGCGGTTCGGACACTGGGCTTGGAAGTGTCCCCATCCTCTGCACTTGTGACATTGAACGTCATGTGCTCTCCCTAGAGTACTATTCAAAGACTGACTGGGCTGCACTATTCGATTTGGATTGCCTCTGTTCGGTGCAGGGGAATTGTACACAGGTCTGCGGCTCGGCTGCGGTGCAGACTGCTCAAAACGGCGAACGGGCTGGGACTGCTGGTCTTAATGACGTGTAGGGACTGTTCTAGGCGTAGAAGACTCACCTCGACCCCACTGTGTCCGTGCCGGCGTCGACTGTGATGGTCTTCTGCGGCCATCTCTGAGCTGCCGCTCTACTATTGAGGCATAATGGACCATGGCCTCAATACTGGTAAAGTCCCTCAACTCGACTTCACAGGTGATGTCTGGATTCATTCCCTTAATGTATCGATTGATTGTGGCAACCAATGTCTCTTCTTTCCCAACTCGATTAAGGGCTGTCTCGAGTTCCTTGTGGTACTCCTCTATGGAACGTGTACCCTGTCTGATTCGGTTCAGTTTCTTCTCGAGGTCATGCTCATAATGTACCGGAATGAAGCGTCCTCTCATGAAGTCCTTCATCTCATGCCACGAATCAATAGGTGGGTGGTGCTCTCAGTGTCGACGGTTCTGCTGGAACTCCCACCAGGTGGCTGCATATCCTCTGAACTCCAATGAGGCTAACTGGACCTTTTTCTGCTCAAGAAAATCATAGCAGTCAAAAATCTTGTCAACCTTTCTCTCCCAGTCAAGATAAAGGTCTGGATCATGTAATCCCTCAAACTCAGGGATGCTTATCTTAATGTTATTCAATAGGCTTTCAGGATCCGCACGTCGGGCTGCATGTCGGTGGTAAGGCTGATGTGGTCGGTCACATCTCTGAAATGGATCATACTCATCCTCAAATCCCTCTGCGAAATCACCAAAAGCTTCTGCAGCATCTCGATCATATAGATCGTTAAACTACACTTGAGGCTGGTGATGCTGAGCTTGTGGTACTCTAGCATTTGCTATGGCTAGCTCGACTACAACGACTTCTGGCTGATGAGCTGCTGCTGGTTGTCGGTCTGCTCTTTCTGGCTGGACAGGTTGAGCTTGAACTGGTGGTGGTGCAGGAATTCGAGCAGCAATAAGCTCGAGCTGTGCCATCACTTTGGCCAATGAACTATCCAGCTTATGCTCCAGTTCTTGATGGTGGTACTGGGCATCCCACGGCTGTGGCATTGATGAAGCCGCATCTATAGGAGTACTAGGCGATGCGGGTGCCTTATCATTTATCTTGTTATATCAATCTCTGGATTCCATTAGTACCTGTAAAATAAATAAAACAAAGAAAAAAAAAGAAAACAAAAGAACAGGACCTCACACTTTTTTTTTACTCTCGTGTATAGCACTCAAAGTGCATAAACTCTTAATAAACTCGAACTCCAGCGACTCGCAGTAGAACTGCGGATTCCAGTAGGAGAATTGCTACTGACTCCTCCAGCTCTAGTCAAGAGCTCGAACTTGACTCCCAAAGTACCATGGGATACACAAAACACCACGAAGTAGGCTATAAAGGGTAAAGGTCGGCTTTAGGGGTGAAAAGGTAGGAAAATTCGAAGAAACGGTAAAACCGGAAAATGTTCAACAGGTGATTTCACCCTAAAGACGGCTGAATTTGGCCAACCGTACCTATATGTCACAACAAATTAGTGAGTTTTGTTCAGCACGTCGAGACGCTTCCGGAATGGTATTATGGGCAAAAATCGAAGTTTGGGAGCAAAATCTGCAGAAAACCTATTTTTGGGCTGAAAACGGTGGATAGGAGGTGGAATCGGCTAGAGGCTAGGAACTGGAATATGGTGGGTAATATGGGAGGGAAAATATGTTGAATCGTGGAACAAGATTGCACCAGGTATGGTCACGAGCTCAATTAGGAAACAACGACCAACCAAAGTAGGAAAGTAAATCCCAATCCTACTAGGAAACAACTAACCAAACTCCTATAAATACTAGACACAAAATTTTCGACCCTCCATCTCTTCTCCAGCAATAGGACCGAAAATTATGACTCCCCAACAATACAAGAAACTGCAAAGTGACGTCTCCAATCGTTGTACGACGAAGAACGACAAATCGCGACACGACTCAAAGAAAACAAGACAAATACTACCCAAACTCAACAAGACTAATCAAGAACTACCAAGAACTTCAAGAATGAATCAAGATACTCAAGAAACACGGTGAACGCAATAGGGCTCGATCAACTTCTTCTTTTTTTTTCTTCTTTTTTTTTCTTTTTTTTTATCAATTTTTTTTTGTACGATTTTTTTTTCAATGGGATCGACTACTTTTACCCCTACTGTGTCACACACAAATTTGGATTGAACCACGACTAACCGAAGTTGACGTGGCTCTGATACCAAAAATTATGATGTAACCAATTCGATGCGGAAGCTTAGAATCGAACACACGGCAACTAAAAGAAGGATTCAATCTAAATACAACTGAACAATAACAAATTAATAACCTCAATATATTGTACTAAATCAAGGAATTCGAATTCAACAAGAATTAAACACAAAACAACCCAATAACCCGTAAAACCCTAAATTAAAGACACGAACAGAAACCTATGCAAACGACCTCAGATTGAGCTCAAATTTTAACACAAGACACAATCTGTAGAGATGCAAAACATATCCAAAAATTTAGCTAATTTGGCCAAGTGGTTTAAGAGATCGAATGGTTGGAAGTTTCTGACCCGATTCAGGGTTTTTAGACCTAAATCGATGAATCTGGATTTTGATCTGAAGTGGGACGATTTTGAGGGTGTTGATGATGATATGGGGAATGTTATGGACGTGGGTGGTGGCTGTGGTGATGGTGGAAGGATCAGTGATGAAGAAAAACGAGAAGGATAGGTGAATCTTACCCGAAACGAACCCCGAATCGACGAGAACTCAGAACGCGCCTATGGAGCAATCTTTAATGGCTGTATAACCCGGATACTACGAGATATCATGAACGAGACAATAGATTTCGAGCTTGGAATCGCCAGAACCAAACTCTACCAAAGAACCGATGTTTGTTTGTGAGACGGGAGAAAAGCGTAAAACTGTTTTTCATTCAAATCCAGTCTGAGAAACATCCATAACGAAAATCCCCTAAATAATTAACCTAGGGAACAAAAATTAAAGTGTCTTGGGCCTAGAATTCAAACTGGGCTAATTAAAACTACTACTAGGTCCAATATCACCTAAACAGGTTGTGATAAATTGGACTGCTAATTAAATAAATCCACAACTAATAATAATAGCCCAAAATAAATAAAATAACTAAAATAAATAGCAAGGAACGTCCAATAACACTGAAGGTATCCTTGCAGCTTCTTGGCTCTAAGTCTCGTCACTGGTCCTCTAAGCTGCAACTCGGAATTTGAATCATCAATGCTAGCACCGGGCTCACCAGATTTGGTATTTATAGCTTGTTTTGTGATCATATCTTTGTGAAAGAAGAAAATCTCATCAAGTTTTTGGTGCCGTTGTCGGGGAATTAATTTGTTTGTTTGAGTATATGCAATATCATTTCAAGAATTACTTTGCTAGATTAAACGTGTTATTTTCTTTTAAGTTCTAAACCCACTTTGTGTTTTTGCTAGGTGGTGTATGCGTACTAGAGCACGTGGTGACCTGTTGTTCGAGCTAGATACCGAGATCGAAGCCACGAGTCGTTATAATAACGCTCGAAGGAGAAGACGTAGAATGGCGGACAATCCACCTCCACCACCTCCCATCCAAGACCCGTTGATCCTCCAAATGCAAAGACAACTCGAAGAGATGAGAGGTCAACTACAAGCCCAAGAGGAAGCTAGGGTTCGAGTCGAAGAAGCCCCAATCCGGAACTTATTCCAACCAACATTTAATGAAGGAGCCGTCAATGGGCCGGCTATACAAGCCAACAATTTTGAGTTGAAACCGGCACTGATGGCTATGGTATCCCAGAATCAATTCGGTGGGATGGCATTAGAAGATCCACACGAACATGTCAACCAATTTTTGGAGATCGCTCGAACGGTCAAGATTAATGGGGTACCCGAGGATGCTATCCGCTTGAAGCTATTTTATTTCTCACTACGGGATAAGGCTCGAACATGGTGGTTGAACCAACCACCCGGCTCATTCTCATCATGTAATGACCTGCTCTCTAAATTCCTTCAGAAGTTCTTTCCCCCTAGAAAGACATTAAAGCTAAAAGGAGAGATAACTCAGTTCAAGCAGAGAGATGAAGAATCTATGTGTGATGCTTGGAAGCGGTTTCGAGAGATGCTTCGCAAATGTCCGGGTCATGGTTTTGGCACGGACCATCAGGTTTGCATATTTTATGGTGGGTGTAAGTCCAATGTGAGAAGTATTCTTGATGCTTCGGCTGGAGGATCCCTACTAAACTGAGGACCTGAAGAAGCTATCACAATCATCGAAAAAATGGCCTCCAACGCCTATCAATGGCCGGGGGAGCGAGAAAATGTACAAATTTTGAAAAAAGTGGAAACTATAAACAATGATGCCATAGCCCTTTTAGCTGCTCAGATGACCACTATGAATTCAAAGATAAAGGCTATGGCGTCACCAAGACCGGAGCCCTCAAGTATGCCTAATTTGGAAGAAGCAAGCTTCGTTGGTCAAGGAGGTTATGGGGGTTATCAAAGGCCTTTCAACCAAAACTTCAAGCCGCATTTTGGAGGGTCACAAGGACAAGGTGGTAACTGATACCATCCAAGGCCACCCCATCCGAATCTATCTTACTCCAACCCAAATAACCACATCCAACCACCTCCTGGATTTTCTATCACCAATGGAGTTATAGATGAAGATAAGAAATCTAAAATGGACGAGCTCCTTATGGCTTTCATGAACAAGACTGACAAGTATATGGGGGATTCTCAAGCACGTTTTGAGAAGATAGAAAACAATCAAGCTGCTATGAATACTCAATTGAAGACGTTGGAAAAACAGATGGGGCAACTTGCCTCGGCTTTGGGAGGACAACACCATCCAGGACAATTCCCCTCAAACACCACCATTAACCCCAAAGAGAATTGCAAGGCCATAACTCTTCGAAGTGGCACATCCTATAAAGAGCCCGCTATGCTGGATCAAGAGAATGAAACTTTGGGTGAATATGAGCCAAGTGAAGAAGAAAAAGAGGATAATGAAGGCAAGAATGAAGATTCCCCAAGAGAGGACTAAGAAGTTTCTAAGGGACAAAGAAGTCGAGCCAAGGATAAATGTGCCCTACCCTCAAAGACTCCGGAAGAGTAAGAATGAGGAACAATTTTCCAAATTATTGGATATCTTTAGAAGAGTGCAAATAAATATACCCCTTGTGGAAGCTTTGCAACAAATGGCTACATATGCTAAGTTTCTTAAGGAGGTTATCACGAAGAAAAGGAGGTTGGGCAATTATGAAACCGTGAACTTAACGAAAAATTGTAGTGCATTGATTCAACAAAAATTGCCCGCCAAAATGAAAGACCCTGGAAGTTTTAATATCACTGTGACGATTGGGGATAGCCAAGAGAGGAAGGCCCTTTGTGATTTGGGTGCTAGTATAAATCTCATGCCGTTGTCATTCTTTTTTAGGTTAAATATTGGGGAGATAAAACCTACTACAATTTGTTTGCAAATGGCGGATAGGTCGTTAACCTACCCAAAAGGTGTCGTGGAAGACGTTCTTGTCAAGGTGAACGACTTTATATTCCCCATGGATTTTATTGTCTTAGATATGGAAGAAGATAAGAACGTGCCACTCATCTTGGGAAGGCCGTTCTTGGCAACGGGAAAGACACTCATTGATGTATCAAAAGGAGAGCTTACACTCCATTTGAATGATGAAAGTAGCACGTTTTCAATATATAATGCAATGAAGTTTCATGATGATGATGAGGAGTGCATGAGAATGGAGGAGTGCAAAGTGATGACGATTGTAGAAGAATGTGTTGAAGAGACAATAATGGAGCACTACACCTCTCAAGATCCCTTGGAAACCATTTTGTTTGCATCTCTTCACTCTTCTTCTTCTTTTGATTCTTTTGATGATAACACCGATATTGTGGATTGTGTGTTTGCTCTTGATTCTCTACAGGAAGTCCCAAGGAGAGGAAATCACTTTTTACCATTGAGGGATGGAAAAGAGGAAGCATTGAAAAAGGAAGGAGGTGAAGAGAAAGACAAGAAGGAAGAATTGAAACCACTCCCGGGCCACTTGAGGTATGCATACTTGGGTCTAAATGAAACATATTCCGTAATTGTGTCATCCTATTTATCTTCTTGTGAGCTTGATAAGATACTTAGAGTCTTGAGAAAGTATAAATCCGCGTTAGGTTGGTCCATTGGAGATTTGAAAGGGATTAGCCCCACGGTTTGCATGCATATGATATTGTTAGAAGATGAGTACAAACCCCGTGTCCAACCACAACGTAGATTGAACCCCATAATGCAAGAAGTTGTTAGGAAGGAAGTTCTTAAATGGCTTGATGCGGGTATAGTCTATGCTATTTCCGATAGCGAGTGGGTAAGTCCCACCCAAGTCGTGGCTAAGAAGGGAGGTGTGACCATAGTAAAGGATGAAAGTAATGAATTGATTGCTACTAGGTTTGTGAATGGATGGCGTGTGTGTATTGATTATCGAGCATTGAATGCGGCCACTAGAAAGGACCATTTTTCATTACCTTTTATTGACCAAATGCTTGATAGGTTAGCCGGATATGAATTTTATTATTTTCTTGATGGTTATTCCAGATATAACCAAATTTTGATTACACCCGAGGACCAACATAAATCCGCTTTCACATGCCCTTATGGAATTTTTGCTTTAGGAGAATGTCCTTTGGATTGTGTAATGCTCCGGCTACTTTCCAAAGATGTATGATGTCAATTTTTCATGATTTGATTGAAAAGATAATGGAGGTCTTCATGGATGATTTTTCGGTTTTTGGAAACTCTTTTGATAATTGCTTGGACAACTTAACCCGAGTCTTGCAGCGTTGTGAGGAGACTAACCTCATCTTGAACTGGGAGAAATGCCATTTTATGGTAAGAGACGGAGTAGTCCTTGGCCACAAAGTATCAGCTGCAGGGTTGGAGGTGGATCGAGCCAAAATAGTAGCCATTAAGAAGCTTCCACCCCCCACAAATGAGAAGGGTGTTTGGAGTTTTCTTGGCCATGTCGGGTTCTATCGGCGTTTTATTAAGGATTTTTCAAAGATTTCTAAACCTTTGTGTAAATTGCTTGAAAAATCTAATGACTTTGTTTTTTATGACGAATGTGTGCAGGCGTTTGAGACGCTGAAGAAGGCCCTAATGACGGCCCCGGTACTTATTGCCCTGGATTAGAGTGAACCATTTGAGCTCATATGTGATGCGAGCGAGGTAGCCATGGGAGCCGCTTTAGGGCAAAGGAGAGAGAAGTTGTTCCGGGTGATCTACTATGGAAGCAAGACTTTGGACCCGGCACAAATCAATTACACAACCACAGAAAGGGAGTTGTTGGCGATCGTATACGCTTTTGATAAGTTACGACCCTATCTTATTGGGGCCCGAACAATTGTCCACACGGATCACGCTGCATTGAGGCATCTCTTTTCCAAGAAGGATGTCAAGCCTCGACTTATAAGGTGGATTCTTCTCCTACAAGAATTTGATGTGGAAATTAGAGATCGAAAAGGGTGCGAGAATGCGGTGGCCGACCACCTATCTCGTTTGGAGCATACTAAAGAGGATCAAAATGACAAAAGAGAGATCGATGATTGCTTCCCAGATGAAAGGATCCTAGTTTTGGGGACAATGAAGGTGCCATGGTTCGCGGATATAGTAAATTACTTGGTGGCAGGAATTGCACCTAAAGAGTTAGAAGGGTATCAAAAGAAGAAATTCTTCCATGATTTGAGATCTTTGTGTGGGATGAGCCGTACTTGTTTAGACGTTGTGCGGATTTAGTTTTGAGGAGGTGTGTGCCCGAAGAAGAATGGGGGAAAATTTTAGAAGCATGCCATGCAGGATTAAGTGGATGACATTTTGGGGCTAATCGAACCGCTAGAAAAATCTACCAAAGTGGATTTTATTGGCCTAGCATTTTCAAGGATGCAAGAGAGTTTGTCAAGAGTTGCGATAAGTGTCAACGGATGGGATCTATCTCTAAGAAGGACGAAATGCCTATGAAGAATATCATTGAAGTTGAGCTTTTTGATGTTTGGGAGATAGACTTCATGGGACCTTTTGTTGCCTCAGAATGAAACTTATACATCTTGTTAGCTGTGGATTTTGTGTCTAGATGGATTGAAGCTATTCCGACCAAGACAAATGATGCAAAAGTTGTCCTCAAGTTTCTCAAAAAGAACATCTTGACAAGGTTTGGAGCCCCTAGAGCCATAGTAAGTGATGGTGGCTCACATTTTTGTAACAAATGGATGAAAGCATTACTTGCTAGGCATGGAGTCAAGCACAAGGTGACAACGCCTTACCACCCTCAAGCTAATGGTCAAGCCGAGTTGGCCAATCGTGAAGTTAAGCAAATCCTTCAAAAGGTAGTTTGCACAAATGGAAGGAATTGGTCTTCATTGTTGGATGAAGCATTATGGGCTTATCGCACGGCTTACAAGACCCCGATTGGAATGTCTCCTTATTAACTCGTGTTTGGAAAGTCTTGCCATTTGCCCGTTGAGCTCTCCCAAAAGGCTTTGGGCCATAAAGAAGTTGAATCTCGATTTCGTATCATCCATGGGAGAACGACTTTTCAAATTGAATGAAATAGAGGAGTTCCGGATGGAAGCGTTTTAAAATTCGGCTATTTACAAGATTAGGGCAAAAGTTTACCATGGTAAGCTTTTAAGACAAAAAGATCTTGCACCGGGAGATGAAGTTCTTCTGTTCAATTCTAGATTTAAGCTTTTTCCGGGAAAACTTAAGACTAAATGGAGTGGCCAGTTTATCATAGCACGGATTTTTGACGGAGGGGCAATTGAGCTCAAAGGCAAGGATGAGAGCTTGTTCGTGGTGAATGGGCACCGGGTTAAAAAGTTCTACAAGCCCGAGGAGAAAGGAGAGGTGTTTGTTTGCTACCTCAACGACGCCTAAATGTTATGGTACTTCGTCGAGCTAGCGACGTTAAACTTAGCGCTTGTTGGGAGACACCCCAATACTTTTTATTTAACTTTCTTATTTACTTATTTGATTTTCTTTGTTATTTCTTTTTGCTTCTCATTGTTATCTTTCATTCGCTGTAAATTGTAGTTGTGGTTTTGTGTGTTCTGTTGTAGTGTTGTTTTCTTGGTTTTGGTGTTCTAAAACAGGGGGATTTCATCCATAAAATGGCTAAGTATGAGCATAGGAGCGGTACATGAGAGAGTGAAGTGTCGACGAAGGCCGGAACGAGCCAAAATGCCAAGAGGATCTGTAATGCGGCCGAACCCGGAGCCGGAGGTGCGACCGGGTGGCTGTGCGTCCGCGGCCATGAAACAGCCGCCTACAATGCGGCCCGACCCACTGGTCCCAGCCCGGGTCGTGGTGGAGAGGCGCGACCCGACCCGGCGCTCGTGCGGCCCGGGTCGCGCCACCTTGCTGGGCGGATTTAAAGCCTTTTCCTCCCTTCTCACTTCATTTCACACACCTCTCACTCACCTCTCCACACTCACACACTTATACACGTTCTCTAGTGTTTTTCCACTCCATTTCAAGGCACAATCTCTTCAAGGTATGAATCTCCACCCCATTTTCTTCTTCTTCTTCATGGTAGCAAGTTCATAGATTTTCAAGCTCTCAAATGGGGGTATTCATGGTGAATTGGTTTTGTATGGTTTGTTTTTCATTTTTCTTGCTTCCATTATGCAATTCTTACTTTAAGAACCTTGGGTATGCTTTCAATTTGTATATTTGTGGAAGTATAGTTGAAATTTTCATTCTTGCCCAAATCTAAGGTTCTAAGGTCAAAAAAATTAGGAAAAATCATGTAGATGAGAAATTCTTGCCATATTATCTTCGATCTATGCAATTCTATGCTCCTTAGGCATTTTTATGTGTTTCATTTGGAAGGATAAGTATGTTGTGGAATTTGTATAGTCATTGTGGAGACTTGTTCTTTACTTAGTCAAATTTCTTGTTCCATTATGCTTGAAATAACATGTTTTGCTTGTATGAAATTTTTATGACAAGAATAAGCAAGGTTGGACTTTATTAATGGGGTTGTTCTATGCTTCATCTGTGTTTTTGCATCAATCATGAGTGTGCTTTGTTTTTATGCCCCATTTATGGATATTTTGTCATACGAAAGCCACAACTTGCTTTACCATGTTGTTTCAATGGATGTTGGATGAGATATCACATGAGGACATTGTGTGTGTTTTTCTTTTTGAAATGGTATGTTTGCATGAGGCTTGAGATTCAAATATTGTGTTCTAATTTGTTGAAATGCCCTTGCAAAATAAACTCGGTTGTCTCATGTCTTTGTTAAAAACATTTGACGTCCCGTTTCCCTTTTGAAAGGTATTCAAGCCGAAGCTCTCCCCGCAAGAATGGTGTAAACTCATAAAGGACAACAAGCGGGAGGAGCTCGAAGACGGCTCATGGACGAAGAAGAGTTCCAAGAAGAGGAGGTGCTCGACTTGTCAGAAGAAGGGGAACAAGAAGATGATGAAGAACTCGAAGATGAGGAGGAAGAGGAACAAGAGGATGAGGAGCCCAATAACAATCGTGCCCTCTTGCCCCCTCTTAATATGGGGGCCAATGACCCTGCTATGGCAAATGTCTACTTGGAGGACTATGAGCATAGGAAAAAGTGGTTGAAGTTAGCCAGAGGCTTTCACGTTGCCACTACTCGATTTCTGGATGCCAACACAACAAGGAAGTTGGGGATTCATGAAAGTGTGATAGGGCTCCTACGACACATTGGGTGGACACATGTCCTGGGAGAAAATGATTGGAAGACTTACCCCGTGCTAGTTCGTGAGTTTCTCTCAACACTGAAGGTGAAACACACTCTATCCAGATGGCCTATTTCTTGCACATTCCGGCTTGGAAATCAAGACTGGAGGTTCAATGTGGATCGTCTAAATACGATGTTTCAAACTCCAACTAATGGGACCTTCCACCCTCACCCGTCCTTCCGTTTCAATGATTTCCATGACAGTGTCGTGGAGGCAAAACCAAATATGCTACAGTATGACTCTAGCAAGAGCAAGGCCTCTCATTTGCCTAACCCTGTCTTCCGGTATATGCAGAAGCTCCTCTCCTCCACTGTGCTATCCTGCCATGAAAACAGTGGCCTCCGGACACAAGAGCTATATATGTTATGGTGCATGCTTAACGCTATCCCGGTGAATTTTGCTGCACATTTCCTCGTGCAATGTCAGAGACAAATAGCATCTAGGACGGGTACCATTTGTGTTGGGGGCTTGATTACCCCAATTGCAGCCATGTTGGACATCGACTTGTCCAACTATCAATGTGTGCCCGGCTCTCGAGCTCTCAACATGGAGCATCTCCGGAATGCCAAGTTTGTCAACTCCGCCTCCGCCCTATTTGATTTTCTTTTGACAAACAAGCATCAGTTCCCGCTTCCGAATCCGGCTTTGACCAATGTCTCCACTTTTGATGAGAAGGAGAATTGGATGATGTATACACCGGCTCATCTTGCATTGATTACCATGTCTGGAGGCACACCACAGAGGACACCTAGGGTGGATGATGCTGGAGGGTCCACATCACAAGCTCAGCCGAGGGGAAGTCGCAGAAATAGGGAAGATGTTCAGGATGACCGCTTTGGTACTTTGGAGAATCTGATGAATGACATGGCGGCTAGCATGGGGAATATGCGGGTAGACATGAATTCCCGTTTTGGTGATATGCGTTATGAGGTTGATGCTCGATTCACGGGGATGCAGGAGAGCTTTGATGCTCGATTTACAGATTTGGAGGAGGAGATCGGAACCCATTTCACGGGTATTAGTGCTGAGATTCAGGGCCTACAGGGAAGCTTCAATACCTTCCAGTCGAGCATGGAGAACATGATGGGCCAGTGGATTGGACAGGGAGCACCGCATCAGCGACCACCACAGATGCCACCATATCAGCACTACCCTCCATACCCCTATTCTCCGTACCCGTATCCACCATATCAGCCGCCATCAGACTCCACCCCACGCCGCCCTTCTACTGATGAGTGAAAGAGTCTGCCCCTCGATTTCGGTCCCACTATTCTTTCCACTCAAACTTGTTCTTTCCTCGGAATGAAACAAGTTTGGGGGAGGGGGTATAAAGTGGTGACCGGTAATCGCCCTTTATCTACTTTTTCTTTGAACTCTTTATCTTTTTATTTGGATATTTGGGATGACTGTTATTAGGATTTGGTATTTGGATTTAGTACTTTATGTTAGTTTGTACGGATTTATGTGATCTCTATGATCGTTTCTATTTTGGGTCTGTAATAATAAATGCTTGGATTAGGCTGTAATCGGGTGTGATGACTTTCTCTGCTTGGATTTGTCTGTGTTTTGATTAATTTGGTGAAGGAAATAGGGAATGATGGACATAGGGAATCATGCCACGCCTATGATGAATTATTTTTTTTTTGAGAAAATATTGAAAAATGCACGCATGAATAGAGTGATGAGTCGAAGTATCATTCGAGTCAAAATTATGGAAATTTGGCTTGATTTCTAGCTACTTGCGAGATTTGGGCCTATTTTGTTCCTTCGTGTATGATTCATTAATGATATTTGCATCTTTAGAACTTGCTTCATAACTTTCATGTATTCGATATGTGCTTAGAACTTGAAGATGACCTAAGGCGGTTTTTGTCAAAAACTTTTGAGCCATATTTGTTCATTCTTTGAAATTTATCCTTGTTAGCCCCGTTGAGCCTTTGGTGATCGATTTTTACTGAATAACCCGGGGTAGAGGGAATTTAAGGAATGAAAGAATTGTTTTATCAAAAACTGTGGGTAGAAAAATTCGGATAGAAAAAAAAATGTGTGAAACATGTTTAAGCCTTGGATTGTGAAGCTCAAAGTCTCCCCCTGAAATGAAAAAAAAATAGGAATCATTAGAGTCGTGATGTAGAATTGAATTGAAAAAGAACGAATTTAATGCCGACTTTAGTTCCTTGTGCAAGAACGTGCGAACAAATGATTTAGGAGAAGTGAATTAGAAGAAAAGGAGAAGGCTAAGGATTATCCGTCTTTTGTTTAAGCTTGCTCATTTTGTGTGGTATGGGTGGAAGAGAACTTTTGGTTTTACTAGGTTTGGAATGTTATTAGGTCGTGAAAAAAGACTTGGAGTCACTTTTGCCTAAAATTTCCCTACCCGTCCAAAGAGCCGAGCGCTACAACCCTAAAGACCTATGTGATTCTTATTTAGAGCACATTGATGAATCATGTTGAGTTATTTTGCAAGCTTATGGTGGTATGCTTCTATTACGTGATGTTGAGTGAAAATGTGCCCCTTATCTCCATGTGTGAGGATTATAGTGATATTAATTGCCTTTCAAAGAGAGTGGTCACTTTTCTCATGATTTTGCTCTTTTGGTATAAAGCTTTGATCTCATTCTTTGCATGTGGATTTTTGTTTGAAAAAGCTGAGGCATTAGTGGTTATGTTTTTCCCTTTTTGTTTTAGCTTTCTCTTGTTCTTTCCAAATGCTTGTTTGAGGACAAACAAGAGTTCAAGTTTGGGGGAGTTGACATGCTCGCATTTTAGTCCTAATCCGAGCATTGTTTAGTAAATTTTTTATCGCGTATTAGTTCGTTTAGTCGCCGTTTAGGGTAGCATTAGTCTTTTTTATAATAAGTGTTGCTAACACAATTGAATTTAGAAAACAGGTTTAAAATGAGCAACCCAAAGCTCGAGAATCGAAGCGTGCATCGGAAGGGACCGGAAAGCTGAATCGGACGGGCGAGAGAGCACGAAGACCGAGTCGGAGTCGGGAAGCCAGGCACGGCCTGCAACGCGGCGCGACCCGGAGCCTGGGCCGCGACCCGCGGCTTAATTTTTCCCACCTGCAACGCGGCGCGACCCAGGGCCGGGCCCGTCCGGGTCGCGCCTCACTCCACACGGCGCGAGCCGCAGGGGCGCGACCGGCCCCGTGTTGCGCCCCTGTGTCTTGTTTTCGGGAATTTTCAGATTTTTGTTCCATTTTTTCCAACTTTGTATAAAAGCCCTCCTTAGTTCGAATTTTGGGGACACAATTTCATATTTTGCCAATTTTAGAGTGAGAAAAAGTTTGTATGCTTGAAGCTTGGGATATTGAAGAATCAAGAAGTTCCTTGAAGATTTCTATACAAGTTTTTTTGGGGTTTTTCTCTTCCTCTTCTATGTCTCTTTTATTTGTGGTTCTTTTCTTTATTTTGGATATGAGTAGCTAAATTTCTAGGCATCTAGGGTTTTTGAATCTTGGCTTTGGATATGTGAATTAAATATGGGCTTGTGTTCGATTTTCCAACTTCTTCTCATGAATCATGATATGATTGCTTCTATTCTTTGATTGGCCATCATAGGATAGAATATGGTGTATGATTGAGTTTGAGAGAATCAATTATGCATGGGTAAATGATTTATGGTTTCGATTTTGCATTATATCGAGAGATTGATGTTTAATTGAAGTGTGTTGATTGATTGTGCTTGATTAGGTTAAATTGCAATTTAGCCCTAGAGATAGGGGAATTGGATTTAATTGAAATATCTTAGTTGCTCGAGAGAGGGCTTTAATTGAATTTGATATCAATTGTTGTTGGGAAATTTAAGCATAATCCCCGTTTTTGATGGACGTATCCTAGTCAAGGGTCAATTCCCTAGTGCCAATTTCTTTCAAGTAAATTTTATTCAATTGCCATTTCATTCTATTTCTTGTGTGTTGCTAATTTTGTTAAAACTTGTTAAAATCTAGTAATATAGTTAGAGTCCAATCCAATTTTCGAGTTGTTTAACTAGTGAAAGAGTTTGATGTTATGGTACTTGTAGGCTCAAAAATGCGTTTAATTCCCCGTGTTCGACTCGGTCTCCTATACTCCGTATGTTCACTTGCATAATTGAGATTTGGTATTTATAGCTTGTTTTGTGATCATATCTTTCTGAAAGAAGAAAATCTCATCAGATATATATCTTTTTGAAAGATATTTACTTGTTGTCAAAGACTCTTGATATTTATCATATAATAATATCTTTATTATTTAAATATTTTATCTAATTTTGAATTTGATATGATTCCAAAACTAAATAAATATATAAAAATCAATAAAAATATTATATATAATATTTACTTTTTCGCCTCCTACAAATGCCCCCTCGAGACTTGTTCATGGACAACTTATCATTTGAAATGAATGAGTCTCGAAAATTGATTAGATAGTTTAAACTCGTATCAAGGAGTCTTGAACTTGAATTTATTAGATAGTTTATACTCGTGTTAAGGAGTTCTTGAATTTCAACTTGTAAATAGTTTATACTCATATTCAAGAGTTCTTCAATTTGAATTTATTAGATAGTTTACACTCGTATCAAGGAGCCTTCAATTTGGATTTGAACTTAGATAGTTTATGCTCGTATCAGGGAGCTTTCTTGAACTTGAATAGTTTATGCTCATATCAGGGAGCTTTTTCTTGAACTTGGATAGTGTATGCTCATATCGAGGAGCCTTCAACTTGTATTTGGACTTTGTAGACCTTTTATACTCATGTCTGTGAGTACTTGGATTTGTAACATTTTATACTCGTGTCAATGAGTCTTAGATTTGAATTTGTAGACATTTTATACTCATGTCAAGGAGTCTTGAATTTGAATTTGTAGACCTTTTATACTCGTGTCAATGAGTCTTGGATTTGAATTTGACTTTGTAGACATTTTATACTCATGTCAAGGAGTCTTGGTATTTCTTGAAGAGTTTAGATAGTTTTGGCTCTTATCTAAGATATTTGGAAGATAGTTTTGCCTCTTATCAAAGAGCTTTGGAATATTTCTTGAAGACTTTGGATAGTCTAAGCTCTTATCAAGGAGCTTTCGAAGATAGTTTAGGCTCTTATCAAGGAGTGTTTGTATTTTAGATAGTTTTTGCTCTTATCAAGGAGTTTTGGAAGATAGTTTAGGCTCTTATCAAGGAGCATTGATTTTTTTTTCCTTTTCATAGATTGTGACATGTATTGGAAGACTTGAATAAGCATGTGGCGAGATTTATAGCCATTTCTTCTTCTTCTTCTTCTTCTTCTTCTTCTTCTTCTTCTTCTTCGTTTGGAGATTCCTCAAAAGGTTTGCCCCCATCATTTATTTCTGGATATTCTTCAAAGTTGTGATGCTTTTGCATTGACAGTTCTTAAACTTCATTTGTGGCCATGCTTAACTCCATGTCGTAAGCTCTAGTGGCCAATTCCTCGAAGGTCTTTGGTTGAATCCCTTTCAAAATATATCGAAAACCCCAACACAAGCCTTGGATGCACATTTCAATTGCTAAAGTTTCTGATAATTGATCTTTGCAATTCAGGCTCAAGTTTCTCCAACGGTTGATGTAGTCGATGACGAACTCTTCTTTTTATTGGTTTGTATTTATGAGTTCAACTAAACTAACCGTCTTTCGAGTACTGTAGAAGCGGTTAAGGAATTCTTTTTCCAGTTGCCCCTAACTATCAATTGAATTTGGCTCCAAATCGGTACACCAATCAAATGCGTTGTCTTTTAATAAACGAACGAATTGCTTCACCAAGTGATCTTCGTATGTCCCAGCGTCATTACAGGTCTCTACAAAGTGAGTCATGTGTTGTCTTGGATTTCCTCTGCCATCAAATTGTTGAAACTTTGGCGGCCGGTAGCCATCTGACATCTTTAAGTTGTCAATTCTTGGAGTATATGGCTTGTTGTAAGTCCAGAGTGATTTAAAGCTCTCTCCAGACTTGTCATTGATTGTTTCCAGTATTAAATCTTTGAGTTGATCAACTTGTATTGAGTCATCAGACGAGATTTCAATTTCTTTGACTGTAGATTCTCCACTTTTGTTGGCATGTAGCTTTGTAGATATCTCAGCTTCAGTATCTTCATCAACTTGCTCGCCACAAGTATCAACAATCATTTCCTTTTTCAGCTTTAGGATTTGAGCATCTCGTTCTTGTATTCGCTTAGCAAGTCCTTCGGCCAACTTCGTCAAATTTGCAATTTGTTCTTCCAGAATTGTAGACATCTTGATGCTTGAGGAATTTTGATGAAGAGAAGAGATGAGAGGTAAAGATGGTCCCACCGGGCGTGCCAAAATTTATAACACAAATTTTTATATTTAATTTGGTAAAACACAAAACAGTGTACAAATAAAATAATTTCCGAATCAACTTGTATTTCGTGGATCTAATCTCTATTTTTTCTCTGATTCTTCTCTTCAAAACTTGATCTTTAAATGGTCTTTGAAATCTTCAGAGTAAATTTGCCCCTTTGATCTTCTCGGAAGTTGTTTGAACTTGGTCTTTGAAATTTTCGGGGAAGATTTGTATCCTCAATCTTCTTTGATTTGGTATTTGGACTTGACAACGTTAATTCGGAGGGTCGACGCCTTGTTTTCGGATCAAACGCCAACTTTGGGTTGAATTTGATGAAGAACGCCTTTGACTGCCTTGCTTATGGATCAAACGTCGTCTTCGGAATGAATTTGGTGAAGAACGTATTGAATATTTGAGAGAATTTCACATGAAATTTCTTCTCAAATTCTTGAACTCTTCAAATGACTTCTGGTGTGTTTCAACTGATATAGAGGCTCCTATTTATAGTTTTAGGGAGAGAGATCTAAGGCTGACGTGGCACAATCTCATTGACTGTTGAAAATTGATATATATCTTTTTGAAAGATATTTACTTGTTGTCAAAGACTCTTGATATTTATCATATAATAATATCTTTATTATTTAAATATTTTATCTAATTTTAAATTTGATATGATTCCAAAACTAAATAAATATATAAAAATCAAGAAAAATATTATATATCATATTTACTTTTTCGCCTCCTATAGTGTTATAGCCAAATCAATCATATATATGATATAATATATTTATTCTATTTTGTTTAACTCCATTTAGATCTAATTTTGGTTGAAAAATATATCTGAGTATATATTTGATTATTTTTTAATAAATTAGGTATTTAGATAAAAGTGTTAGTTTGTGATAGATTTGAGAGAATGAAAATAATTTAGGATATAAATGGTGGGTTAATCCTTTAAAAGGGGAATTATGTTTTAAGAAGAATAAGAAAATATAAGTATGAAAATCTAATTTATTCTTAAATTATTTTGATTCATACAAGCACCTAAACAGTATAGAAGGGTGCAAATTCACCCTCTCATCAACAGAGAATTAAACAATGTCCATCAATACAATATCCATCAAACTCATACAATAGCTTATAATACAAAGTTTCAAGTCAAATCTACTAATGAATAAAAAATATTGCTAATTTTATTCATTTGTCATTGTAAACAATATCCACCAAACTAGCTTATAATACAACGAATAAAAAATATTCATAGTTTTTTCCATTTGTCACTGTCATTGCAAACAATATCAAATGTATCCTCAAATTGTTCACCCACTACTTCTTTGAATCATTGAATTATATGTGGCACTATCAAGGTTCGTAGCTATATTTTATTTGATGCATGCTGTGAGGCAAGCCTTTTAATCTCGGAGTGGGTATTGCCGAGTACCTGAACACACGTGGAGGCATTTTGATGTGTAGTGACATGATCACTCATTTGGCACACTACTAGATTATACTGATTGGGAGGACTGACAGTGCTAAATTTCGAGATCGAATTCCTCATGAATATGGACTTCATCAAGATGAACATAGCTCATAATATTGACTTCATCAAGATGGATAGAGTTCAGAGATCTTAAAATATGGACTTCATCAAGGTGGATAAAGTTCAGAGAGCTTAGAATATCGACTAAATCATAGTGGATAGAGTTCAGAGAGCTTAGAATATGGACAGAGCTCAAATGTGTTATTTTACTCAAAAACTGGACAGAGCTCAAATGTGTTATTTTACTCAGAAGCTGCGAGGCCACCACACTCATACAATTCACAAAAGTTGAGAATTCATCAACCATCTAGCAATGCTCATTACTCAGACAAAAATTCGCTCTTACCCCCTTTCCAACCAACGCGTGTTGTAATTAATTTCAAGTCATAATGTACATTCTAATTGTATTAATGAAGATTTGTTTGCAATCAATCGTGATCGTGTGTTGCTTGCTCTGTCGAGACCACTAAAAGCACCGGAAGATGTGAATTGCGTCGTCATCAGGTATCAAGCTTTCCTCATGCAAGTTGTCGATCTCATGCCCGAGTCTGGCAAGGAAATCAGCAGGGCGATTGCCCTCTCTGTGGATATGTGTGACTCGAACATGGCGGTCTCGAAGAATAAGTTGTAGTCTAGAGAAGACTTCCCTAAGTTGTTCCGAACCCCAAGTATCAGATGTGATGATTGTGACCACAGTCGCTGCGTTGAGCTCGATCCAAACATGGGAAACCGTCTGAGGGAGGAGGAGCCCCCGGAGAAGAGACCGAACTCCCGTCTCGAAATTGAAACTGGCCGGAGATAATAGGAGATGATCTCTAAGTAACCCGCCACCCGCTGCAGTCTGCTTTGCACGATCAAATGATCCATTAGAGTGCAAAGCTTTTAAGAGTGAGGCGGACTACAGGGTGTGAATTGCGTCGTCATTTGCTCGCAAAGCTTGTGAGAGTGAAGTGGACGTAGTCTAGGACGGACTACTAGCCACACGGTGCACTACTAACCTAAACACTACAAGCTCCTTGTGACACATCCAGTGTGCATGTTCCTTTCTCCAATAGCGTGACCAAATCAAGGCCATAGAATTATACAACCCAAACTACCCATTTATCATATTAAAATATGTAACTTCATTTGGCTCACACAATTTCTCTCTCACTAGCACCTCTCCCACCAAAAAAAGATTGGTCATATCAAGCTTGAAAAGGATGCCTAAGATTACAAACCCCAAAACCACTCCATCCAGACCGCAAAAGCAATCAAGCGCAATATTGAATGTGTAGTCACTTGCACCTGCATTCCGTTGAAGCATTTTGTCGAACAGGCAGAGGGCAACAGGGTGGTCAGCAATCAACAACTTGCTAAGATCAACAGTAGATGGGCGCGGCTTCACTCTCAGCATCTCGTTCAATAAATTAGCATCATCGGGCTCGCGTATACTGGCAAAATCAAATCTGGATTTGGGAGAAAAGAAGGTATTTTGTTGACTAAGATAATGAAAATGAAAATACGATGCAAGAAACCGAAGGCCATAATCTGGAGAAGCAATGGCAAAATTAGATGGTTTCAATGAAGAGATAGAATGAATTTGTTTGGAAATCATGGCGGCACGTATTCCTTACTCGCTTATCTTCCTCTACATTGAATTTTTTTGGCGAGGGCTTTAGTAGGATTGGGATGAAGCCCTAAAGGCATCTTGTGTATACAATAATGAAATTAATTGCAATAGGTTCTAGTTTGGGCTTCATCATCCTTTAATTAACTAATGAGGATGGGCTTTGGCCTTTTATTGTATTAAATATATAGAGATCTTTAGTGTCTAGTGAAAAATTAAGAAAAGAGTGTTGCTATTTGCATCACTATTTTTTTCAAATACACCACATTTATTACATACATCACTATTATAATTTTTGAAGTATTTTTTTTTCTTTATGCACCGCACTTTTTTCACTTTTACCCTTACTTTAATAATTAACTTAAAACAATTTTAAAAAATTAAAAAGCAAAATAGGACCGGACATCAGCTGCCTCGATCACTCTATTCTTTAGAAAATCGCCGAATATGTTTCTTCATTTTCAAATTCACTACCTCTTCTTTTTCTTCTTCTTCTTCTTCTTCTTCACCATTGTTCTATTCATTTGTCTCATTATTCAATTTGTTCCCCAATTTGAAATCCCTAAAATTAACAATCTTACATCCGAATTTAAAATCTGAAAATGCATGCTGCCAACTGAATATTACGAACATACAATACTATTCTAAAAAATATTATTCGAAGTTGTCTTAGATTTTCAAAAATAATTTTTCAAAATGATGGAATAGTTCAACAAGATTTCCGACAAAAGTCGTTCTAAATTAAAGATGATCTTCGAACTTTATGAAATAGTTCGATTTTTTTTCTAATGGTTTGTTGAAGTTAAAAAAATGATTTCTCATGTCTTGTTTGCTTAAATTCTAGAATAGCGGCTGGATAATTTGTGGAGAAAGAAATGGAGGGCTAGGCGCTAGGAGAAGAAAAATGGGGTGAGAGAAGAAGAGGACGAGGTATTTTTTTATTTTTTTTGAATTGCTTCAGTGATTGTTTTCTAACTAAAAGGGTTATATTAGTAAATTAGTAATTATTTATTTTTGAATTAAATTTAATAGTGGTATATAATGAAAATTGTGTTGTGTATTTAGAAACACCCTTAAGAAAAATATTTTCCCTCTATTTTCTTCTCATCTCGTGTGAATTGTGACTTTCTTTTCTCTCAATTCTTCTTCTTCTTCTTCTTCTTCTTCTTCTTCTTCTTCTTCTTCTTCTTCTTCTTCTAGTTTATCATTTCTATCGAATTTATAAAAAATCTAACAAAAAATAGAGAAATAGCTGGTACAGTTTGGGTTTTTCTTAGTAAAATAGCACTTTTTCAAAATTAACAAAATAGTACTCATTTTCCCAAAAAGTTTGCAAATCTAACATTTGATCAATTTTTTGACTCGAAAATCCTATGCGATTGATTATATTTTAATATTTTCATTTGTCCATCCACATACAAAAATCATCTAACCAAGAAAATCTTAAAATACACTCAATTACATACAATTTTAGATACTGTAAAATTGATAAAATATTAAATTTAATTTTTTTTTGAAAAAGTATGTATTGTTTAATTAATTTTGAAAAGTCAGCTATTTTTGAAAAATAACTCAAATATATGCATCAAAGTGTAATTTACCTCAATTCTCTCTTACTTTTAAAATTGACACTGATTCAAGTATCGAATATCGAATGACTACTTGCACTACAAATATTACTCTTTGCACTTTATCCTCTCAATGCATTTTAATTTTTATTCTCTGCACCACACTACATTACTTATTTACCCTTCACTTAAAAATAATAATTTAACTTCAGTTATAAAAAAAAAAGAATCTTATTCTTCCCAACTTACCGCCGCCACCCTCCCTCTCAGCTGCCCCCGCCCCCACCCTCGTCTGCTCCAGAATCCCCCCCGCCCCTAAACCTCGCCCTTTCTTCTCCCTAAATTTTCGTCGGTTCCCCCTCCCTGCCTCGAAATCCTACCCCTTCTTCTCCTCAAATTTCGAATTTCACCCAAACTTCGAAGGTGCCACCCTCTCTTTCTCGAACTGAAATTTTTGAACATTCAACTTTGGTTCGAAAATTCTTTTTCGAGTATGATCAATAGTTTCAAAAGAATATATTTTCGAACTAAATTTCCACCATGTTAGAAAATTGATTTTCAAACTAAAGTTTCATTTTCAAAAATTGATTTTCGAATCAAATTCACATGTTTGAAATTTTATTTTCGAACCAGATGATGAATGACTGCGAAACTTGATTGAGGGGCGATCAGGGGCGGATCTACCTTATGGCTGCACTGGGCTCCAGCCCAGTGCAAGCCCAATTTTTTTTTTTACTATATATATGTTAAATTTATACCCAGCCCAGCCCAATCTTAAAAAATTAGCCCAGCCCAAAGGATGAAAAAATTGAAAGAAATTAAATTAGCTTTGCTGCCTCTCAGCCTCTTCTTCGTCAATCAAAATCGCCCAGTCATTCACTGATTCACGAATTCACCAATCAGGCAATCACCACCGTCCACCGTCCGGCTCCGGCATCATCGCCGTCGACTTTATCCTTCACTCAGGTATGGACCCCTAAATGCTAAATTAAAATTTAGTACTTTAAGATATAAATCCTAAATTAACAGATAAAATCAAAATTGAGATTAATTTGAATTTGCTTTACTGAAGCCGAAGTAGAGATAGGAGTATAGGACAATTGATGATTTCCTGGTTCTTTCAATGTTGTTGATTTTGTTTTGTGGTTGTTGGTGGATAATTGTTTTGTGGTTGTTGGTGGATAATTGCTTAAAAAATTGCTTGCGCAGTAGGATTCTGAATTCTGAAATCTCCAAGAGTTTATCAATTGTTGGAGAGTTTATTTATAGCTCATTCATGTTGCACTTTTGATGCTAACATTATTGCACCCTGAAGACACCCAGCAACTGAAAAATTATGTTTTGGATTCTAGTGATAAGTTGTTGCCGACACATTCTTTTAAGTTGGTTTAATCTGTAGTTGCACTAAATGGTGGGTCTGGCACATGCGTTTCGGTCATGAATAGAAAGGGTTGCTCTAGTTTCTCTGCCTTATACTATATAATATCATTTATACACTGAAATTGGACCTGCGAACTGTGCAGTGAAAGAACGCAACATCTATCAGTGTTCTATTGCAATTTTTTTTTTACTTTTTTTCTTGATTTATAAATAATTATTCTCTCCAGAGATATCCACTTTTCAGTTTGTAATTTACAACATGTGATGAAACTGTGGAAATTTATTTCATCATGATGAATGCAGGTTTGCAGTTTATATATGTCGATTGTGTCATTTGAATGATATGGAGCAACAACCAATCGCAAAGAAAGGAAAAAGACTTATATCATCTTTTTTTAAGAAACGTGATCATCAAGAGACTCAAGATAATGAAGGTACCTCGGAACCTTCAACTATGGCCACCCAAAATCAAACTCATCAATCTCCTTCAATACCTATACAACAAAATCCAGTTCCATCTATTGAGCATGATCCGGGAAAAAGAATGCAAGTGTGCGAATATTCTGTTAATGTGCGAGATGAGATAAGACGTGCATATCTTAAAGTTGGGCCTTATCAACTGAAAATGGACGCATATCCTAGTACACAGTTTGGCAAGCAGAATCGTAGTTTTCAGAAGAAATGGTTTGATAAGTTTCATTGGTTGGAGTATTCGCCTTTCACAAATAAGGCCTATTGTTTTTATTGCTTTCTTTTCACAAGTGATGTTAATATTTCTGGTTCTTCAGCATTAGTCAATGAAGGTTTTGACAATTGGAAAAGGGTAAACCAAGGAGATAAATATGCATTTCTTACTCATATTGGTTGTGCACCTACATCACCACATACTATGTGCCTAAGACGTGCAGAAGACTTGATGAGACCATATGGGCACATAGACAAAGTTATGCATTCTTAGACAAGAATTGAAAAGGAGATAAATCGTCTGCGATTAAAGACCTCAATCACAAGCCTTCGTTGGCTTGCACTTCAAGGTTGTGCTTTTAGAGGTCATGATGAATCTTCATCTTCATCCAACCGTGGAAACTTTATTGAATTGGTGAAGGCTTTTGCAAATATGAATAAGGACGTTGGTGAAGTTGTTCTTGATAATGCTCCGAAAAATTCTCAATACATTGCTCCAGAAATTCAAAAGGACATTTTGAATACTATGGCCAATAGAGTACGTCAAATGATCTGTGAAGAAGTTGGAGCTAAATATTTTTGTATTCTTGTTGACGAAGCACAAGATGTCTCCAAGCAAGAGCAAATGGCAATTATCTTGAGGTTTGTGAATGATCACGGAATTTTGACTGAGAGGTTTTTTGCGATTAAAAGTGTTGCTGACACCACTTCACTGACTTTGAAAAAAGAGATATGCGGTGTCCTTTCTCATCATGATCTTCCGGTTGGGAAAATGAGAGGTCAAGGGTATGATGGTGCTAGTAATATGCATGGTTCATGGAATGGGCTTCAGGCATTATTTCTTAGAGATTGTCCATATGCCTATTATATTCATTGTTTTGCTCATCGTCTACAACTTGTATTAGTTTCTGCAGCTAAGGACATTTGTGTTGTTTGGGAATTCATTTCTCACTTGGATAATATTGTCAATATCATAACTTTTTCACCAAAGCGCGTCTCTCAATTGCATGTTGCTCAAAGACTTGAAATTCAGAAATTATTGATTGCAGATGAGCTTGATTCAGGACGCGGTGCCAATCAAATTGGTAATTTGCAGCGGGCTGGAGCTACTCGTTGGAGTTCACACTACAACTCCATGAGAAGCTTGATAGATATGTATGCTGCAACTTGCAAGGTTTTTGAATGTCTTATTGAACACTCTCAAAACGGAAGAGCTAGGGCTGAAGTTCAGGGGGTTTACAAAAATATGGCAAGCTTTGAATTTGTATTCACTCTACACCTAATGCATAGGATTATGAGAGTTACTGATTCTTTTTACCAAATTCTTCAAAGAAAAATTCAAGATATTTTGGGAGCTATTGCGTTTGTCTCTACTACGAAGACTCTTCTTCAAGAATTGAGAGAAAGTGGTTGGGAAAATTTTCTTGAAGAAGTCAATGCTTTTTGCTTGAAGAATGATATTGATGTCCCTAATTTGGATTCTCCATATAAAGTTGGTCGTTCTCGTGGGCAAACTACAATTGAACATCATTATCACTTTGATGTTTTCAATGCAAAAATTGATTGCATCTTGATGGAGTTGAATACAAGATTTAATGATGTCTCTGTTGAATTGCTTCATCTCAGTGTGGCTTTAGATCCTATAAATTCATTCGAATCATTCAATAGTGATAATATTTGCAAGCTTGCGAGAAAATTCTATGCTGAAGATTTCTCTGATCAGGACCTTGTTTCGTTAGAGTATGAGTTAAGGCATTATAAGCATGATGTAATGGTGCTACAAGAGTTTCGAGTTTCTACACTTGTTGAATTGAGTCAACTACTTAGTAAGAGTGGAAGGTCGATGGTTTATGTTATGCTAACTAGACTGATTCATCTAGTTCTGACGTTGCATGTTTCTACTGCTACAACTGAACGAGCATTTTCCGCAATGAAGCATGTGAAGATGGCACTTCGTAACAAGATGGGGGATGATTTGCTTGAAGATTCATTAATGCTTTATATTGAGAGGGATTTTGTTAAAGATATAAATATAGATTCAGTTATTGATGAATTTTATGTACTAAAGTCCCGTAGAGCACAACTTATGTAAAATTTAATATATTTTGCTATGTATAAAATTTATTTTTCAGCCCACCCCTCTCTCAAATCCTGGATCCGCCCCTGAGGGCGATGAATAGTAGGTTTCCAGTTCTCATTTTCAAGGCCGCAGATTTTTTTTTTGCATAAATGACAGAGGAAAGGAGAGATAAAGCGGGGAAGAAGAAGAAGAAGGGATATCGTTTGGAGGTGGCTTTTGCAAATTGGTGTTGAGGAGGTGGCCGGCGGCAATAGTTGCTTATGTTGTTCTGCAAATTGGTGGCGGAGGGGAGGAAACGCAGAAGGAAGGAGGAGAGATGTTTTTTTTTCTTTTTAATATTTTATTTATTTAATTAATTTATTTTTATTTAGTAAAGATATCTATGTAATTTTATAATTATTTATTTTTGATTTATATTAGTTTATGGTGCAAAGAGTAATTTTTATAGTGCAAATAATCACTCTCTTAATTTATTTGATTTTCACCCTAATACAAAATAAAAGTTTGAAATCTATGTAAACTCGATATGAGTGAGTGTGTACTAGATCCCCTCGTCTTGATTTGCACATTTTCCTATTTTTAAATGCGCAAGTCAATTTATACACTTCGGCCCAATGTTTCCTTCAGGCCCCAATATCTAAAAGTCCAGTTCAATTTATAGCCCCAATTATGCTCTCTTGTCTTTGCCATATTTGTATTTTTTATTTATGAATTTGACCTTCTTTCAATAAAATGTACAATAATGTTTAATATAATGTCCACACAAAGAAATGAACTTGAAATAATATATATCATTATTATTAATGTGTTCAACTACTTTTCCAGTCGTGTATCTATTGCAAATAAATTCTATTGATTTGTGAAAAACATAATATAAGTTAAAACCAATAGTATTAAGTCACCAACAACACTAAACCAGGAATTTAATACTACAATATGAAAAGAAACATTTGCAAGCTTTTAATAATTAGCTAGATTCATGAGGGAAAAATAGCCTAAAACCTCTTATATCCACTTATTAAGATGCCAATAGTCTTTGAATAATTTAATAATTTTCAACACAAAAATAGCTCTTCCATCCCATTAATTAATCTCCCACGCCCTTAATATGAGGTCGAATTCAGCTGCGCCATTATTTGCCTAGTTTAAATTTCAGCCTATAACTCACCTTTTAAAATTGCTACAAATGTTTATTTTC
Source organism: Perilla frutescens (assembly GCA_026008535.1). NCBI lineage: Eukaryota > Viridiplantae > Streptophyta > Magnoliopsida > Lamiales > Lamiaceae > Perilla > Perilla frutescens. Next base: position 43,224,508 of record BRKX01000001.1, read on the forward strand.
TAAAAGACCAATTCCCATTGAAATTATTTCGCCAGAAAAAGAAGAAAAAAAGAAGAAAAACAAAAGAGCAATAGCTGAGATCGAAAAAAAGAAGAAGAAGAAATGTCGACAGGTTACTTTGGCACGACGCAGAAATGCCACACGTGCGAAAAAGTTGTGCATTTTGCAGAAATGGTATCGGCTGATGGAATTCCTTATCACAAGACTTGCTTCAAATGCGACCATTGCAATGGACGTCTCGCCGTATGTTTTTTTTTTAATTTCCGCTGCATGTTCGAGTTTTAAAGATATATATGTCCAAAAAATATATTAATTTATTAATGAAACTGGAAACATGTTGGAAAATTGGATCTTAATTTGTTACATATACATTCTTCTTCACATTCACAAATTCATGTTTTAATATGGGGATTTGATTCAGTTAATTATATCAGTTGCAAAAGAGCCCTTTCAATGATTAGATTAATTGGTTTGGTTCTAAATAATATATAAATGGAGCTGGATTTTTTTAATTTATTTTCGGCTTATTAATCTTTATCTTCTCCCCACCTCATACAACTTTATTATTGCAACAAAAACATTGAATGCTTATTATGTACTTCGTTTTTTGAATGCACAAAAGTAATAATATTATATTTTACAATGACGTAGGATTTATCGATCTTCTATACAGTATATTGCAATATTCTAAATACATATCATATCATGTATATAATAACATTATCAATATGCACGTTTTATGTAAATGATCTCGCTATTTATAAAAAGGAACACCATTCATAAAATAAATACTAGAAGGTGATGTACATGAGAGAAATTAGACATTTAGTAGTAGAAATGGAAATGTTAGATTAATAATTGACAAATTAAATTTATATCAGCTTATTTGATTTTAATTATATATGCATGATAGATAAGCAACTACTCTACTGTGGATGGGAAACTCTACTGCAAGCCTCACTTTGAACAACTTTTCAGAGAAACAGGCAGCTTCACTACTAAGAAGTTTCAATCAAGCTCAAGTCAGTTTAATTCACTCAAACCAGCTTAAATTGTTTTTTTAGCACAAAATTTTAATTATTATATGACAACAATTGTGCATAGTATGCGATTCTTACATATATAAATTAATTTCCTTTCATTTCTGTTCAGGTGGGAAATATGCAGAACTGGTAACCGCCACTCCCAACCCAAAAAGAAAAAAAGAAATTGCATCCAATAATTTTGTATCTTCCATGAGAATTATTGTTGAATATTAAGAGTGATAATATTATGTTAATATATGTTATGTTATTACAGAACAGGACTCCTAGTAGAGTCTCAACAATGTTTTCTGGCACACAAGACAAATGTGCAGTCTGTAAAAAAACTGTCTACCCTCTGGACAAGGTATGTATGTTATATATATATATATATAACTATAATCTGATATTTCTCGTCCCTTGATTATATTGTTTATTATTGTCCCATATTTTAATTTTTGTCAATTTAATTTAGATGAAAACTGGTAGGAGACCGTTTTACAGGTCAAAATCCGAAAGAAATATGGATCCAAACCATACTTAGTGGCACATTTATAATTTTATCGATGTTCGATTATGTTTGAATCTGAATTTTCAGATCTTTTAAATTTTGATCCGTAAGATGGTCGACCTCATACAAAACTTTATCTTTAATTTATGAATAGGGCAGATTACAAAATCTGTCTTCCTCAGATCTAATTAATTAATTATTAATCTATTCTCAAATACGGACAAGATCCTCTCTAGTTAATTAATTATTAATATATATATATATATATATATCCATATTTATTAATTTAATAATGAATATATGCATATACACAAGGAGTAATGATATCTTACATGCCTTTAATTGGTGAACAAGTTTGTGGGATTACCTAGTGTATTTTGGCTTGGAATAATGACATCAAATACACTATGTGCCTATGTAGCTAGGGACCAAATAAAACTTTCGGAAATACGAGTGTAACCGATTCACCTCAATACAAGACCAGATATATATATATATATATATATATATATATATATATATATATATATATATATCTCATCACTCTTTAGTTACGTTGACTACTAGAAAACGAAGTGAGACACAGATAGTAAAGTATACAAGAGATTGCATGGAGCATATATTATATATATAGCTAGAAATTAAATTGAGATGCATATATGGGAATGAACGCAGGTGACGGTGGAGGGAGAATTCTTCCACAAATCATGCTTCAGGTGCGCTCATGGAGGCTGCAATCTAACGACGTCGTCTTACGCAGCTCTGGACGGGATCCTCTACTGCAAGCCTCACTTTGCTCAGCTCTTCAAGGAGAAGGGCAGCTACTCTCATCTCACTAAGACTACTTCTCTCAAGAAAAATTCACTCGCACTCGATCTTGATTTGTCCGAAACCCCGCCGCCTCCCCCCGCTGCAGAAGCCGAGGCGGAGCCGCCTGCTGCTGAGGTTGCGGACGAAACATAGACAAACTTAATTTCTCTGCATTCCATCGGTAACATATATAATTAGTAGAAATCATTTTGGCTTCATAAAATATTAGTATATATATGTATAAATGTGTTGTGGTTGTTTTTAGACTGAACCATGATCATGAGGATTATTTAGAGGATGTTTTGTATTTTATTGTTTTTTTTTTTTTATGTAACGATTTTTTTTGTAGCGCATAAAATAATCTTGGTGCTATATATTGTTACGAATTATAGTAAGAATCTGTGGTTGCGAAGTCGTTTATAGTTGTAAATGTTTTTTGATCACAAATGAAACCATCGTCTACATATCCCACTTGCCGTTCCATTTTGATTTTTGTTAGATTTTCATTCATATTTTTCTTCAATATAATTTCAACTTATTTTGGTTTAGTTTAATTTTATAATTATTATTTAAGCTTCATTCTACCAATTAGGGTTTATATTTATTTTTTAGTTAATATGATTGATTATGCCAAAATTAGGGTATGTAATTTTTTAAAATTTTAATTTTTAGCAATAAATGTTAATTAGGGTATGTAATTTTTAATTTTAATAGTGAGACATGGAATGAAACTATCTTATTATTTCTTGGTGAGATTTAATTTGACATTAATATTATTTGTGATTAAAATGAAACTATCTTAATCCGTTGCCAATTAAAAGTGTAAATCGGTAGAATAAAAACGAGGATATTTGTGATTTGCACATCTAGTTTGCATAATATTAAAGATTGCCTAGAAATTAAATTGCCGGCCTTCTTCAGAATTGTGTCGGGAGTGATGCTCCGTGTGAATAAATTTTTTTTCTTTTACATTATGTTACGTTAATTAATATATATTATTGCGAGTTGTGACACATAATTTTGCTCGAACGGTTAAGGATTTTGCAGTCTTAATGTTTGTGATGATTTGTGGAAGGTCTTCTTTATGATGTTTGCCCGGATTAATGATTTTTTTTTTTCAAAAAAAAAAAACACAAATATGGTTCGAGAAATAAAACGTCGTCGTTGTTCTTCTTCTTATGATGATGATGATGTCATCGTCGAATATAGCTAATGGCTAATGCAATTAAATAACGAAAATTATAAACTAAAATCATCTATATCTTATATATGAAAAAATATGACGTAGTGCTTAAAATGAAACTATCTTAATCAGTAATTAGCGTGTGCTTAGATAGGCAAATTAAATGTACAAATAATTAATCAATATAAGTGATGCATTCATATTTTAACGTTGTTATTATCATGCTATATGCCTAGCTACATTCAAAGATAGCTATTGACTTAATTTCTAAAAAAAAAAAAAGAGTTAGCTATTGACTTAATTTCTAAAAAAAGAACGGAGTTAGCTATTGACTTTATTGCGTGTCAGAACAGTTTATTTATTTAATTCCAATCAGTGCTTATTTATTTAGAGGTCCAGCAGCCCAAAAAAATAATAAATTAAGTTTATAAATCTATTTCCAATTTGCTGTTTTGATCAATTCTTTGAAAGTTTTCGATTTTGGCGATCACTTGTAAAAATAGAGAGTATTTTTGTCACATTTTTTAATTTTTATTAAAATCTAAAACAACAAAATTTTGAAACTGGCGGAGTAATTATTAAGTGAGTTAACCATGTCTCAGTATTACAAAATTTAAATAAATTTTATCTATCTATACCTCGAAGGAGGGGAGAAAATTTGTCATGACAGTTTTAATTGAATTTAGAAATTTATTATAAGAATCAGGGTTGAAATTTCCTATTACACTTTCTCGTGTTACACTCTGTGTTTCAGTATCAAATTTATGATTTTAATAATATTTATTATAAAATAAAAATTAATTATAACATAAATAATTATAGTCAACATTTATAAAAAAAATGAATTAAAAAATTATAAAATATTATTTTTTTAAAAAATAAACCATAATAATGAATTATTAATCGGAAATTGAAAATTAAATATAAAAAATAATTATAAACCCTAATTGGGTGGGGTGAATCCTAAAAACAATCATAAAATTAAACTAAATCACAAAAAAATAAATTGAAGAAAAAAATATAAGAAAAACTTGTAATTTAAAAGTGTAATACACAATTAGTATAACATTAAATTTCAATCCATAAAATCGATCAGTCATGGTTGGGGTTAGTGCCTTGCTTAATTTATACATAGAATATTGAATCTTCCATTAAAAAGATAAATGGCATCAACAAAGAGAATTCCAAAATTACGGCTAATGCATGCTTGAGTAAATAAATACTCCTACTATAACTAATTATTACTTAATTTGATCTCATACTTTCAATATCAGGATTCAGGAGAGAAAATTACCAAAATACGCATGTCGTTAGAGTTGGACGTCTTGGATCCAAATATAATTACCGCTTGACGAACTTTGACCCGTACAACGGAAGCAAATTAAGCGGGGAGGGAGGGAGGGAGGGAGAGAGAGAGAGTCCAATTAACTTGCATATCATATTAATTTATTGTTTTCAAACTTTATAATTTTCATAACAGCTTGTAATTATAAACACTGAACCCAAACTATATTTATATATATATATATATATATATATTGTTAGGACTTGGAAGAAAAAACAAATAATTAATATGTCTGGAGGGAGAGAGAGAGAGAGAGAGAGAGAGAGTGATATATATATGATGTAGTTGAAATTAGGGTAAGCTGGATTGATCCTTGGCAGAGACGACAAGGTTAAGAAGAAAGTCGAAAATGTCAGTATCCATAACAGCAGAAGCGACATCTTCCTTGTGCATCGTTCTTCTCTTCCCTTGCAGAGTCATGAGCCATGCTCTTTTCGTCAGCTCTTCGATGAACAGCTCACAAGCCTTCGAGAACAGGATCGGAGCCTCACCGGATATCATTTTGACGTCGTCGCCCGTGCCGGACTTCTTCATGATCTTCTTGATTCTTGCCAGCGGCAGTGAATGAGGCCCGCTCTTCCCCCCCGACACTAAATTTGAATACGCCCCCGCTTGCCTCATTTTTCAATTTTCTTGATGATCAAGCCTGCCTTTAATTTCAATTAGCTAGGGTTACGTACAGATATTGGTACGTCAAGCGAAAATCATCAAGATTTTTTTGTAACTACAAATTTATAGTTACATTTGCATAGGTCTTTTGAATGTATTGGGACGACAGAAATAATGGGGCTATGCAAGAAATTATTTGAAATATCTATATATATAAGTTTGAAAACGTGGGGGTGGCCGGCCAGCCTGCTTGGGGCCGGCTGAAGATATAATGATATATATATATTTGGTGATGGGTTGATAAGAGAGAGAGAGAGAGAGAGAGTCAAAATTAATGCCTTTATTTGGGGTAGTCGACTAAGTTTTTATAATAATTGTATAAAATTCATATAACCTGGCCTATGTGTTTTCCAGAAAAAATAAAATAAATATCATGTTTAATAAATAGTTTGAAAGTCACTTATGGTAAAATTCATTAAAAAATAAATAAATTTTTCCATCATATGTAATTATATTTAAATCACATTTCACAAGAAAGAGATTAGGGATATTTTATATTGACCATTTTTCACAATGCAAAAAGATAATTTCAACCTCTATAATTATTAAATAAAAATTTATTTTATATTATTTTAAAATTATAATCTTATCAAAGTACTATTTTTTTTAATTTGATATCATAAGAATTTTCTAAGTTTTGTATTGTTTCTTAAATATTTATATTATAATGGAAAATTTATGTTAATTAAATTTAATGTGCATGGTTAGATTATTTGGGTATTTGAGGAGAGTGTACATGTTAATTAAATTAAATTATTTATTGACTACAACTCTTAATTATAGCAGTCATGGTTCATATCAATTTACTAATTCGCATATGTGCGGGTAGTTTTCATATTATATTTAATTCATGTTGCATGTCAATAATATGTACTAGCTATTTCATATATATGGAGCAAGTTCAAAATTTTACATCACTTTCCAATGAACCGTGAATGTAATATATATCTTGTCGATCGAAATTTTAAAATTAACTTTCAAACAATAATCATTTCATACAATATTTTATTTTGCTTTATTCATGATCAGAGTAGTCCGTAGCCGCTACTCGAGTATATATGTGGATGGAAAAAACTCAACCATACTTGAATAATTAGGTGTGACACGATCACATCTTGTGACTTTTGATGGTATTTGAATTTGAAATCTTTCGATCCCAAACTATATCACTCGATCACTAGATGCATCGTCAAAGGGATATTAATTAATTATTAAAATTATATTCACTACTATAGAACAATGAGAGAGGACAAAGTATCACTTTTTCTATGACGTAATTGGCATATCATTCAAGGGGGTCTAATTCTAAACCTACCATTTGCAAAGGAAGTTTGAATTTTAAACCAATTTATATTTGAATCATCATTAATGACAAACTATATAACTTTTACTTGCCATGTCATAGCATACGCAATTTTTCAAATAAATAATAATAATAATAATAATAATAATAATAATAATAATAATAATAATAATAATAATAATAATAATAATAATAATAATAAACCGTTATTTATTCTTGGGATCGCTTAATTATTTAGTTTTTCGTTGCTATTGTCAAACAATACAAAGTGGAATTGTTCCTCAGTTAACTTGAAACAACGAATTCTAGTTTAAAAAATTTAGCAATTGTAGTTAATTAAAATCACATGTAGAAAATTCAATGATTTTGCGTAAGGGATATTGTATTTGATGATTAAAATCACTTGTAGAAAATTTAATGATTTATTTGTTTGTCTATGCAGATCGTCAGTGTCCAAACTCCCCGGTACAAAATCAATTGTATATTTTTGAATCTATGGTGTGAACTCAAATGTTTTGGTTGAATCTATGCTTTTATTTAATTAACAGCTTAATTGTATAAGCAGCGTCCAAATTGAAAGGTCTGGTTTAATTTGTATTTATAAATTTACGAGCAAAAACCAATTTCAAGATTTGTAATTAAGTTAACAATTTTACATTATTATGTGAACTAGTCTTTATGTCAAGCTATGGGTCAAATTCATCAAACCGTAAAAACACACAAACGTTAACAGTACTTTCACTCTAGATTAATTATACTTCCTTAACAAACAAACTTGAAACATAATTCAAATTGTTATTTCCCATATTAATACTTATATATAAGTTAATTTATTACATAATATACTAGTTAATTAAATGCATTAGTTCTCAAGAAGTTAACCGCAGTTGATTCATTAATTAGTTAATTTTGATAAAGACCCTCATCATTTACCTTACAAGTTCAGCAATTTTTTGGGTTGTTATAAGTTTAGAAATTAATTAATATACTATATGTCTAGCTAGTCAAAGTTGTATTGCTTAAATAATAATGTCATAATCAAACGAATAAATAAATAGTTTAGTTGAGATTTGGTCTACGTTTTTTGCAAAAGATAATACGCAATCAAGGCCAAGATGCTTTTTATTCGTTTCACATATTCCAGACAGGGTTTACCTTAATTATTTGCAGATGATTTTCATATATTACTACTAATCAATTTAGTAATCATTAATTAATTAAGCACTCCGCATTTTGATAACCATATTTTAGTGGGCTCTCATATGGGATCATCAGTGTCCTTATTAAAGATTACTTGTAACCAAAGGTAAAGTAAACCCTAATTAACAATTCTAAAATTAAAGTAAAACATAAGAAATTAGAATTGAAGAAAAACTCATAATTTGATAATGAAAGGGGAAGCAAAATACAAGTTAAATAGAACATCTCATGCCAGAATAATGTCGTATGGATGAAATCAGTGGTGGATCCTGGGGATGGGGGGTGTCTTGGCCTCCCCAACTAAATTTTTTTCTATACGTATTTTGGTTGTTTATCGATTTTGACCCCTCACCGATGATGGAGTTTTTTTTTTTTTTATAGACAGTGTAGTAAGGCTCCCCAAGTATTTCTGTCTCAATTACCACTGGATGAAACACGTACATACGAGTAAGGGGGAGAATAATGCAAATCAGACGCGATCTAACCTCATGTTGGATAGTCAGGTTATCAATTTTATTTTATACATATATAAATACAATGTCGCTCAATACACATAAAATATATAGATTATACGAGAATAAAAATATAACATGATTAGGGCATCGATCTCCAGTTGTATTTCATACGTATATAATTACGATGTCGCTCAATACACATAACATATATAGATTATACGAGAATAAAAATATAACACGATTAGGGCATCAATCTCCAGTGTTGTACTCAGTTTTTAGGTACAAACTGTTGTTACCTCACCACTAAATCAAAAGTTATCAAATTCACTAAAATTGCTACTCAAACTTTCCCATTGCATCCAGGTACACTTATTACTTTTTGGAGTCCACTATTATATCAATCATTATATTTAAATCTTTTTAATTTATTAAAAATTATTTATGATTTTTCATTATATACATACACATTTTAATTTAATACGATAATAATTTTTAGTAAATTTATTTTAAATACTAATCTGAAATTTTAATTTATTTAAATACAATATTATTTTTTTAAGAAAAAAAAAACTTGTTTTATGTATTTGTTTCTGGGAGAGGTCGTTTAATTTTATAATTGGCTCCACTTATGGGGTTTAATCGTTGAAATGAGATCACATGTTACAAATCCTGTTGCAACTCTTTAATATTTTTTTTAAAATAATTATTTTTTTTTATTTTTTAATTTATTATAATTTATTTTAGTTTAAATTTTATATTTAGGATTCATCCATCCCCAATTAAGGTATATTAAAAAAATAATAATAAAAAAAAACTTAGTTATGCAACACCAAATACAATGGAGAATTTGCTCTATTATTTTTTGTTCAACCCTTAGAACTTTGAAACATTGGCGAAATAGCCGTGAAAAAAATAAAAAAAAAAGATTGAGAAAATAAAAAGGAGAGAGAAAGAGGAGAGAAATGGTTGGCTGACAATACATGCTGCAATGTGGACCCACAGTCACATTAGGGTGCTTGCAATGGCACAAAATATTTTAAGTTTAAAAATCAAAGCTAACTCTAAAAGCATTGCAAAGTGATAATTTGGTTTGATTTTTAAATCTAGCTAAACACTGTCAAAGCCAAGTTTGATCAGAAAAGTAATGTGACTGTGGGCTCCACTTCTCTCTCTTCTTTTCGGGAAATTCTTGTAGGCCTCATGAGGCACTATCTCATGTGGCACAATATCTCTATTAGGATATTTAAAAGTGTCCCAATAGCCTATTAGAACACTTTCAAGTGTCCCAATATCTCTATTGTAACACTTTCAAGTATCCTAATAGAGATATTGTGCCACATGAGGTAGTGCCTCATGAGGCGTACAATAATTTCCCCTTCTCTTCCCATTCTCCCTCTTCTCTTTTCTGGCACATTTTCACTTTCTCTCTCTTCTCTCTCTTTTTTGCTCTCTTTTGCACTTCTCCTTCTCTCTACTTCGTACTCTCTCTCACCTTTTTGCCTTTCTCTCTCTTCTCTCGTCATTTTTTTTCGATTTTTTAGAACATACATATATCTATATATATATATATATACATATAATATACAATTTATTCAATTAAATTAAAAAAATCAAATTATAAATATTATGAAATTAAATTGATTTTTATGAAACATAAATTAAGAATATTAAAAATAAATAAATAAAAAGTAATGTATATATATAATGTGTAATAGTGGAATCCAACATAGAGTTGCTTTTTGAGTTTATGATTGTGGGAATAAGTTTGAAATAGTTGGTGAGTTTGAACTTTTGACGTGACGCTGATATGATAATATTTAAGTTGTTTTACTAGGTTAATGGTTGCAACCACCCTTATGTAGGCACGCCATATCAAATTATTCAAAATTATCAAATTCACTAAATTACTAATCAAACCCCTCCATGCATCCGGGTACAATTTATAAGAGATCCACTATTATATTACTAATTTCATTTACATCCTTTTCATCCATTGAAAATTTTATTTATGACTTTCATTATATAGTTACATAAATAATAATAATAATAATAATAATAATAATAATAATAATAAATTTAATTTTTAATAAATTTATTTATTTATGAATTTATTTAAATTTTAGTATCAATTATAATTGAAATATAACTTGTAATGTAATTATAATTGAAATAGATGGAAAGAAAAGAAATAATAAAAAAAATCAGTTTATTCAGTAGAAAATTAGATAGAAATGAAGGCAAAAAAAAAGGGAAAAAGGAAAGAGACATGAGGGGAAAAAAAAAGAGAGGAAAGAAGATTGATGGCCCACCAAATGAATTGTTACCTGATGGCATTAATGCATTGGCAATGGAGATGCCTTTAGTAACAGAAGATCTCGTGCACTCAGTTGAAGAAGGTGCTGTGTATTTATAGATTAACGCCTACCGGACTGTAATGGGCTTATCAGTCACATCTGGAAAAATACCACTTGCTCTCGTTGGCCACTCTTAAACACAACTTTCATTTTTTTATTGGTCATAAACCTTTTTCACTTCCAACCATGGTTAATTGGAATCTATTTCCCACATTCTAGTACATTTCATTCCCTATTAACCATAAATTCTGACATTTTCTTCTCTGAAATTTGATGTAGAAATTACATCACATTATCAGATGGGAATTTTGAAAGTGAGCAATGTATATATTTGATCAAATTCAATCTTTGAGCACATGATGTAAGTAACGTGTAGGTGCATATAGGCAGAGTGAAACAAAACAACCCTGCCTACATCGTACCCACCACCTGCATACATCGCATGCCCCAATAACGCGCCATGTTGCGGTGTCTGGCATTGTCAATTTTTCCTTAAAACATCAGCCAGAACTCAATTTTTGGTGAAACTTCAAAAACTCAACCCATCAAAGCTGGTTTCATCAAATCTGGTGGAAAGAATAGTCCATCACTGCACAAAAGAACTCAGAATACACTCATGCAACAATGAGAGAGAGAGAGAGAGACCTTTTTTTCATTGAACTACAGCAAATGTTGTTATTTCCCTGCAGAGGTTGTGCCTGCATTGCATGGATTAATAAACATGACTGTAAACAGATGCCCCCAAAACTGCAAGCACATTGTTCAACGAACAAATATAAGCAGCAGAAATACCACTTGCAAGAATACTATGCTACATCCTAAATGTAACAATAATTATATCCCCCCTCTCGAACTTCTACATCCTATCATTGGTACTGTGTATCACCTCCGACATCAGCATTCATCTTCCATAACAGCCATCATCCCGTTTGCAGCTACCGGGGATTGTGATTTGCAGGTCATTGATTGACATCTAACGAAGCCCATCTTTCTGTTCGTGTACTCCCCGATAGCACAGCAATCATACCCTCCCAACCTTGAGCAGTGGATACTTTCATTGACTGGGAGCTTCTCCATCCTGAGATTAGCCGTTCAAAAAACATGGCCACTCTCTCACCTGAAAGCTTTGATGTTTGGTCATTGATTGACATCTAATGAAGCCCATCTTTTTGTTCGTTTATTCCCCGATAGCACAGCAATCAACCCCCCCCCCCCCAACCTTGAGCAGTGGATACTTCCATTGACTGGAAGCTTCTCCATCCTGAGGTTAGCCGTTCAAAAATCATGGCCACTCTCCCACCTGAAGCTTTGATGTTTGGTTGGCATTATCGGCTCGTTTGTTACCCAATATCCGTAAATTCTGGGAATTTTGAAAAATCATCGAGTCCGGATGTTAAATCAGGTTCAGAGTTGAATGAGACCAGACCTGACATGTCCAAGGGAGCACCTTCATCTACGTCAAGCAGGGTGTTATAGTCAAATTCAAGAATTCCAGCCTCAGAAAAGGAGGACGACAGATCATCAAGCCTCAAGCTGAGGTCGGTTGGCATCAATGGCAAATTTGGGAATACTTCAGTAGAAGTTAGATTTCGCGGGTCAGTTTGATCTTTACTTGTTCTTCTCAACTTCGTTTTAGAAGGCTTGACCGACTCAGAAACAGGGAGCTTGTGTTTTCCCAAATACGGTAATTGTAGATTCCAAGACCTGTTACCACTCATGGTAAGACCTTGTGATTCTCCACCAAAACAACTGTCAACATTGTCCGCCGATGCAGTTCTGTAGATGAAGAGGGAAAATAATAAGATTAAGCTTGTTCACACCACAGAGACACAGACAGGCATTGATTTATTTCAATTCACTTATAACCATTGTCCACGAAGACAGTACATAATTTAGAAAATCTGATTATGAGGATTATACCTGAATTGACTTTCAACTGGACCCCTGGAAGATTTGAAATGTCGATTCTCTCCAGCATACACATTGAAAGATGTTGATGGGTCTGCACCAAGAATTGAAACATTAACGACAGAGGGAAGTGGTAGAGATTCATCCCTATCTCCTCCAGGTTCAAGCGTTAAATCCAACCGCTCCTTATCCACAGGAATATCCTCCCGATAGTTGATGGTGGGTAACCTGTCATCTGTTTGAAGGCTGCAATCACTATTCAGAGCAGCAGCTACTAACTTCCCACACTGATGCAAATTAGTAAATCCCAGCCTTTCAGGTGATTTTCCCAGGGAATTCTGATTGCTGATAGAAGCAAACAACTTCCGCGACGAATAAAATCCATCTGGAAAAAAAAGAGCATTGCCCCTATGGCTGGATCGTGAGATATTCCTCCAAGCAGCAGAAAGCACCGAAAAGAAATGCTTTTGAAGAAGTGGCTCATGATCTGGTAGTTCAGAAGTAATGCCAAGCAACACCCGGATATTATCCTAATGCAAGAAACATAGCATAAGACAACAGAAGAAATATGAAAATTGAAGCCATCGGTTATTGAAATACCAATACCATGATCAACAGAAAAAGTAATTTCACCAAGGATCAGGATGAATGATATCTCTGAGGCTAAACAATTTCTCAGATATCTTGAACCTGATTCTATTAATAAGCATCAACGCAAAGAGAAGCTACTCAAATCTTATAATATACCAAATTCTATAGACACTGAGATGGAGGCAGCATCAAGGAAAATAGGGATAAGAGCCTTTTTTTTCCTGCGTAAGGTACAAAACTGACTGAAAACTAATACTCAAATCACATGCAATCAAAAAAGCAGTCTAATTTATGCTCAAACCACTGTGATAACCAGAAAGCACAGAAGGTTTTTTTTTTTTTTTAAAAAAATGTATTCCACTGTATTCCAAACGGAAAGGTTTTAGCATAAGAATTTGCGAGTACACTAAAAATTCCAAGACTAAGCAGGAATTCAAACAAATTACATTTTAAAACTATATCTATATCAGACTAAGCAAGTGGTCACGGTTGTATACTTGGTTAGGATTATCTTTAATTTTGAGGGGCAACTCACCTCTTACTATTTTTTCAACTATCTTAATAAACAATTGTCTTTTCTCATCACCACAAAAGGAAAAGAAATATATAAAAAAAAAATCTTCAGAGAAGAACTGCATGGTCATATAATAACACTAAGAACATTACCTACTGGAGGTTTAAATAACAGATTAAAACACCACTATAAGAATTAATTCAATATATTGAGAGAGAGAGAGAGGGCTGCTAACATACCTCAGTTACTCTAAGCAGACCCTTCCCCGACCCACTACCAACAGCTTTGTCACTGTTTGTAACATCGCTGACGGAGAAAACATATCTTTGAATTAACTCCCTAAGCCTCTCAGAGCAATGGACTGGAAAACGAAACCTGCCCCGATAAGATCCACCATCACTCATTCCGTACAAGATTTCACTTACCAAATTCCAATTTGGGCCATACTCGTGAACAGCCGCACATAATGCGGCATCTTCCTTTGGTGACCAAGGATCAGCAGAAGGGAGGAAATCCTTGGACCAAACGCTCCCTTTCTTTTTTAACTTCTCTGGTTTTAATGTGAAAACCCGTTTCAGGGGTATGCTTGGGATAGAGAGCTTTCCGCGTGCCTTGTTCCTACTCAATTGCTTCATTTCAATATCAAAGTAACCATTATCACAAATCTTGGAGTCTGTAAGTTCATCTTGATGCTTTCCAGAAGATTTGGGATATAGAATCATGTTCCCAGGTTCAGAAGCCTTCAACTTTTTAGACTTCTTTCTGCTTTTTTGTTCTTCATCATCTGAAACAGGTTTACGTTTCTTTTCCTGAGTTGAGCAGGGTGAAAAGGCATCGGAAGATGTGACGGTATCATCATAGATTAAGTCTTCGTCAATAGACATAGGTTCTATTGATGACTCTTCTTTCACGGATACGGATTTGGAAACTAGAGCTCCTTTCTTCAAAGATTTGAATTTAGCCTTTTTGCTTTTCTTTTTCAGTTTGGGTTTCGGAGTGACATCATCCCTGCTTAGTGAAAACAAATTAAGCTAGATTGAAAAGCAAGTTGAAAAATTGTTATCGAAGTCACTGAAATGGAGGGCCATAACAGAACAAATGCACATCTATTATGATTTCTATTTTGCTGGATAAGAAAAGGCTGGGGTAAGAAAAAATAAACATTCTAGTACTCTTGTTCCGTAACTAGAAAATCTGGCTTCAATTTATAAAACCTAGGGTTCACATAAAAATTTGCTGACTACTTGACTGTCTCTGAATACTATAGAGGGCACCTGACGAGATATATCTATTGAGCTAGTCTATACTATTCAAAGCATCTTCCACCAAAGTAGAAATACGGCTTTTGAGTTAGTAATAATCACGTCTTACCAGTAACAGAATCCATACATTTAATCATTCATCATAACATGTTCTAAATCCTTAGTCCACGTCTGGGTATTTGATACTGATAAATTTTTACCATTATCTAACAACTACAATTTCTGAATAAAGCATGACTCAGAACAGTATGCAGACACTTCTCTCCCACCAGCTGCACACCAATACGACCAAGGCCAAATCCAATTTCCACAGATGATGCACTCACACTTACAATCCCAGTATTTAGCTCTTTAATTTATACTTCACAATTGGGGATAGATAAAAATCAGGACGTGGTGCAATACTAGCCATGTCACCTAATCCCTCCCGTCGCAATCCCCCCCAAATATGTAGCATTTAAAAAACACTGGGATGAAAAGTCACAGTTTTTGTGACAAACATTTACCTTGGAGAATCTGAATTAGCACATTCTAAAGCCTCTTTCTCCTGGGCTTCCCGTTCCAAGTCTTCCATCAACTATCAGATAGAAAGTATTAAATATTAGTTCAGCAGAAAAATTGATACACATATTTAGGGTAAAAAAAATCATCAACAACCAAATGAAAATATCAAACAAGGTAGAAATCCCGAAAAGATCAACAAATCAATTAATTCCTTGTCATTCTTATATATTAAAGCAAGTGTTATTTCATACCTGATGTTGAGCTAGCGCTTCAACTTGCTGTTTGTATACTTCAGTTGCAAAATCAGCATCCCAACCTAAGCAATAACAATAAAATTTAAGATAAAACCTCAAAGCATATGATGATGAACTTTTCTTATCTTCTACATAACGACTAAGGTGAATATGTTTTTCAAGAGACTTGATGAAATACAGTAGTTCTCATGACAATGCAGTTTCAACACCCATCATTAAAATGCCATAAAAATAAATTTAAAAAAAAAAGAGTAAAGAAAAGCAAACTTGACTGATAAATGATAAAATAACAACTACTATTGACAAAACAAAACTTAGCCACATTGCTTAAGGGCTAGTAGACAGATACCAGAGCTAAATTACTTTCAGGTAATGTAGTTGTGGAAAATAAAAAAATCTATCTTGACGTTTACGAGTTCGTGCACTCAAAAAAAGTTCTTTCATCTAGAATCGATGATACATATTCAAAGCACAAAGCAGGTTAAAACACAAGATTAAGAATCATCAAGTGTGAAATACCCATATGAAATGATTATAACTATTATAGCTAGTATTCATAATGAAAACAATGCTCTTGAATCGTGAAAGGGGCTAGTGCAACACAGCATCAGGTCCCAGAAAAGATAATATATTTGCAAAAGATCAATAGAAAACATGAAAAAGTCAATATTGAGGGAATACATACTTTCATACACCAACGGTTCTTCATCATCATCAATCTCTGCCTCCATATCATCCTTCAATTTCTCAATGCGCTCCAGTTCCCATTCAGCTTCCTCAATTTGAGTATTGGATTCAACTGCAGTCTTGTCAATAATAGGGTCCCATAACTCAAGAAAGCGTACTGCATACCGATCAATTGGGCGTAGTTGATTCTCAAAAGACAAGATCGCTTGTCCAGCTGCAGCTGCAGCCATCTGTTTGACCTCGGCCAGCATATCAACATCATCTTCATTATTTTGAAAAGCAAGGGCCCCTTCCTCAACCGGATGACTTTCACTCACTATGTTGCCTTCATCTGATTTTGCATTCACAGCAGTGTGTTCGGAAGGACCGTCAACCTTCATTTCCTCTTCATTGACAAGCTCATCATCCTCCAACTTTCCAACTGTTTCCTCAGTGAATTCTTGATTATCTACAGCCTCTTCTTCTTCAACTTTCTTTAATGCCATGTAATCTGCCTCATCTTCAGCATTCTTTAAGGCAGCTTCCAAATCCACAGTAGATAATGACACATCACCACAGTTCTTAGGTGTTTTGTCTAGTGGTGTATCTTTTTCTGGAACTGTTCCATGGCCTGAAAACAATTCCAGTGGATCCAGTTTCTTAAAGAATTCTGTATTGTAGCTTCCGCTTTGTATAACCAGATCATCCAGAGCACGCTTCTGATTGGCCTTTTTCAGAATATTTTCTTCAATGGTGCTCTCACTAATCAGCCTATATATGTGAACTTCACGTGTCTGGCCTATCCTGTGACATCTATCTTGTGCCTGTTGATCCATGGCAGGATTCCAGTCACTATCATAAAAAATCACAGTGTCTGCCCCAACTAGGTTGATGCCTACACCTCCACTCCGTGTTGACAAAATAAAAAGAAATATCTTCGGGTTTGTATTAAACCGTTGCATGAGTGTCTGCCTCTCTTCAGGCAGAGTGGAACCATCTAGACGCATGTAAGTGTAGCCATAAAGACTGATGAATGCCTCCAACACATCAAGCATCTTTGTCATTTGGGTAAATATCAGAGCCCTGTGACCCTCTGATTTAAGCCGCCGAAGCAGAACTGCAAGCTCCTGCAGCTTACCACAGTCAAACTGAATAAGTCTCCTATCAGGAAAGTAAACTTGCCTTCGGACAATAGCAGGCCTAAATGGAGTAAGAAGAGGGGAAAAAACTTGTGACCATCTGTCTTTAAATGTTTGGTGAATAAATACAGGACATCCACCCTTACTGCACCAGCAAACTGGGGGAGGCGCACGTGCAGCAGGTATTGCAAACATGAAACTTTCAACCTGATCGGCCATCTTATGAAATCTTTCAACCGGAGAAAGGACAATATCAGCAAGCTTGGATGAATACAGATAAGACAAAGGATTGTGTTTTCGATGATGAATATTGTGGACAGGATGCCTGACACTGACAAGCTCCCGGAGGCCAGTGGCATACATGGGTTTTCTCTTGCACCTTATAGAATTCCACCATGCAACAGCTGCCGCACGCTCCTTCATTTCTCTCAATCTCTCATCCAATAGTGCCTTCTGAATCTCTTCAAATATATTTGTTGAATGCATGTTCTTTTTCTTGTTTCTGACCTCCTCCAAATAGGGCAGGTTTACATCTTCCAGAATCAAGCTAGAAGGTGTAGCAATAGCTTGAGTTTCTTCACTTTCCCAAGATATCATGGAGAAGTCCAGATGTGTGAAAACAATCCCCAAGCCATTAAGATCAACAATTTCAAATGGTCCAGGCGCAAGCATTGAGCAAACTGAAGAACTAAGTTGCATGTCTATACCACTCATATCGAAAGAACTGACAATTGGACGACCTTCAAATAGATCGGGATGATTGCAGACCTTACGAAGTTGCATGATAACGCTGATCATTCCAAAAAAGTTAGAACTAGCTAGAGTAGCCTGAGTCTCGGAGCTAGCAATAAAGTCCTCATATAAGTTCCGCTGCCTCCTTGACAGCCTACAGTATATAACATGTTCATGCTTCATAGGAAGCTGTTTCTCGACATCTCGTTTCAATCGACGAAGTAAGAAAGGACGGAGAACATTATGCAGCCGGTCAACTACTTCTTTGTTTACTTTCTCATGTCCCTCTACCATAACAGATATAGGATTACTGAACCAATCCTTAAATTCTTGGTGAGATTGAAAAATGTGTGGCATCAAGAAATGCATCAGAGACCAAAGTTCCATAAGATCATTCTGTAATGGTGTTCCAGTTAATAGAATACGCCTCTTGGAGTTAAAATTGAGTAATGTCTGCCACCTTTGTGACTTCCAATTCTTTATCAAATGAGCTTCGTCCAAAATCAGGTACTTCCACTTCTTCCTCTTGAAAACCTTAGAATCCTGGATGACAAGCCTATAAGTAGTAATGCAAACATGAAATGAATTAGGTTTCAACCATCCCTGCCTCTTTATTCTCCGCTCTTTTGCACTTCCAAAGTATGTCAATATTTTGAAAGCAGGACACCATTTAAGAAACTCAGTCTCCCAATTGAGCATGACACTAGTTGGAACGACAATGAGATGTGGACCCCAAATTCCTTTCTCACAAGCTAGATGAGCAAGCAGCGCAATGGTCATAATTGTCTTCCCCAACCCCATCTCATCAGCAAGGATCCCATTAAGTCTCTTCTCATACAGGGTCACAAGCCAATCCAAACCAATATGCTGATACTCACGCAGTGGATACTTAAGAAGAAAGGGGAACTTTGTTCGTACTTTTGTTGTCAAGAATGTGTTACCAGTTGGTTGTGCTGACCTGGCAGCAGCTGCTGCATCAGCAATTATATTTTCACTCTGTGTCTCTTCTCCAGATTTTCCCGAGCATTCAGCTTCTTCTTCTGGGTGTGAGCATATATCTAGCTCAAATCCATTAGATTCATCATCAGGCTGCCTAAAATCAGATTTCCCATGCTCTGGTGAACTCAAGAAATCCTCAGAACCACAACCATACGAGGATCCGGGTTCATCATCTACATCTTCACTGTCACAACCCTGATTGGTGAAAGAAGCATCAGAAAACTGTCTACACCCAATAAGAACAGAAGGAGAAAAGGGAACGCTTCAACGTACCTTTCTATACCTTGCAATCAGTTCCTCTATGGGAACTTCACTTTCCTTCTGGAGAAGTGCAATCTGAAAAAGCTTATGATTATCATCTAAATTGAAATCAATATCATGTTGCACAAGTACAAGTGTAATTGCTTCAATTAAAGGTGGAAATCGTTATTAAAGCTAATTAAGAGTTTAAAGAATAATAATTCATGATCTTACCTCATCAGCAGTATTAATTTGCTCGGCATTTGCCAATTCTTCTTCCTCCACAAGGGTTGTCTCGTCATCCTGGATACCAAACACAGGTGTCAAATAAGGACACAGAAAAATATTTTAGCAGATGGAATTAACATGTTAATTAATGAATCCAAAATGTACCCAACTCTTTTAAGTAATAATGCAGAGTACTGTTTGAAGGGAAAAAAAGAAGTACAAATTTAATACAAAGAGGCACATGAGGGAAGGGGTGACTATCAGGAAATGTGTTTTAGAGGTTCACTAAAGGTGCACAATACAGCTGATCCAGAAATTGTGCACGAGTCCAATATAGAAGATAAGAAATCGCAGATGCCACTACAAAAGAAAGACGTGCTATGCAACACATGTCCTACCATCAATCAGTAATCATGTGCTTACCATGTCATATTCATTTTCTTCCCTAGCCGAGAGTATAAAATCATCATCTTCCTATAAAAATTGAACCAAATCAGTGTTCATCATAATCTGAATTAATCTAATGCATAAAATAGAGAGAAAAGGGAATAGATAGAAAAGGTTGGAAAACTCAAAGCTAATATCAATTTGAGAAACCAAGTAGCAATCATATATGTTAAAAAATAAACAAAAAAGGTAACTTAAGGAAAGTGGATAAGATCCAAAAACAAATGACTTTTTTGCTATAAACTTGATAGGTCAGTTGCAGTCTGCACAACATTTACCGACTGGTACAACAATAAGCTACTTATATTCAGATCTCCGATACACACTCTTACTTGTTCATCATTGAACTCATGCGACATCTGCTTCTTCTCTGAATCAAGTAGTTTCTTCAAAGAATTCGTCTTTCTGCAATATTCAGCCACAGGACGATGGGTATCTGATGCAGAAGAAACGCCATTGCTTTCAACCTGCATATATCAAACAAGAAATATTATGTTGAATATTAGACATTCTTTACAACCTGCGGCAGTATATATAAACACATACAACTTACACAACAACGACCAGGTTTCGCAGGTGAGCTGCCTTTCTCCATCACAGGGGCACATCCCATACCATCTTCTTTTCCTGAATAAGATTGTATGTTAAGGTTGGAAGGACATGAGTAGCAAGAAAATACATAGCAATATAATAAGATCTAACCATTATTTTCATTATGCTCAGTTGTTCCAGGTATATCATCATCCTTGTCGGGACATTTTCCTCTGCTGACTGAGCAAAAATCATATTAATCAACAGTCGTCTGATACAATAACCATAGAACACAGAAGAAATCAAAATTACGGAACTGAACTTCCCAAACTTCTGCTACTCATCTTTCCCCACAAACATATATATTGATGGCTTGATGCAATAAAATACATTCTCAGCCTAATGAGAATGCAAGAATTAAAGTCTCAGAAAGAAAAGAAACAAAACCTAGATTCCTACCATGCTTTGGTGTTTATAATATGTACAACTGCAGGTTCATGGGATACTATAAGGATACCCCTCTAACATGTAGCTTATACTAGTTCGAGCAAAGCTTTTACGTTAACCTGATGCTACATATAACTAATTGTGTGCCCAAGAGGGCACCCCCATCAATAGCCAAAAGCATTCAGTTCATATAACTTCTCATATTGCCAGTGCCTAGGGATTAGGGGACCTTCACAAGATGATCGCTTATACATAATGTAACAGGCATTAATAAAAAGGTACCCTCATGGGCAGCATAGCGTTTCAGTATCTCATCTAGAGGTAAGTCAATTTCACTTTGTAATGCCACCAATTCCTCTTCCCGCTCTTCTTTAGTAATTAGTGACTCATCCGCATCAACAGTACGCTCATCGTCTTCCTAAAGGCAACAGAAGGAGACATTTTATAAGAATGGTTCTAAATAAGAACATAAATTTCACTAACATAAAATTGGGTGAGAAAACAGAGAATGCAAACTGATTGTCACACAAGCTTGGGCACAAAACAAATTTTCTACAAGCTCACAAACTAGAAGGCCTAGATGTCCAATGAATATAGACTGCTCTCTTCGGATTCCAAAGAAATATATATAACCCACACACAAGCAAAGTGCACGATTGCAATTATAATCTTTAGATAATTAGCAGCGATCCTCCAAGAAAATCCTAAACCATAGAACATATTATAATCCATGAAAACGGCCCCAAGGTATCTTGAGAGTGAAGCTTGGCAACCTTGTCAAATACACTCAAAAGAATTCCTGACTGACAAAGGGATTCGGAAACAGCACAGGGCAAGGCCAACTCACCAAAACAGTTACAAGAAACGGATATAAAGTGTATTTAGTGCTAGAAAATAAAATGCACAGAAGCTTCCAAATGTTAAATGCAATATACTTCCAACAAAACTAGAGGCGATTATAACAAAAACTCCAGGAAAGATAACATGCTGAGGCGAGTTGAAACTTACAGATTCATCACTTGATTGGAAATCATAATCTTCATCTGCAGCATGGACATCTGACTGGGTTCCTAGCATTATTAAAGAATCAAAACTCAAACGAACCATAAGAACAGTAGAATTAAACAATGTAAAAAAATTTATGCCGTACCATTATCTGATTCAGATGCCTTTTGATCAGTTTCATCACCTCTTTTCTCAGAAACACTAGGATTCACTTCAGTATTGCACAAGTAAGATGGTTTGCAAAGACTCGGTGTATTGACAAGATTCTCAGCCAGCATTGATGAGTACCTAAAAGAGGCAAGAAGCATTAGTATTTTCATATATAGAAGTTTATATATCGGAGAATACAGGCAAGTTCTTCAGGAATATGCTGATGTTGACCCTCCTGGGATTCTTTACCATAAAATCCTCATGCAGATAGTCAAAAAGTTCCCAAATAATATGATACCTTTCAGTTTGTCCAAGAAGGAACTCAAGCTGTTTATCAAGAGCTTTCTTTTTTTTCACATCAAGCTCTAACTGGTGCTTGTATAACACCTGCACAACCATGACAACCGGAAATTTAGTCAAATCAGTCAGTGCGTTAAGCTAAATAATTAAAAAGCAAGTTTCAGAGATGACTTGCCAGCTTTTCTATTTTTGTCCAGAATTTCTTTACATCCTTGGAAATATTGAGGGCAACTTTTCTCAACTTTTGCTCCTCTTCCTGATAAATTGTGTTCAGAAATAACAAATTAGCAGTGCACTCAAATAAAGAATAGTAATAACACCAGCCCAAAATGAAAACTAAATGACGCCCCTTTTTTAAAGAGTCCTCCAAATACATGCATCTTGACCATAAATAAGAAGGAAAAATGTGCACCTTCACTCTCTTCTCCCCTCTTGTGGCCTGATCTAGCATGCCCTTGCTGGCTCTTATAGCAACTTTCTTTGCTTGAGCCAGCTTCCATTTCCTCTCTGACTCAAAGTCCTAAAATAATACAATCAGCAGACGGAAAAGCAGAGAAAGTTGGGAACTGGGCCAGTCAATTAGGAATGATGTTGAGAGAAGATTACTTGGTTACCTTTGACAACCAGGCCATCTCTTCCAAGACATGATCCCAATGTGTTTTAGGACGGCGAGGTTCTTTTGGAGCTTCAAGAGCCTAAGTTTCGAAGAAAAACGTGCCAGTAGAACTAGTTAGACTACAGAAGCAGAAGATATCTGCCAATCTAAGCTCAAATATATATTATCACATTGAATTGCTTAATGCTCCAGCTTTTCTTATCATTCAAGCTACTAATTAGGAAAATGGGTGTGTGAATCCCACACGTCTAACACCAAATCACAGATAAAATAATGAAGCATGAGCATTAAATGGCACGGCCATGAGTTTAAAATGATGGCTCTATAGATATGACTTATATATTAGAATTCAAGCAAACACTTGACTGACACTCATACTAGTACAGTAGTACTAGATAAATAAGGAAAACATACTAACTAATAAAACAGGGTTCTGTATGATGGGGTTCATGCATTTCAGATTTTCATTCATTCGAAAGCTACAGCTCAGAAAAGTTTGGATTGTGTAAATGCAAAATGGACAAATTTTAGGTATAGAGATAAAAATCAGCAGATCCTAGAGGAGTTGGTTACTTTCCAATTTATGGGTCATATCTCCCAATGAATCTTAGGATATCAAACCTCCAAGCTATTGAGGCAAATATAGGAGTTTCAGCAACAAAGGCCCAGGAATTAGGATTTTATTTGACGATTCAGGATTGAAGATTGAACATAATTTTCTTTCAAAAAAAGAAAAGATTAAACATATTCTATCTTAGGTTATAAATTAAGAATGGTCACAATTGATGAGTGGTTAGTAAATGGATTTGGAGCTTATTACAGACAAATTCAGAAAATATGAAGTTAAAATCCTCACCTTCTGCCGCCTAGCCCGCGACTCATGGTCAAGTTTAGACCTTGCACCCTTGGAGGCCATGACTATCAGCAGATGCCTATTTCATAATTAATACTACAAAACAAAAAATTGTTTCTTCAAACATACGTTCAGTCAGCTGCATATACACAACGACAACTGTTAGAGAGTCCTAATACTTGGGAATCTATCTCAACATCTATATTCTACATCTATATCTAAAACATGTTGTTTCCCGCCCATTTGCGGAGTGTATTTCAGTCCATTCATTAGGAACCCCAATTAACATGAGTCCATATAAAATTATTGGCAACCCATTAAGAATTTCAATTAACTTTCAAATTATCATATGTTTGAACCACCGAAACTGTGGCAAACCCTAACTGCTCATCTATCTACCTATCTAATCGTTAATGGAGTAGTGAGCTAGCAAATTTCCGTTTCAAAATCAAGAACGGCCGCATGAATTCAGAAGTTATTCAATTATATCATATAGAAAAGTAGAAAACAACCTCTTTTTCGCTTGAACAAATAACAAAAACAGAACACTACATATATACCCATTTCAATTCTTCAAACAGATCAAATGCTCGAGGCCGAGCTGCACCGCGTCTACAAATTTTAGAAGTCATGTGACAGTGAATTTAAAACTGATTTTCTGAATAATATTGAGTTAATACTACAGGCATATTTTCTTTCGGAAAAAAAAATGGTGCGTGTATAGGTGAAAATACAGCGAATGCATAAAAAAAATTAGAGAAAAGAAGGCACCGTTTAATCATCAGAGACAGAGAGTCGACCGGGTTTGCCCTACACCATTTCTTTCGTCAGAACAGGAATCTCAAGAAAGCGATGAGTAAGAGTAAAGAGGAAGAATTCTGGAGAAGACTAGGGCAACAACAATCCATCACCCCCTTTTTGGGCTTTCATTTATTTTTTTATTTTATTTTACTTGGGCCAGCCCATTTGTAAAACATACTTTCAATAAACAATTGGGCCTTATTATTATTATTATTATTATTATTATTATTATTATTATTATTATTATTATCCCGATTCATCCAAATAATATATAATGATATATATGTATATATATTTGACCATTTATTTGAGATTCTTAGATCATTGTCCAATATGAATATGATACTTAATGTTCATATTCAATTAGTGTGACTAAATAAAGTATATTTTAGAATTTGTAATTTTAGCGGAAATTTTAATATATTAAGGGCTTGTTTACTAAGTAGTATAAGGGTGTGGTAGATACATATGACATCTTAATATTATGTTTGCTAGCAATAATAAAGTCCATAATTATGGAAGGGGTCAGTATGTGTTAACCATTTATATGGTATAACATACCACACCCCTGTAGGTGAGATATATAATACAATACATAATTATTGAAAATTGAAGATAAAATAACCTTGCAAATATTAATTAAAAATCATACTACCTCCGTTTCAAAATGTTTGTTGTTTTATTTTTTTTATCTGGAATTAAGAATTAATTTTGTGGACAAATATACCCATCTCTCATATATGCCATAAAATTTAATTCATCTATATTTTTCTAAAAAATAACAATATTTTCTCTCTCCATATATTTTTCTCTCTTCATATATTATAGGTAAGTTAGAATCAAGAAATCTTTTAGATTTGAGAGGTTAAAGTTGGGAGAGAGGATGTTAAATTATATAAAACAACAAACATTTTGAAACAAAAAAAAAACATAAAACAACAAACATTATGAAACGGAGGTAGTATATGGTAACTAATTAAATGATGTTTTAGGAATTGAAATTTTATATAGAATATAACACATCTAAGCAAAATATATAATATTAATATATATATTTTAATACATCAAAATAAACATGATATTAATATTTTATAACACATGTCATGTCAAACATATTCAACATTATATCATACTATCTAACAAACGAATCTTAATCAAACAAATGAACAATTAATTATTAATAAATATATATTACAGATATTTTAATATATTCAAACAAACATAATATTCATATCCTTATATATATATATCGTGTGCGCACGCGAGCGATCCTCAGTATATGATTCAAACAAATTGACTCAAACACGAGCTGGGCTAATTCTTATGGTTCTTTTTTTTTATTATTTTTCTTTTCTGAACCAATTCTTCTGCTGTTTAGTGTACGGGAAAAAGATAAAATCCCTCAATATCACTATCACGTGAACATCAAGTTAACATGGTAAAAAAAAAATAAAAAATAAAAATAAAAATATCACTATCACGTGCTCTCTGATGAGAATTGAGATTTGACATCCACCAAATCACGTGTTTCCTTAAATGGGCTTGCTTATGTAGTCTTAAAGGCCCAATACGTAATTTTCATTTATGATTTGTCTTTTGCTTACTATTTACAATTTCATACTTCATTTAATATTTAATATTGAATCTAGTTGTTGTAACCGGTAACTCGTAAACATAAATTTGAAGACTTTTCTATAAAAAGTTTGAGGTAAAGAATTTAATAATATAAAAAATTAACTTTAAAAGGTTGCCGAAAAAGGCCGATGGTGGTGCGGGTCAATTTTATGTTTTGAACTCGATTTCATCTTCAATTCTAGTTTTGAAATTAAATACGATGGCATAATTGCTAAAAATTTGAAATGTTGAATATCAAATTATAAATAGTCAGAGGTCGTAACATTTTTGTAAGAAGTCCAAAAAAATTAGTACACACAATATAATTTACCATTTTTTTAAGGTCATATATATATATATATATATATATTTACGTACTAAATTTTAGCCCGTTTTGCAAAAATGTCTTGAACTTCAAACCATGCCAAATAAATAAAGAAAACCAATCCAACTTTTGCAAAAATGTCATGAAATCTAATTTTCGGTGTGAGATTGCTGACAAAGCAATGCCCAAGTTCAACATTTAAAATAACATGAAAATCATATTTCACGGAAGATTAATTAAAAATAATTTTTCATCTCATTTTACATGCTAGACTCATACCTGATTTATCAACATCCCAACAAGAAAATTGGATCACATGACACGTTTGAAAAAAAAAAAGTTATTTTTTGACATTTTGATTTTTAGAATACTTTTGCAAAAAAAGAACTTAAATTCGAGATATAAAAAATGTGCACTTGATCCTCATAAGTAATATATATTAGTGCTAAACTTTACAATAATATATATTTCTTTTCTTTTTTTTAGTACTACATGAATATATATTTCTAGAAGAGCAGAATTAAACTCTAAAACGGTACTGTGAAAGTGTGAATCCGAACTGCTTTTACAAAATTGTGAAAAAATAAACAAAGTTGAGGAATAGAGAAGTAATAAGCCAGAAAATTAAACAATTCTCCAACACATGCAGCATTCTCATGCAACAAACTGATGCATGCAGTATGCATGTAGTATCTTAAATCCTAAATACATGAAGAAACTATACAGTCTCTCTCTCTCTCTCAAAGGTATTTTAAAGGTATATAATTTAGTTCTTGTTCTCTTTCATGTGGGATTGCTATACGTGCGAATCTGCTCACCTACAAACCACCTATTCCTCACGTGCCACCCTCTCAATTTTGGGTTGTCCACCACGTGACTTATACCAAATTTTCCCTTTTCGATCACTTATGTCTCAATGATATATATATATATATATATATATATATATATATATATATGATCATATGAGAACCACATCCCCCTGTGAGAACTGAGAACCAATCAGATTTATTGATCTTTCTTTTTTGAACGGCCAAGATATGTATTCAAGATTCAAATTTTCGGTGACATTATTGTAATATTAGTAAACTGGGGTTATTTTTGTAATTTATGAATTGTTTTCTATTTACGTTCAATTTCTTCGCCCGATCTTTCTTTGCTTTGCAATCTCTTTCATTTACTTCATCTCTTTCCTTCACCGGGGTACGTACCGCCAGAGTATTACAAGAGCTTCCAGTGCACGGTGAAGGGAGATGTGTACTCGTTTGGAGTGATTCTGTTGGAGCTGCTGACGGGACAGACGCCAATGGATAAGGAGGATTTCAGGGACACGAATTTGGTGGGGTGGGTGAAGATGAAGGTGAGAGAATGGAAATGGATGGAGGTTATAGACGGGCAGTTGTTGTGTGGGAGTGTGAATAAAGATGATGATGAAGAAGAAGAAGCTCGTGAGCAAGTGAAGGAGATGGTGAGGTATTTGGAGATCACATTGCAGTGCGTCGACGACTTCCCCTCCAAGCGCCCTAATATGTCGCAGGTGGTTCCAATGCTCTGTGAGCTTGCGCCGGGAGGAGCCGCGACAACAGTGCTTGATCAATTCATCTTAATTAATTACCATATATCTTCCAAGAAATTGCTTGGAAGAAATACTAGCAACAAATTAAATGCTAGTGTGTGTGTGTGTGTGTAAAATAATTAACCTCAAAACCAAGGCCATTATTGTAGCAATTGTTGATAGGTGTGGAATCCAAATTATTTGCACCCAAACACGATCATCATTCTGTGTGTGATCTATTTTAGCACTGTTGTAACTTATTTTAGCACTACTGTGAATTATTTTAGCACTGCCATGTATGTTAGCACTACTGTGATATATTTTAGCACTGTTGTAACCTATTTTAGCACTATTGTGAACTATTTTAGCACTTAGGTTGACGAAGCTGATTAAGCTGTCATTTTCAATTTTTCACTATCACTACTTTAGCACTACTGTGAACTATTTTAACACTATTGTAACCTAGTTTAGCATCTAATTGTAATTACAAATAAATTTTTCTTGTAGCCAACAGATTTATGACACAAGTTAAATGAATCTCAACTCATCATTCATCAACTACTTATGATTTCAAATTTTAAATAACGAATGAATATTATTGTTAGAAACAATAATGTAAATCACCCATATTTCTCTTTGTAACTTGATAACAAAAATTTAAATAATAATTATAAAAACAACATTGAATTCCAATTAGCAAATAATCGATCTCTAATTCTAAAAAAAAAAAAAATTCCTTACATGACATTTGTGTAATTAGCATACGAAATTAATAAAATATAGAAGAATTAAAATTTAGATTGCAGGGTACATGTCCATCACACAAAATTATGGGATTTATGGGTAAATCTTAATCATCCACGTATATGTGTGTGACAATGCCTGCACACACATAATATGATTATCAATTTATACATTTTTCATCTCTCATTGCCCTCAAGAATTCAACCTTATAAGTTTACATGATGATGATCCCCGTTTATATATTAAGTGGGTAGCTTCATTGAGTTTGTTGTGACTTTTCGCAAAAGAAAGAAATAAAAAAAAAAGCATTGTTAAGAGATGATGTTGACTTTAAATTGTGGAAGCAGAAGATAGCAAATGAAGTGAGAAAAAATGGTGGAATTTCATTTTTCTGAATATGTTAGTAAGATTGGTTTATTGATTAGTATATGATTCTAAACAATTGTCATGCTAAACAAGGGTCATGTTAGTGCTAAAATAAGTCATGACAGTGCTAAAAAAGACCATAACAATGCTAAAATAAGTCATGACAATGTTAGTGCTAAAATAAGTCATGACAGTGCTAAAAAAAGGCCATGACAACGCTAAAATAGGAATCCAAATATAATTAATTTGTTTGATGACAATGTTAAAAGGCCATGACAATGCTAAAAAAAGAGCTAAACAAGGGTCATGTTAGTGCTAAAATAAGTCATAACAGTGCTAAAATAAGTCATGACAGTGCTAAAATATTATGTTTACAAATCAACTTATCACGATCGCTAAGTTGTCGTGATTTGATCTATATTATTGTATCTCATTCAAAATTATCAAGTGTAGCACCTTTTTTTTGCATTATTTCAAGTACAATTACCTTTTTTTTTATTGCATTCATCACGCTTGAGAAAATTAAATGTCGTAAATACTATATTGAAATAAATAAAAGACAAGCAAATTAAAGAGCAATAAATTATACATACAAATTAAAGTTTCTGTTTAACAAGTACTCGCAAAATATTTCAGAACTCAAATCTAAACCCAATTTTTTTTAAGATCGTAGAATTGGAAAAAAAAAATCAAAATCCAATCGCAAAAAGTTGCAAAACTCAAACCGAAACCCAATGTGGCAATGTCCAATCTTTTTTTTTTTTGCAGATCCCAATGTCTTCATGATGATGATATATGTATAACGACGACAGAGGGTGGCTAGACACGAAAGGGAGTTGACGGCAAAATTGTACTTCGCAAAAAGAAAGTTGGTTTAGGAGTTTCTTGTCATGCTAAACAAGGGTCATGTTAGTGCTAAAATAAGTCATGACAGTGCTAAAATAGGGAATGACAATGCTAAAACCCTAAATTGAAAAATACACGTGTGAATCACATATACATTGAAATTTTCGATTTTACCCTTACTAAGATTCAGAGGCAGCGAAGTTGGACGTTATTACAATTATGACACCGCGATTTTTTTAATTTTGGAACAGATCATGGCCGTCCAAATAGGTAAAATTGTGGCTGAGATTGGTTCTCGGTTCTCACATGGGGTATGGTTCCTTCTAGAACCCAACCCTATATATATATATATATATATATATATATATATATATAGAGAGAGAGAGAGAGAGAGAGAGAGAGAGAGAAAGTTGATGCTTTGTAAATAGGTATCTTTAGTGTATATTAAAGATTATTTGAAACGTTTAAGTTAATTAGATACACGGATAAGATTTTTTTAAGAGATAACTAACATCATGTATACTCATTTTATCATATTTATGTTGAATTTCACCAACTGTATTTTCTAACATATATTAAAAAATTGTCATCCTCATTTTTTAATTTACAAAATTGTCACCGTCATTTTTCAATTTAGAACTTTATAACATCGTAGTGCTTGTTTAAACATCTATATGTTGAATTTTACCATCGCATTTTCAAAAATTATTTACAAAATTACCACTACATCCATTTCAATTCATTGAATAGTTGATATTTATCCATAATTTACACGCGCACGCACACACATATACGTAATACATAATTGATAATTAACAACAAAGCAAAACATATTACGTAAGTTTTCACACTAATTATTAGTACACATTTGAAAACAAACCTTACATATATTTATTTGTACAGGGCCGGTCCTTACATTTTGGAGGTCCTAAAAAAATGAATAAAAGGACCTACTTTTTTTAGGATCAATTGTCTTAAAAATCATGCACCTTGACCACAATTGCAAATTTAATATGAACTTTAAAAGTAACTAATTAAAACAATAACTTTAAGCTTGTGTATTATTTGACATCCTCAATTTTTTGTACAACCGATCCCATCGTGGTTCAACCAATTCAAATTTTGAAAAAATAAGGATGTCAAAGCAGCAGGATTTCACACTCGAATCAATGAGAAAAAAATTAGGAATTGTTAAATCCAGCCGAACCGACATCATTTTTAAAAAATTGATTGTCGAATTATGATGGATTGAAAGAGACGAGCAAGTTGGTGGTTGAATCGGAGATCAATTTATTTTACAAAAAAAAGGGATCTTGAATAACACCCAAGTTAAAAGTTGGTATTTTAATGTAACACTACGTCCCAAAATAAATTTATGAATTACTTCAATCATATAGGAAACATGTGTTGTTTATAGGGTGCTTTGAAATGGTTTTTGAAAATTCCAAACATAGAGCATACGACTCCCAAAGTTGGCTTAATTCTATTCTTAAAATCATGTTGTCCTCTAAATCTTTCTCGATCACATACCTTATTCCTCGTGACGAGACATTTCCATGAGTCTTTTTCATTCGTCATTTGGACATTTATTTAATCTTATGTGTCCTAATTATTGAAAGACCATTTTTTTCATCATTAAAAAGTCTTCCGATTTATGTTTAACTCCGAAATTGATTTCGTCTTTGACTAGGAGTCACAAATACTTTCATAATTGAGTGGTCTTTCATTTCATTAAAAATGGTGTTTGTTTGACTTTCCCACAAAATTTGTTTCTGAAAGAGTAGCACATGTCGCATCAATTAGATTGGTCATTTATACTCGTTTTATTATTTATTGTAAATAAATTCTTAATGGATTCTACTATATCAAGGCATTTTATTTATCTTACGTGTTGATTATATATGTATGTGATAAAATCCATAGATCTTAATAAGTCATGAAATATGATCATGCATATGATGATGATTATGGAATGTTTCTTATACTTAGATCTTAAATTAGTTCCGAATTATATAACTGATCAAGATGAAATATTGGACAGTTTAATTCGCACGTATGATACACACTCATAAGATGAGGATGTCAAGTTTCATTGACATTAACGTGGTAACGTAAATGTATATACGTGGGTGCTTGTTGGAGACCAAGTTCACTGAACAAACCCATTAGAAATTCTTAAATGGAATTTATCGAATATATGAATTTCTAAATTATAATAGTACACGGTTAGTCCTTTGACTTGAGACACCATAGTAATCTTGTATTAATTATATCTCATTTTGATATAGTTTCTGATTGTATGGCAATCGTAAAGAGATTATGTTGTGTGGGGATAGGCCCAACTGTGTATTATATTGGGCTGATTATTTGCTGACCCGTATCTGGTGGCAACTCGACCCAGTTGAAGCAAGACCCGACCCAACACTGTTGTAACCCTACTTATGACCCACGGTTGTTTAACTCACACACACTGATTCATTCTACTGTGTGTTCTAGAGAGCTCTTCTTCTTCTTCGAGGGAAATCTGTGAGATTGTGAGATCTTGTGTAGTTTTTGTTCTTCTCTTGATTTCTGTATGTGTTAGGGTTCCTAGATTCACTATCTTTGTAGATCAACTGTGATGTTTGGTTAGGGTTCTTGTAACCTGGGTTGTTGAAGGTCCCAGATTTAGGGTTCATTTTCTCCTTCTCGCTCCGGTAGTCTGTGCTTGATATTGCTTGTACATTTCAGCCTTTTCCTTTATGGAAACAAGTCTGAGCCAAAATCTCTATAAAGTTCTTGGGCCAAAAACGTTGTAATTAGGGAATGGCTTCTTTGACAATCTACTCGATACCCAACATGTTGGATGTTATATTAATTAGTATGGGATTAATGGAGTGGTTAATAAAGGATCTATTACTCGATTGTCATGAGAATCTTTCAATTAATTTTATGATTCATGATTCAGAAGACCTTAGCCAATGCGTGATGAATATTGATTCATTAATGAATTGATAGAATGGAAATGAAAATGAAAATGTTACTATTGGATTGATTGAGTTGTTCATATTATTCCATAACTCAATATCCAATCGGAAGATTAGATAATAGAAGGATCGTACGTGTGTAACGATTTGTAATTAAATAGGTTTACTAGCTATTTCACCTAGTGCTAGGTGATCATGCTACTTGCTAGATGTTCCCATGATTTGTACGTTCTCGAAATTAAAGAGTTAATTTCGAGTATATTAATTTATTGGATAAATTAATAGAATAATATTTTATTCACTAAGTTGTAAATGTTACAAGCCTACTACTAGTACTAATTGTTCACCTAAGAGGGTTACACAAATAGATTGGAATTGTATCAATTGTTAAATTCAATTAATTAATGATGTTAATTAATTGAGTCTATTTTTTATTTAATTAGATAAATCAAATATTCAATTAAAATGTTTAATTGGAAATAATATGATTGAAAGTCTAATTCAAAATATTGGTTAAATTAATTGAATTAATTTAATAAAGATATAAATTTAATTAGATTAAATTATATTGTGCAAAAACGTTAATTCTAATTATGGATTATAAATCCTAATTATGAAGAGGATTAAAGTTGGTCTTTAATGGAATGAGAGAGAAAGAATAATTTTTGACCTACATATTAATGTTGAAGAGGTAGCCGCTGATCATTTGGTTTTTTGGAGAAATATTACAATTGATATTGTTCTTCTTCTCTCTCAAAATCGTCTTCTTCTTTTCACTGTTTTTAGCACGAGACAGACACTTCGTATATCGATTACTAGCGAAATAGATATACGTGATACACTCCAATCATATGGACCTAACAGAGGAGAGACATTTGGATCTCTACGAGTACACGGGCAATTGATTGCTACACATCCATCATCAACCATATTACGAAAAGGTGTGTGTATATATTTATATATAAAATGATTGGATCATTTTATATTACATCTTATTAACGTGAATCCGACGATACGTATCTTGTGAAATAATTGTTATTTCATATTTTATAAATTTTTTATTTTCCGCTACGTTTACGTATCCGATCCCAATAATTTCATGACAAGAGCCCAACATCATAAACCAATTTGAAGCCTGATTTCAGTCCGAACTTGAACTGGCCCTGCCCACCAACCTAATGCACAAAATTCTTGCATGGTATACATGTGTGATGATGTCGTACAAGTGTTGGAATTGAGGTAAAGACAGATACTTTTTAACCATTCCCCCATTGTAGTCATCTCTGCCAACTCCTCTCTCCCCCTCTCAACAGCAGCAATTTCCATGAAGCTTTTGACAATGAAATCATTTGAGAAAAATTCTAAAATTTTATACACACCTCCCTATTTCATAGTAGAAGAAAAGTCATTAAGGAGTCAATCCTATCTGGTCCCCAAAAATCAGAGAAATCAGGCCAAGAATAGTAGCAGTGTCGTCAATCCTCGAGGTGTGTTGCAGCCCCTTTGTGACATTTTTTTCCACGGATCCAGCCATTACCTTTTCGTGAGATCTACATCAATATAAACTTCACTCTTCAAGGTTTCCAGAACAGGTCTCAAATTGTCAATATGAGATCGTTTGGTCTATCAAAATTACATCGCAAGTCGACACGTCAAATCTGCCGCAGAAATTATTGTGTTGTGAGTGCAACTTCAAAGGACGTTTCCCGTCGTTCCCTCCATTGTATGAACATGATTTTTGGTTTATAAAAACTTCTCATTGCAGTCTTTCAATCCCTTGAGTCCGATCAAAGATCATACATAATTTGATTCTCCGAATCCGAGCTATAATTTTCACAAAAACCACACTCTTTTTTGGCAGATTTCATCTAGAGGTGCCCACGGTTCCGGTTTGTAACCGGCGGTTACACGGTTCCGGATGGCCGGAACCGGAACCGCACCGTGCTCCCACGGTTGCCGGTTACGATTTTGTAACCGGAACCGCCGATTTTGAGCAACGGCGGTTTTCACCGGTTACCGGTGGTCAACCGGTTAACCGTCGGTTTTCGGTTTTTTTTATTCCGAACTTGAATTGACGATTGGACGAACTACTACTAAGTACTAAATCGATTAAATTACTAATTTACAAGTTAAAAACTAAGAAGTATGACAAAACACAAGTTTATTTGAATTTTGATATTATTATATAACTTTATAATTTATATATTATAATTTACAAGTTATAACTTACAAGTTACAAAAATATTGATAAATGAGAAGACAATTTAATTTATCAAATTACAAATTGTAAATTAATCAAACTATGAAAATATGAAATTACAATTTACAAATTTACAAATTACAAATTACAAGTTACAAAATACAAATTGTAAATTAATCAAACTATGAAAATATGAAATTACAATTTACAAATTTACAAATTACAAATAACAAGTTACAAATTGTAAATTAATCAAACTATGAAAATATGAAATTACAATTTACAAATTACAAATTACAAATTACAAGTTACAAATTGTAAATTAATCAAACTATGAAAATATTAAATTACAATTTACAATTTACAAATTACAAGTTACAAATTGTAAATTAATCAAACTATGAAAATATGAAATTACAATTTACAAATTACAAATTACAAGTTACAAACTTACAATTTAACACTAAATTACAATTTACAAATTAGAATTAACATTTAACAATTTGAGCTAATTTAGAATTTAGGAATTAGGGGGGAAAAAGAAATAATTGAAATTTGGGCTTGCAATTCATATAAAGCTGCCTACGTATCCCTTACCTTGGAATTAAAGCCCTCGTAGTTCATTTTACCTTTTTTCCTTGGCGAGTCTAGAATTCGAAGTCGTCGTCCCAATCATATCCGGTTTGGCTCCCTCCTTCGGCTTCAATCTCCGAGCCAACTTCAATGAGCGGGCCATCCATCAAGTCGTCCCAACAGTTCTCTTGCTCTCTTAGGTCGGCTTTGGACTCGTCCTTCAACATCATTTGAGCTTCGAGGTGATCCGGTGTCAAATTTGATCTCCGTTCATCCAACATGTAACCGGATTCACTGAAAGCTTGCTCGACCGCAACCGTTGATGCCGGGACTCCAAAAATCTCCCTTGCCATAATTGCAAGCAAATGATACCGCTCTTGATTTCGGGACCACCACTTGAGAACATCAAAATTGTTGGAACCTGTATTTTCATCATCGGGGGGCACAATAGGGTCTTGCAAATACATATCTAATTCATTTTGACTACGCCTAGTATTTTCTCTACTTTGGAAAAAAATTTGGAATTCTTGTAAAGCACTACCACGTGAAGATGAAGTATTGAATCCTAACGAAAAAGAACTACTAGAACTTGAAGAATGACTCATTGGACGAGTTATACTATCACTATATTTTAACTCATATTCTCTATAAAGTGAATGTATAGACTCATAAATTTCTGTTTTAATTTCTTCAGCAGGTGACACATATATATCGGGATCGGAACCTGTAAAACTCATAGTAGATAAAAACTTGTAATACATGTCAATCATATCATTAGTAGCACTAAGTTTAAAAGTAGGATTCAATATTTTTGCAACCAAAAAAATATTAGGCACATGATCAAAATATTTAAGCCATTTTTTTACCATGGCTAGAATCATCTTTTGCAAATCGGGTTTATGACTACAAGCATTAAATTTTGTAGCAATTAAACAACAATGATACATAAATTTGCAAACAGTAGGGTAATACAAACCGGATAAATCTTTTGTTGCATATTGAAAAACTTGTAGAAGCTCCATTAATTCAATACAATCATCCCAATATGAAGATAATAAAATAAATGATTCAATATGCGTAGCAAAAAAAGAACATTATAATTCACGATATTCCAAAGTTGCAGAAAGCATTTCATAAGTAGAGTTCCACCTATTAGGCACATCTAAGTTAAAAATTTTAGGATGCACACCAGCTTCCCTACAAAATTTTTCCCACCTACGTCTAACTCTAACTCTGCCATGAATATAATCAACAGCATCACGAATAGGTTGCGTTGAGTTATTTAATATTCTAAGTCCATCTTGAACACATAAATTTAAAATATGAGCAATACATCGAGTATGAAAATATTTACCATGCAAGGTTGGTTTACATGCTTGAATTAATCCTCTAATACTAGCCGTATTAGCACTCGCATTATCAAAACCAATAGAAAAAATTTTATCAAGCATTTTAAAATGATTGCAAATTTTAATAATAGCCTTAGCAATATTAACAACACTATGTTGACAGTTAAATCTACGAAAAGTAATTAAATGTTTATTTAAATTCCATGAATAATCAATCCAATGCAATGTAACAGCAATATAATGACGACAGATGAATTTATCAGACCAAATATCAGAACAAATAGCAACCCTATAAGGAATTTTACTAACAACACTTTTCAATTTCGACTTATATCTTATATACAATCTTTCAAGGGTCCTAGTCATAGTCATTCTAGGTATTCTTTGAGCACCAGGATTATAAGCAACTTTCATAAGACGTTCAAAATTCATGCTATCGACAAATTGAAGTACTAAAGATTCTTCACAAATAAAATAACACATTTGTTCCCTAGCAACTAGAAGGTCAAACCTAAAGAGTTGAGATGAGTACGGCGTACCTTCACCTTGGCTTTCGACATTTTGACTGCTTACCGGTTGGAATTTGAGTTGCGATTGAGCTTGAGCACGCCCAAGTTCGACTTGATGATTGTTGGTGATGTGTGACCAGTACGTCCCATAGCCTCCTCCGGTGCGAAATTTGTATTGCTTCGGACAATAGTTGCAATACAAATCAAACACACCCGGTTCATTCTTTCTTGCCACCTTTCGGAAATGAATAGTGAAGAGAGCGGATTTTAGTGCCATATTTCTTGTTGGAATGGCCTCCGCCTCCTTCGTGTCGAGATCAATGGATGGATTTCCGCTGAAAGCACGAGATTCTTGAGATCGTTGTAATTCTTCACATTGGATCCATCTTGCCACTTCTTCGTCAATTTCCATTTGAGTAGTAGGATTGTTGTAAAAACCGCCACCACTTGGATCATGGTAGAAACCGCCACCACTTGGATCATTGTAGAAACCGCTATCAGCTCCGCCATAGGGATTCACATATTCTTCAGGTTGTTGTTGTTGAAATTGAGGCGACGTCGTATCAGCATCATCAGAAATATGTACTCCAGAATGAGTACGACGACGACGACGTGGAGCTTCGAAACTATCAACAATAGCTTTGCCTTTACCCTTATCGGCTCGGCTACCTTGGCTAGACATGATGATTAGGGATGATAGAAAATGAGTAGAAATGAAGAGATCGAGATTATGAGAGTTGAGAGAGTTGAGACTTGAGAACTTGAGATTGAGGATTGAGAGTGGAGAGAGTAACTTCATAAGATTGTAACTTGTAAGAAAACTTGAATAAGAAAATGATATTGCTAGAATAGAGAGAATTAGAGAATAGAGAGAGAGATTGAGAGTTTGGTGTGAGTGAAAATGGTGGAGGAGATGGGGTATTTATAGGTGAAAATTAGGGAATGGGTAGATTGTCGAGAATCAACCTTTTTAGATAGCCGATCTGCCTCCTAGAATTCAGGAGATACGGTTAGACTTACCATGTATAGCTTCTCATTCCTTCAGCGGCTAGAGTGCACTACTCCTGCCTCAGCTGGTATTATTGACCTTGTGCCCAGTCTCCCCTCCTTCTGTAATTATCTTGGAATTGGTGTGGGCATGATCACGAACTTTTCCTTCAGCACTGCTGGAATGGTGGACATTTCTGCCAGGCTCGAGAGAGAGTTTTCTGCTGAGAAGCCGTTGCCCATCTTGGTATCATTTGGCATCCAAATACCCTTTAGAGGTGATTCTGCAACCTCTTGTCTCCTTGTGCCCAAATTGGCTCTTTCCGACTAAAAAAAGAGAAAACCAAAGGACAAAAGAACGAGGAAAAAAAATACAAAAACACAAGAGAAATTGGACTTGTCATGGTCAAGTCTCAACTAAAGATTGATATTCTCATTATTTGCAGTGCAAGTTTGGTCTATTCAACAGATAAACGTCAAAAACGCCTTCCTCAATGGTGATCTTGAAGAGACACTCTATAAGCCTCAATCAAAGGGATTTTAAAATTCCACACCCTCATTATGCGTGTAAGATTACCAAAGCTCTTCATGAGCTTCGTTAAGCTCCCTGAGCATGGTATGATAAACTTCGTTCATCTCTTCTTCAATTGGGATTCTAGCGATCTACTTCTGATTTTCTCTCTTTTATAAAAAAACCCAATGCTTCTCTTCTTCTTATTCTCATATATGTAATAATATATTAATTATGGGGGATAACTCTGATGAAGTTTTATAAATTATTACTCATCTACATGGTAAGTTTGCATTGAAAACTTCAGGTGAAGTCAGCTACTTCTTGAGGATTGAAGTTTAGAAACGTGCATCTTGCTATGAGTTGAGCCAATCCAACTACATTTTCAACTTACTTGAGAAAAACAACATGACTAATTGCAAATTGAGTCCTACTTCAATGAATCTATCTACCAAGCTATCCAAAATTGATGGGGTTGAATTTGATAACCCAACGCTTTACAGAGGTACTATGGGCGCCTTGCAATATCTCACACTTACAAGACCAAATATCGTCTTCTCTGTGAACAAATTGAGTCAATTTCTACAGGCACCAACTGATGATCATTGGGCAACATATAAGCATCTTTTACGCCACCTTAAAGAAACACACTCATTGTCTCTCTCTTTTATTTTTACTTCTTCAAACCAATTTAAGGAGTTTTCTGATACCGATTGGGCTAGATTTATTGATGATCGACGCTCAATCGGAGGTCATTATGTCTTTCTGTGATCTATCTCCTAGTTTGAAGTTCAAAAAAGTAGGAAGTTGTCTCTCACAGCAGTACGGAATCAAAGTATCAATCTCTTGTTAACGCAGCTACTAACATTATTTGGTTACATTCTTTGTATTTGGAGTTCGAGCTTCCATTTTGCAAAACTTCCAAATTATGGTGTGATAATAATAGTGCCATTACACTGGCGTCAAATCCAGTTTTCCATGCTCGCATCAAACACATAGAGGTTGACGTTCACTTTGTTCGAGAAGAGATTCAAGATAACACTTTGTGTTGGTCCCGATGCGAGTCAGAATTAATTTAGAGGGGGGGGGGGTGAATAAACTGATCACAAAACTGAACTTAGATGCGGAATATTCAGGGCCCGTTTTGACTCGTAATAATATCCGTGCTATGTAGAGATCAGTTGAGAAGATCTGCTAGCTCGGAGTGTTGTGTGTGCTTATAGTGTGCAATTAAAAACATGCAACTGAACTAAAAATTAAAGTAGAGCACACAAGCAATTTATAGATGTTCGAAGCTCAACTTGTACGTCCTCTCTTCCTTCCGCATAAGGGTAATTCACTATGCAAGTGTAAAGTTTCTTTATTACAGTTACATAGTGAAGACAATTGCTGTCCCGGAAACTGCACACTCAACTTCCTCAGCCGATAGGTTGACAACTCACACTTGCGATCTCCAACTGCTCGCTGGAGAGATAAGGTGATATTGCCCATATTTTCATGATTTTAGATCTCGCTCGATCTTCCAGAGTACAGTTTTGAAACTGGTATCAATTGGGTTGCTTCTTTGCACGTCTGCGTCTGAGCTGAGGTAGTTGATCACTGAAGCGCGGTGACTGAGAGAATAGCTCTGGCTGGAAATCTTCAACAGCTAGCTCGAAGAGCATTAAAGCTCATTCTTATCAGTTGGAACTTTTGATTCTTCTGAGTTTTTTTAGCGTGTGGCTTTAGTGCTTTGGCGAACGTCTTCGCGGAAAGACTTAACTAAAGTGCTCTCCAAAATTCTCAAAAGTCTCACGGTTTTTTCTGGGGTAGCTCACCTTTTAAAGATGAGTGAGTGGTGACTGCTGGTGATCACTGTTTAATCATAAATGATAAAGCCAGTTGCAAGGCTTTCATTTAATGGGGCCGTTGAGTTGTCTTTGCTCTTTTAACGAGCTTTTGCTCTAAGATCTCGGTTGTATTAACTTCAAGATCTTCTTTGGCTTATCTAAATTTCAGTTACGGCTCATATCTTTGATCTTCAGTTCTGAGCTTTGTCTGGCAGCTGGAATCTTCAGTTTCTTTGTCTGTCAGTTCTGCGTGTCCCTTGGCAGTTTGGAAAGCTTCAGTTGAGATCATCTTCAGCTGACATTTCTGGGCTTGGGCTTGATGCCTTCTGAGCTCCAGTTGGCTTTGCTTCAGCTGCCAGTTCTGAGCTAAGGTTTGATACATTCTGAGCTTCAGTTTGGTCTTCTTCAGCTGGCAGTTCTGGGCTAAGGTTTGATACCTTCTGAGCTCCAATTTGCTTTGCTTCAGCTGACAGTTTGAACCAGTGTTCTCTAGCTAGTATTTTGGACTTGTGTCCCTTCAGCTTGAACTTTTCATGGACTGGTCTTTAGTTCTGTTGCTGGCGTTTTATCAGTTGGACTTCAAAACTGATGCGTCTTCAGCTGGTGTCCTTCGAACTGGTGCTTCATCAGCTGGAACTTCATTCTTCAGTTGGTATCCTTTGAGCTGGCATTTTCCTTCAGCTTGTACCTTGGTCTTCTCTTCAGTTGGTATGTTCCTTCAACTGGAATATCCTGAGCTGGTATTTCCTTCAACATGGATCTTAGACTGGTACATTTCTTCAGCTGGTATATCTTGAGCTGATATTTTCTTCAGCTCGAAATCATCCTCTCTTCGGCTGGCAGTCTTCTTCAGTTGATATCATCCTGAGCTGGCATGTTCATCAGTTCAAAATGATGTGCTCTTCAACTGGTATTTCTTCAGTCGGGAATGATCTAGAACTGGTATGTCCTTCAGTTCTTCTCTTTCAGCTGGTATTTCCTTCAGCTGGGATCTTCCTTTGACTGAAACATTTCTTCAGCCGGTATTGGACTAAAACTAGTATGTCCTTCAGTTCTCTTCAACTGGCACATCTCTTCAGGTGGTAGTGGTCTAGAACTGGCATGTACTTCAGTTCTCTTCAGCTGGAACATCTCTTCAGCTGGTGGTAGCCTAGAACCGATATGTCCTTCAGTTCTCTTCAGCTGGTGGCAGCCTAGAACTGGTATGTTATTTAGTTCTCTTCAGTTGGAACATCTCTTCAGCTAGTGACGACCTAAAACTGGTATGTCATTCAGTTCTCTTCAGCTAGAACATCTCTTCAGCTGGTGGTGTCCTAGAATTGGTATGGCCTTCAGTTCTCTTCAGCTGGAACATTTCTTCAGCTGGTGGCGACCTAGAACTGGTATGTCCATCAGTTCATCACTTCAGCTAGAACATCTTCTTCAGCTGTTATTAGCCTTGAACTGGTATTGTCCATCCGTTCATCACTTCAGTTGGAACATCTTCTTCAGCTGGTATTGGCCTTAAACTGGTATTGTCCATCAGTTCATCACTGTAGACTGGTGGTAATCGGTACTTTCTCTTACTGGTACCTGCAACTTCCAGTTTGCCTTGCTAATTGTTCTAGCAAGCTACAATCTTCTTCTTTTTCTCTCTATTATTCTCTCTTTTCTTTTCACATGGATTGATCATTTCTTTTGGCTTTAACAGCTTGACTTTTTATGATCATCCTTAGTTTTTTGCTTGATTTCTTTTTAGTTTTTTCAAGGCTCTTTACATATTTTGACATATTTTGACATCTCATCAAAACCCCTTGTAAGAAAAACCTTGATAGTTTTTCGTAACAATTTCTCCCTTTTTGATGATGTCCAAAACATGGTAAAATTGAGCAATGATGGAAGAACTGATTATGAAATTTTTGAGATGTGTAACAAGGACTCAATCAAGCAAGAAAACTTGTAGCTAAGAAACTGCTTATGTAAACTGATTAGATATCTTTCAATCTACGACAGTTTGTTTTTTTTTTTTTTAGTTTCTAGCTCTTCAGCTGATGCGCTTCTTCAGCTGGTATCTCATCTCCTTCTTCACCTATTCCACCAATTGCTAGGCTCTTCTCTTTCTTTGGCACTAACATTTCTCCATATTTCTCCCCAGACTTCCCACTGAGATAGATGTCTCTCATCCCTGGCAGCATATCCCCGGACAGCTCCCCAATCTTCTCCCTAGGGCTGATGTCTCTCTTCTCGAGCAGTTCCTACATTCCTCACTACTTCTCTCTGAGGCTGTACTTTCCCTTAAAACTACGAGGGTTCCCTTTGAATCTCATCCCAAAGACTCAAAAACTGTCTTCCATCATTTTTCTCCTCAATTTCTTCAATCTCTTTCCCCCTTTTGGCATCATCCAAAAAGGTGTGGATATGTAGATCGAAGGATGGAATGGGAACATATGGTAATAAGCTGAATGTGGTAGCTAAGTTACCTTCAAATAAGGAAGGGAATGGCTGTTCTCTTGGTGGTGAGGGTAGCCAGTTGGATGCTTCTTCAGTTGGCATGAGCTGCCGTAGATCTGGAAGTAGAGGCTAAACTTGATGTTCAGTTGACGTCATAACCAACCTTGGGAGGAGTTCTTCAGTTGGAGGTGGGTGGTTGAACTTCATAGGCGTGGAGGATGAGTTAGATGGCTCTGTAAACGGCAGTGGAGCTGTGGCAGGTACTTTATTTCATATTTTGTTGATCATTGAATCCATAATCTCTAGGAGAGTGGGAGTGGCCGTTGATGGATGATTCATCCAGTTTCTACTCCAATGTCCTTGACTCCAGAAAAATCGTCCCTTCCTGTCGAGCAGTGTAAACATAACTGCTTCATCAATGTGATATCTC
Organism: Perilla frutescens; assembly: GCA_026008535.1. NCBI lineage: Eukaryota > Viridiplantae > Streptophyta > Magnoliopsida > Lamiales > Lamiaceae > Perilla > Perilla frutescens. The sequence continues at coordinate 43,268,781 of BRKX01000001.1, forward strand.
CAGAGTGACCATCTGAGATATCTCCTCAGTTGATTGAAGAGATCAGAGTTGTAACTCTTGATAAGCTGAAAACTGCTGAGCAGATCAGTGAGAGTGTTGTTGAAGCTTTCTTTAACTCTATCCATGTAGTTGGTTTCAGCTGGTGTAGACTCAGCTGGCGCAGTTGATTCTGATGTCATATCTTCATCTGACATGAGCTGCTTTCCTCGACTATTTGAAGTCGGTTCAGTCGGAGTGGAGGGGCCTTCTTCTGCAGTGCGCTGCCTCCTTAATCGCTTGCCAAAAGGTTTGAGATTCTTTCTCCTTTTGACGAAGATTGTGGGGAGATAATCTCTCCTGTCCAGTAACTCGCCTCTCTGGTGGAGAAATTAGATCTAATCACTGATGATCATGCTGATCCTGTTGAGAAACCCCAATTTCTCTGTGAATGTTCTAGTTTGATGGTCAAACTTGACTCTGCGAACATTTTGGTGCAGTTGTGATAGCACATACGATGTCTAATCAACGCTGCATCGGTTGTAAATGAGTGCCATCAGATGAGCATTGCCGGCACTGAAGCGAGTATAATCTAGATTACCTCTCAAGCAGTGGATGACTATATCTTGGAGTTGGATGAACTCTAGCCGAAGACTGTCTTTCAGTCTGTGAGAGTAGTCATTATGCTCAACTTCTGGTTTTGTCCATTGACGCCACAATTCTGCATGGTTTGGCATGACTATTGCGTCTGTTTGTTCACCTGTTCTAGGAAGATGGAGTGATTCCATCACAACTTTCTTGGTAATCATGATCGGATGTCCCTTGACTGATGAGATGATGTTGCCATCTTCTACGATGTCGGAGATGACATAGAACTCGGCAACTGCCTCAGTAAAGCATCGTCCAAATCTTGGACCTCTTGTAAGAAACTGAAAGAGTCCAGTTTCCTCCACTGTTAAGATTGAGCGATGGAATAATTCAGGCTTAAGTCTCTCCATCATGTTATCCAGTTCTATGAACTTGTCTCTTTTGAGATTGAGAGCAAGTCTGGCTGGGTCGATGTACTGAGCGGACAATTCTATTCTTCAAGAGAATGTTTGATAGAGATTAAATGGAGTAGAGAGAAAGATGCAAAGCAAATGCAGAGAGAGTTTGAGATTGATATGTGATCTTGGATCAATATTTTCTTGGCATTTAAAGAAGCTTTGTATGCATGTACTTCGAATTGCACTAGAGTACGCATCAGCTGATCAGTTTAAATGGATTTGACTGATGTTCAGCTGGCATAAATGAGATGAGCATCTCAGCCGTCAATAAGTTTGGTTTAAATTTTAGATCAGCGGTTGAGATTTCATCCATTTGGAAATAGGGTAGTTGCCATAAATAGCAAATATTTTGTGCAGGATTTTGCTATTTATATCTCTCAGGCTATCAACTCACTTTCCACTTTAGCGATTGATTTTGCTCAGTAGCATTAAAAGCTTGCTATCTTGACAGATCTCCCATTTGAAAATAATGCCCGTTAGATCACGATGGTATTAATGTTATAGAGGAATAAGTTTAAAGAATTAACCATTTAAAACTTATCATTGGTAGTTGGGCTACCCCGTCCAACTGATGACCTTTTGATGAACTGACGATGTGGAAACTGATCGATCAGTTCTAGTCATATCTCTTTCTTGGCCCTTGGAACTGATTCATCACTGAACTGATGAGATCAGTTGTTGAACTACTAGATCATATCTCAGTCAGTTTTCTCTTCTTGATGGGCCGAACTGGATGCTCTTCACTACTCTCGTCAGGGTAATTTAACCTCTTCGTCTTGGAGACGGATCCAGTTCCTTCAGCAGGCTTCACTGGCCTTGCTTTCTTCACGAATTGACTCCGATGCTTAGCTTTAGCTGATGTGACCCTTCGCCTTCTGTTCAAGTTCCTTCTTGAGGATGACTTATACTGAACTTCCTACAGATTCAGTTGGGCGGCTGTCTTGTAGCTTGAAGCAATCAGTGGGGTGACATATATCTTTAATAAGAGATTGGATGATGTGGCAGTGTCTTCATCATCACACGGTTGACTCACTACAACTGGAGTGAGAGGTAGCTCTCGCTGCTCCTGTTCAGTTGCAGGTTCAGTTGGTCGATTGGGCTCAGCTAACTGATTTGGCAGAGTTCCAAAATTCAATTTTCTGCGGGCAGGGCTAATTGTGCAGATCTCTTGCTGCTTTGCTCCTGCTTCTTCTTGAACCTTGATGTCACTTCCCAATTCGGCAAGTAGGGCAGTTGGAGGAATTTTCTTGGTCAATCTATGACTCATAATCCTCTGTACTTGCACAATAGTTGGAGGGAATGTATTTGCAGACCCTATCCATTTCAAACTCCAAACTTCTTCTCTTTGCCAAAAACTCATGCCATGAAAAGCAGTGATTAAGAAATAAGACTGGATGGACATTGAGTGTTTCTAGTTATACCAGTAGAAGTACCAGTTCAGAAACTTAAAAAGCTCTTGATCTTGCTTGGCCACAAATGCAAATTGAGTAAGAAGTAAATTGGTTACCTCTTTTTGTGCATTCTTGGCTGCATATTCACCACTATAGAAAGTGCGAATATCTTCTTCCATCAATTGGAGAGGGGAACAAGTTTTCCTGAAGTAGTTAGCTCCATAATTTGAGTGAGGAATTCCGATGAGTGGAATAAGCTCATCTGGATCGGAACAGTCTTAGAAGTCCGCTGTTGATCCATTCTTGGAGACTGATGAAGGGATGGTTTTTAGCAGTTGAGGTACTTGAGGCTATGGCATTTGTATTGCCTTTTCCTAGCCTTTTCTTCTTGAGTGAGTGTAGATGAATGCTTCCTCTCTTGGGAATCCAGTCGGAGATGAGGACTGGTAATGCATCATCATTTGGCAGTTTCAAGATGTCTTCAATCATCTTGCTCATTCTAAGAACAAGTCCTACCATGGACTCAAACTTCCCTATTCTCTTTGAGTAGAAAGCCTTAAGAACTTGACGCTTGAGTTGTGAGAATACAAACTCTGCCCAGTTTGTCTCGCGTCCTTCAGCTAGGTGTATCATCACCTTGTACCTCTCCTGGGTAAGCAGGATTAGGCTTCCAATTGCTCCAAACATCATCTTGTTTGTGATGTGGATCAGAACTCCATACTCTGGTCTTAGATCAGTTTTGGCTGTGGAAAAACTGAATGCCTTTTTGCAGGTGGGGGTCTTCTACCTTCTCTAATATGGTTCAGTTGCTTCACTCAACGCTTGAACGGTTGCTCTTTCCCTTGGAAGTTGAAAAACTTTCGCAACTGTTCCTTCAGTTATCTTAATTGGTCGGCCTTGGATAACTGATGTAATCTCCTTGTCATCAGCACTGATTTGTGCTTGGAGAAGAAATTCACACCCGACTTTGTCTGAAGAATCTGGGTGGTGTTTCCAGGTAGTGACGAATCCCTGTCTTGTGAAGAGAAACAAGCAGGTTCTGGCCATTTGAATTTTGAAGAATATCCTGGAATTTCTTCCTTTCAAGGAATTTATCTCTCATCATTTGTTTCTTGAAAGAGCTGGAGGAACTAAGCAATTCTGCCATTGAAGAAAATTTGGCTAGAATTTTTGAGAGAGATGAGAGAGAGAGAGACTCTTTGAGTGAGATTGGGAAAATGAATATGTCTCTTCTCTTTTGCAAGGGAGAGGGGGACTAGATCTGAATTGATTTATGAGTAATGAATAGGTACTCATATATCTTTGAAATATTTGTGTCCCTTGCTTGTATTTGTTGTTTTAAATGCCTTTGTCAGATTTTCAACGGTAAGAATTCAAGTGGTTTTGCTGATGTGACATTTTATCAATAAAATAAATAGAGTTACAGAGCTTAATTACAAGAAGAACACTTAGAGGTTCTAATCAGCGAAGCTTGATCAGTCTCTAATCCTTCTTGTGCTTTGTCTTCTACCTTTTAGTAGGTGGCTCACCAGTTTCATCGTGGCTTAATGGTGTGGCTGTAACTTGTTGAGCATTCAATCGATCTTGCAGCTGTTGGATGAGCTCTGAGTGAAGCTTTAGTTGTTCATAAATGCTGCAAAACTACTCTTCGTGCTGATCTGTGCACTGAGCAATGGAGCTTTTTGGTTGCTCCTGGAGTTGTATTTCTGCAACTTTATTTTCATTGAAAATGAGACCTTCAAGTGGGAGTTCATCATCTTTCGACATAGCTTTATCTCCATCTTCTATTTTACTTAGCTCATCGCAGGGGATTGTCCTAGTGTGTTCATGATTTCCCAAGCTCAGTTTCACCATAGGTTTTCTCTGTTGGTGGCAGCACGATTTCTGATGTCTCACTACTACAAAAACAAGCTAGGACAACATAAGATTTATAGCGGTTTTCCAATAAAACTGTTGTAATTTAAAAATTTACAACGGTTTTGATGAAAATCGTTGACTATGTGTGTTTTTTATTTTAAATTTACAACACTTTTAAAAATTACGTTGTCTGATAACAATGGTTGTAATAAAACCGTTGTATCATAACAACGATTTTATAGAAAACGTTGTCTATGAGCGCATTTTTTTGAACAACACAACTACAACCGTTGTTATTGGACTGTTGAGAAAATATATTAATTTAATATTTAATAAAATTATGAAAATAGAAATTAAACCTAGTCGCCCAATTCAGAAAAAGAGCTTCCCTCTCATCGATTGGGTGGGCCGATGACTTCTCCAGCCCTGTGGCGGTCCCGCCCGGGACGGCGCTGCGGCTGAGCCTTCTGAAGCTGAAGGAAGAGGCTGGGGAGAGTGGGAAGAACGAGGTTTTGGGGGTGGTGAGAGGGATAAAGGATAAATTTGGGTTGATTGAGCAGCTGACGGTGGGGGAGAACTTCTCGCCGGCGAGGGCGAAGGGGTTTTCGATCGCATCGATAGCGTTGTTGAAGGGGGCGAAGGAGTTGGAAGCGTTGGGGGCAGAATCAGAGGTGGCGAATGTGGAGAAGGATAAGGTTAAGGAATTTCTTGATGAGGTGCTGGTACTCGATTATGCGCTGCCGACTTCTGTTCAAGCGGCTAGTCTTTAGCTAATCTTTCTTCATCTTCATCTTCAGAAATTAAACATAGTCTCTTCTTGTCTCAAATCTTCGAAGACCCTCCTGCTCTCCTTCCTCCCCTCTCTCCCGTCGCCCTCTTTCACCTGGTATATTCGAGTGTTTCCCTACAAAGCTTGAGCTTCTTTGCCCTCTCATCGCTTTTTATTGGCTAATCAATTCGAGTGTTTTTTTGCAAATTTCGAGCTTCGTCCACGCTCAGATATCGGTTTTCGGTAGACTCAATCAGCTGCAGCCGTCCTCACCACATCAGCTGCGGCGTAGTTCGCACTCCACTTGTCGTCCAGGTCAGCTATGCTTGTAGACACAAATATTTTTTATTTTTTTACATGTTGAGACCTCGTGTATGCTATGCTTGGTTTAGAATTGTTGTTGCAATGGGTAATTTTGGTAGTTTTGTTACTTGAATGTAGTGGGAGAATGCTTTCTCATCATGAATTGATGCTTGGTTTTGGTGTAAATCGTGGAACTGTGAGTTCCAAACTAAATCTCAGCCCATAGAATTGTGGTTTTAATTTATTGTATCATGTTTATTATTTCTATTGTTTGATTCGAGTTACTCTTTGCGAAATTGTTATGTGCTTCACTAATAATATGCTAACTACTCTTCTGACTAGCAATTTATGTTTAATGTTTGCAATTTGCAAAGCGTCATGTGATTTTGCATGTTATTTCAAATATTGTTCTTTGCTCGTGATCCATGAAAGATTAAAGCTGAAATATCAAAGATGATTTTGCTAACTCTGTGCTAATATTTTAAAGAGCATAAATTAGATTTATAGTTATTTGCTCCTTCAGAAACATAAAAAAGAAATGGTTAGAATTCTTAAGTTCATACATCAGTGTCAAATCTTGCAGCATTCTTTTTGCTTATGTATTGTGATGGTGTGCAGGCTCGTGTATGTGCAGGTTGATCCAACGCTTATCTTTTTGTATCTGCTTTTGGGTCTAGGATGAGGTTCTAATGGTCTAACTGCAGTAAAAAGTCCTCTGTTTTCATCTCCGTATCTTGTGATAGACTTAATTTTATGTTTTGGCAGATAGAACTTACGCTTTATGATCCAAAAGACTCTCTTACTGGAAAATTTGTGTCATGTGATCAAGATTTTTGCAAAGAGATTGGTGGAGGCTTAGCAGGTTGCAATGTTAATTCATCATGCTTGTACACTGAGTCTTATAGAGATGGGAGTAATTGTACAATCACTACTTTCCATTTTATATACCAACAATCTATGTCTCTTTCGACAGCTTGATTTAGTTTCAACTCAAACTTTGAATGTTCAAATGCAACATCCAATTACCATAAGCAAATTGTCTTTGTTCTTATGCTTAACTTTGGAAATTGGAAAAATAAAAAAAAACTTATTGTGTATAGAATTACCCATGTTGACTTACATCTAATTTTATTCTTTTCTTCTGGGACATTAGTTTTCCTGTTCTGAGTTTATTTAGCTTTGCTCTCAAGTGTGTGCGTTGCCTTAATAGTTAGCTTTACCTCCTGAGCTGAGTGTTCTTGAAGTTGTGATCTTTTTGCTTTGTACTTATATTTCTTGATTTGCAGTTTGAGCTTGCTGCATGCTATAAGTTGTAGTCTTGAGAGCCTTTGGTGTGGTTATATCATTGGGAGAGAGAGTAATTCGGACCCGAACTTCTGCTATCAGATTGGTAGTATTTAGTGCATCATCTTTGCCGTTAGCTAGTGGGAGATTGAAAAAATTTCCCTTGACATTTTGTGTTTGAAGATTTCTTAGATGATTAGTGCCGAACAGAATTGTTATCATCTCTGCCAGAATGGGTGGGCTTTGTTCAAGAAGGGCCACTGATGAGACTGCACTGGGTGGTGCACTTCCACATGTTAATGGCCCTTTAGTTACGGCCCTGGGATAGTGTAGCGCCCCAAACTACTCCGTTTGGCCACGTCACTTAACATACAATTTACTTACTTAATTTTATGCACTTATATTAAAATGAGCGGAAGCTTAGGTCAAAAAGTATGAATAGGCATGACGTCATAATTCTCAATGTAATTTTTTCACGAATTAGCATGCAATCTATCGAATCTACACTATCACAAAACATAGTATTTGACGGAAGCATTGTATCAGCCCACCCACCTTAATCATACAATTATCTAACCTATCAGGCTCATAGGTCTTGCACAACCCGCCCGTCTAACACCCTAAATTAACATACATATCATAGGGGTTCATTGACATAATTCGTACATAGAAGGCTCCAAGGTCGAACGACCCGCCTTTAAAATGTTTTGCATAATGTCAAGTTATATACATCATGACTACAAAATAGGGCTAGTCCCATCCCCAATAACCATCGATCATAAACAAAAGAGAGTGATCAATAAAATAATAATAATATGAGTAATTCAAAAGAAGAGCATGCAAAAATAAACACAAGCTTGTGGGGGTTCTCTTGTGTTCACAACGCTCCTACTCAGGCCTCGACTCCTCAACCTGAAATTCATTAAATGAATGGGGTGGGTATTTAACAACATACTCAGTGGGAAACACTGTAAACAGTTATAGCCAATTGCACAAGTGAAAATATAACATATGGATACTTCTTTTCTTTGTGGAGACTAGCCTCAACCCCGTAGGGTCTAAACATCATGATGTCCCCGTTAATGAACGTCTTTATCCCTGTAGGGATGTCCGCGGGCTTATTATCCTCCAGGGAGGACATTAACGAGTCTATTATCGATCCCGTAGGACCTCTTTGTCGACCCCAAAGGATCTCTTTGTCGACCCTGAAGGATCTCTGTTCTGCCCCGAAGGGTCTCATTCATACTTATACAATCAAAGCACAACAATAACTATAACTTTACACGTGTTCACAGTTTAGAGTTACCCCACCTTATGAAACACTTTCAAATCCTTTCAATCTTTGAAATACTTCCTTACCATGCACAAGTCGTCCACCTCGAACCCCAATACGTCACCAAGCACCTTTAAATTCCCTCTCTCATTTTAGATGTCGAGTTATTCAATTAAATCATAATTTGACAAAACACATGCTATACTTTGCTTTAAGGTCTTCATACATATCCATATACAAAATCATGGATATACAAACTCATAACATGATTTTGGACTCAAAATACACATTAGAACTCTTTGAAACATTTAATCGAACACGTTACGTGCACCCATTTAAGCCACAAGAACAAGACTCAATTTAAACCCTTTAAACCCAATATTTCAAATACAAGTACCTTCATCCTAAGGCTCTAACATACATGAAAATCAACTCCATACAATCATCATAACACCTCCAATCAACTATCAACATATTAAGGGGAAATTAGGGCAAAAATCATATCTTTAGCAACAATGAACCATAGGAATTCAATATAACTTCACATATAGCTTCAATGCAGTAAATAAACCATATTTTTAAGATATCAAAGCATGAGAATCATTAGAATCGAAAAACCCCAAATTTGGATGTAAACCCTAGGTTCGATTTAACACGAAATTGGTGTTTAATCACCAAAAGAAGAGGTATGGAGTTACCTTAGTTGATGGATGATGATAAGAGAATCATCTCCCAAAGCTTGAAGAACTCCTTGAGAGAATTTGGGAAGAAATCGTCCAAGTGATGAAGAAAATGAAGAGAAATAAGTGAAGTGTGGTATTTAAAGGTTGAAATTTCCGAAACAAGGCACGACCTAGGGGGGTCGCGTTTACAGGTCACGTTTGAGCCGAAGAAAAATGGCTCTCTGAAGCTGGTGACACGCGATCAAGATGTCGCGTTTCTCACTCGCGCTGCAGACCTCTCAGAATGCGACTCGAAGGGGGTCACGCTTTCCGGTCACACTCAGACTGTAGATTTTTTGAAAGAGCTTCGATTTGAGTACTCATGGGCCTCGTGGTTCCAACCGAGTCGAAAGTTATGACCTCCGGACGAAACCCTACCGAAACTAAGTGAGACCCTCGATTTATGCTATTTTCGAAAACACATACAATACACAACTTGAATTTTCAAAACATATTTACTACTCATTTAATGCACACACCGAAATTACATAAAATTAAGGTATGGCAAATCATAAAATTAAACGCAATTACAATCATTCCTTAACACATAACTCGACATTTTAGTATTAAAAATTCAAACTGTATTATATACTCAGTATAATACCACTGTGTGCTAAGACGTATCGGCTCGAGTGGAACAACCTGCAATAAAACAACGGCATAATACAAACATACCTACATGATTAATATCCAAACAATATTAATCCAAAATCATTTACTAAAATTATAATTTATAATTTAGCAAAAGGGTCGGGGTATCACAGATAGTTTATCAATCCTGTGGATTGGCTATACAGGAAGATAATATTTCGATAGATGTAGAAGTTACATATAAGCCACTGAGAGAACCATTCTCCTTTCCAGAGTTGAGTGTTTTTTCTCGTGAGACAAATCTGGATGATATTAATGATGGAATACCTCGTTTGTCTAGGGCGTTATTTGATAAATCTAGATCAACGAGAACAAAGTAGGTCGCGATTACCAAGGTATGTGTTCAATGGTTATATTTCTTTGCTATTTTGTTAAATATGTTGATTATATTTGCTTGATCATGTCAAAACTTTAATCGGGAATCTTAAATCTTGATAAAGAGCTAATCTTTTCTTCTTTAGTATACTGAAACATGATATGTTTCTACTCCTTGTCTTTTAACTTGTTAGCAGAAATGTTATTGAATGGCATAGTGGTCTTCTTCCTTTTGCATAATTGCATATTAGCAAACTTTATTATTATTTATTCATATTGGAGAATATTATATCCTTTTACTTTCTGTATTGTTGTACTCGTGCATCTTATATGGTGAATGTTGTGCATATGTTGCAGGCTGTCCTGAATTGTATTTGTAACTTCACCTGATTCTTATATATGGAAGTTTTTCTTTTATCTGGATTATGTTATGTTTATTCTCTTAAATATTTGATAAATGACTACAAAAACTCCCATTTGAACTCTCAAGTCTCGGAAATGACTACAAAGTCAAGCATGTTTTACATTGTGGACTAGCTAGTTTAAAAATGAACTTCACATTACTGGTTATACTATTTTTTAGTTCTACACGAGCTTAGCTTTTTACTCCAGACTAGTTCAGTGTGCTTAATGAGTCACTGGTGCATTCTAATCCGGAACTGTGTAATATTTGGAATACATTTTTGGTAGAAGTTTAAAGTGTTGTCCCATTTGACATCTTAAGTTTTAACTTTTAAGATCACTTCTGGTAAATTACTGGATTATATCTGGTTGAAGAGAGTAGTTTTCCTTCAAGGAAGGTTGCAGACTTTGTGTTATGTTACGTAATATACATTAATTTGGTATCCAAAAAACTTTTTATAAAGTAGAAGTGTAGAACGTTGGTTATTGAAATTGAATTACGTACTAGTGTTAATATATATATATATACTTTTTTAAAATAATATATAGACACTTGTAAATCTATACACACATGTCAATTATTAAACTGCAATATTGGGGTCTGCTAATTTTCTCGTTTAACTACCATTAATTATCTGTTTTGGCATAGTCAAAGTGAATTTTCATTTCATGGTTTTGATTTTAGATAGTTTCCATGCTTGTCAAAAGACTGCTATCTATACTGCATTCTGAATAACAGAAACTTATTGAGCTCTTAAAAGACCACCTACCTACACTGTCTTAAGTTCTCAATAATATTCACCAGCCTTCCCATTTTCCACCCATCTTTGTTTGCATGTCTTTTGCTGCTCAAATATGGTTGGTATTATTTAGTTGGAAGGATAAGAAAATGTTTTATCATTAAAAATAGGAAAGTTTTGGGAGATACCTTCAACTCTCTGTCGCTGTGACAAATTTCAAGTCTATATATATCATTTTATCTGTTTCTCATTTATTGTATTTCTTCATTGTGTTCCAAGGCTGAAAAATTTTAGAGTAAAATTTCAAATAGCAGCTTATGTCTTTAGGCCACTTACCTCCAGATTGTCTACTGATTCTTATCTATTCCCTGAAGAAGTATTTTCTTCTTATCAATCATTTTATTTAAGTTGCCTCTAAGAAACTATTTTTTTATTTATCTTTGCTTTGGAGTCTGAACGGAATCGGTGTCATGTTTTGTGATAGATGTAGAGTTTTGTAGATTGTCGATAAAGCGCCCTTAAATAAGTTTTCTAAAAGTGAGTTGGCATGTATATCTTAAATATACTATATAAGGCTTTACATACTTTCCCTTTACAAATTCCTTCAAGATATTTTCTAATATAATGGAGCATACTGAAATGTTGAATTTGGTTTCTTCATTCAGCTTTACTAGTTTCAGTCTACTAATATAATTTGGAGAAGAAAGGCAAGAAACAACCAGTTTGGGAAATCTTGAAGGTACCTCGTCAACCATTTAGCTGGTGTATAATTGTATATATATGTACTGACATTTTTTTAACATAGGCACCTCGTCAACCGGATTCCAAACAATGTGGGTTTTACGTGATGCACTACATGAAAGAAATAATTGAAAGTGGTTCAATTTCAAAACAGGTAATAAATTTTACTCTCCTTATGATAATTCATAATTAAACCCCATGAATCAAGTTTTCTTAAGTTTTACCAATATATTCTATTTTATATTGTTAATAGTTTAGAAAAGAACCATATTCTACGAAGGAGATTGAGGAAGTTCGTGCTGAATGGGCAAATTGTGTGCTTGATTATGTATGAAAGATCATTTTACAAGGTATTTTTGATATAGATAAGTGATTGTTGGTTTTTTTTAAGTATTGATGTTTAAATATTTATTGACTTAGGACATGGTGGTGTTTGAACTTGAATTCATGTCGTTTTGTACCTAGGTGATGACTACAAGATCGAGAAGCATACGTACTTTTTATAAATTGAACATTAGATGTCATATTGGATCAAAGTACGAGATATTTTTAGATAAATTGTCTTTAGATATTATTGTATTTTGGATGATTTTGTATCGAAATTTATTGTATTTTGGTTGCTTTGGTATTGAAATATATTATTTTTGAATGGTTAATTAACTTTTGCATTAGGCTTAGTTTAATGTAATTATTTTATTAATTATTGATATTTTAGATTTTATATTTAAAAATTTAAAATTTGAAATACAAAGACAACAGATATTCTAAAAATCGTTGTGAAATTACAACAGAAAAATATAAAACCATTGTAATTTTACAACGGTTTTAACTAAAATCGTTGTAATTGTACAACGGTTCAAGTTAAATCATTGTGAAGTTATAACGGTTTTAGTTAAAACCGTTGTAAAATTACAACGGTTTTCAAAGAACCGTTGTTCAAATACAACGGTTTAAGACTAAACCGTTGAATAATAACAACAGTTCTTTGCAAACCGTTGTAATTTTACAACGGTTTTAAAGTAACCGTTGTTGTGTTACAATAGTTATTTTTATAAACCGTTGTCTTTTTATTTATCAAACAACAGAAAGTGAACAGATTTACAACGGTTCTCATTACCGTTGTAAATTTACAACGGTTATAAACCGTTGTCTATGTGCGTGAAAAAATTACAGTAGTGACTAAGACAACGGTTTTCTTTCTGGCTACACAACGGTTAAAAACCGTTGTCTTAATGGTTTTTTGTAGTCGTGTCTACTGGTTTGGTTCTCTGTACACCACTATAGCCAGTGAGCATGTATAACCTTGAGGCTGCTCTTCAATCAACTGATCAATCAGATTTTTTCCAAATCTGGCACCTCATCAACATGATCAGTTGTTGTCTCTTCAGGAGTAGACTCATGAGTTGCTTCAGTAAGAGGTATTTGAACTGTAGAATTATACTAAGAAGTTGGCTTAGCATGAGCTGCAAGCAGCAGTTGACAATCTATTTCATTCTCAGTTTCTTCAGTGAATTGAGCTTCTTGAATTGACTCTGTAGTAGAAGCATTTTGAGACTCATCTTGGTTCTTTTCTGGCTCAGTTGGCCCTTTAGTTTGGTCTTCATCCGGTCTAACTGGTGATCTTAGCAACTCTTCAAACTCCAAGTCAGTGATGTACTTGTGAGTTTCATCAGTGGGTACTCTGTGCTCTGGAGAGTCTGCAATGATATTGATAGCAACATCTTTTGGATAGTGTAGATCTCCCAGCACTTCTTCTATGAGATCATTTAGTGGCACCTCTTTTTCTCTTGTTGATGTAGTTTCAGGCTGTGATCTTGATTGGCCTTTGATTACTTTATCATGGAGCCATTTTTTTTTACTTAACCATCTTTTGCTCTCCTTTTCAATAGAGAAAGTGGGTGATTTGATTCCATTCTTGTCACAGATCTCACTGAAGATATTTTCCATTGATCCCATGGATGGATTGACACATATCTTCCTGAGACTTAGTTGTCTCTTCAGGTCTTTGCTTTTTGTGGCTCCAGCATTTTGGCTGCTTGTCCACCACATGCTCCATTCTTCTTCCCTCTTCTAGAAACTCATTCCATGGAAAGCTAATAGAAACAAAAATTGATCAATTTGGTAAACATGTCTCCATAGATACCAGTAAAGATATCTGGTAAGGGTTTTGTATAGCTCTTCATGCCCTGAGAGTTAGGGAGCATAGTGCTACGCTGCATACTGCTGAGTTGTCTCCTCAGCCCATTTCTTGATGTCTTCTCCTTTTGAGAAGTCCATGATGTTTTCAGCTTTTTGAGGCATCGGTAGGCATGTATGCCTAAGGTACTTCGCTTATGCCTCTTCGTGTGGTATCTCTCTTTCAGGAAGCAAATCCATTTGGTTTGCACATGGAGCAATGTCTTCTGCTGAGAGGTTTGGTGCAACTATTGAATGCTGACTACCTCCAGAATTAACCTCTCTTTTCTTGATTGTCCTCACACTTCTTTTCTTCTTTTGGTGAGCTGGTTTCTTTCTCAGAGCTAGTCTGGCGATTGGTATCTCTTCATCTTCAATATTTGACTCAATCAAGATTGTTCTTGGTTGGTTAGTTGAGGCCCTTGCTCTGGTGCATGTGCTAGTTCCAGTTTCAGTCGGAGCTGGTCGAGCTTCAGCTTCAGCTATTCGATCCAAGTCCATAAAGTACTCATCAGAATCCGAGGAGTCATCATGTGCTATCTCGCTTGCCAATTATTTTCCTCTTCCTTCTGCATCTGCAATCTTTTTCTTGCGTTTTATTGGCTCAGCTGTTCCAGCTACTTCCATTTTGACAAACAGAGTTGGAGTTGAAATGAAGTCTCCTTTGTTCATTGGTGAGTAGTTTGTTTCTTCAGTCATCAGCTCTGGAAGCCTTCTTTCCAGGAACAAGCTGACTCGGTTGAGATAACAGATGCTTTGTGGAAATACGTTCTCACTCTTTCTTTTCTGAACAAGTAGAACGAATTTCTTGATTTGACTAAAGAAATGTTGAGCCTAGTTAATGTCCAATTGATCATCAATAGCAACACATGCCTTGTAGTTTGGCTTGGACATCTCTGAGTGACTACCGGTAGTCTCAAGAATTATTCTGACCATGATTGATGTCAGCATTTGATATTCATCCTTAAATCTTGAGATAAAGTGACTATTCTTGTAGATTTCTCTTAAGCCTTGTCTCCTCTATAGTTGATATACCTTCCTCATATCAACTTTAGTGTCATCAAGAATTAGCCATCTGGTTGGTAGTTCGAACACTTCTCCAAGATTTTCAGCAGTGAGAGTGAACCGTCGTCCTCGGACCACAGTTGAGATTTCACTCGACTCCTTTAAACTTCTGGCATTGAGGTAGAATTCCGCAACTGCCTCTGGATATACCTTCTTAGGATGAACCTCTATGAAAGTTTTCAAATTTGATTGATATAACTTTGAGATAATCTCGGCACTGAGTGCTGAGTTTTTGCAGTTGCGAACAAACACAGTTGGTTCGAAGAATTTATTTCTGTAGAGCTTGCTGCAAAATGCCGATGAATCCTCTCCAGTTAATCTAAAGTTATAGATCTTTTGAGGAGTTTATTCAGAAGCTTGAGCCATTGTTTGGAGATTTGATAGTTCTGAGAGATCTTTGACAGATTCTTGGCAATTTGTGAGAAATGAATCGGCAGCTAGGGTTCTACTTAGATTTGGGGTTTTTCAGATGACCTTTTTATTGAGAAATCTGTGTGCATCCAACAGTTGAAAATATTTAATTTCAGTGAATCAGAGGGTTAGATTTGAAGCGAAGGGGTTGGCTGAAAAGTCGCATCTTTTACTAAAGTTAATTCGTTGGATGTGAATAATGAGAGAGAGAGAGTGGAGTCCAACGGTAAAACAGTGCGACACGTCAGTTTACCTTTCCACTTGATCAGGTAAATTCAAACTTATATGTTTGAAGTTCTCTCTCCTGGTGCTTCTGCGTGGCTTTGAGCTGCTGACATCATCAGATGATTTGGCTACATCTAGCAGTCTCTAGTTAGCATGAATGACTTTAACTAAGATATTTTCAGTTCAACTCTTCTTTTTGCTGAGTTGGCTTCCAGCTCTTCTTCCAGTGCAGCTGCTTGCTTTAGCTGATCACGAGCTGTCTTCTCCATTGCAAACTGATTAAGCATCTGATCAGTTCTAGCCTTTTGAGTTTTCATCTTCCACGCCTTTCATCAGTTTGCAAACTTTTCAGCTTACTTTTTGTCTTAACTGATTATTTGAGCAGTTTTGAATTCTTTTGCTGCCTGAACTGATGCCCCTTCCGTTTCAGCTTCTGATCTCTCTTTTTTGTGTTTGTTTTATATTGACTGGGATTGTTCTTTGCATTCTCCCATTATTTTCTTAATCATCTTCATCTTGTGATGCTAGTTCCAAAAGCTCCAATTGGATACATAGCCTTACAGGTTTTGCTTTAAGGGCTTTGTGAAGATGTCAGCTATCTGCCTTTTGGTGGCCAATTCCTTTTATCACCATAAGCTCTGTCACTCTTGTGGTATGGCCAGTTGGCAAACCAGTTATAGTGAGGGTTGATTCTCGATTCATCCCTTGAGTCCAGGTACTCACTATACTGTGTTGTGAGATCCGTTGGAGTGAACTTCTCCAGAGAGATTTGAGAATGTTGACGTGCTTGATATAGCATTGTGGGCACGTTTCTCAATTGAGTCAACTTCTCTTCCAGGCTGATTTTTTAGATGTCTTTGAGGATAGGCTGGCTGAGCAGTTCTCTCCTGAACTGATGCCCTATCTCGATGAGACTGCAGTCCATACTGAGTATTTTTCCTTACTTAAGTTCTGTTCACCATAGGCCAGTTTTGAGGTTTGGGCCTTTGAAAGTCTGGTGATCTTTGTTGAACTGACTGTCTCTGATGAGCTAGAGGTCTTGGCTGAACTGGCGACCTCTATTGATAGGCTGGATGCCTTTGCTGAGCTGGTGGCCTTTGCTGATAGGCGAACTTCCTATTTTGAGCTCTTGGCCTTCTTTGAGATGGCTTCCTCTGCCGATCTGATGGCTGGACTGCGTTTTTCAGTTGGGAGGATTGGTTGGACCTCTTAGGCGGATCTGTAGGGATGTCTTCAGTTTTCTCTCATTTGGTCTCTTCAACTGGTTGGGTTGGTGCAGGTCTGACAAAACCAGGAAGGGTTCATTCTTGATTGGTTTGGATAACTGTCTTTCCTTTCTCCAAGGCAGTGTGCCTGTTGTATCCTAACCCTGTACTACCAGTTTCAACTCTTTGATGGCTTAGAATCTCATCAAGAGTTTGACATCCCTTTCTGAATTTGAGAGAAATCTTTTCTCTCTCCTGGATCTCCTGCCATAGCCTCTCATTCTCAGCTCTTAGCTCATCAAAATTGAGCTGCAACTTCTCACATTTAGTTGACTGAGCCTCAAGTGATTCAGTTCTGTCATGATCACTTCTCAGTCTTTTGACCTCATCTCTTAGGTCATCATTTTCTTCCCTCAGTTGTAAATGCATGCTTGAAATAGTAGCTAATCGGTCTTCTAGCATTCTTAATTGTTCATTTATTTCATTGCTAGTAATGGAAGATTCATGAATGTGATAAAAAAAGGTTAAGGAGTCGCTTGTGCTAACATCTTCTTCATTGTTAGCCATGAGGAAGAACAATGCCTCTTCTTCAGAGCTGTTGCCGTCGAAGTCGATTCCTGATGGATAATCTGAGTTATCCAGGACGGCGTTCTCTGTATTGGCCATCATAGCTTTTCTTTTGAAAAAGGTTCTCTTCACTTTGGCCTTTTTGTCTTCAGGGGGCTCTAGACACTCATATTTGTAGTGTCCTTGCTTGTGGCAATGGAAGCATTCTCCTATGCTTCTGTTGGCTGCCCTGGGTTGTTCAGCAGGCAGTTGATTTCTCTCGCCTCTGGGCTCATCATCAGTTTGAAACGTAACTAATGGTTGATCTTTGATCCGCTTGAGCTTTTCTAGCAGCTTGGCAACTAACTGGATTTGATCATTGATATCTTCAGTCAGGCTCTCCTTCTTCTCCACTGCTTCTCTTCTGCGATCAGTTGAGCTGCTTGGTTGTTCTCCGGCTTGAGAACTTCTAGGCCGGAAGACATTTCTTCCTCGAGTTTTTCTAAACTGATTTCTTTCGCCATAGAAGCCTGCATCCTGGGCTGATGATGTGGATGCTTCTCTTTTTCGGTTTAGGCTATACTCGTGAGCCTTAAGAGAACCAAAGAGTTCTCTTGGGGTGATACTGGTCAAGTCTCTTGAATTTTTTGTAGCAATCACCTTCATATCCCATTCCTCAGTGAGGTTGTCCAAAATTTTAAAGTTCATCTCACTATTGGGATATGTTCTTCCCAGACTGTTCATCTCACTGATGATGCCAAGCGATCTTGTTTCAAGGTTGGAGATGGTTTCATCTGAGTACATCTTGAAGGACTCATATTTGTCGACTGCTAGTTGGAGCTTGTTTCCTTTGATGGCTTCGGATTCTTTGCATAGATCTGCAAGTAAGTCCCATATCTCCTTGGCAGTTCTGCAATTCTTTGTGTCCTTCATGTGATCTTCATCTAGAGTTTGGAACAACACGGCTTGGGCCACGAACTCTAGGTTCCTCAACTTCTTCTCTTCACTCGTGAAAAGATGAGTTGGCTTCGGGATCCTTGCTAGTTGATTGACATCAGCAACGTGGGTTTCATTGTCCATCATAATTATGATTGGACCATCCTTGATAACTTCCTGCATATTCTCGTGAATTGAGCAGAGATGTGCCCTCATTCTCCTACTCCAATTATCGTAGTTCTCAACTGAAAAGATAGATAGCTTATGGTTTCCCATAGCTTACATATTAACATAGATGACTAGATCTGATTCAGTTGATCTGCAGAAACAACTGATCTTTAGAATCTACTGCTCTGATACCACTTGTTGGTCCCGGGGCGAGTCAAAATCAGTTTAGAGGGGGAGTGAATAAATTGATTACAAAAATTGAACTTAGATACGGAATATTCAGGGCCCGTTTTGACTCGCAATATTATTCGTGCTTTGTAGAGATCAGTTGAGAAGATCTCCTAGCTCAGAGTGTTGTGTGTGCAGTTAAAAACATGCAACTGAACTGAAAATTAAAGCAGAGCACACAAGCAATTTATAGAGGTTCGAAGCTCAACTTCTACGTCCTCTCTTCCTTCCACATAAGGGCAGTTCACAATGCAAGTATAAAGTTCCTTTATTACAGTTACACAGTGAAGACAACTACTATCCCAAAAACTGCGCACTCAACTTCCTAAGCCGGTAGATCGATAGCTCACACTTGCGATCTCCAACTCCTCGCTGGAGAGATAAGATGCTATTGCCCGTCTTTTCACGATTATAGATCTTCCTCGATCTTCAAGAGTACAGTCTTGAAACTGGTATCAACTGGGTTGCTCCATTGCGCGTCTGCGTCTAAGCTGGGGTAGTTGATCACTAAAGCACGGTGACTAAGAGAATAGCTCTGGCTAGAAATCTTCATCAGCTAGCTCGAAGAGTGTTAAGGCTCATTCTCATCAGTTGGAACTTTTGATTTTTCTGAGTTTTTTTTAGCGTGAGGCTTTAGTGCTTTTCGAACGTCTTCGCGGAAAGACTTAACTAAAGTGCTCTCCAAAATTCTCAAAAGTCCCATGGTCTTCTCTAGGTAGCTCACCTTTTAAAGATGGGTGAGTGGTGACCGCTGGTGATCACTGTTTGATCATAAATGATAAAGCCAGTTGCAAAGCTTTCATTTAATAGGGCCATTGAGTTACCTTTGCTCTTTTAACAAGCTTTTGCTCCAAGATATCGGTTGCATTAACTTCAAGATCTTCTTTGGCTTATCTAAATTTCAGTTACGGCTCCTATCTTTGATCTTCAGTTCTGAGCTTTGGCTGGCAACTGGAATCTTCAGTTCCTTTGTCTGTCAGTTCTGCGTGTCGCTTGGCAGTTTGGAAAGCTTCAGTTGAGATCATCTTCAGCTGGCATTTTTGGGCTTGGGCTTGATGCCTTCTGAGCTCCAGTTGGCTTTGCTTCAGCTGCTAGTTCTGAGCTAAGGTTTGATACCTTCTGAGCTTCAGTTTGGTCTTCTTCAGCTGGCAGTTCTGAGCTAAGGTTTGATACCTTCTGAGCTCCAATTTGCTTTGCTTCAGCTGGCAGTTTGAACCAGTGTTCTCTAGCTAGTATTTTGGACTTGTGTCCCTTCAGCTTGAACTTTTCATGGACTGGTCTTCAGTTCGGTTGCTGACGCTTTATCAGTTGGACTTCAAAATTGATGCGTCTTCAGCTGGTGTCCTTCGAACTGGTTCTTCATCAGCTGGAACTTCATTCTTTAGCTGGTATCCTTTGAGCTGGCATTTTCCTTCAGCTTGTACCTCGTTCTTCTCTTCAGTTGGTATGTTCCTTCAATTGGAATATCCTGAGCTCGTATTTCCTTCAGCATGGATCTTAGACTGGTACATTTCTTCAGCTGGTATTTTCTTTAGCTCGAAATCGTCCTCTCTTCGGCTAGCAGTCTTCTTCAGTTGATATCATCATGAGTTGGCATATTCATCAGTTCAAACTGATGTGCTCTTCAACTAGTATTTCTTTAGTCAGGAATGATCTAGAACTTGTAGGTCCTTCAGTTCTTCTCTTTCAGCTGGTATTTCCTTTAGTTGGGATCTTCCTTTGACTGGAATATTTCTTCAGCCGGTATTGGACTAAAACTGGTATGTCCTTCAGTTCTCTTCAGCTGGAACATCTCTTCAGCTGGTAGTGGCCTAGAACTGGCATCTACTTCAGTTCTCTTCAGCTGGAACATCTCTTCAGCTGGTGGTAGCCTAGAACTAGTATGTCCTTCAGTTTTCTTCAGCTGGTGACAGCCTAGAACTGGTATGTCATTCAGTTCTCTTCAGCTGGAACATCTCTTCAGCTGGTGGTGGCCTAGAACTGGCATGTCCTTCAGTTCTCTTCAGCTAGAACATCTCTTCAGCTGGTGGCGACCTAGAACTGGTATGCCCATCAGTTCATCACTTCAGCTGGAACATCTTCTTGAGCTGGTATTGGCCTTGAACTGGTATTGTCCATCAGTTCATTACTTTAGCTGGAATATCTTTTTCAGCTGGTATTGGCCTTGAACTAGTATTGTCCATCAGTTCATCATTGTAGACTGGTGGCAATCTGTAATACCCCGAAATATTTTAGAGGGTTTTACTCAACTTATGATACCTGAGGGTAATTTAGGTAAGAAGTTGGGTCCTTAACGGATTCAAATAAAGGAAAATCGCAGCCAGAGACATCTATTAAAATTTAATTTGGTCAAAAATTGCTTTAAAATATGTTCTGATATTTTTCTTGGGTTGATAGAAAAATTTTCAAGCATCGTGCCAAACTTTGAATTTTCCAATTTCGAGTTCAAATGAACACTTGGCACAATTTTAGGGTGAAAGGTAATAGATTTGGATAACTAAGGCACATCCGTCATTATCCAATTTCTTTTTCGAAATATTATCCTATTTATTTTTCTTCTATAAATAGGAGGTTAAGGTTTCATTTTTCATTCATTTTCAAAATCGAAACGCCGAGCAGCTTCTAGAGAAGGTACGTCTCTAGTTTCCTATTTCATTTCCGAAATAGTCATTTTGAAGGTGTCAACGCATAGATCACGAATACGTGATTGAAATGATGACACGACGGACGATCACGATGGAAAATCATCGTGACCGCCGCCAAAAGTCGCCACCACCTTTCAAATCGGTGACTCTTTCGGGTCATCGAATCAAAAAGTGTCTTTAGGGTTTTATGTTCTATGTATATTTATATACATTTTCCATGTTGTCACTTTTTAATTTCGGGTATATTTTGGGTATCCGATTATTAAATTGTAGTCTTTTTCAGATCTATCCTTCGTGGATAGCCCTATCGTATTTTTAAACTCAAAAGTTGTTCCGTGTCAAAATATAGTATTTTTATTTAAAGTTTCATATTTTTCCAATGGGCAGATCTTGCGGTATGAATTTATTTGTACCGAATTAATTTTAGGATACGGGTTTGACCACCCCGTATGCCAGAACTTCCTAAACGGTTTTTCTTTATAAAAATGCCCTGAGTAAAGTTCCCTTAAGAGTCAAAATATTTTGATGATCCGGGTGCTGCGTATTAAGATAGTAGATATTATAATATTTACTTCATAGCTAAGAAAGGTTAGATTTTGACCTAATGGTAGTCTTTCATCGAAACTAAGTTGCCGGATAATCTTGTAGGCTCAGAAGAAGGAGACTTCTAGTTGAGACCAGAACCAGAATCTAGATCTAGCTATCCAGATCAGATTTTCAGGTGGGTTTTTATTATATAAAAATATATTTCGGGTTATTAAGCCCTGATATTTATAAAATGAATGTGATTGAATATCCAACTCATGACTGTATTTGATGTGCTCTCCTGACTCATGTAAGTCTTACTACTGTTTTTGGTGACGAAACTACAATGGTTCACGATATCGAGCCCCAAGCAAACAGGGCAGTGTCCAACCTTAAGCAGCCGGGTTGTGTACACGAACCGACTCACCGTAAGCGTTCTAGGGGAGAGTGGCGCGCAATGATGGAACTAAAATGATTTAGTATACATGGAATTCACAAATTTTCTGTTTTGAAAGCTTTCCATGATATGCTTAAAATATGATTGAATATTCTGTTTTATAAAATGATTGTGAAGGTTTTTCTCAAAAGTACCCACTGAGTGCATTAGTACTCACGCCCAAAATCTTTTCAAATATTTTTCAGGATGAGCTGCGGGATGGTGGACGGTTGTGCTAAGGCTGAAGGGCTATCATTTGATGTATATGTTTCCTTTTCCGCTATGGAGTCTAACTGAGAACATGCTTCCTTTTGAGTCTGAATAAATGCGCTACGTTCTTTCCGCTTACTCTGATTATTGCTACGGAGTGTTCGGTTCTCCGAATTCCGTTTTCTTTACTGTTATGCAGTGTTCGGTTCTCCGAATCCCGTTTTCTTTACTGTTATGGAGTGTTCGGTTCTCCGAATCCCATTTTCTTTATTGTTACGGAGTGTTCGGTTCTCCGAATCCCGTTTACTTTTTGTCCCTGACAGGCGAAAGCCTGGCATTTATTTACCTTCCTTATTCAGACAGGCGCAAGCCTGGCTTTACATTGTTTTCCATGTCAAGGCAAAAGCCTGGCTTTATATTGCTTTCACGACAGGCGGGAGCCTGGCATCTCTTTACTTCAAGTATTTGGACAGACATCAGTCTGGCCTTTTTCATGCCTAACCTATTAACAGTTAACCTTTGAACTGTTATTATTTACATTGAAGTTTGCCTTTGTTATTCTTTCTTGGGTTCATCCTAAGAGTCATGGTATCTGGTTTGAGTCATTTCATATGCTTTAAAAGCGTGGATTGATCAATTTTATAGAGGTTATGTTGCCCAAATTTTTGGGGCACTAACCCTATTTCTATGATTGCTTCTGTTCAACAACCCCTTCCCCCTTCCCCCAAGTAGCGCACCGGTCCCCTGCCCTTCTCCCGGGATCGGGGCGTTACAGAGTGGTATCAGAGCAGGCTGCAACTCTGCAGGCCTGTCATATTATTGATTGAGTCAAGTTCTCAATGTATTCTCTTAATTGATTGTCTGATAGCCCTAGCACGTCGCCTGCACCGCACTCATCTGCTTCAAAAAGAAAGGTACGTGAGTTAAAATATTTTTGAGATTCAATGATGTTTACTGATTTCAAAAAAGGAAATGTGGATAAGCACCATTCTCCACATTGGTGGTATTTATGAAAAGTCGCGCCAACGATGGTTTCAAAAGGATAATGGTATCATTTTGGGACTATGTGTTCATATGATGATGGTTATGAATGGATCGGACTCTTGTCCATGATGGTAAAATTGTGGCACTTTATGCCTAGATGATATTGAATGATTATTTTGAATGTGACTATATGTCCATTATGTTTGAAATGAAAAGTGATGTTTTGAACGGGATTATATGTCCATGATATGTTTTGAAAGAAAGTTTGATGATAGTAATCAATGCCCTATGATTAGAAATGTTACAATGTGTAAGTGATTGGAATGTGAGAATATTAAAGTGTTAGGGAACCCAGAATGCTTATGCAGTTGGAATGTGAACATAGAATGATTTGATTGAGAATGTAGATGAACATAGCTAGTTGTGATTTATTCACATAGATTGGATTTTAAGTTGATGATTGTTAAGATTCTTGTGGAACATAGATTGATTAAGTTTTTTTTTTCCACGTTCAGGATTATGAGCCCACATGGATTGGTTCCACTGAAATGTGTCAATTTGTTATGATGTGAAATTTCAAAAGAATGTATTATGTCATGTTTGGATTTAATCCTACATGAAAGAGGGTTCACGGCAAAGCCGTGGTTCGCCTATGGTTTTAATGGGATGTCTGGGACATCTGGATTCCGGTTCAACCGAGAATCTAATGAATGATTATAAAGAACAAATTGACTAAAAAGGTGGGAACGATTATGTAGTGCCTTGTAGTCTTGAACGTAGAAAGAACTTAGAGTGGATAAGTATATTCTTTTAGATGGCTTGAGTTATATGGATTTCTAGGAAATGTCGTTCGCGTGCATATGCGCATTTGAGGAGCATGTTGGGAGAATTTCGAATGTAGATGAAGACTCGCGAATGATAGATCCGTTCTCGCTACACCTGCTTCTATATGTTTTTTTATCGAGGAGCAAGGACAAGTTTGAGAGTGGATGTCTCAAGTTCAGAGTGACGTATACGATGATCGAGATAATATGCTTTGATTCTGGTGGATCGATATCTATTCTCTCTCTCTCTCTCTCTCTCTCTCTCTCTCTTTTCTCGACTCAAAGGATGATGCTAAAGAATATTCGAAGAATGATGCAGAGAAGAACGTATGAAGAGTTATGCGCATCAAGTTAAAGTGGACCAAGGCAGAGTATACGTCTTAGTAAGATTTACAACTCGAGATAAATAGTGTTTTGGCTATTAATGATGAGGTGGTTTATAAACTAGTCATATTGCCGATTCTAGCTAAGGTTCATAACGTGATTGATGTCTTAATGTTGAGGAAGTGTAAGTTGGATCCTAAGCACGTTATAAAGAATGAGGAGATAATCCTGAACCGGGATTTTTCTTATGAAGAAAAACCAGAGGCTATTCTTGACCAAAAGGTCCAAAAATTACGGAACAAACAGATATCACTGGTGAAAGTCCTATGGAATAACCATGGGAGAGAGGAAGCTACCTGGGAGCTTGAAAGCAGAATCAAGGAGTTGTACCCTGATTTACCCTATAGAGGTACGCAAATTTCGGGACGAAATTTTTATTAAGGAGGGTAGAATGTAATACCCCGAAATATTTTAGAGGGTTTTACTCAACTTATGATACCTGAGGGTAATTTAGGTAAGAAGTTGGGTCCTTAACGGATTCAAATAAAGGAAAATCGCAGCCAGAGACATCTATTAAAATTTAATTTGGTCAAAAATTGCTTTAAAATATGTTCTGATATTTTTCTTGGGTTGATAGAAAAATTTTCAAGCATCGTGCCAAACTTTGAATTTTCCAATTTCGAGTTCAAATGAACACTTGGCACAATTTTAGGGTGAAAGGTAATAGATTTGGATAACTAAGGCACATCCGTCATTATCCAATTTCTTTTTCGAAATATTATCCTATTTATTTTTCTTCTATAAATAGGAGGTTAAGGTTTCATTTTTCATTCATTTTCAAAATCGAAACGCCGAGCAGCTTCTAGAGAAGGTACGTCTCTAGTTTCCTATTTCATTTCCGAAATAGTCATTTTGAAGGTGTCAACGCATAGATCACGAATACGTGATTGAAATGATGACACGACGGACGATCACGATGGAAAATCATCGTGACCGCCGCCAAAAGTCGCCACCACCTTTCAAATCGGTGACTCTTTCGGGTCATCGAATCAAAAAGTGTCTTTAGGGTTTTATGTTCTATGTATATTTATATACATTTTCCATGTTGTCACTTTTTAATTTCGGGTATATTTTGGGTATCCGATTATTAAATTGTAGTCTTTTTCAGATCTATCCTTCGTGGATAGCCCTATCGTATTTTTAAACTCAAAAGTTGTTCCGTGTCAAAATATAGTATTTTTATTTAAAGTTTCATATTTTTCCAATGGGCAGATCTTGCGGTATGAATTTATTTGTACCGAATTAATTTTAGGATACGGGTTTGACCACCCCGTATGCCAGAACTTCCTAAACGGTTTTTCTTTATAAAAATGCCCTGAGTAAAGTTCCCTTAAGAGTCAAAATATTTTGATGATCCGGGTGCTGCGTATTAAGATAGTAGATATTATAATATTTACTTCATAGCTAAGAAAGGTTAGATTTTGACCTAATGGTAGTCTTTCATCGAAACTAAGTTGCCGGATAATCTTGTAGGCTCAGAAGAAGGAGACTTCTAGTTGAGACCAGAACCAGAATCTAGATCTAGCTATCCAGATCAGATTTTCAGGTGGGTTTTTATTATATAAAAATATATTTCGGGTTATTAAGCCCTGATATTTATAAAATGAATGTGATTGAATATCCAACTCATGACTGTATTTGATGTGCTCTCCTGACTCATGTAAGTCTTACTACTGTTTTTGGTGACGAAACTACAATGGTTCACGATATCGAGCCCCAAGCAAACAGGGCAGTGTCCAACCTTAAGCAGCCGGGTTGTGTACACGAACCGACTCACCGTAAGCGTTCTAGGGGAGAGTGGCGCGCAATGATGGAACTAAAATGATTTAGTATACATGGAATTCACAAATTTTCTGTTTTGAAAGCTTTCCATGATATGCTTAAAATATGATTGAATATTCTGTTTTATAAAATGATTGTGAAGGTTTTTCTCAAAAGTACCCACTGAGTGCATTAGTACTCACGCCCAAAATCTTTTCAAATATTTTTCAGGATGAGCTGCGGGATGGTGGACGGTTGTGCTAAGGCTGAAGGGCTATCATTTGATGTATATGTTTCCTTTTCCGCTATGGAGTCTAACTGAGAACATGCTTCCTTTTGAGTCTGAATAAATGCGCTACGTTCTTTCCGCTTACTCTGATTATTGCTACGGAGTGTTCGGTTCTCCGAATTCCGTTTTCTTTACTGTTATGCAGTGTTCGGTTCTCCGAATCCCATTTTCTTTACTGTTATGGAGTGTTCGGTTCTCCGAATCCCATTTTCTTTATTGTTACGGAGTGTTCGGTTCTCCGAATCCCGTTTACTTTTTGTCCCTGACAGGCGAAAGCCTGGCATTTATTTACCTTCCTTATTCAGACAGGCGCAAGCCTGGCTTTACATTGTTTTCCATGTCAAGGCAAAAGCCTGGCTTTATATTGCTTTCACGACAGGCGGGAGCCTGGCATCTCTTTACTTCAAGTATTTGGACAGACATCAGTCTGGCCTTTTTCATGCCTAACCTATTAACAGTTAACCTTTGAACTGTTATTATTTACATTGAAGTTTGCCTTTGTTATTCTTTCTTGGGTTCATCCTAAGAGTCATGGTATCTGGTTTGAGTCATTTCATATGCTTTAAAAGCGTGGATTGATCAATTTTATAGAGGTTATGTTGCCCAAATTTTTGGGGCACTAACCCTATTTCTTTGATTGCTTCTGTTCAACAACCCCTTCCCCCTTCCCCCAAGTAGCGCACCGGTCCCCTGCCCTTCTCCCGGGATCGGGGCGTTACACAATCGGTACTTTCTCTTGCTGGTACCTGTAACTTTCAGTTTGCCTTGCTAATTGTTCTAGCAAGCTACAGTCTTCTTCTTTTCTCTCTATTCTTCTCTCTTTTCTTTTCACATGGATTGATCATTTCTTTTGGCTTTGACAGCTTGACTTTGTATGATCATCCTTAGTTTTCTACTTGAATTTTTTTTTTCAGTTCTTTCAAGGCTCTTTACATATTTTGACATCTCATCAAAACCCCTTGTAAGAAAAACCTTGATAGTTTTTCCTAACACTTTGGATGTAGGTTATGTTCCTTCTGCTGATCAAGTCACCAATATCTTTACGAAGCCACCCTCAGAATCTCATTTTCTCATGCTTCGAGAAAGATTAAAACTTAAATGATAGCATCATTTTTATGAAGGGGGTATTAGAGTTAATTTATATTCATGTATGGAAGCATATAACAACTCATATATAGTCTATGTAACGTGGCAACAATGCCGCAATCTTAGGAGATTAGTTAGTATCAATTATGTGTTAGATTAGCTAATCAAAGAGCATGTGTAGCTCATCTTTTGATTTAAGTACTTAGCAACTGTAAATATCATTAATCAATTTTAACAAATATTGAAACTCACAAACCCTCTCGTTTATCATATCTCAAAATCTTCTTCTATGTCTATTACACTACAAGAAAAACGTGATTTAGCGATGGATTTAGTAACGGAACATTTTCCGTCGTTAAAATAACGATAGATTAACGACGGATTAAATTTTTTTTGTTTAACGACGAATTTTTTCGTCTTTAAGTTAACGACGGAAAAATATGTCATTACACGTTGTATTGTAATTTTTAAATTTAATTTTTTCATTTTAATGACGGACTAATGATGGATTTTTCCAACGTTAACTAAACGACGACAAAATCCTTCATTAAATAATATTTTTTATTTTTTTAATCTTAGCGATGGATTATTCCGTAGCTAAAATTAATTTTGATTTTTTTTATTTTTTATTTTTCTATAAATACTTAACTACGAATTCAAAATCATTTTTTTCAAATTTTTATTTTTTTATTTTGTTATATTTTTCGGTTTTATTTGATTTTTTTTAATATTTTATATTATTTTTTAATATTTTAATTTCAACATTTTCAATTGGTCATTAATTACAAATTTGAAATTAATCTTTTTAATATTATTTTTTATTTTACATTTCCAAATTTATTTTATTTATTTACATTTTTAAATTTATTTTATTTTTTAATATTTTATACTATTTTTAATATTTTATATTTTTTAATTTTCAATTACTAGCTAATTACGAATATGAATATTTTTTTAGTTTTAATTTTTATGATTTATTTATAATTGTTTTATATTTTATTATTTTATATTATTTTTCAATATTTTTTATCACTTTAATTTTATTTTTATAAATATTATTAATTATAAATATATAATATTTGAGTAAATTAATTAAAATAATCTAATATTAAATAATGATATAATATAATTATATTTTATACTAAACATATTATATTAAAAATTTTAATAGATATTTAAATAAATGAATAACATATAATTATTTAATTTAGAAATAAAAATTCAATCAAAATAGTTTTCGTATGTATATATATATATATATATTATTTCTATAATTGAACATAAATGTTTAGTAGCTCACATGGTTAGGAGAGGTCCTGGGTTCGAATATACTATCGCGCAAGGAGTTTCTATGATTATTCCTGGCTCACGGCTTGGGTCGGCTCCGGCGCGGCTTGGCTCGAGCCGTTACGTGAGCTCGGCTCGGCTCGGCTCCGGTGCCGACTCGGACCAGTTTTTTTTTAATGATGGAAATTTTCCGCCGCTAATCCATCACCAAATTTATTTTTTTATTTTTTTTATTTTCTAACGACAGAATTTGACGATGACTTGACAACGGAAAAAATCCGTCGCTAATTCCTTTGTTAACATTAATCTGTCGTTAATTCGGTTGTTAAAATAATTAAAGTCGTTAAAATGATTTAACGACGAATTTTTTATGTTTAGCGACGAACAAATCCGTTGCTAAAACGTGAATTTTTTGTAGTGTTAACAGTAAGTATACTTAAATTTCAACTAAGAACTTTTTTGTGTGTAGAGTAAGTGTGCATAATTATAATATATTATATACGATGAAGGCCGGATCGATAATCATAACTCGTAACTCAATATATAACTCATAATATTCCACCACAATAAAAAAAAATTGATGTATGATTAAGAAAGTTGCATCCATTATAAGAAATTGTACTATTAGTGAGAGAATGTAAAACCTCTCATTATTTTTTAACTTTAGCGAGAGGAAAATAACAGTGGTAGTTAAAGAGCTTAACAATTAGTGAGGAACTTATTAATTTCATAATTATTGATATGATTCCCATGACTAAATACATATAGTGAGAGGTAAAAAAATAGTCATTGTTAAAGTGTTTAATAAGGTCCCCTCATTATTGATATAATTTGTATCCGCCATATGTTTTTATTTCTCCCAAATTAATTATTTTTTTATCATTAAGAAAAATAAAATAAAATAAAATAATTTTAATGAAAATTGGAATAAATTGAAAATAATTAACCTACCCAATGCCCACTCCCCTACCTCACGATTATAAATTCCTAAGGCGCCAAATATTTAGCTATTTTCCTCCAGATAATGAAGTTATGAGACATCCAGCTAATTCTATGACATGGAAGTATTTTTGATGATTTATATAAATATTTTTCAGCTGAAACTCGAAATGTGCGGCTTGGTCTAGCTAGTGATGGTTTCCAACCCTTTACTCACTCCAAAACATCATATAGTATTTGGCTCGTATACTTATTTCTTATAATTTGCCTCCATGGATATGCATGAAAGAATCTAATTTTATTCTTTCCATGCTCATACCAGGTTCTGACAGTTCAGGAGATGCAATCAATGTTTATCTTAAGCCTCTAATAGAATAGTTAAATGAGTTGTGTGAAGAAGACATTGAAACATTTGATGCGTCATCGCATCAAAATTTCAAGTTGTATGCATCTTTACTATGGACGATAAATGATTTTCCTGCATATGGTATTCTATCCGGTTGATGTACCAAAGGTAAATTGGTTTGTCCTTATTGCAGCAGAGATACTTGTTCTAGGAGGTTGTCCAACGGTAGGAAGGAATGTTACATCGGTCATCGATGATATCTTCCAGGTAATCATAAATGGAGAAAAAATAATAGCTTATTTGATGGAACTAGAGAAGTAAGACCACCATCACGTTCATTTTCTGGAGATGATGTACTTGCTCAAATGAATGACCTTGAAGGCATCTATTTGACTGAAGAGCTAAAATGAAAGTAAAGGTTTCACATGATAAATGAGGTAATAATTGGAATAAGATGAGTATTTTCTTTGCATTTCCATATTGGAGTTCATTATTATTACAACATAATTTGGATACAATGCACATTGAGAAGAACATATGTGAGAGCATATTAGGAACATTAATTAATATGAAGAGAAAGACTAAGGATAATGTACAGACTCGTCTTGACTTAAAAATAATGAAAATCAGACCGTATTTGCATCTAACTCGTAAAAGGGGAAAGTATGAGTTTCTTGTTGCATCCTACACATTATCTACAAAGGAGAAACATTTATTTTGCTTATTTTTTAAACATTTGAGAGGGTCGGATGGGTTTTCATCTAATATTTCGCAAAGTGTGAATATGAAAGAACACAAAATCTCAAGTTTGAAAAGTCATGATTTTCATGTTCTTCTACAGCACCTACTTCCTCTTAGAATACGTGGTCTCCTCCCTAAATTATTTTGTGAGCCTCTTATTAAGTTGTCCACGTTCTTCGCTAGCTTGGGTTCTAAAATATTAAGGGTACATGAGATAGAAAAAATGAATCCTAAATTTTAGTTACACCTTGCAAGCTAAAACAAATTTTACCCCCACCATTTTTTGATGTTATGGTCCATCCATCAGTACATTTAGCAAATGAAGCTAAAATTGGTGGACCTATCCAATATCAATGGATGAACCCTATTGAGCGTATGTTGTATCAGTTGAAATAATTAATTCGTAACATGGCACGTCCTGAAGGTTCAATAGCTGAGGGTTACATAGCCAAAGAGTGCATGACCTTTTGCTCTAAGTACTTGAAAGGCATCCAAAAATAATTTAATATGATTGGGCGAAATTGTGATGATACATATGATAAATCTCAAGATCAAATATCAGTATTTTCACAATGTGGGCGAGTATTAGGAGCTGGATTGAATAGTCTTCTTAGTGATATTGAGTGGGAGAAAGCTCATATTTATATTTTAAAGAATTATGATGAAATACAACCTTTTCTCAAGTATGTCCAACTATATCTGATAAATTTTTTTCTTTCTATATGTTTATATATATTTATATATTCCTGATTAAATAAAATATTGTGAAGCAGGGAATACTATGAAAATCATCCAAATAATGTTACACAAAGGTGGGATTATGAGTGGAATAACAACTTTATCCCTTGGTTTAAAAATAAAGTAAGTGATTATATTAGGGTAAATTGCCTTAAAATACATCAACTTTGACGTGTTTTTGGTTTTTCACACGTTTTAAAAAACATAGTTTTAATAACATTAACTTAACACTTGTTTGATTTTTCACATAATTTTCAACTTTCAGTCAATGAAAATGACTTGATTGTCGGATATTTCCACGTATACATCTATGTGGGCACCAAATTATCTTAAAATACACGAATTTTTGATCGATTTTGATCAGGTTAGAATGTCCAAATTTGAAAATTATGTGAAAAACCAAACAAATGTTAAGTTCATGTTATTAAAACCACGTTTTTTAAAATGTGTGAAAAACCAAAAACACCCCAAAATTTGTGTATTTTAAGGCAATTAACCCATTATATTATTATACATTAATTAATGTTAATAAGAATAAACTTGAACGCAGTTACATTGTAATTTGTTTATAGATTGAGAAAATTCATTTGCAGAACCCGTGCAATAAATCATGTGATCTTTTATCCTTATCTCACGGCCCAGCAAGTACGTTAAGAGCTTCAATGGTTATACAGTCAATGAATTTAGATTTCAGATTCAATATAGTGGTCGAAGATGTAGAACACAAAATTATGGAGTGTGTGTAGTTGGTGACATAAGTAGTGAGACAGATCATATTAATTATTATGGGGTACTGACTGAAATTCTCGAACTGCAGTATCTTAATAATAAGCGTGTGATATTATTTGGATATAAATGGTATGATGTGTTTGATAATGAAAGAGGGGCCAAATTAGATGAATATGGATTTGAAAACAAATGAGCTATTTGTACTGGCTAATCAAGTTGTGCAAGTGTTTTATGTTATCGACAATATGAATAAAGGTTGGTTTGTGGTTGTAAAAATACAGCCTCTGGATCTTTGTAAAATTCCACAGCCAGAAGAGGATGATAGCAATGATATGTCTGGTTTGTCTAAAGCATATCAACATGGTGAAAGTTTTAGTTTCAAGTGTAGTGGCTCAACTTCATTAAACATAGATGATCAAATTTTTTGGAGAAGAACATATTTGGAGTCGATATTAGTGGACATACCAACAACTAAAGGGGAAAGAAGCGCAAAGCAATTTGAGAAAGTAATTTTTACCTATTAAATTATGATTAGTTGTTCTGATACTCTTTTTGTTGGTATATATGCATGTTATGATATGCATTTTTAATTTTAATTCATTGTGATATGTTTTTCATTTTTTATGTTTTTATTACTTATTCTAATATGTTGTGTGTATATATTTTTTACAGATGAGTTTCATGATTGAAAAAAGCAGTAAGGGTAATACGCAAAGGCCACCTAGGCAGAGCACGTATATATGGACAGAAAACATCAAGGATTGTAGGAAATTCTAAAGGTCTTCTCTTTGATTGATATTTTTATTTCTTTATTTGTATATATATACACATGTATATGGTCTAATAATTTTCTTATACTTGAGAGACATGGTTTGTTGGTTTCAATGGTGTGAAACAACTCATTGGAATGCAAGTGAAGCATCCCTACCATTTGAAGATCACGAACATCTACACATGGATAATCGTAGAGTTGGTAAAATCTCTAAATTAGACTATTTAAATGAGGTAAGTCAAAAGAGATATTGCATTATCTAGTCAAATATCAAAGAACCAAACTATTCGACTAGTAGAAGCCAATAAAAGAAGTCGTATAGAGTAAGACCAATCAACCTTATCAAAATAATGATAATCAATTCACAAAAGATCTAGTTTGGATAAACGCTCACAAGCGTACACGTAGCATCAGTCAACAATCAACAAAAGCATAGAAGACAACAATAATTTAGTTGACCATCACAAAAATAAAATAGCGGGAAACATGTGCATCATTTAATAGTTTGACCATCATCAAAAAATGCAAAATATTGGTCAACTATTTAAACATAATTCCCATTGGTTCGCGTCCACCACCTGCCTTCAACCATTACCTGAAAATAGTTTAAAGAAATGAGGGCTGAGTGCTATAAAATACTCAGTTGGCATATTCATATATATTCGTCCAATAATTTACAATAAGAAATCATAATTTCATATCTGACATGACATAATCCATACACTCAATAATTATAGTGGAGACCGACCCTAATATGATCACATATTCTATCATATTCATAAACATACCGGAATTCGTCATATGAGTCATGTCAATCCACATTAAGCAACATAAGCATAATGTATTTTCATAATTAAACGAAAAGCTTGTAAATATTTTTGAAAAGGTTTTAGTAAGTAAACCCACCTTATAGCTATTATAAGTTGTCGCTTTAAACACAACTTGCTCGACCTAAGCTTGATGTCTTGAATTAGGATCTACATGCAAAGATTATGTCTTAGTAACGTATTAAAGACATAAACCTATTCAATAATGTAAGTAATGTCATATTGCTCAAGTTTCTTAAAACGAGGACGTGCTAGGACAATATTTAAATTGCAGTAGGGAATCCTATCTTAAGAGATATATGGAGTCGTTGATCAAACAAAATAAATACATTAAACACAAGGATTTAGAATATATATATAGATATTAGATAATTACTTATTATGTCATAAAATAAATCTTTTAATTAAATAGATTAATAAAAGGGGCAAGATAGATGAAGGTAAAAATAAAATACATATACAAAAGAAATCAATTTGTGGCTTAGAGGGTTTGAACTCACAACCTCTTGTACAAAAAGATGAATGCCCAGCCACTGAACCAAGTCAAATTTGTTAAATATATGTGAACCAATTTTTATTACATAGAGTCTGCAATAAAACACTAAAATTAGATTAAAATTTGCATAAAAAGGACTTGAACTCTGGACCACTTAGTGTATAAATAGGATCTGGACCACTAGACCAAACAATAATTTTGAAAATTAGATCATTCTTTTAATAATTAATGTCCTTGCAGAGATCTAAAAAAATGGATTAAAGAGTTTAACAAATTAATGTCCTTGCAGAGATCTAAAAAAATGGATTAAAGAGTTTAACAATAGATCCCTAGGGGTTCGAACCCTGACCTATTAAAGATAGTCCAATCAACAAACCACCAAGCTAAACACAATTCCTAATTACATAATTAGACTCTTAATTAAATAAGGTCAGAATGTCATTGATATTATCCAATCAAAAAATTCAAAATGCTAATATAGGGTGCCGACCCTCAACCAAAGGCATTAATAAACTTGTTCAAATCATTTGCCCAAAAATAAATTTCAGTTTTTAAAGAAAATCACGTTCTCAATTACTATTCGACTAATAGAAGCCAATAAAAATAGTCGTATAGAATAAGACTAGTCAACCTTATCAAAATAACAATAATCAATTCACAAAAGATCTAGTTTGGCTAAACACTTACAAGGATACATGTAGCATCAGTCAGCAATCAACAAAAGCATAGAAGGCAGCAATAATTTAGTTGACTATCACAAAAACAAAATAGCGGGAAGCATGTGCATCATTTAATAGTTTGACTATCATCAAGAAATGCAAAATATTGGTCAACTACTTAAATATAGTTCCCATTGGTCCGCGTCCACCACCTGCCTTCATGGCTGATATCACGGGAATCCTAACATCTACATTTGACCCATAAAGTGAACTCTTCCCCATCTGGTGTTTGAAGTGTTACTTCTTTCTCATGGTATCGAATTGTTGTGTGGTTAGCATTAAGCCAATCCATTCCCAAGATAACATCGAAGTTGATCATCCCTAGCACATGCAGATCCGCTTTAAGATGGATATTGCTGAAATTTAAGTCTACCCCAACACATACCATGCTAACCACAAGGATTCTTCCTGAAGGTACACTTACCTCTAAAGGTTCTCCTAAGATTTCCCCTAGAACTCCCAACTTCTTATAGGTTCTAGCAGATATAAAAGAATGTGTTGCTCCAGTGTCAAAAATGGCAAGTATTGGTGTGCTATGAATTTCGATCATACCTGCCATGTCCCCTGGTGCTTATGCTGCTTGATGACGGTTCAGGACAAAAGCTCGTGCATTCCTGAGAGGTTGTTGTCCTGGGTTATTTCCCTGATTTTGTCTTGGATTACTTCCTTGATCGACTCTCAAATTATTTCCTTGATTGTTTCTCCTGTTTTTAGGACAACTGAAAGCATGGTTGTAAAAGGCGCTAGACGCTAGGCGGGCGGCCGGGGAGGGCCTAGCGCCTGGACCGCCTAGGCCGGGTTTTAATTTTTAATTAATTTATTTATCTTTAACCTATCAATTTTACATATTTCATTTATAAGTTCATAAAACATAACATTCAAACAAAGCATTCGAAGTTAAAATAATCCAAAAGTCGAAATAAATGAATATTCAAAGTTAAAATCATCCAAAAGTTAAAAAAAACATTCAAAGTTCAAATATTGAAATCTTCCAAGCCACGACCCCCATCCAACTCATATTCATTCTCATTTATTTCCTCATCTTCGGACTCAAAATCTTCATCATAGAGTTCCCTTATCTCAACATAAATTTAGCACAAATTCAATATCAATTCAACACAAATTAAACATAAATATCATTCTAGTTTCAACTTCAATAAGATATAATTTTCAATACTCACTTTCCAATATCATTCCAATCATCAACTAATTCAACCTAAATCAACATATATAGCAACAACTAATACAACAAATATAGCTACAGACTCTATATACAATTATACATATATGTGTATGAGTCGACCGTATGACTGTATGTATGTAATATGTATATCATAAATTCATAATCATTACATATTCTATATGATTCTCATGTGGGTCCCTATTAATCTCTTCCTAAAACACAATATTCTAATTTTCTAACTAGCATTCTAGCAACAGGCCGACAACTACTGAACTACTCATCTTCTTTCTTTCTTATAAACTCATACACAAGTAACATAACACAACACATGCTCATACATAAATACACGATAAAGCCAGTGAACCTTAATTATTATCTACAATCCCATGATATTTTTCTTGATTTGTTGTTTCTCCAAGTAATACGATTACAGACTATAGACTTTTTACCCACAAGAAGTTGAAGTCTTGAATACATACCAGCGATGGCAGAGAATGCAGATCGATGGCGATGAGACGACGATGGCGGTGACCGGTGGCTATGTTCTGTATCATTTCATTTTTTCCCCTTTTCTGTATTCTGTATTTAGCTAATTAGGTTTCCTTTTTTATATAATAAATTCAAATATAAAACCCCTAAAAAAACAGAAAACACGATTAAAACTAAAAACAAAAACTCACCGCCTAGGACCGCCGAGAGCTGCCTAACTCCGCCTAGCACCGTCCGCCTAGCGTTAATCGGCAAGCTATTTCACCGCCTGGCGCCTAGGCGCTGCCTAGACGGCCGCCTAGGCCGCCTTTTACAACCATGACTGAAAATGTCGTGGCTCGGTTTTTTGCACCAGTAACATATATTCTTTCCCATAAGACATGTCTCGTGGTGCATTTTGTTGCATGATTGGCAGAGTGGTTTATCCATCTATCTTTCAGGGTTCGTGCTTGGCCCTATCCTTGTCTACTTATTATTTTGCGTTCACCATGGTTCATATTCGCCCATTTTCTCTCCCCTTTCAGATTGTGATTCTTCATCTCCTCCGTCAGAAGTAGTGATTCGATATCTTGAGCTTTATTAAGAGTTTCTGTATAAGTGGTTGTTCCCCGTTCAGCAATGGGAATTGCAATCTCAGTCCTCAAGCCTCTTCTGAAATGGAGCGTCTTATTCTCATCTGAATCCACTAAATGTGGAGCATAGCAAGAGAGTTGGTTGAACTTTTTATCATATTCATCTACGATGAGATTCTTTTGTTTGAGATAGGTGAATTTATTTTCCTTTTGCTCTCGAAAACTATCTGGTATATATTTATCCATCACAACCTGTTTGAAATATTCCCATGTGAGATCATCGACTTCTTCAGGTGACATGGCTCTAGTGTGGGATTCCCACCAGTAATCAATATCTCCAGAGAGTTGATAAATTGCACATGCCACACGGTGTGCATCACTGCAAGCTATGTGCGTGAAAATTCGGTCCAATTTACGTAGCCATAGCTCCACTTCCAATGGCTCTCCTTGCCCATCGAAGCTTGGTGGTTGGTGTCACCTAAAGAGCTTAATAACTTCAGCAGTATCATTTATTGGAACATTCTGAGCACGTGGCTGACGTCCTCTAGGAGGCATCCTATATTCATATTTTGAGTAAGAAACATTAATGAGTATCATAATTTATTAACAACAAAGCATAAGTCAAGAAAATGAAATTTTCATCATGCCATAACATACAAGTAGTATAGCTCTGATGCACTATTTATTATGCAATTATCTGCAACTAACACAGGTCATGCATTATAGCAAGTGAATCGAGTATCCCACATAGACTAAATTATTGATCACACTGAGTACTAAGCTAACAACTCTCTATTATCCAGACTATCTATTTTTTAGTTGAATTAACCCTAGGCAAAAAATTAAAATTAAACTCCTAAATTCAATTATCAAATCGAAGGCATATCGAATGAAATTAAAAACGTAAACTATCAAATAAATAAAATAATTAATCATAGGGAATGCATACACATGAATCCATTATATATTAGTCCAATTACATCAACTTACAATTTAATCCAATTATCGGTGGAGGATCAGAATTCCAATTACCTATCTCCGCAGGTCTCAAGGTAAAAGTAGATTAACAATTTATCTATTGCTTTCGTCTCTAGATTAACTATTAACTCCTGATAGATCAACAGATTTAAAACCTCATACAGATCACAAGTACGTGTATCAAATCATTCAATTAATCCCACTACTTAATTATCTCCGCCATGACTCAAATTAATTAGCTAGCATACAATGACTATGGCCTTAATCATGCATGAGAAATCTAAACTTGAATGTTTGAACCAT
Organism: Perilla frutescens; assembly: GCA_026008535.1. NCBI lineage: Eukaryota > Viridiplantae > Streptophyta > Magnoliopsida > Lamiales > Lamiaceae > Perilla > Perilla frutescens. Next base: position 43,307,473 of record BRKX01000001.1, read on the forward strand.
ATAATTAGAAGGAAAATTGATGAAGAATTAAAATCAATATATAATTTCATACATGCCACAGACCCTAGAATTAATTATACGAACTACTCACACATAATGAAATCTAAAATAAATGAAGAATAAAGAAACATAATTAAATAACAAAGGTTAGAAAAACCATAGAGAAATTCGATGCATAAAACTTCAATCTTGAAGCTTCATGTCTTTACGCTATGAAATCTAAAATAGAATTGAGAAAATAATGAAAAGAAGCCCTCCAGATTAATTCATAACAAGCCTATTTATACTAGGTATTAAAAACCTGGCCCAAAAGGTAAGTTCACGGGCCAAAAATAGACAAAGATATAGTATCTCGGCGCGTCCGGCGACCCAGAAAGAAGAATCCGCCAACTGATGGCTTGGTTGCCGGATTTCTCTGTCTGCATCTGCCTAGCCACTGTGAAAAATCCACCAATTGGCGGTTTTATCCGTCGGTCGGCAGATGTCTCGGCAGCTTTCGACACCCTCCACTGTTTTGCTCCGTTCTCGCTCATTTCTCATCCGATTGACCCGATTCAAGTTGCAGAATGACCCCAACTCGATCCTCTATCTTTCTAGATTATTTCTCAACTGAATTGGATCATGAAAGTATCCCTTTTTTTAGCTCTAACTTCAATAAAAATAGCAAAACATGAAAACGCACGAGAAAAGCTGAAACAACAACCAAACACTAACTTATTCATGCATTAATCTTTAAATATCATCCAAATAGACACCTAAATGCATGAAAAAGCCATGTTTATCAAGCTCGAAGCTATGACTATAATGCCACAAGAGAGGGCTATACATCATAAGCATAAGTCATAAAAGGATATAGGAGCTACATGCTAGGCCAATACTAACCTACCTCGATAGGTGGCATACAAAAAGATATCCTACCTCAAAAGGCCTATAATACTCCTATATGTACATACATGTTACTATATACATAGATAAAATATGCGCCTACATCTAAGGCTCAAGCATCATCCGCACCAATGACGAGCTCCTCAGGGTCCTCCTCGGGATTCTCCTCATCCTTTAGATGTGGAATCGGGACTTGTGCAGGCTATATGGCTATTCCAGCTACAGGTACGGGAACAGGGGCTGGCACTAGAGGTGCTGCATGGATAGGATGCACATAATCCAGTCCAATAACTAGAGCGGGTGCCTGAACAAACTCTGGGGACTGACCCTATAATGCCCACCTATAGAAGATCCGTGCTGCGGGGTTCGAATAATCGACGATGTACTGGAAAGTCATCGAGTGGTAATGAATGTAGTCTCCCATCGCTCGAGCAGCATAAGGGACCCAATCTGCTGGTAAGGTGCGTAGTAGTCGCATGGAAGCCTCTCATCCATCGACTTCAGCGAGCATGTCGCAGACTGCGAGCCACATCTCAATCATGCGGGTGATGTGCTGGCCTACGCTATCTGTTGGGCGACGCACATAAGCACGATACTCTCGTAGGCGGTGAACCGGTAAAGGTGGTGGTCCTATCCTCTTCCTAGTTGTCTGTCTAGTGCGTGCCATCTACAGATAAGCTCTTAAATAAGTTTAAGTTCAAAACATTATTTAGTGACATGTGTATATCTTAAAAGCAATCTAGTTCTCAAGTTTCATCTAGGTTCATACTTAAAGGTAGAATCATAACATATAAACAAAGCACATAATAGAGACATTTTATTTTCCTCAGTCGGATCTCATTCAAATCAAAACATATTTAATCAATCATGACTTTATTCTCATAAACTTGTACTTGACAAATGAGGCTCGGCGTGGACATATGACCATGGGTAGTAAATGATATGAGTAATGAAGTTAACAAGAATTTCAACAGTTCACAGGCCTTCAGAGAACCGAAAATGCTTGTAATTTCAAAGATCATTCAAATTTTTATTGAACAAAAGTTATTAATGCAATCGTTTCTCTCTCTCTCTCTCTCTATCTATTTTTTTTCATTTCTAAAGATGAAATTTTAGGTCACACACTTACTCTGCATTTTGGAGAACAAGAATTACAAGATAGTGATTTACTGAAGATAATTGTTACTTGGATATCTTGAAAATGTGTGGTAAGTTCATTGATGTAGAGTCGTTGGTTTTGACGTAACGAATGGAGATAGTAGAGAATTAAAGAATGATAAAGATGTGTTAGCTCTGGTACAAGAACATGAATTTGTGGAGAATATTGACATTTATCTAGACGTCAATGAAACTGCCCAACCATTTCTTTTCAAATGGCCTCAAGACATTACAGAATTTGGTGTTCTATTATTCAAATATTTATATTACCTTTCTTTTTCTATTGAAGTTTATTGATATATCTATTTTCTCTTTTCTACAAGGTTTATCTCGAAAATTCCAGAGGTGAGGGAAGTCTCCATATTAGGTGAGTATAAGTCAAAAGAAAGAGTTACATTGAAGGGATATGTGATGAATGGAACTGAAGAAACTAGTACAGTTGAGTTTTTTATTACTAAAGATAAAAACTTAAGTATAAACACTAATTTGCTAGCCATCAGTGAGTGCATGACCTCTAAGGTAAGTAGTTAGACAATTCATTCTCTTATTTACTTAAACTGGTCATATATTTTATGTGCATATCTTTTATTCATATCTTATTACTATGATTTCTTTAGGAATTTCAAGTACCAAAGAAAGTTGTAGGCCATTATTTGGTTGCCAAATTTAATCCTAAAAGTGATAGAGGAAAAAGTGGTAAACCAAAATATGTTATAACAGATAAGCATGTTAAAGGTAAGTATGATATTTCGATATGTTGTATTGTGGATTTTATTTTGATTTTAAGCCAAAATTTTAATATTATTAATATTTTTATTTATTTTAAAATTAGATTCAACATCTCAAGTGGCAAGAAAGGTTAGAGGAAAAAACAAAAATAAAAAAGTTGCAATGTTAAATAGTGAAGAAAAGCTTGAGATAGAATTCTACAATAATCAAGCAGTGGGGAAAAATCACACATCTTGGTCAAGGAACTTGGAAAAAATTGTGAAAAACAAGCACATATGTCCTGTACGAGTGCAAACATGGAAGAACTTTACTAATGCAGACAAGTTGCATTTGTTGGATGCAATGAACGTACGAACATTCTGTAATTAATTTAACCTAATTTTGAATATGTGTTATATATGTGCTTCTACTTTTAATTTTATTATCATGTACTTTTGTGAATAATTATACATAATAGATATTATATTTCACATGACGAGTAATAGGTTCATATTTACAATGTATGTAGGAATGTTTTTCTAATTCTAAAATAGAGTTATATCGAGAGCACACCTTGGAGCATATGTGCACTTTGTGTATAGCACGGAGATCATCGTTAAACAAAGATTATGTAGTACCTTATGCAACAAAAGTTGAAGCTATAAAAAATGTGCCTGAAGGAATGAATGCGGAATATTGTAAATGGCTTGTAGTTAATAGATTCATTACGAATAAATATCAGGTATGTTAAACGTTTAAGGTTTTGCCATAATTGTAATAATCTTTTGGAATAACCTTTACTTTTACTTATGAGGGTAAAGAATGAAATCTTGGTTAACAATTTGTATAAAAAATCAACATTTGAAATTCCAATAATAGATGTAATAGTGTGATGCCTCATCGAATAGAAAGTCAACCGCACAGACAACTCATATATGAGATGGTATAACAAAAATGTATGGTTGTGTTTTTCTTTATGTTTTTTCTTGCTTGATTAATTAATACAGGGTTGCCCATTCTAATCTCTTTAAGGAGGCAAGCATGGCTACCCTCCAGATGTCTCAAGTATTTTCAAAGTGACACGTCAAAAGAAGGGAAAGTTTGTTCAGCTAGAAGCATAAAAGAAATATGTTAGCGTGTTTACTTTATATTTCAACTTAATATGAATTCTTCACATTTCAACTTGAGAAAATTCATCATTTATTATTTCTTCATATGAATGTATGGTATGCATCTTGATTGACCTTTAATTTTAGGATGAGATTGTGGGGATTGTTAAGTCTAATCCATCATTACCTCCGATTGAAGTGGTTGAGAAGAGATTTGGGCCATAAAAGCATAGCAATGTGTTTACTTTCGGTAATGGCATGAAAAGAAAGCATTTCAAGGATTCTCCGGCAGCTTATATAGAAGAGCTAGAGGAAAAACTCTGTTAGAAAGAAGAGGAAAATATGAAATTTAAGAGATATTTGGATAGCTTTGAAAGTAAATTTACACAAATTGAGAAGGATAAACAGTCCATATCAGAATCATCTCCCAACATTTGAGATTTTGTTTTTGAGCAGGTATGACCGTATGAGTAGATTGATATGAGGCGGTATGCTAAATGAGTTGGTATGTGATTAATATTTATATGTTTTAAATTTTCATGTAGGTCATATGAAACAAATCAAATACAATGATGGTGGGGTTTTGAAGCAACAACCAAGTTATCTACATTTTTTATATTTAAATATTATTTAGTGCATGGAGTAAGAAACTAGGTTATATGAAATAGATATATCTAGATTAAAAATTAAATACAAGATTATCTACAATTATAGTTGTGACTTAATGACTGAAATATCTGGTCACAGATAGATTTGTGTGACAAACGGGATTTTCACCCGTATTTCTGAGTATATACCGCGTGTTTTGAGTATTTTTCTCTCTTATTTTGTCATCTTGGTGCCGTGTTTTCATTTTATCGTGTAATAAGTGTTTTTAAACACTGTTCTGCCCTTTCAGGGCAAAAATCGATCGGGTCGGGGCTCAAAGGTGTGAAGACGGCGCAACCTGGGTACAGAAGAGGTGCGAGTGCGCTTGTACATAGAGGGTACAAAACCACGTTGGCGGGCGCGACGCGACTCAGAGCCATCAGGCGTGACCAGTTCGGTCGCGCCACCCGGCGCGACACAGGCACAGGACCGGCACGACCGAGCTTCCAATCAGAGGGCTGAAAACACGACCAACGGCGCGGTGCGGGTACAGAGCCATCCGGCGCGACCAACTCAGTCGCGCCACCCGGCGCGGCCCGACCGGGGCACAACCAAGCCCGTGTCGCGCCCCCTGTTCCGACGCGATTTTTGTGTTTTTATTTTATTTTTCTTTTTCTTTTTAATGTACGGATTTGTGGGAGTATAAATACCCACCTTAGTTTAATTTTAGGGCAACATTGAATCCCTAGCCCCCATTTTTAGAAGTAAGAGTTGAGAGAGAATTTTGGAATGCAAGCTTGAAGGTTGTGAAGAATTTTGAAGATAAAAAGTTGGAGTTTGAAGATTATCTTTTTCCCTTTCGGGTTTACTCTAATCCATGTTCTTGGTTCCTTTCTTTTTCTTTGTTTATTGTTGTTTTTCTTCAATTTTAAGCATGTGTAGCTAAATTTTATAAATCCTAGGGTGATATGAATCAACATTGAATGATTGGATGGATGGATGAAAAAAGCGTGTTAATCTTTTCTTTTTGTATTTCTCATGGATCATTGGTTTGAATGCATCTAATTAGGGTTGGCCACCTTAAGTTAGATTTTATGTTGATTATGTTTTGAGAAGGACTAATTAGCATTAAAAATTGATTCATGAGTCCCTTTAGGTATTGAATGAGAATTTATGCCTAGTTGGAATTTTGGTATATTAATTGTGCTAAATTTGAGGGATTTGGAATTTAATCCTAGAGATAGGAGAGTTCCCTTTTTCTTAATTAAATCTTAGATGCTCGAGAGAGCCTTTGATTATTGTTGGAATTAATCTTGAATGGAATTAATTTGCGTTTTAATCTTGAAATCCATTGTTTGTGTTGATGAGTATTACCCTAGGATTCCCCCTTTCATTTGTTGCCCCTTTTAGTGCATTTTTGATTGTTTTGAATTTATTTTAATTTGCTTCAACAACACGTTAAATTCCATGCCTAGGGTAAAAACTATATTCAACTCAAGATTTTGTGTGATGCTTGACTTGTAAAATGACATGAATGTGATGCTTGCGTACCTTGAATCACCCTAAATTTCCTGTGGATTCGACCCCGTTTTACCTTGTATTACAACTTACTTGTACACTTGCAAGTTTAAATTCGGGTTTTAAAACTCTGTGTAGAAAATCTTCATCAAGTTTTTGGCGCCATTGCCGGGGAATTTAGTTATTATTCAAGTTTTTATGCAATATCAACATAATTGTTATTTGCTAGATCAAGTAACTTTGTTTTGTTTTTGTTAAGGACCAAACTTACTTTTAGTTGTTCACAGGTGGTGTATGCGTACTAGAGCACGTGGTGACCTGTTGCTCGAGTTAGATACCGAGATCGAAGCCACGAGTCATCATAATAACGCTCGAAGATGAAGACGTAGAATGGCGGACAACCCACCACCACCGCCACCTATCCAAGACCCGAACTTATTCCAACCGACATTTAATGAGGGAGCCGTCAATGGGCCGGCTATATAAGCCAACAATTTTGAGTTGAAGCCGGCATTGATGGCTATGGTATCCCAGAATCAATACGGTGGGACAACATTAGAAGATTCACACGAACATGTCAACCCGTTTCTGGAGATTGCTCGAACGGTCAAGATTAATGGGGTACCCGAGGATGTCATCTGCTTGAAGTTGTTTTATTTCTCGCTACGGGATAAGGCTTGAATGTGGTGGTTGAACCAACCACCCGACTCATTCTCATCATGGAATGACCTGCTCTCTAAATTCCTTCAGAAGTTGTTTCCCCTCGAAAAGACTTTAAAGCTAAAGGGAGAGATAACTCAGTTCAAGCAGAGAGATGAAGAATCCATGTGTGATGCTTGGGAGCGGTTTCGAGAGATGCTTCGCAAATATCCGGGCCACGGTTTTGGCACGGACCATCAGGTTTGCATATTTTATGGCGGATGTAAGTCCAATGTGAGAAGTATTCTTGATGCTTCAGCTGGAGGGTCGCTACTAAACCGAGAACCCGAAGAAGCTATCACAATCATCGAGTAAATGGCCTCCAACGCTTATCAATGGCCGGGGGAGCGGGAAAATGTTCAAATTTTGAAAAAGGTAGAAATTACAAACAATGATTCCATAACCCTCTTAGCTGCTCAGATGACCACTATAAATTCGAAGATAGAAGCTATGGCATCACCAAGACCGGAGTCCTAAAGTATGCCTAATTTGGAAGAAGCAAGCTTCGTTGGTCAAGGGGGTTATGGGGGTTATCCACGGCCTTTTAATCAAGGTTTCAAGCCTCATTTTGGAGGATCACAAGGACAAGATGGAAATCAATACCACCCAAGACCACCTCATCCGAATCTATCTTACTCCAACCCGAACAATCACATCCAACCGCCTCCTGGATTTTCCGTCACCAATGGAGTCATAGTGTAGCGCCTCGATCTCGAAAGACCGTGGAAATGGACGCCACGGGGGTGGAAAGTAAGAAGCGGGAAAGAAATGGGGTAATTTAATTAACGACGGGGTGATAATCCAAAAAAGATTAATGTTTAGAATAAAATTTAACAACCGAGTATGCCCAAGATAGGTTATGCCTTCCGGAAAATTAGACAACATAACCTCAGTAACTAGAGCGAATCCCCGTTTATAACAGCTTATAAGAGAAGAATGGAAGATGTAACAATTCAATAAGCTCTTTCATAGGCCAAACGGAAACAAATAACCAGATACCAACAATCAATAGACCCATTTATAGGTCGACAAAAGAAACAGACACCAATATGCTGAACAAATGAAGCCCTTCCATAGGCCAAAATGAATGATCAAATAGACATAACGAAAGACGGGCTTCCTCCCCTTGAAATAATTATATAGCTAAGCATATGATACATGTTAACTAGGAAGTCAACAAAAGTTCAGAATCAGAGAAGCAAAAGCATATCAACAAAATACCAAGATCAGAGTTCTTAGCATTTAGCAAAAGAATATCATATGTGCGGAAGCTCAATTCTTAACAGAATACTAATAAAAAGAGACGACAATGAAAAAAAATATGTAAATCATAATAGCCCATATCTCAGCCTCGTCACCTCCACGCTCCAGCCTACTGACCTGAAAATGTTTGAAAAGATTTGGGCTGAGTACTAATGCACTCAGTGGGCAAGTTCTCACAATTTAAGTTATGCAAATCATTTTGTTAAAGTAATCTATCTGTGTTCATGTAGGTAGTGAAGCTTATGAGGTTTAAAAATTGGAAGCAACCTAAGTTCACCAAAATATTTTATCGTGAAGCGCTTAAGAGTATAACCCGTCACTGCCCGCAACCCAAACTACATCACCAGCGCATAACGTTGAGTATGGCCATAGTATACCCAAATAGTATAACCAATAAGTGTTTCATTTTAGTCTCACCGACAATGAGTAGGGCAGGACAAATAATGCATGCATATTGTAGCTACTCACATTGACACAGCGCTGGTATATGAGACTCCGACAACATACAGTAGTACGTAAATATTTAACACAGATAGTCACATATGCAATTTTAACAAAGCAGAGCTTAATAGCTCGAAAGATACAATTTGTAAAAATATAATAGCCCACCTTTCTCGTGATTCTGAAAAGCTAACTTCTGAAGAATCAACCCTGATACTCTTTCTCTAGCTCAGCTGGTACTACAAAAGGTAAACTTCAACTCAAGATAATCGCTATATTTTCGGAAATTAATCTACTATAAACGGAACTATTATTAATTCTATTTTATTCTAAAATAGATTGCGCGACTCTAGAGACCTTGAATAATTTCGACGAAGAAGGAAATAAATTCCAAAACGTTATTCTTGCTTTACTGGGATCAACTGATTTGACAGAGGTCTCTTTCCAAAACTTGTCATTTATCCAAATTTTACCAGATCTACACCACAACACTTTTTAACCCCTCAGAAATTACGAAAATATTCAGGGATGATACTATATATGCCAAGACTAAAGAATGAGAATTTTAGAATTTTTCGATAATACATGCTCCCGGTATAAAAATAACTGTCTACTTTAAATAATCGAAATTATTCAAAACTCGCAACGATATTGCGAAACTTGGCAGGCTTATAGGAAATAATATTTGGAGCAACTTTCAAGAAGAAACATTTTCGATTTGACGACCTAAAATGGGTGAAACGGGAGTTTCGGTAACAATATTAACAGATTTTAGCTGAAAACGTATCGGTCTCGATCGAGCTTGATACTCGTTGGATTTTCGCTCAAAAGTATAATTTTTGATAGTGCAGAAAATAAGGAATTTAATGGTGTAATCAGATCAAAGATCGGACGGTTAGAACATAAATTCGAATTGGGCAGATTTATAATATAATATTCGGATCCGGATTTCAAACGACGAGAAATCAAAAATCTATTCCGGTTAACTATAAGATCTAAATGATCAAAGACTATTTATAAAAAGAAGATTTCTAATATGACTATCCAGGAAGAGTAGATCTGAGATTTACATAAAATGAAAACGGGGGAAAATACCGAAAACTCACAACATCAAAAATCAGAATCGGTAGAATTAAAGATAATTGAAATATAAGCATATTTAGAACTTGAAATTTCTAAATTCATCGGTCCGAATGACCAGAATAGGAGAAAGTACCTTCTCCGAGGAATTGACGGCGGTCACGATGATTTTCCATCGTGATCATCCTTCGTGTCATCATTTCAATCATGTATTCGTGATCTACGCGTTGACACCTTCAAAATGACTATTTCAGAATTGAAATAGGAAACTAGAGTCGTACATTCTCTGGAAGCTGCTCGGCGTTTCGGTTTTGAAAATGAATGAAAAATGAAACCTTAAGCTCCTATTTATAGAGGAAAAATAAATCGGATAATAACGAATAAAAGAAAGAGGATAATGATGGAAAAAGAATAGGATAATTACGAATAAGATAATCTTTTAAAAAAGAAATTGGATAATGACGGATATGCCTTTTTCTATTAAATTTATTATTTTCCAACTTAAAGTTGTGTCAAGGGTTCATTTGAACTCGAAATTTGAAATTTCAAAGGTTGGCATGATTCTTGAAACATTTTCTATCAACCCGAGAAAAAAATCATAACATATTTTTAAGGCAATTTTTGACCAAATTAGATTTAACAGATTTGTCTGGCTGCGATTTTCCTTTATTTGAATCATTTAAGGACCCAACTTATTTTCTAACTTACCAGAGGGTAATATAAGTTGAATTAAACCTTCTAAAATATTTCGGGGTATTACACATAGATGAGGATAAAAGGCCCAAAATGGATGAGCTCCTCATGGCATCCATGAACAAGACAGAAAAATACATGGGAGAGACTCAGACTCGCTTTGAAAAATTGGAGAATCACATGGGAACCATCGGTACCCAAGTGAATATGCTAGAGAAACAAATGAGCCAGCTTGCTACATATATAGGGAATCAACACCAACATGGAAAATTCCCGAGTAATACAATCATCAACCCAAAAGAGCAATGTAAGGCTATACATGTGTTGAGTGTTGAGGCAAGGAAGGATTCGAAGGTTTCTCGGATAAATTTTGATGAAAGAGAAGTTGAAAATGAATCGAAAACTGACGAAGGTGACTTTATAGTGGAGAAGAAATCGAAGGAGAAAGAGTCAACTAAGTCATCACCATCCTCTTTGCCTCTCATCCCTGTTGTTGTCCCATATCCGGAAAAATTGCAAAAGAACGAGCAAGAAGCACAATACAAGAAATTCTTGGAGGTATTTCAGAAAGTGCACATCAATTTTCCTCTTTTGAATCTGTTACAAAGAATGCCAAACTACGCAAGAGTTTTTAAGGAGATGTTCTCAAAGAAGAAAAAGTTGGATGAATATGAAGTATTAAGCCTTACGGAGGAGTTTAATGTTTTTCTTCAACAAAAGTTACCACAAAAGTTACAAGATCCGGGGAGTTTTGTTATTACATGGGAAATTGGCGAAAACTTGATTGGGGAAGCATTATGTGATCTTGGTGCAAGTGTGAATCTTATGCCCATGTCTTTCTTTCATAAGCTAAAAGTCGGAAAATTGAAGCCAACAAGTATTAGCTTGCAATTGGCGGACCATAGCATTACTCAACCTAAGGGGATCATTGAGAATGTTCTTGTGCGAGTTGGTAAATTCATTTTTCCAGTTGATTTCTTGGTGTTGGATATGGAAGAGAATGAAGAGACACCGCTCCTTCTAGGAAGACCATTTTTGAATACCGCAAGGGCCCTAATTGATATGGAGAGGGGAGAACTCACTCTTAGAGTTCATAGGTTGTCGGTCGTGTATCATATAAAGAAGAGAAAAGAGGTTCCCAAAGAGGAAGAGCACAAAGACCCAGAGAAGTATAAGGCAATTCGGGAAATAAAGCCAAGCAAGATGATTGGTCTAGATAAGATTGAAGGAGGCATTCCCAAGGAGTACTTTAGAATCTTTGACCCGAACTTGTTGCAATACCTTGGAGAACTCAAGAAGGCGCTCTTGTGTGGCGAAGGAAGCCACCATATCTCATTGGTTGACAATTGGCCTTTGGTACTCCGTCGAGCTAACGACGTTAAACTTAGCGCTTATTGGGAGGCAACCCAATTTTTATTTTGTTGCTTTTATTCCCTTTTAAGTTTTCTAATTATTGGTAGTTTTGTGTTTCTTGGTGTTTTTGGTTTTTGTGTTTTTAGTCTTTTAATAGTTTGGGAAGTTAAGTGTGAAAGTGCAGAGGACAGGGCCGAAAATTCATTAAGTGTTAAGCCCCAAGCACAGGGTGACACAACCCAAATACAGGAGTCCCTTGATGCGAGGTTTACTACTCTCTTGGAGGACATTGGGACTCGCTTTACCGGCATGCATGAGGAGCTTGACACGAGGTTTGATGAGATAGTGGAGTGGACCAGGCTCATCATCCCAACAGCCACCTCAAGAGCAAGACTGCACAGGAAATTGAGTTTGCCTCTCTCACGATCCCACTATTCTTCCACCCAAACTTGCCCTTCCCTTGGTATGGTGCAAGTTTGCGGGAGGGGGTAAATTCTAGTGGTGACCGTTGAGTTCTAGTCCTCCAGTCTTTTTATGAACAATTATCTTATATGTTATTTGGATATTTTGGCATGTTTATTTAGGAATATTTGATACCCCCCCCCCCGGTTGATTTGTATGGATTTATTTGATCCTTAGGATTTTATTTGGAGTATGTAATAAGCTGTGCTCGAATTTGGGTGAGAACCTTGTTTTGATATTTTCCTATCCTTGATTATCTATTTGTCCTCTTGGCATGAGTAGAGAAAAGTAGGATGAGATTGAACATAACTAGGGGTTTGTGTAACCTTGCCTATGATGATGAAAATTTGTGCAAAATTTTTGAAAAATCATGCATGGAAATGAGTGATTGGTGATTAGCATATAGATTAAATTATGAAATTTTGGCATGTCCTGCATATCACGTGAGATTTGAGCCATATTACTTTTCATTGCTTGAGAGTCGTCTTCAACAATGCTAGCATCTCTAGAACTTGCTTTACAAACTCATATAATTATGTATGTTCTCAAAGAAACATGAAGATGACCTAAGGCGGTTCTTGTGGAAACTTTTGAGCCTAGAATTTTCTTTCATTATTAAACGCATCATTTGTCTGCCCCTTTTGAGCTATGATGATCAATATTTCATTGAAAAGCCAAGGGTCGGGGCTCAAAGGTGTGAAGACGGCGCGACCCGGGTACAGAAGAGGCGCGATTGCGCTTATACAAAGAGGGTGCAAAACCACGTTGCCGGGCGCAACGCGACTCAGAGCCATCAGACGTGACCAGTTCGGTCGCACCACCCGGCGCGATGCAAGCACAGGACCGGCGCGACTGAGCTTTCAATCAGAGGGCCGAAAACACGGCCAACGGCGCAGCGCGGGTACAGAGCCATCCGGCGCGACCAACTCAGTCGTGCCACCCGGCGCGGCCCGACCGGGGCGCGACCAAGCCCGTGTCGCACCCCCCTGTTCCGACGCGATTTTTGTATTTTTATTTTATTTTTCATTTTCTTTTTAATGTGCGGATTTGTGGGAGTATAAATACCCACCTTAGTTTAATTTTAGGGCAACATTGAATCCCTAGCCCCAATTTTTAGAAGTAAGAGTTGAGAGAGAATTTTGGAATGCAAGCTTGAAGGTTGTGAAGAATTTTGAAGATAAAAGGTTGGAGTTTGAAGATTATCTTTTTCCCTTTCGGGTTTACTCTAATCCATGTTCTTGGTTCCTTTCTTTTTCTTTGTTTATTGTTGTTTTTCTTCAATTTTAAGCATGTGTAGCTAAATTTTATAAATCCTAGAGTGATATGAATCAACATTGAATGATTGGATGGATGGATGAAAAAAGCATGTTAATCTTTTCTTTTTGTATTTCTCATGGATCATTGGTTTGAATGCATCTAATTAGGGTTGGCCACCTTAAGTAAGATTTTATGTTGATTATGTTTTGAGAAGGACTAATTAGCATTAAAAATTGATTCATGAGTCCCTTTAGGTATTGAGTGAGAATTTATGCCTAGTTGGAATTTTGGTAGATTAATTGTGCTAAATTTGAGGGATTTGGAATTTAATCTTAGAGATAGGAGAGTTCCCTTTTTTCTTAATTAAATCTTAGATGCTCGAGAGAGCCTTTGATTATTGTTGGAATTAATCTTGAATGGAATTAATTTGCGTTTTAATCTTGAAATTCATTGTTTGTGTTGATGAGTATTACCCTAGGATTCCCCCTTTCATTTGTTGCCCCTCTTAGTGCATTTTTGATTGTTTTGAATTTATTTTAAGTTGCTTCAACAACTCGTTAAATTCTACGCCTAGAGTAAAAACCATATTCAACTCAAGATTTTGTGTGATGCTTGACTTGTAAAATGACATGAATGTGATGCTTGCGTACCTTGAATCACCCTATATTCCCTGTGGATTCGACCCCGTTTTACCTTGTATTACAACTCACTTGTACACTTGTAAGTTTAACTTCGGGTTTTAAAACTCGGTGTAGAAAATCTTCATCATTGTGGCGGACCGTGTTTAAGATTTTTCTTAACCTTACTATTATCGGTCTTTGATGATATATTTTTATCATCATATGTTGTTGTACTTTTGAGACTTGTCTTGCAGGAAAAGTGAACTCATTATCTGGAAAAAAGAAGACTTGCTAGTTTTACTGCACTTTTCATATTTCAAAATATGAACTCTATATGTTGGGTTTCTTGTATTTTTTTTTTTTGTATTATTCTGGATGATAAATGTGTTATTCTTCTGCGACGGGCTCTTGCAAGAACTCTGACATTTTTTCAGTAGCATATCTTCTCAAATAGTTTATACATCCTATTTAATATTAATCTTCAAGCTAATGCAAAGAGATTCACTAGTGCAATGAACGATATCAAAACACTATGGACCTTAGGTTTTTAAATGTTCAGCGAATAACATTGGATTTTTGTTGTTATGCAAGTAATTTTTCTTCAACACAATATTCAATTTTAAAGGAATGCCAAGTTGGGATCCCCGCGCATGTATCCACGCATACCTGGCTTATGATATTTATTGGAATGATTAAAACAAGCTCATTATAATTGAAGAACCTGCCTCAGTATGCTCTCTCTCTCTCTCTCTCTCTCTCTCTCTTACTATATATTTTCTAAATTCTTTAGGACATTTATGTTAGTTTTTGTATTTGTCATGTGTTCTACATGCACTTTCTCTTAATTAAAAAATTTGGAGACCTTAGTGTATACATAGATAATGCTCCCCGAAAAATGAAGAAGAAAGTTTTAACACATGTTTTCAATTATCTTAAATTGGAAAATTTTGTAGGTAAATTTGAAATGCCCATGATTTTGAAATTGGATTTTTGTAGGTTTCTTTTAGTTTTTGGATTTTTGTAGGTTTCTTTTAGTTTGTACTGGTTGTGATGTTTGTGGCGAAGATGGTTTGTAGCGCGCCTAAAGGTATTTGATAATAATATGCTTTTTATCAAGTTAATTTATTTATGTCCCTAGCAAGAAATAAAAATCAACAATTTTATTGTTTAATTTTCTTGTAGGTTGCTTAAAAGAAGAACTGAAGCACCATATTAGGTGGTATACTTTGGAGCAACGAAGTTAATCATTTTTGTGATGTTCCAATATAGGTATATATAGTGCGTTGGGTATGTGTATTTTTAATGTACAAATAAAATTTCATCTTGTAGGTTATATAAAATATGTTCTATATTCAAATTTTATTCTTGAAAATAGTATAAATATGAGTACATGATTCTCTTATATAAAATTGATCGATCATTATTTAATGATTATTAATTATCAATATATATAATAACATATAATGTGAGACAAATAACGATAGTTTGACATCAATGTACAATTTATTGAGAGGAAATTATAGTTTTAATGACCAATTTGTCAGATTTTAATTAAATTCAATTTTCATGATAGGTTATTTCATCATTAAAAATAGGAGAATTGTCGATTCAGGACTCGAAAGATGGGTAATCTATCAATTCAGAACCCGAAAGATGAAAAATGTTAATCCAGGACTTAAAAGAGGAAAATTAATATTCTCAATCCAGGATCTCAAAAATCAAAAATTTTGATTTTTTTTAATTAATTTTAAAAATTTCTTTATTAAATTTAATAGATAATTAATGAATGAATTTTCATTGAAAATAATATAAAATTAAATAAAAAATAAAAAGAAATCAAAATTTGTGATTTTTGAGGTCCTGAATTAAGAATTTTCATCTTACGAGTTCTGGATTGAGAGTTTTCATCTTTCGGGACCTGAATCGATAGATTACTCATCTTTCAGGTTCTAGATTGATAATTCTCCTTAAAAGTATTATAGAAATAATGACGGGACATTATTACCGTCATTATTGATTTTTACCTAAAGAAGTAATAGTGACGGGACCATGACGGGAATTTCCCGTCATTAAAAACTAATGAGTGGTTTTTGACTTTTAATTTAGAGCAGATCCTCTGTTGCATTTTGTGTTCCATTTGGTATTGCATAACTATTTTTTTTAATTTTTTTAATATACCCTAATTGAGGATGGATGAACACTAAATAGAAAATTTAAATTAAAATAAATCATAATAAATTAAAAAATAAAAAAAATAATTTTTTTGAAAAAATATTAAAAAGTTACAATAGAGAATGCAACATGATTTATAACAGGTGATCCCATTTCCTTTTAATGATGGGATTTCTCGTCACTAGAAATCATTTTTCTTGCAGTGCTCTTTTGACAAGGCATTGCTAAATAATGGAATGTAAATGATGTCATTATTGACCTTCCAATCTCCTGCTTTATCTCATTATCCCAAGAAGATATGGGCGTGTCGATTCCTTCGAGATCATCTACTGGTGTAGAGATGCCCACGGTTCCGGTTCCGGCCGGTTCTGATTAGAAACCGTCGGTTAGGCGGTTCCGAAACGGCGGAACCGGAACCGCACCGTGCGTAGACGGTTGACGGTTCCGGTTTGTTAACCGGAACCGCCTGTTTTTACCTCGGTCGGTTTTGTCCGGTTACCGACGGTTATCCGGTTAACCGCCGGTTTCCGGGTTTTTTTTTTCCTCTATCTCTCCGAACTCGAATTGACGATTGGATGAAAAACTACTAAGTACTAAATCGATAAAATTACTAATTTACAAGTTAAAAACTAAGAAGTATGACAAAACACAAGTTTATTTGAATTTTGATATTATTATATAATTTTATAATTTATATCTTACAATTTATATTTTACAAGTTATAAAACTTACAAGTTACAACTTACAAGAATTTTGAGAATATAATTTAATTTATCAAATTACAAGTTACAAAATACAAATTGTAAATTAATCAAGCTATGAAAATATGAATATATGAAATTACAATTTACAAATTTACAAATTACAATTTACAAATAACAAGTTACAAAATACAAATTGTAAATTAATCAAACTATGAAAATATAAAATTACAATTTACAAATTACAATTTACAAGTTACAATTTGAGCTAATTTAGAATTTAGGAATTAGGGGGGGGAAAAGAAATAATTAAAATTTGGGCTTGCACTTCATATGAAGCTGCCTACGTATCCCTTACCTTGGAATCAAAGCCCTAGTAGTTCATTTTACCTTTTTTCCTTAGCGAGTCCAGAATTCGAAGTCGTCGTCCCAATCATCTCCGGTTTGGCTCCCTCCTTCGGCTTCACTCTCCGAGCCAACTTCAATGAGTGGGCCATCCATCAAGTCGTCCCAGCGGTTCTCTTGCTCTCTTAGGTCGGCTTTGGACTCGTCCTTCAACATCATTTGAGCTTCGAGGTGATCCGGTGTCAAATTTGATCTCCGTTCGTCCAACATGTAACCGGATTCACTGAAAGCTTGCTCGACCGCAACCGTGGATGTCAGGACTCCAAAAATCTCCCTTACCATAATTGCAAGCAAAGGATACCGCTCTTGATTTCGGGACCACCACTTGAGAACATCAAAATTGTTGGGACCTGTATTTTCATCATCGAGGGGCACAACAGGGTCTTGCAAATACATATCTAATTCATTTTGACTACGCCTAGTATTTCCTCTACTATGGAAAAAATTTTGGAATTCTTGTAAAGCACTACCACGTGAAGATGAAGTATTTAATCCAAACGAAAAAGAACTACTAGAACCTGAAGAACGACTGGTTGGACGAGTTATACTATCAGCATATTTTAACTCATATTCTCTATAAAGTGAATATATAGACTCATAAATTTCTGTTTTAATTTCTTCAGCAGTTGGCACATGTATATCGGGATCGGAACCTGTAAAACTCATAGTAGACAAAAACTTGTAATATATGTCAATCATATCGTTAGTAGCACTAAGTTTAAAAGTAGGATCTAATATTTTTGCAACCAAAAAAATATTAGGTACATGATCAAAATATTTAAGCCATTTTTTTACCATGGCTAGAATCATATCTTGCAAATCGGGTTTATGACTACAAGTATTAAATTTTGCAGCAATTAAACAACAATGATACATAAATTTGCACACGGTAGGGTAATACACACCGGATAAATCTTTTGTTGCATATTGGAAAACTTGTAAAAGCTCCATTAATTCAATACAATCATCCCAATACGAAGATAATAAAATAAACGATTCAATATGCGTAGCAAAAAAAGAACATAATAATTCACGATATTCAAAAGTTGCAGAAAGCATTTCATAAGTAGAGTTCCACCTATTAGGCACATCTAAGTTAAAAATTTTAGGATGCACACCAGCTTCCCTACAGAATTTTTCCCACCTACGTCTAACTCTAACTCTACCATGAATATAATCTACAGCATCACGAATAGGTTGAATTGAGTTATTTAATATTCTAAGTCCATCTTGAACACATAAATTCAAAATATGAGCAATACATCGAGTATGAAAATATTTACCATGCAAGGTTGGATTACATGCTTGAATTAATTCTCTAATACTAGCCGTATTAGCACTCACATTATCAAAACCAATAGAAAAAATCTTATCAAGCATTTTAAAATGATTGCAAATTTTAATAATAGCCTTAGCAATATTAGTAGCACTATGTTGACAGTTAAATCTATGAAAAGCAATTAAAAGTTTATTTAAATTCCATGAATAATCAATCCAATGCAATGTAACAACAATATAATGACGACGGATAAATTTATCAGACCAAATATCAGAACAAATAGCAACCCTATAATGAATTTTACTAATAACACTTTTCAATTTCGACTTATATCTTATATGCAATTTTTCAAGGGTCCTAGTCATAGTCATTCTAGGTATTCTTTGAGCACCAGGATTATAAGTAGCTTTCATACGACGTTCAAAGTTCATGCTATCGGCAAATTGAAGTGCTAAAGATTCTTCACAAATAAAATAACACATTTGTTCCCTAGCAACTAGAAGGTCAAACCTAAAGAGTTGGGATGAGTACGGCGTACCTTCACCTTGGCTTTCGATACTTTGACTGCTTACCGGTTGGAAGTTGAGTTGCGATTGAGCTTGAGCACGTCCAAGTTCGACTTGATGATTGTTGGTGATGTGTGACCAGTACGTCCCATAGCCTCCTCCAGTGTGAAATTTGTATTGCTTCGGACAATAGTTGCAATACAAATCAAACACGCCCCCTTCATTCTGTTAGGGTTTTTTCGAATTAAACCACCGCAGGATCTATTTGGTTGTTCATTAATCCATGTTCATGCAAATCATAATTTTATGTAACATGCATGTTTATCACAGTCTAATCAAATAGCATGTAAAACAGATTCGATTCTAATAAAGCGGAAGACATAGAAAACGAATCTACTTACAAATCGACAGACGGTCTGTGGACAAGATTATAGATCTAATCTTGCTGTTGAATGAACAATGATAATGGCACCACTTATGTCACACACGGCCACTGCACAATTCCACTCCAAGATCTTCTGTTGTATTCCCGGAATGTATCTAGATTCAGAGTGGGCTGAAATCTACTAGATAGAATTGTGAAATCTGTGGATAACTTTGAGAGACAAAGAGGGGCTGATTTCTTATGATTATTATTCTTAAAATTTCGTGCCCCCCTCCCCTTATATATAGGGAGGGGCGAAATTTCATGTTCCAGCCCTACTGGGCTGGGCCTCTATCTCAAGTTCTATATCCGGTCCACTTTCAGTCATATTGGGCTACAACAGGGATCTAGAAGAATATTAAATTGACCCACTAATTTATTTAATATCTAATATCCAATAAACTTAAGATATAATTAAAATGCATCTATACTGGTGGAATGATGCAATTTCAGGTGAAATATTTTGAATTCAAATCTCACAAATATGATTTTAGGTGTGAGCCTATCACACTTAATTTTTTCATAAGTAATGTGATTTGCAAATGCACTAAAACTGAGGTGGCAATGGAAAAATGGGTGTCTTAATTCCAACATTGCAAGTTGTAACATATTCAAAATAATTACAAGGTCAAGGTAAAAAGTGGGATCTTTAGTCTTTACCACATAATGATTCTCCCCATTTCTTCATCATGTAAAATATTAGCTAGTTTCCTTTGTAACTCAATTATACAAGCGTGCCTCAACTTAATTGTGGTTATTCTAAACTTAATTATACCGACCCATATAATAGAAATTCATTTTGTTACATTTTTCATCGTAAGTAGAAAAAATAATTGGTACAATATTACACACAGTATGTGTATGTGTGTGTGTGCATGGGATTGAAAATTTTCACGTGGCCACTTTATGTTTGTCTCCACCGCAATGCCTCATGATTGCAACTCCCTCTTGTTTGGGCTTCTGATTTTAAGGCAGCCTTTTGAAATTTGCGCCCTTTTTTTCTTCTCATTCTTCTTCTTTAATCTCCTTTATTCTTTATTCTTGTTCTTTTTTTTTTCTTTTCTAAAATATAATTAAACTTAGCTCCTTTTACGAAAAATGATTACTTGTGACATGTGTTTTAGATATGCCATCTTTAATTTATCATCACGCGACTAAAAAAAATACATATCGTCTGATAAAGCAATCTTCTCCTCGTGAAGAAAGTCTCATATATATAGCTAGGATATTTCTTAATAAGATATTTAACAATGCATTATTATAGGTTTATTTATTTTTTGTGACGCAAAAAAGTGGACGTTAGATTTTTCCCCATTTTTTCGCATAATTTGATAAGCATCTACAATTTTAAAAATGGACTTGAGCATGTGTACAATGTATATCGAACATGGAATTTTATTACTTAATTATACGTCTAATATATATCATTATATGAAGAAAAACATCTCTACGCATCACAAAAGAACGGCTTGTGTGTACGTATGTATGTGTGTGTGTATCATTCCCTTTTTTCATATTATATAGGATTAATTGCATAAAAATGACAATTTTACGCCATATTGCAAGTTGGGCATAACATTTAATTAAACTTCATAAATTTAACAAAGTTCTGATTTTAGTGCAAATTAAATATGTGTATTTTTTTCAATGATTAAATTTTTACGTGGTCGACTTTCTTTTCATGTTGACACGTATTCTAATGTGTCATACATGTGCACAAACTATAAAAATATTGGGCACGTTATAATTCTATCACCAGAAAAAATATTCATCATGTTTAATTTGCACCAAAATCAAAAAGTGGTTGATGTTCATTTTTATGAAGTTTAAAGTCGCGTTGTATCTATATATATATATATATTAAAGTAAAATCACAGAGATAAAATTGTTATAAAAATAAATCACTCAAACTTTGTTAAAATAAAATTGTTAGCGAGAAGTCCTTTGTAGTAGACTTGTAGCGCAGTTGGTTACAGAGTGTTAATGTATCTTCATCCGCTTGTGTTTGATTCCTCTAGGGCAGCCTGAAATTTAAATTTTAAACCTTTTTAGATTTTTTTAAAATAAAAAACTAAGTCCAAAACATTTATAAATAACAATTAACAACCATTCACATTTTTTATTTTTTAGATTTTCTAAATTAAAAAATCATTAAATTTAATAAAATGCCCATGAAAAATATTTATTTTTATATTTTTTTAATTGTACTACTACCTATGGTGTAAACATTCAATTTTTAAGTTTTTGAATTTTTTTTTAAATAAAAAATATCACCAAAACATGAATAGATAACAATTAACAAGCATTCACATCTTTAATTTTTTAGATTTTCTAAATATACAATATCACCAAAATATAACAAATATGCCCATGGAAAATATTTAAATTTGTATTTATTTTTAATTCTAATACTACTCAATTATGGTGTAAACAATCATATTTTTAACTTTTTAGATTTTGTTTATTGAAAAAACAATCACTAAAACATGAATAGATAATAATTAACAACCATTAACATCTTTATTTTTTTTAGATTTTCTAAAAAAAACTGCCAAAACATAACAAAATATCCATCGAAAGTATTTGAATTTTCAATATTTTTTAATTTAAATATTATTTTTGATGTAACAAATGATTTATTATATAATCAATAAGGGTTTTGAATGCAATCATTTGATTTTTTTTTTATTCTAATACTACACATGGTTAAATAAAGAGACAATAACTTTTCGTGGAAAAAAAGAGACAGATAAAAGAGGCCAATTCGTTTAAAATAGAATAATGAAAATTAAAATTTAAAAGTTATTTATTTTTAATTCTAATTAATATACTTTTTTATGGTGTGGAAGGAATTCTATGTTGCATTTTGTACAACACTCTGTGCTACATAATTAAAGTTATTAACTTTTCACAAAATGTGGATGTTATATTAAATGACATATGTGAATTACTTATTGATATGGTTTATTTTCTAATCGTTAAAATAAAGATAATATTTATTAATAAATATGACATTAGTTTTTAAATAATAGAATGTATAATCAATTGGTTGAAATTTTCATGAATTTGAAAGATTGATGTCAACAATTAAACACATATTGATGTCGTCATCATCATCATATTGTGGTATGCAATGTAGCTATTTATTTAAATTGATATGTGTCCACATAAAATATATTTAATATGTTAAATCTATAAAACAAAGAAACTATTCAATTTTGTCTATCGAAAAATAACATTACTATGTAGTATGTGTTCATACATAATAAGTGTATATAAATATCCAATTGATTCAATTTAAAAACATAAAAAAAATTCTAAACGAGTTTCTGAATATATTTGAAAAATCACAAATATAACTTTATATACATAAACTATCATTTGATAAAGTTATAATTATTTTTTATTATATACTAATACTATTACAACCAACATTTAAACTATTATCAAACTTTAAACTTAAAATGTATTGACAGATTTCCGTACATCGTACGGGAGATATACTAGTTTACAATTAATTGATGTAAGCAAGTGTGATTTTTATGCATTTAACCCTATTATATAATACTCCTAATTAATATATCCCTGTAATTACTCTAAATTAACAGATTGAAAAACATAAGGAGAAGATGTGTAAAATTGATTAATGTTGTATATTAAATATAATTTCTTAATCTAAGTGAAAATAAATACCCCTATGTCCTATAATATTTTTGCTTCTTCGTATTTGACACATATTAAAAAATATATGTATTATACATTAAAAAGGTAAAATTACATTAAAATTTTATGTAATACCTTTAACCATTCATTCAAAAGAAAAATATTACTACCTCGACATCCAAAAAGAAAAAAAGAAAAATATTACTACTACTAATTTCAAACAACATTAAATGAGATTAGATATTATAATTAATGAAAAGGAAAATTTGATGAACGTTAAAAAAATCATATAATTTTGGGACCAACAAAAGTAAAATAGTGAATTATATTTTTGACACGGATAAAATATATAATATAATGAGTTCATGGGAATTCAGTAAACGGGAAAGCATTGGATGTGTAATTATTTGATTATTTATGGCCCAAGTCATTTGGTAGAAATATATATCCAAGTTGATCATAAATATTGTATGGCTGGAATTTAAGTCCCGCATTATATATTGTAACATGGTCTACATCCACTTCATAAATATTATTAAATAAAAAATAAAATTGGAACATATATAAGAGCCATACGTTTCTTCTCCCTTTAACAAGATAAAATCATGTGATTTTCACACACTCACTTAATTACATTTAGTTTATCATTGACATCATTCCATGCATAATTAGATAAATTACCTGATTAGCAATTTTAGGAAGCTAGGGCTAGCTACAAAGAGAGATTCATGTGCAGAAAAGTTGTCAAAATTTTATATTTAATAGTTAATTTTAGTTTGTAGCTTTCTTAATTAATTAAATCTTCATCTACTTAGATTTTATCTTGATCATCTAAGTGATTATTGCCCTCTTTTTACCAATAGATTTCTATAATGATGGGGTGATTATTAGGTGAAAAGGGCATGCTCATATTATTATTATGTTTTATAAAAGAGTTGCTTAAATTGCAAGTTTATGTGATAATATATTGAAGCTGGAATGTACAATCAAATGATAATGGAAAATAGGGTAGAGGGTCTCCTTCACAAAAAAAGGTATAGAAATTTGCATTAATTGGTTCATTTATTGATCTGGCTAACTAGCCATAATTATTAGTATTATTTTTATCGATATTAGAAAGGGGCACATATATTTCTCCCAGATTGAAGCTGGTCTCCAAACTGATTATGCACTTTTATCCACTAATTTGGATCTTTAATTTGAATGGAAAAGATATTAGAAAAATAATATGTTGCCGTTTTATAGCTTTTCTATAACATGATTTTATATATAATTAATATGTCTATGCCATAAATCATAATTTAACTGTTGTCCATTTTATTTAGGAGATTAATTGGTTCAATTTATGAGTTCTTCATTGACATAGGATCTTAGATTAGTTATTGACATGACTTGAGCATCAAGTTCATTAAAACGATCGTGCTAAAAAAAGAAGTCAATCACACCTAAAAAATTACATGGGTGTCATTAGTTCATTGCATAATTAAATATGTTTGGCTATATACACTCAATCTATACTTATGGAGAAATCACGATATTCATTTAACATTTGAAGTCATCTTTTATGTAGCAAAACCCCATATTTGATATTCTATCTACCTTGCGATAATTTGTTTCTATTATTACACTTTAATTGTTCTTGAAATTAAAACAACAACAACGACACAAGACTATAATAATGATAAGACATTACCAATCTCAATTCTCATCCCATTACAGATTTTCTCAATCACCCTAAAAAGAGCAGATTTTTTATGCCTTCTCCCAGAAAAGACATTCAATTATGAATCCACCAAATTGAATTAAAAGAGAAAATATTTATTATATATTACATAGGGGAAATTATTTTGTGACAATGGAGAGCTTCTCATTGAAGGCTTTGGGTCCATGTGCATATTTGTAAGTGGATTTGACTACATGAAAATAATAATAATTACAAAGAGAGCAACATATATTATTAAATTAAATACAACTCAATCTTTCTTGATGTCTCAAATCTCAATATACACATGAATTGTTTTTTGAGTGGTGGTCCGACCACGTGGTTTTCTTGCCACAATTTGTATATATAATCCCACTGCGTTATTCTCTCTCTCTCTCTCTCTCTCTCTCTCTCTCTCTCTCACACACACACACACACACACACGCATACATAATGATCAAATTTAATCTTGGTCCCTCACCATTCATCAATGTATAGAGTAATTTGTGGCCCCTTTGTGAAAAAGTGGGAGTTGTTTACCAACCCAAAAAATATGTTAAAATCACTCCTCATTGCTTTTAGAAATAAAACATACTTTTGTTCTACATATACAGTATACTGTGTACACAGTGGCGGATTCATAATTTTAAAATTGGGAGTACGATATATAAAAATATATAAATAAATATTCTTCAAAGTTTAAAATTTCTAATTCAAATTATTATTCTTAATTTTAAATTTCTAAGTCCAACCCAACCAAAATCAAATCACTTTCATTCTTGTAAAATTCAAGTCATATGTACATAAATTCAAATTTTTAATTCAGACACAAATCCCTAATTTAATTGAAATTTTGATTAGGCAAAAAAAAATGTAAGCAACACTAGGAATAAATAAGACTTCTAATTAATAACACACATACAAACAATCAAGAATGAAAGAAAAAATAACATTAACCAATCAAGAGTGTTTTTGTGCACTTCTCAATTTAAAATCTTGATGTCTTGTTCTTATATTTTTATATATGTATGAGGTTTAAAGATAAGTAAGATGGCGAGTCACGAATTCATGGTTGATTGTTTATTGTTAATATTATTAAAGATATGATTCACCATCTCTTTTTTTGTGATAATATTATTCACCACGTATCAACTAAAGTACTCAACCATTAGTTACTTTATTTTTTTCATCTTTATGACCTTAATTAATATTCTCCAATATCAAAATAAATAATTATAAATGTGTATATATACATATAATGCATATATATTAAAAAATAAAAAAAAATGGGGGTACACTTGTACCCCTTGTTCCAACGTGGCTCCGCCACTGACTGTGTATATATATTTGGATTGTTTCAATAACATACATAATTTTAAATAATAATAATAATAATAATAATAATAAAATTTGAAATAAATATAAAAAGAAAAATGTTAGTATAAGGAAAGCAGCAACACACAATTTGTGGTGTAATGTGTGGAGTGAAACAGTGACAGCATATCGAACAGGAGGGGCTGAGTTCACGTGGACTCGTGACACGCTCAACTCACAATCAACTCATGACCATCTTTAAAGTCAAGAAAAATACTTGCCTTTTTTATTTTTTATTTTCTTCTCATAAATTCATCACTTTTTATGATCGATATTTTAATTTAAGTTGCGAGTGATTAGCATAGTCCATCCGCGAAGATATATGAATTTACAATTTTTAGGATAACTAATCATGATTGATGCTTTTGGGTTAGATATGATCAGATCCCACCACAATTCATCTAATTAATATATTTCACTTTAATTTCTATTTTGCTAATATACATCACATACTCTACCTATCTATTTCATATTATTTTTGATATTTTACATTTTTAATCTTGTTTCAAATTATTTGACATTTATCATTTTTTCACACACTTTCTCTCAATTAATTTACCATTTATCAAACCGCTATAAAATTTTTCTACATCTAACTTACCGATAACAAATGAGATTTATTTCTTATAATTTACTTGAATGAGAGAGAGAGAGAGTATTTGTCAATTTTTTACTTCTTAATTTTTATAAAATGTAAACATCAAATAATATGAAACGGGGAGAGTATTATTAATATATAACGGTCAAATTTGTCATTTCTAGGGCCATGGAGGTGGGGCCTAACAACAAAACGACGGCACAATAGACTCCGTTAACAACTACTTGACATCTGTCATCGTATTGCTAAAATAATTAACCCAAGTTGCTAGAGAATTCATTACCCACTTATATATTCATTATACTTTCATTCTCCCATCGATATATGTGTGGGACATTACATCCTCCCTCGTTGATTTATGATGTGCAATGAATGTTTTTATGTAGATTATAATGTCTTGTTTTAAGAGCATATTGTTTTAACATCGTGGATAGTTGCATGATTTCCCAATTCCCACTTAGTATATTTAATGTCAATAATCAATATGCACGTTCACCCCACTTGCAATTTTGCAGCATGAAGAAGGTTGAAATAGTGACGGTAATTCGAGAATGACTGTGACGGAGATTGCAATACTTGAACATTTAAATGGGTTCTGTTTTAGATTCTGGATTTGTTTTTGTACGAATTGTGATATAGTAGGATTTGAATTTTATATTTTTTATATAAGTTAGTTTATTTGCAAAGGAGTTCACGGATGATTTTCCAGTTAAATGATAAGTTCTTTTCGTTATAAATTTATCGAAAGTTTACGTTTTTTTTTAAAGGGTGATTAATTAGTTGGTCGACATTTATTTACGTAAATGATGTTTAGATTTAATTATCGTTTCTATGTAAAGTTTTAATTAGCTTTATGTTTAATAAATGGTTCGAAAAATGTTTCCAAGTTATTAAAATTGACTTTCGTAATATGTTTAAAAATATTTTAGAATGGGTTTAAGATAGAATAGTAACACTTTAATAGATGAAAAAGTAGGGTGTTACAAATTTATGTACTTCCCAATTTTTTAATTGAATTTATGCATTTATATATAAAAATAGTCTTTGAACTTTAATTTACAATTTAAATTTTATAAAAAGAGGACAAATTAAGTTAGAAAAAAAATACAAAAGCCCTATATAATCCTGAAAATCACTAACTGAAGACACAAAATTGAGTTTAACAAATTCACCAATTGAGTGTTGTAGAAGAAATTAGAATATTAGTTTAGTTGTAACATTTATTATTCAACTAGGATGGCAGCTATTTACTATTATTAATTTATTATGGGCTAATGATGTAGGTTTTGACTTAATTATGTTGAATGGAAAGTCAAACATTGGAACAAATATACACCTTGAACAAAATTGATTAATTTGAGTTGACACCTGGAAGAGCAAGTTTACAAATAAATTATAGTTCCAATGTGTTCACGTTTAATATCAAGATTCTTAGCTCAAACAACAAAGATGATGACCACAACAACAATAATAATAATAATAAATACTCAACTCTTATTGCTACTTGGTGATTGATTAAATATTAATTAATCATAACACTAATCTTCTCAAAACTCATGATCTTTACCAAGATGGACACAATGAAAGAAGGAGCCTCGACGGTGCGACCTCTGTTCCTTAATGGCAACAATTATGCCTACTGGAAAGCTAGAATGACACCTTTCATTCGCTCAATTGATGAGCATGCTTGGAAGATGGTGATGGAAGTGTGGAAGCCTCCCACAGAGATAGATGATAAAGGCAAAACCGTACTAAAGCCGGAAGAAGAGTAGGGGGATGCTGAGTACCAGATCATGGGGCTAAATGCTAAAGCTATGAATACCATCTTCTCGGTTGTTGACATGAATCTCTTCAAACTCATATCCACCTATGACAAAGCTAAGGATGCGTGGAACATACTATAGACCACGTTTCAATTATTATTATGATTTAGTTTAATTAAAAATATTTTTACTTAAGGTCCGTACTTCCCCAATTAGGATATATTAAAAAATAAAAAAAATAAAAAATTAGTTATATGACACACGAAATATCACACTATTCGTAGTAGAGAATCTAATCCGATCTCTTGTAAGCCGAGTATCTCACATAATATGTATATATATGTATATATATATATATATATAGTTATTTGTGTGGTTTGAGGATACTACTACTGATGAGTTTTTCTAGTGTGATTTGTGGACTGTTACACATGAGTGATGTGTTGGATTTACCTAGAGCAAACTGTTAGCTAGGTAGCGGCTACAATTTTTTCTTGGTATTTTAGAAAACTAAATTTCTAGATATGTAAGTGTTTACCATTTTTTTCATGTACATGTATTTTTTGGGGTAGTTTTCTAGCTCTTAGATTGGCAGGAAGTTCGTCAAACTGTCCCTATACTCCAATTTGGATTTTGATCCAATCCATATACCCATATGATTGTATATGAAATGTAAAACGAATTCGAACATGAATATCATCTGCCAAATTTTAATCCGTCAAACATTAATGACACAAGTTTTTTGTAATATTTGTTTTGTTCTATTATTCATCATAACCTGCAAATCAATCATGAAAAAAATTGTTTAAAATTTTTAGTTATTTTGCAATTACAACATGATCAACCTTAATTATAATCGTTGCAATTAAATCATAGTTTTTAGTGATTTTTGTGATTACAACACGTCCCAAAAAATTTCCACCAATTTTGTCCGACTTCTTTAACCAAATTATTTGTGTACATCCCTGTGTGCAACCAAATTAATGAAAAAAACATATATACCCTATATTTATTTTGATTTGGAAAAAAATTGAGTGTGTTGTAATTTTAAAATATATTAAAGGTGACATTTCATTTGCAATAATTAAAAAGTCATGTTGTAATTATAAAATAATCTAAAAGTTATGATTTTTAATTCAAATAACCATTTATTAAATGATTTTTTCACAAAAAACAGTTGATTAATTAATACCACCAATTGAACTCAGTCGGTATTTGCAAGTAAATCTCTCTCTCACTCAATCGTTATTTACAAGTAAAATCCCCCTCCCTCTCTCACACCAGAGCAGGACCTCTGTTGCATTTGGTGTTGCATAACTATTTTTTTTAATATACCATAATTGGGGTTGAATGAACCCTAAATATAAAATTTAAATTAAAATAAATTATAATAAATTAAAAAATAATTTTTTAAAAAAATATTAAAGAGTTGCAACAGGGAATGCAACATGATTTGCAACAGATGATCCCATTTCCTCTCACACACGGTAAAATCTCTCTCTCTCTCTCTCTCTCACACACACGCGCGGGGTAAAATCCCCCTCTCTCCATCTTCCGTATTTACAAGTAAAATCTCACTCTCTCTCATATTTTAAGGATTCCATTTTCTGAGAGGTGGCCCAATAAATTTGGTATGATTTTAATTTTGTGGCATACAACATATTTCGTTGAAAAAGAGACAATATATATAATTGATAACAAACCAACTAACAAGTACCGAACGTTAGGTGTCATCTTACATGGGCACACACTATACATTCTGTTATACATTCATGTTGCTTCCACATCATATATATGTATTCATCAATTAATTCATTTATTACTAGCTAATTATTTACTATGGCTACGCTCCCCAATTCAATCTTTTACCTTCCAATTCAATTTAATAATTTTAGATAATAATTCGTTATATAATATATATTCACTGTATCCTGGCCTTGGGTATGTGTGTGTGTCAGTGTGTGTTAATGCTAGTATGTCCCTTTGAGGAATTTAATATTGTGACACCTTTGTACATTAATGCAACATCGATTGATTAGGTATTTCATTTTATATTTTTGAGAGAGGAATTTTTATACTAAATTATTTGGTACCTCTTCAGGTTACTAATGTCCTTCTGTAGTGGTGTCCTATAATTAACAGTCACCTACAAAAACGTTAATTTGGTATGAAAATGTTATCTACGAGGCTAATATTGTGTATATATTTTGAGTATTACGAGCTTCCAAATTGTTTAGAAATTTTTATTGAGTGTAAGTTTTATAGCCGGTAATTTAATTGTTAACATGCAAAGATTTGATTCTTTCACATATATGGAGATGCAATGCGAGTCACCTATTTCACTCTCCCTCTCGTTCACATAGCCTAACTGTAGATTAAGAAAATTATTGGAAAATATAACTAAATAAGTAAATTTTCTAATATGCTCATATTTATTTCATTTGATAATGAATTAGTATTTAATGTATATTCAATAGGAGTATATTAGTAAATGAACTAAATAAATATAGAAGCTAACTTATATACTGGGACATCAAAAAAATAAAAATAATTTTATATGAATGTGATATAGATAGTATAAAATAATTAATGTAATATTAAATAAACTCTGTGCCATAGATTTGTTTTAATCATACGTTCTAATATAAAATCTTTACATATGTTGTCTCAACTTGATGGATATCAAGAAAAAAGAAAGAGGAAGGGTATATAAGAAAAATCAAATTACATCGAAACTAGCTTTAGCGTTTTTATAAACCATTTCTTAACCAAATCATGCTAAATATTTATAGCAAATTAATGCTACTTTTATTTAATATATTTATTTTATAACATTATACGTGACATTATTAGTACTTATTCCTATTGATTATAAATAAAGTTACACAATGAGTATATATATAAATAAAAAAAAGGTTCCGACGTTTAATAAACTTTTCTTTTTTGCTTTTTGGATATATTCTGATTTAAACTAAAGTTTCACAAATATGCCACTATCTCTTAAAAAAATAATGTTTAGATCTTAATAACTCCCACAAGAAATAGGAGCAGAATCAATATGCATTGTAAAAAGAAAAAGAAAAATCCCCTTTAAAGAAAAGGTTGTAATTACTATTTATGCAATTAGACTGAATATTATTGAATTATATATACGATCATTGGCTCTAAATTATTGCCCCAAAGAGAATTTTTATGGTTAAAAGGTCATTTTCTTAACATAAACTAATCACCAATTATTAATATATTATTTGACAATTTGTACGTAATGTTGAGTAATTGTATTGAGAGAGAGAGAGAGAGACCAGTTTTGGTGTCGCGTTAAAAGCCATCCGTCGGCGGAAACTCTAAAATTACTTTTGTAGCCCCTGCTTTAACAAATAACCATAAATTTCCTTTGTTATTTTATACCAATACCAACTGATCCAATATACATATATATATATATATATATATATATATAGTTTTTGAAATATTTTTGAAAAGTTACTAGGAAAATGAATTGAATTTTGGCGTGGAATTAAATTATTTGGTGAAAGCCATCACCAAAAATATGTGACAAACAATATTTTTCTTTTAGCATATAATACCAAACACATCAAATATCTCCACAATGTAGCACTTCATACAAAATCATATTTTCTCCGTAAAAAATCAAATTATATTATATGTGCGTGTACATATATATCTTAAATGAACAACATCAAATAAAAATCATGAGTCATATATTTCTTATTGAAAAAATAATCACCTATATATATAATACTAAAAAGTATAATTTCTAACATTAAAAATATTAATACACAATTCAACGTGTGTATTGCATGCGTCCCCATGTAAATAATACATGCATATTTTGATTTACATGAGATCTTTTCCTATAATGATTAATAGATTGGATAAATTTCACCTAAGAATATCCCTATCAATGGAATAAAGCTTCCTAAAGTAGCAAATGAGTTTATGCACTTTGGAAGATTGATTTTTAGAGAAGTTTCCTCCAATAAATGGTGACAAATTTGGTTACAAATTAGCTTTAGAAGTGGTCACCATATCCAATCGGGAAATTTTGATTTGACAACTTATTATGACTCGACCTTTTGTTTAGTATAGATTAGTTGGAATTATGGGGGCCCTAATTTTGTTTATTTATCTGTTTTTTTTTTTCCGTTTTAAAAGAAAGATGAATAAAAAATAATAATAATGTGAAATCAAAATTATACCTATTTTTTGGTTTCCACAATTATATATATCCTTGTTGTCACGCAGTTTCATTAATTAATGGTTACATTTGCTCATAACATTAAAGAATTATAAATTCAGTATCTGAAAGATGAATAATCTATCAATCCAGGACTTGAAAGCTCATAATTATCAATCCACTATCTGAAAGATAAAAATTGTCAATTTAGAACCACAAAAATCACAAATTTTGATTTCTTGAATTTATCTTTTAATTATTTCTAATAATATCTTCATTATATTCAATACATAATAAACAGATGAATTTTTTTTTTGTTGAAAATTAATATATAAAAATAAATTAAAATTCGTGATTTTTGAAGTCCTACTTGACAATTTTAATCTTTCAGATTCTAAATTGATTGTTTTTATCTTTCACATCATGAACTGATAGATTATCCTTCTTTCAGGTTATGAATTGATATTTCTCCAAATAAAAAAGTTATATCCATCGTCTCGACTCTCGATCGTACCACCAACCCTGACAAGGGTATAGTTGTCTAAAAGGTGAAAACTTGAATCTAGAAGATTACTTACATAATTCAACAAAAATGTACTTATTTTTAAAATTAAGTGTAGTTATAGTTACCTCAAAATTAATCCATTTATGCGCAGTAAAAGCTAAAAGAGCTTGGTTTTTTCATAATTCTGATGTTGGTGGCAATATGGTTAGAACTTCTCAATACCCCATTTGGTTAGATTTAATATTAAGTTATAATTGTACTTAATTACGTTTTAATTATTCATTTATCTTGGATAATGATTTAATCCGATGTCAAATGTCAACCACTAATTCTGTGAATGACCCAAATTAGATCAATCAGAATAGATTAGCATAATTACATTTGAGAACTTGATTTTGAAAAACTAACTACCAAAAAAATTTAAACTGCAATCTTATAATGGCGAGTCATAACATAAATAAAGATAACAATTAATTATATCAAATTAAATGAAACTGTTGTGCAGATTGTTACTACTTAATTTTCACTCTTTTCCAGATAAACACATAATCTAAAGTCTTAACCTTTTATAATGAGTAGAATTTAATAACCACCCAATTGACATAAAAGTGAAGTTACTTGCAATTAATTCAGAAAAAAATACATTTTTGCAATCTTTAATAAATGTCCCACCACTAACCTCAATCACCTCATCCCATTTGTGGAGTCCAACACCAATAATTTATCCCACATTATCTCCGAAAATGGTTTCGTGTTTTAGTGACACACACACACACACACACATTAAATGGAATTGTATAGATTATTATTATTAGTGGAGTTTGGGGAAGGTGAATAGAGTTCTCGAATCTAAAGTCTCTCTTTTATAGAAGTTTTTAGATTGTTTAGGTGTTTTCGAAGGGACATAATTATATTTTTTATATAGTCGATGGATGAGGTGGTGGATCATACCCCCCCAATATATATATATATATATATCAGTAACATTAGTAATTTAGTAGCATATAAACTCAGCAAAACTAAAATGAAAATTAGATGTATTGGTGAAATGTGTAGACTGAGATACTATGTTTTCACTTTTCATATTGTCAATGTTATGATAAATAAAAAGAGAGTTAAGTTTTCCAAAATTAAGGATGAAGCTTGAATTGCAACACATTGACAACAATCAACACCTCAGAAAAATGAGTAAATTGTGAATTGTGTGTGTGTGTGTTTAC
The DNA here is from genome assembly GCA_026008535.1 of Perilla frutescens. Lineage (NCBI taxonomy): Eukaryota > Viridiplantae > Streptophyta > Magnoliopsida > Lamiales > Lamiaceae > Perilla > Perilla frutescens. The sequence continues at coordinate 43,341,817 of BRKX01000001.1, forward strand.
AATTTTTTTTTAAAAAAAAGTTGAATGAATGAGAAGTTGTGTCACTTTTTACACATGAATTTAACCATTACAAAATATACATATAGCTGTTACCATGTGTGTCCAAATAGATACCTAAAAAAAATTGGTTGAATTCAAATGAAATTAAACATTGTTAAAAGTTAAGCTATGTCAAATTTATGGACCAAGATGAAGGGAATTGAAGCAAAATAGAGGAAAAAATAATAATAAATGTGATCGATCAAACGCAACAAATCATCAATTTTGAAACAGTTCGTCAACCCTTAAAAAGTTTCAAATTAATTATCATTTCTCTTATTCGAAACTTAGGGGGTGTATTCAATTAGGATTTTGATGGATTTTGTTGGACTTTAAAATGTTCATGGATTTTTATGAATTTTATAAATCCATAGACTCCACATGGAGTCTCCCAACTCCACGCAGAGTCTGGCGGATTTGTGTATGAATTTCGAATGAATTTTGGACGATTTCAACGGATTTGAAATCATTTTTTCCAGCCCTCGATGGAACACAGCGATCGGTGGGCTCAGGAAAAAATGGAACCCAGCGACCGCTGAAAGCCAGCGGCCGCTGGGAGGAGAGACGGAGCTAACCTAGCGATCGCTGGTCCGAGCGGCCGCTGGGGTCGGGTGACGGCTGGGTGCCTGACTTCAACTCCTCACCGGCCGCCGGGACACAGTGCTCGCCGGGTTTTTCAAATCCATCGAAATTTCGTGTCCAGAGGTCGGATTTCATCCTTTGTAATTTTCACGTGAAATCCAACTGAAATCCAACGAAGTCAATGATTTTTTAAAGTTCGTGGATTGTTGAATACCGCAGAATTTTAAAGGACTTTTAAAAGTCTAAATTGAATACACTAAGATTTCGTTGGACTTTTAAAAGTCTGGATTAAATACACCAAGATTTCGTTGGACTTTTAAAAGTCTGGATTGAATACACTCGGATTTTAAAAGTCCAACGAAATCCAACGAAATCTCAATCCAATACACCCCACTTAATTTGTGACATATCGATAAATTTACAAACAAAGTATTATTTTTTGTCCTATCTAGCTATATGACCAAAATAATTACTTAAGAAAATAAAATGCATTACTTTGAGTAGCTTTCAATTCCATGTTTAATGGTATCCAATGTTAACGTTACTTATAATATTACTACAAAAGAAAAAAAATACAAGAAATAAGATTTTCCGAAATTGTAACGTTACAAAATCTAAAAAAATTTCAAAGGGCATTTCCGTCATCTCATATCGAAGACAAACCTATAAATATTTAAATCTAAAACTTTCACCTAATATCTGATCAAGGTATCTAAATTTGACCCACAGAAGCTTCCCACTCTTATTTTTTTATTCACTGTTTTCATTACCAAGAAAAATTAAATATGCAAAATAAAGAAAAAAGGGAAATATTTGCTTTTTAATAATAGTAATATTAAGCTGTCACAAAAAATTAATAGTGATATTAATGCCACTCGTTCTCACACTCCTCTCTTTCAAAGAGAATACAGTTACGCACTCAAGATATAGAGAGAGAGAGAGAGAGAGATAGCCCATACGCACACATTTTAGAGAGAGAAAACCGGCCCTATGGCCATATAGTAATTAGCATTGGTCGCAACGGAAATAGCAAACTAAAGAAGCAGTCTTTAGATCTGCGTTTGCTGTTTTTTCTCATTCTAGTCGCGGGTTTTTCAGTATCGAGATTAAAGAGTGAAGATTTCAGTGAGTTTGATTCAGCATTGATCCACTGAATCAATTGCTTGCCCACTTGAATTTTTGTTCAGTAACTCAGCGTTTTGATCCTGTTTGAGCGTTTCTTAGCTCGAAATCGAATTGGGCTTGCGTTCATGGTGTTCTGACTGAATGGTGATATTCCGGCGGTGATCGCCGGAGCTCCGGTGAGTTCTGACAGAGCTCCGGCGGGTTCTTGAAGATTTGGATCGAATAGTAATGCGGGATTGAGGGTAAAATAAGGAAAATGTTCAAGTCGGCGCGGTGGAGGAGCGAGAAGAATAAGGTGAAAGTTGAGTTCAAGTTGCAGTTTCATGCAGCTAAGGTGAATCTCTCTCTTATTGCATAGTTAGAGGTGTATATTCACATTTTTGTATATATGTGTGTGTTTATTTGTATCTAGTGTGTGCATTTGTGTGCCTTTCTTGATTGGATTTGGATGCATTTCAAGATTGAGATTTATGCAAAAAAGATTGGATTTTTCTGGCTTAGACACAAAAAAAAGGGTGAATTTTGGTTTTAGAATAAGTGGAAACGTAATGTGAGGTGTTGTGAATGAATAAAACGTATGTTGAAGGAAGCAGAGCTCAATTAAGATGTTTAAGGTGTTATTTAGTATTTAGATTTTTCTCTAATTTTGCAATGGATTTAAATATGTTCTGTTTAGTTTGTGTCCAAACAGCGAATGCTTTGATACAATGAAGCTGTAAGAAGAAGATAGAAGATTAGTAGTGTTGGTTTTTGGATCTCTCTGTTTAGAATTTTTGTACTTGAAACTTGCAAAACTGATACAGGAATTTCATGAAATTACAGTAATGTGAGATCGAACTGAATGATCAGCCTTTTGAAATGTTAGGTACCACAGATTGGAGGGGATGCATTGATGGTATCTGTTGTTCCTGCGGATGTTGGCAAGCCCACAGTTAAATCCGACAAGGCATCAGTTCGAGATGGGAGTTGTTTCTGGGAGAATCCAGTGTACGAAATTGTGAAGTTCAATCGAGAGCCTAAATCGGGGAAGATTCATGAGAGGATATACTACTTTGTTGTAGGGACGGTATGGAATGTTAAACAGATAAAACTTGTGCTTTGCTTTGCTGCCAAGCGATGATCTAAAGCTAACCGTCTCTTTTATGGTGCATCAGGGGTCGTCTAAAGGTGGAGTTCTTGGAGAAGCCTCAATTGATTTCTCAAATTATGCTGAGGCAACTAAGGTTTCATTGGTGTCTCTTCCCCTCAAGAACTCCAAAACTGAAGCTGTATTGAATGTAAGCCCTTCCATTTGGAATCCATGATGTGTATAAGAGTTAAATTTGTAGCTGCAATTGATTGAATCTGTATATGTTATCGCATTGCTGTTTTGCTCTAATTTTTCATGTGGAGATCTTTCCTTATTTGCTTTCTTTATTAATGTTTCTCGACAGGTATCAATTCAGAGAATGCAGGAGTCCATTGAACAGATTCAGAGGTGCTGCTAGTAACTGTAATTATGGTTTCTTGAAAATTTGTTATGTTGCTCGACTGAATTGAGAATGTTCATTGTTCTTACAGAGAGATCGAAGAAACCGAGAGTGTGAAACTGGATTATAAAGAAAACAGCCTGAAGTCGCAGTTGGACAATGGTGACAGAGATGGAAATGTCAAGAACAATTCTGATGTAATAATCTCTTGTTCTCTATCAAATGCCTTCTTGTTTTCTTAGTTTACCTTCTTTGGTAAAACTACTCTATCCAATGCCTTCTTGTTTTCTTAGTTTACCTTCTTTGGTAAAACTAACTTCAAATCGATAGATGCATGTTATAATTTGGAAGATGGCATCGTTGTTTTAGCGTTGTTGATTATGTATAGTTCCTTTTTCTATCGACAGGATGTGCCACTGAATAGGACTGCTTCCCTCATTGCTGAATTCAATGGCAACCGACGAGGATCTAGTGGATCTGATCTCACGATTTCAAGCTCTGATGGCAGTTCCGGAGTTGAAATACCTTGGCAACCTCAGATAAAGAGTGGCAATGTTCATCAGGAGCCTGCTGGAGTTCTACCGTCTCTGAGGTCGAACTCCGATGCACAACCTGCAGTGTATGAAGAGCATCAAAGGTCACAGTGGGATTGGCTGGGAAATTCTGCACATGAAGTTAGTACAGATGACTCCTCCGGCACTCCAAGAGAAGCCTTTCTAACGCAGAACTTGGATGAGTCGTCTGATGTTGTGATCGAAAAGCTCAAATCCGAACTTGCTGTTTCATCAAGGCAGGCAGAGATGTCCGAGTTAGAACTTCAGACTCTTCGTAAGCAGATTGTGAAGGAGAGCAAGAGGGGGCAAGATCTCTTTAAAGAACTTGCTTGCTTGAAAGAGGAAAGAGATGCTCTCAAGGGAGAATGCGAAAAACTCAGAGCTTCACAGATGCGAATAGACGAAACAAAAACTAAAAGCAACTTGCGATTTGAGGGAGGGGAGTCTAAGGCAATCGTTGAAGAACTGAGGCAAGAGCTGAATCATGCTAAAGAACTGAATGCCAATCTCAGGGTTCAACTCGAAAAGACGCAAGAATCAAATAACGAACTAATTCTTGCGGTGAAGGATCTAGATGAGATGTTGGAACAGAAAAATAGAGAAACACTGAACCTCTCGAGTGGATTGTTGGCAAAAGACAGTGATGAAAAGTCACACCAAGTAGGCCACAAACATCAATCAGACGATGACAATGATGATGAAGAACAGAAAGCTCTTGAGGAGCTCGTGAAGGAGCATGGTGATACCAAGGAAGCATATCTTCTAGAACAGCAGATCATGGACATGCGTAGTGAAATAGAAATCTACAAGCGAGATAAGGACGAGCTAGAGATGCAAATGGAGCAGCTTGCTCTTGATTATGAAATCATGAAGCAAGAAAATCATGAGATGTCGTATAAGCTAGAGCAGAGTGAGCTTCAGGAGCAACTAAAAATGCAGTACGAATGTACGTCCTCGTACGCCGCTACTCATGAACTCGAAATGCAGATAGAGAAACTTGAGAATGAACTCAAAAGACAATCAAATGAATCTGCAGATGCATTGGTCAAAATTAGTGAACTAGAAGCTCATGTCAAGAGCTTGGAGGAAGACATTGAGAAGCAGTCACAAGGATTCGAAGCTGATCTGGAATCTCTTATGCAGTCAAAAGTAGAGCAGGAGCAGAGAGCTATAAGAGCTGAAGAAACATTGAGAAAGACACGGTCCCAAAACGCGAACACAGCAGAGAGGATTCAGGAGGAATTTAGAAGGCTTTCGGTGCAGATGGCTTCTACATTTGAAGCGAATGAGAAACTGGCTGCCAAAGCTCTGGCAGAAGGAAACGAGCTTCGTCTACAAAAACTCCATCTACAAGAAGTCATCAAGAGAGCTTCTGAAGAACAACAATCAGTGAAGAGCAGTTATGAAAATAGATTGTGTCAGCTTGCTAGTCAGGTGAGATCAATGACTAATCAAATAGAAAAGATACAGTCAGAAAATGATGATAAAACATTGCAGCTGGAACATCAGAAAAAGCAGAATGAAGAAACCCAGAGGCTTCTGTCCGACGAGATTTTAAAGCTCAAGGATGAGATTGAAACATGCATGACTAAGAATAAAACATTGTCGGATGACTTAGGCAGTAAGGAGACACTCATGCATGAGTTGGAACAAATGAGGATCTCCACTAAGGAAATGGAATTACTAGTGGAGCAAGGGAATGAAGAAAGAATTGGACTTGAAAACAGGATAACATCATTGAAAAATGATGCTGAAGAGTCGCAGAAGGAATTAAACAAAATGAGACATCTTCTGGAAGTAAAAGAATCGATGGTTGATAATTTGCAGTCAGAACTAGATTCCCTTCAATCACAGTACACAGAAATAAAGCATTCTCTATCAGAGCATGAGTTGGAGAATGAGGACTTGAGGAAACACATTTTTCAACTAAAAGATGATCTGAAAAAGAAAGAAGATGCCCTCAGTAGCATGGAGAAGAAGATGAAGGATGGAAGTGGCAGAGAGACAACTCTTGATGCAGTCAAGGCAACTTCAAAAATGACCAAGCCTGTTCCTCGTGGCTCCAAAGAGATCGCAAATCTTAAGGAGAGAATTAAGTTACTTGAGGTAAATCTGCATGTTGTTGAGTTTCTTCCTACATTATTATTCACGTGATTGCTATATTCTATGATGTAATGCACTCCCAACTTGTGGTAGTGCTAGTGTTGCAGGGTGATGCTCTTTGGAGTTTGTGTTTTCTTTCTCTTCATTTTTCTTAATTTGGCTACTTGTCTAAGTTAGTTCTGGATATCCATCCGTCGTGCTATCAAATATCAGATCTTGATTCCAAATTCACGATCTCAGGGTCAGATCATGTTAAAGGAAAGTACTCTGGAAAGATCAAGCAATGCATTTCTAGAGAAGGAAAAGGATTTTCTTGACAAAATCGAAGAGTTAGAACGAAGATTGGAAGTGCTTCACCAAAGCAGCATTCAATATGAAAATGAAGTTGAAAAGGTGAAATATTTGTGCAATTTGCTTTACATGTCCTGTAACTATTAATTTTGCAGGAGCCTAACAACGTTTCCTTCTGAGTTGCAGATAGCTGCGGTTAGATCGAATGAAGAAGCAAGAAATAGAGATGAAGATGCAACCAGTCTAAACTGGTATGTAGCATTACTAATGAACAGTTATTATTACTTCACTGATACATAAATCTGCTCAGCTGCCTGCAAAATGGTGATGAGAAAAAGGTTTGCATCTAAAGTAACTGCATTGTCATTTGCAGCCACAATGACATTCTACCAGACGAACAAGAATGTTCTACGGATAGTACCAGGCATCACGATGAATTAAGGAATGAAATGGCATCAATGAAGGAGAGGAACCAGTTAATGGAGGCAGAACTAAAGGATATGCAGGAGAGATATTCAGAAATAAGTCTCAAGTTTGCAGAAGTCGAAGGTGAACGACAACAACTTGTAATGAAAGTACGCAACTTGAAGAACAAGAAGAAATCATCAAACGTGGCCTAGACTTGTTCGGCTCAGTATGTACGTAGGGGGTATGTTAACTGTGGCACTTCGGTGACTTCATATTGACAGATTTTGCAGAGTATTTTCAAGAATAAATTCTTTGTAAATTGTTATATATGTTTTCTTTCTCAATATATATATATATATATATATGGTTGTATCTTCATTTCTTTGAATGTAATACAAAATCCAAAAGGGTCATTTCACCATGTAGGAATGTGCCTCAAAGTAGCTTATTCTTTTCTTTCCTGTTTTCGGTTTTAGGGTCACTTTATATATATATATATATATATATATATATATATATATATATTTTAGTGTATGTAATATACTTTGCTTTATGGTCATATGAAGAATCCGGTGAAGTATTTGTTCATGAATTTCATACGCAATTTCACTGCATAAATTCTTATAATTTGAAAGTATAACTCCATTATCGAATTCTGACGTGTGATATGGTAAACTATGAGATTCACAGTTCCCTTTCCCCCAATTAAAAAAACAAAAGAATACACACACACACACTGAAGCCACTTTAAAACTTTTTTGAATTTTATTTAATTTAAATAAGCACTCGAACAATATGTGCAATCCAGTTCCACCTAAACGCATTAATCATGTCGTTCAAAAATATGTATCCCATACTTAGTGGATATGATGTTCCGTTTCTTGTTAGTTTTGACATTCATTCTACTTTCTATGATTTTCTATTTGATTTCCGATTTGAATGTGAATTGTTCTTCGTTTAGTTTAGTGTCTTTCTCATTTCATCACACACATAGTCCTCCATTTGTTCACGCTTAGCTCATGAATTACTTTTTTTTGGTTTAATTAACACTTAAAATGTCAACTAATTAATATTGTTGTTCAAACACCATTATATTGAAGGGTATTTTTTTTCATGCTTATGTTTAGTTCTATTTTATTGCTGCATGAACTAATGAAAAATTTGCATCTAATTCGTTAATCTAATATAACTAATTATTTGTAAATGAGTGCAAGTTATGGATGAGTTTTGACTCGATTTTTCCGTAAATTGCTTGGTGTCTGGAGATATTTTTTGTGGTGATAAGTAATGGATAAGATATAAATAAAATGAAGACCTTGTCAAATCAGTTTTATTTTCTAATATTTTTACATTAATTCTCCTTTTTAATTTCACATAAATTAAAATTGTGGAACTTTACAGTTTGATTTGATTAGAGACGCAATTATGCAAATACCATAGTTCAGTGCCTTTACTTGGATCAACATTTAAGCAAAATTTATTTATTTTTATATGGAGAGGATATTGATGATATTAATTAAAGCAGCCTACTTATAATTTTGATATTTGTTAACGTTGCAATTTTTTGGATTCTTATAGCTTATACAATTGTTATATATAGTTACATATATTCTTTCAAAAACCATTCTTATATATAACATTACAGATTAGATTTATTGGTGATAATTATGACCCCCCCCCCCCCCCCCCCCAAAAAAAAAAAAAAACAGTACGTGGAGATGAACACGAGTCGTCTTCCTTTTACTAGGATCACGGCAACTTTGGTGCCATATATCGAAGAGACTTTGTTAGCAATAGAATATAATATATCTTTCACGAAATTATTTAAATAATAATATATTAATTTATAAGGTTTCTGTAAGTGTTCATAATAAATCACCAATTCAATTAGGTATTGATCGAGGGTATAATAGAAAATTATATCATAAAATTTAGATTAATTCATATACTTTAATTTGAGCTAGATATCTCCAATTATCAATTTTGCAATTATTAATAAGTTAATTAATATTTCGACAGAATTGAGTTGGTGGACAGAAGCAAAAAAGAATTAGCTACGTACTTTAATATATTAGTCCAAATTTTATGACTTAATTAATCTAGAAATTTTGCCATAATTAATTTGATAATTAGAAAAATGTCATTACTGTCTTCTTATAGTAACCTAATATGTAGAGGGGTTAGGTTCGTAGTTAAAAGATCGCGAGTTTGAATTCCATCTAACACTTATAGTCTACTAATATTTTATATATAGAATCGTCAAATAATTACTTAATTGCAAAGAATTAAAATTCGTTATATATTTTGAAGTCGTAAATTTAATTTGTACATACAACACTATTAACAATCCCAACTTACTCAGAAGTCAGAACCTTTCTTTCAAACAATATATAAGTAAAGTCAAAACTCAACATATACAATAAATTCATAATTCATCACTAAGCAATTATACTTGATAATTAACATATATATAAGACAATATTAATCCAACAATTTCTCCAACATTTGCAATGAACAAAAGTGACTATCAATGCAAAGAATATCAACAATGGATAATAGGAAATTGCCCAGAATCAGCAGTCATCACAAATTAAGTCTAAAAACTATAAATTATAAGTAGGCTGCTTTAATATCATATTTCATTTTAATATAATTTTCTGTACCATTAACCAAAACTTTAGTCTAAAGAATAAAGAAGAATAGAAGATTATTAATAACATTTGATTTCAAATTGATCAAATTGTAGTTATAATTTAAATAATAAATTATATGAAATTTAATAATTTTAAAAAATTCTATAATAAAAAATACTAAAGTCTAAACATTATATTATTGTATAGTATATTTCATTCTTTTTTTTTTAATTTTCTGGATCATTCATCATACGTTTTAATTTAAAGATTGAAGAAAAACATAGTTATTATTTATTACATTTGATTCTCAATATTTTTTAGTTATAATTTAATTATTATATTATATTAAATGTTTTTTTTTTACTTTTATGATAACAAATTAAGTATTATATTATTATTGTATAATATATCTATTTCTTTTTTAATCTTTTCTATAATTCTTCTTCACTTTTAGTTTTAAAAATTGAAGAAGGATATAAGATTATTATAATTTATATAATTTAATTTATCTTTTATTATATTGAAATAATTTAATATCTTATAATTTACCTATATAGAATTTTATTTTAATTTTTATTAATTATTCATTTTAACTTTTAATTTTATTGATTAAAGAAAAATAGAGGATTATTATTTCTTACATTTAATTTCAAATTGTTCATTTTTAGTTATGATTTAGGTATTAAATAAAATATAAAATTATTGCTAAGGTTTTATGATAAACTTACTAAATATTATATTATTGTATTGTATTATGAATGTACGAAAAAAATTAATAAAAGAAGTATATTAAAATTCTGTATGTATGAAGTAGGAAATATACCTCCACTTCGATATGTACCGGTATGGCGGAATATATCGGTGTGACGGTATGTACCGGTATGACAGTATATACCTCCACCGGTACAGACTGTGGTATAATATTTATCGATTAATTAATATACCAAATTTTCGGTATACGCCGGTATACCTTAATTTTTATATATCTTTAGTTTTTAAAGTAATATAACTATAAAAACTGTCAAAGTGAATGTCCAAATAATTAGTATTATTTTTAAAAAAATATACATAATTACATTTTTTACAGAGTAAATTTCACTTTTGATCTCATTAGAATATGGTCAAAATACTTTTAGTCCCAAAAGTTACTTTTTTTTGGTCCCAAATGATATTTTTTCGACAATTTTGTTCCCCTAAGATATTTTTTTGACAATTTTAGTCCCATTATAAGATAGTTTTTCGATAATTTTAGCCCCAAACTAACAATGCAAGTTAACTGCCATTAAAGTCAATGTCAAAACACGTGAAATGATGGTTTTGTTAGGACTTTCTTTTGTATCTATTGATATGGTTCAATATTAGTATTGAAATTATTTCGCACTTTTTTGTTGGTATTTATTTTGATATTGTTGATGTGCTTGAGGATGTCATTTTTTGACTTTGATTTTAACTGTTGTTAACTTTCTCTGATAGTTTGGGACTAAAATTATCGAAAAATTATCTTATGGGATTAAAATGATTGGAAAAATATCTTATGGGATCAAAATTGTCGAAAAATCTTATGGGACCAAAATTGTCGAAAAAATATCATTTGGGACCAAAAAAAGCAACCTTTAGGACTAAAAGTGTTTGGACCCTATTCTAACGGGACCAAAAATGAAATTTACTCTTCTTTGCATCATTGCATATATTGAGTAAAGGTAAATTAAACCTAGCACGTAGCTTATTCCGATCTCAATTTTTGTTCTTCTGCTAGGTCTTTTCTCGGTGGATTTTGTTTTCTTTTTTTTTTAAAATTATTTTATAATTATTATATGTATAAATTATATATTTAATAAAATTAATTTTTTTTATTGATTTAATAGTACTAAATAATAGACAACACGTGCAATACACGTGGTCTACACTAGTATGAACAAAAAAACAATGAATCAATATTTGTTTATGTGATAAAGACACATGCATGATTTTTAAATATTTTCATCGGTATGTATATTGTATACACATGCAATAAAAATTGGGAGTTTCTATTTGCACCACCAAATTTGCTCTTTGCACCACAACTACTCATTGCACTCCTATTTTCACTCTTTGCATCACTAACATTAAAATAATGTCCTTTCATCTAAAATATGTGTTTTACTTAAAAAAAAAAACTTAAAATCAAATCACTACTTACAAAATTTTGCTAATAATCAAATCACCTGCAAATTCCCACCTCCCCAATCTTCACTACCAATTCAAGAAAATGCCGAGAATTCTCATTGGAGCACCATTCTCTGGTACTTGAGCTCGTTAATGACAGAATGCGATATCTCCGACAGCCCTCTTTTCTGATTTGTCGCGCCGCAGTTGATGCCGTCGAACGTTTCTTAGCTGAAGGAGTGGTGGGCGGAGAGGGGGGTCGGCAGAGCCGGCGTCGATGGGATCACCACCGGCGGCAGCGGGATTTGATTTTTGGCTGAAGGAGTGGTGGGCGGAGAGGGGGGTCGGTAGATCTAGAATGGGTAAGGGTACCAGTGACGGGCAAGTTGATTTTTGGGGATTTGGCATTATGTTTGGGTGAGGGACGGTGTTCAGATTGTGGGGATGAAATTTGTGGCTGGTCGTTGGTGTTCTAGGTTTGCGATTTTTGTGAGGGGTTGATGGCAGATTTTTTGTTGCATTTTTTGATTTTTCTCCAGAACTGGGACTAGAGATAATGGCTGATTTTTCTGCAGAACTGGGAAAGAGGAGTTGGAGTCTGGGCAGGCTGCCCAACAGATTGTTTTCGACGCCCCATAACAGAAAATCACAGATTTTTGGACTAGATCATGGCTGGAAAGGAGATTTGGGATGAAGAACAATGAAGAACAAGGAAGAACAGAAATTAAAAATAAAAAGATAAAAATCTGAAAAAATGGAAAAATAAAATAAAAGAATGACTAAAATGGATCTAGGGGGAACATGAATTTGGATGATCTTCATAATTATGTGTGTGAAAAGTGTGAACTAGTGTGTGTGTTAGATTATAATGTTATTTAGAGATTTGTTTTATTTAATTTTGAATTTTTATTTAATAAGGACAATTAAGTAATTTTATAATTGATTATTTTTTTATTAATTTATTTTATGGAGTAAAGAGTAATTATTGTGGTGCAGATACAAACTCCCTAAAAATTTTAGTAAATGATATATTATCTTAAGCTTTTGTAATTTTTTGTGTACGCACGTCATGAGATCCCGCCATGATCTGCCACCATTAATTTCCTCCATCTCAGAGGCCCAATCACCTCTCCAGCCACGCATTTAATTTCTGGTCCAAATTAAAATGATCGAATTTGTAACACCCTAAATTCTATAATTTAAAATGTTACTCTTTCTATTCTTTAAAGCGAAAAATGATTCTAATAATAATAGTTCAAGTAATTTTTTTTTCCTAAAAATAATATTGCCAGAAATTCTAAGAAGAAAATAGAACCATATATTTTCAGAAATATATGTACTTAGATCAAAGTACCTGCGTTTCATAAACACCAAGTTCATTTCAAAAAGTAACTCATAAGTTCAAAAATATTAAATTCAAACTTGGAACATTGGTAAAACAATAATATTCAACCACTACATTAAGTTAGTTCAAAAACAACTAAACATGCACAGAATATCAAGTTCAAAATAGTTTACTTTCAGAAACTAGTGCAAAAGTTAAGGTCAAGCGTTGGAAATATTTTGAGAAAGTTCACCCCCATTTCCATCGCGCTGCTCCCAGCTCACTAACCTGAAAACATTTAAAAAATGTGGGGTGAGCACTCTTAAAACGTACTCAGTGGTGGGGGATCATGAGCATTTCTTACTTTTTATCTAACAGAAATAAATCGCAGGAATAATGGATTTAGGGTACTCTTCTTCTGACTCTAGAATACATCTTGAACTATGCATAGGACATATTCTGGTGCGTACAAAACGCTTCTATGCGTACGAAACGCTATTCTGTGCGTATAAAACGCTATCCACATTCCATCCACGATAATTCAAGTTGGATTAAAAATCATTTCTGACTCAAAAAGCATATAACATATACTTTTATTTCAAAAATAATAATTTCACCCACCTGTGAGTAAAGTTCACGTAAAATGGAGCAGAGAATCACAAAGTAGATGAGGGTCCTAGTTGCACCGCACCTAATATCAAAACAATTTCAATAAAAATCATTTGGGCCAATTTTAATTTTAATAAATCTGAAAGTTAGGAATTCATAATCTCAAATAGAGAGATTAAGCTAAATCCGTAATTTAGGAAATTTTATGACTATATAATTAGTAAATATAATTTTGAACTGATTGTAAAGTTTTAGAAATATTTTTGGAATTAATCTAAATTTACTTAAAAATATTATAATATAATCTAAGTTATGAAATCAAACTCTTAATTTATTATTTAGAGTTCATGAGCTTTTGAATTAACTATTAGACCAAACTAAAATAAAAGGCCCAAACTAAAATAAAAAGCCCAAAACCTCACATCTCACCTCTATATCTATTCCTCTCGTGACTCTCTTCTTTCATTTAGTCTCTCTCTCTCTCTCTCTATACGTAAATAGGAAAAGAAAATGGAGATCCCAAATTCAACTCTCTAATTCCACTCTCCACTCAACCTCCCATCTTTCTTAATTTCTTTCTTCTTTCCCTAATTTCTTTCTTCTTCAATCTCAAAATCAGAAAGAAAACAAGTTCTCTCTTTGACTCCACTCCGGTGAAATCTTCTCTGCCGGCGACCCGACTGAGTTCACGGTTGCCACGAAGACTCGGCGGAGCTAAAATTAAACCAACGTCTCCAACTCTGAAGCAGTCTAAACCCGACGCTACCTTGACTCCCCTGTCTCAACATCACAGACCCATGACTCCCCCCTCTTTTCTTCTATTTTCTTTAATTTCTTAATTTCTAGGTATCTTTCTGAATTCTTTTAATTTAATTTCTAAATAATATTGGAATGCAGAATCGTATGTATGGGATGATGCTGAGTGGTGAAGCATGTTTTGGTATTGTGTAATTAAATTTTTGCTATGGCAATTGGAAGTGTACAGAGATAGTAATAATTTTTTTTTTGTAAATAAACTTCTGTTGACTAGCATAAACATACATGTATATATCTGAATTTTCACACATGATGTGCAGCAAGAATATATTATATATTTTGGTTGTTGAAAACTTGATATAGTGAACTAGTTTAAGGAATTGGGAAAACTAGTGGTGGTTGTGTGTTTAGTTTTGATAAAGTTTTCAATCAATAGAGGATTAGGTGTGATAGTTCAAATAGTAATCTTACCGAAAGAGAGAATTTTGCAGTATCAGAAGGAAGTCTTCTGAAAGAGACGAATTGGGTAACTGGATTCTTGTTTTTTTTTTTAATTCTATGGAATTTGCTTTGGAGAGCTGTTGGTTGCTTGAAAGAAACGTTCATATCTTGAGAATGGAGTGATGAGAAGGAAGTCGGTGTAATAAGATGAAGATGAAAGATAAATGATAAGGTTAAATAAAGTTACTGCTAAGGATGATGATCAAATTGTAGGATAAGTTTTTTTTAAAATATATATATTTTTTTTATTTTAGTCTCATATTTATCCTTAAATAACTAAATAAATTCTTTGCATTTCAAAAGAACATAAGAATTAAGTATTAAAATATTTAACAAGCTCACATAATAATTCTAATGCCCAAGTTTAAGTTCTAAATTTTCTTTTCTATACTAAGGGCACAATGTCGGACTCCCTTAGGTCCGTCTAACTCTATCGATCATTATCAAATAAATTTAAAATCAATTTAAAGAAATTAAATAATTTAAATCATGTTAATGTGGGATGTTACAGAATTGAAGTTGGCAAAGAGCCATTTCTGCTAGAGTTAATTTCCTATTCATAATTAAAAGGCCTTGACGCCATAGGATAACTTAGAAAATTAAGATAATGCCGTTGCTCATGCTTATATATTCACTAATTAATTAAGAGCTATACCAAAAGTTGATAGTCCTTAATTAATTTAATTAATTAATTTATGTATGACATTGCATTCAAAAATTAAAGTCTCACATATATGTAGAAAATGATTGAGATAGTATCTACGTACTAAAGAAAGGACCTAGCTCATCAATCCTAAACGTGCGTACGTGCGTTCAATTAATTAACACAGCTACTTAAGTCAAATAATTATTAATAAAGCAACTCCTAAAGAGTTTTATTACCTTTCTTCTGGTGAAGTGTGCAGCAGCTGCATTTTTAAGAATAATTGAATGCCAGATTCACGAATGAATGTATATATAGTATGAATTTATTGGAGAGACTCCACTGTTAAACTCGCCTAGACCAACACTACAAACTCCATTCATTCAGAGAGAGAGAGAGAGAGTAAAATAGTTAAGTATGAAAAAAACATGGCATGCATATTAATAGTTGCATGCTAACTGCAAAGCAGGCCAGAGAGCAAGTAAAGCTTGGGACTAATCACATAATACAATCCCATAGGTCATAACCAACCAAGGAATTCATACAGTCGATATATAATAATTTTCTGCTATTTTATTATATGTATTAGTCATACTTAATTAGATACAATATATACAAGTGTATATATATGATTATGATATATTACTACTCACACTGAGGCAAAACTCCCATATATATATATATACTCTTGAATTTTTGAAGTTGCAACACAACTAATATAAAGAAAATATTGGAAAATTTTCCGTATAATTTAGTGATAAAGAAGGTGCGAGCTAGCTAGGTAGAGATTAATAAAAGCATTATGTTAATCGAATTAGAATGAAGCATAATAAATAAAATATTTAAATAAATGAATTAAGGAAAAAGGTATTGTATTATTCAAAGTAGAAAAATTAAAGCACAAACATCAAAATAATTAGATGTTAAAATATAGTTATCTAACAAAACATGAAAAAAACTAATGCTATAGTATGGCCTATACTATATATATAATATGATTGGAAGAACATAAATAGATAGATAGATGCATGCAGGGCTCAAACGCCATTTTCATTTTTCCCAACAGTAACGATCTGCTCGTCTTGGTTGACGAAGCGCTTCCAGTAGGGATGAGACTTCCAGATAGTAGCGACGTCTTCGATGGGAATCCCCTTCGTCTCCGGCAATAGAAAGAAGATAAAAATAGTCATCCCAGCAACGAAGCACGCGAAGAATGCAAATAAAATGAATTTCATGACGCACAACATTCTCAAAAAAGACTGCGCGATGACGAAAGTGAATATCATGTTGACCGACACGTTCACGCTCTGCCCCGCGGATCTAATCTCGAGCGGCAAGATCTCACCGGGAACCAACCACCCCAACGGCCCCCATGACCAGGCAAATGCCGCCACGTAGATGCAAATCGCCCCCACCACCGTCCATGCGAACCACATCGGCAGCTGCCCGGGATCCCCATTCATCCCGAATTTCCAGCCAATGCAGGCGGCGACGAAGATCTGGCACAACAGCATCTGAATGCCGCCCTCCAGAAACAGAAACCTCCGCCCCTTCCTATCGACGGCGTAAATGGACACGAGCGTGGCGAAGCAGTTGACGCCGCCGGAGATGAGTGCGGAGGCGAGGGAGGCGCTGCTGCCGAAGCCGATGGTCTTGAAGAGGACGGGCGCGTAGAACATGATGACGTTCATGCCGGTGAACTGCTGGAAGAAGGGGATGCAGATCACCATCACCAGCTGCGGCCTGTACTTGCGCTGCAGCAGATTAGACCACTGGCTACTCTTCACCCCTTTCGAAGCTTCGCTGGCCGCCACCAAGTCGCTGAACTCCTCCTCCACGTCGTCGACGCCGCGGATCTTCCTCAGCTGCGCCAGCGCCTCGTCGTGCTTACCACGCCCGATCAAGGAATTTGGTGAGTCGGGGAGGAATAATGAGCCCACCATGAAGATCAGGGCGGGAACGGCTGCGCAACCCAAACTCACGCGCCACCCCTGGCCGTTTTCCATCTTCGCCGTGAAGTAGTTGATCAGATCCGCCGCCAGGATTCCGATGGTGATGCTGAGTTGGAAGAGCATGTTCAGCGCGCCGCGGTACTTGTACGGCGCCACCTCGCAAAGGTACACCGGTGCAGCCTGCATTCCAAAATTTAATTTATTTTGTTATATTAATTTATAGCTACTGCTACTAATTTTGTTCTTTTTAAAAAAAAAAAAATCAATCCAAATTAATAGTCATATATATATAGTGGAGTACGTAGTAATGTAAATCTTTAATTACCTGATTGGCGAAACCAACGCCAAAGCCGAGAAGAACTCTGCCGATGATAAGCATGCCGACGTTCTGCGCAGCTCCGTTGAGGAGGGCGCCTGCGAGAAAGAGGAGTCCTCCGGCGACCATGGACCACTTCCTCCCCATCTTTTTCGTAATCGGAGCCGCCACCAACGATGCCACGAGCGCCGCCAGATAAAGGGATGATGTAAAAAGTGTGAGCAATGTATCGTCAAATTTACAGTATTGGTTGCTACTGCCTATGTCGAGTTCCTCCCTACGATACACGCGAGGGAAGAACTTCTTTAAAAATGGAGCCATTGACGTCACTCCACCTGTAATCGAACATCAACAAAAATATTATTAATCAAACAAACATGTACGTATGTACATTTATGAGATCAACATATATAAATTAAATTAAAAAAATACATATATATATATGTGTGTGTATCAATTCAAAACCTGAAATCCCGATGTCGTAGCCGAATATGAGGCCGCCGGCGGCCGCTATAAAGCAAGTGATGAGAACGTGTGTTGTCAGTTTTCCGGGATACTCTTTCCCGCCATTACTCAGAATTGCACCGCCCACAGCCATTGCTATTGCTAATAGTTTGCTACTGATTCTTATTATTATTTTTTGTTCGAGGATGTTGAGAATTGGTCAATAGTAGAGGGCTGTTTATATAGCGATTATTTTTCATCAAATCCGGATTGATTAAGATGTTATTCTATCCAGTTTGAGTTTGTTTAGATAACAAATTACTTTCCAATTATATATCTAGAATTTCTTAGTTAATTAATTACCTTGCTACGTGCGTTATTTCACCAATTCTATCTTATCCACAATTTAACTACTTTTTAATATTTATTTATTATTTATTACACAGTTTGATAATTTGATTAAATAAGATCTTATGTT
This sequence comes from Perilla frutescens, assembly GCA_026008535.1. Taxonomy (NCBI): domain Eukaryota; kingdom Viridiplantae; phylum Streptophyta; class Magnoliopsida; order Lamiales; family Lamiaceae; genus Perilla; species Perilla frutescens. Next base: position 43,360,189 of record BRKX01000001.1, read on the forward strand.
TCTATTCAGTTTGAATATGATTATATATTAATTAGTTAACAAATTCCGATACTTTCTAATTAGTTAGTTAAATTAAAGTATATGAATTAATCTATATTTTATGATACAATTTTCTATTATACCCTCGATCAATTAGGTATTGATCGAACTGGTGATTTACTATGAACACGTACAGAAACTGTAGCGCCCCGATCCCGAAAGATCGTGAAAATGGACGTCACGGAAGTGGGAATTAAGAGTCGGGAAAGAAATGAGGTAATTAAATTAATGACAGGGTGTTAATTCAAAAAGATTAATGTTTGGAATAAAATTTAACAATCGAGTATGCCAAATATAGGTTATGCCTTCCGTAAAATTAGACAGCATAACCTCTGTAATTAGAGCGAATCTCCGTTTATAACAGCTTATAAGAGAAGAATGGAAGCTGTAACAATTCAATAAGCCCTTTCATAGGCCAAATGGAAACAAATAACCAGATACCAACAATCAATAGACCCATTCATAGGTCGACAAAAGAAACAGACACCAATATGCTGAACAAATGAAGCCCTTCCATAGGCTAAAATAAATGATCAAATAGACATAACGAAAGACGGGCTTCCTCCCCTTGGAATAATTATGTAGCTAAGCATATGATACATGTTAACTAGGAAGTCAACAAATGTTCAAAATTAGAGAAGCAGAATCATATCAACAAAATACCAAGATCAGAGTTTTTAGCATTTAGCAAAAGAATACCATAAGTGCGAAAGCTCAATTCTTAACAGAATACTAATAAAAAGGGACAACGGAAAAATATGTAAATCATAATAGCCCATATCTCAGCCTCGTCACCTCCACGCTTCAGCCTACTTACCTGAAAATGTTTGAAAAGATTTGGGCTGAATACTAATGCACTCAGTGGGCAAGTTCTCACAATTTAAGTTATGCAAATCATTTTGTAAAAGTAATCTATCTGTGTCCATGCAGGTAGTGAAACTTAGGAGGTTTAAAAGTTGGAAGCAACCTAAGTTCACCAAAACATTTTATCGTGAAGCGCCTAAGAGTATAACCCATCACTGCCCGCAACCCAAACTACATCACCAGCGCATAACGTTGAATATGACCATAGTATACCCAAAGAGTATAACCAATAAGTGTTTCATTTTAGTCTCACCGACAAGGAGTAGGGCAGGACAAATAATGCATGCATACTGTAGCTACTCACATTGACACAGAGCTGGTTTATGAGACTCCGACAACATACATTAGCATGTAAATATTTAACACAGATAGTCACATATGCAATTTTAGCAAAACAGAGCTTAATAACTCGAAAGATACAATTTGCAAAGATAGTATAGTATAACCCACCCTTCTCGGGATTCTGAAAAGCTAACTCCTGAAGAATCAACCCTGATACTCTTTCTCTAGCTCCGCTGGTACTACAGAAGGTAAACTTTAACTTAGGATAAACGCTATATTTCCGGAAATTAATCTACTATAAGCGGAGCTATAATTAATTATATTCTATTCTAAAATAGGTTGCGCGACTTTAGAGATCTTGAATAATTTCGACGAAGAAGGAAATAAATTATAAAATGTTATTCTTGTTTTACTAGGATCAACTGATTTGACAGAGGTCTCTTTCCAAAACTTGTCATTTATCCAAAGTTTACCAGATCTACGCCACGACACTTTTTAACCGCTCAGAAATTACGAAAATATTCAAGGATGATACTATACATGCCAAGAGTAAAGAATGAGAATTTTAGAATTTTTCGATAACACATGCTCTCGGAAATAAAATAACTGCTTAAATTAAATAATCGATATTATTCAAAACTCATCTGAAAATTACGAAATTCGACGGGAGTATAGGAAATATTATTTCGAGCAACTTTCGAGAAGAAACTTTTTCGATTTGACGATTCAAAATGGGTGAAACGGGATAAAAACCGAAACTGATCGGTAACAATATTCACAAATTTTAGCTGAAAATGTATCGATCTCGATCGAGCTCGATACTCGTTGGATTTTCGCTCAAAAGTATAATTTTTGATATTGCAGAAAATAAGGAATTTAATGGTGTAATCAGATCAAAGATCAGACGGCTAGAACATAAATTCGAACTGGGCAGATTTATAATATAATATTCGGATCCGGATTTCAAACGACGAGAAATCAAAAATCTATTTCGGTTAACTACAAGATCCAAATGATCAAAGACTATTTATAAAAAGAAGATTTCTAATACGACTATCTAGGAAGAGTAGATCTGAGATTTACATAAAATGAAAACGGGGAAAAATACCGAAAACTCACAACATCAAAAATCGGAATCGGTAGAATTAAAGGTACTTGAAATATAAGCATATTTAGAACTTGAAATTTCTAAATTCATCGGTCCGAATGACTAGAATCGGAGAAAGTACCTTCTCCAAGGAATTGGCGGCGGTCACGATGATTTTCCATCGTGATCATCCTTCGTGTCATCATTTCAATCATGTATTCGTGATCTACGCATTGACACCTTCAAAATGACTATTTCAGAATTGAAATAGAAAATTAGAGTCGTATATTCTCTGGAAGCTGCTCGGCGTTTCGATTTTGAAAATGAATGAAAAATGAAACATTAAGCTCCTATTTATAGAGGAAAAATAAATAGGATAATAATGAATAAAAGAAAGAGGATAATGATGGAAAAAGAATAGGATAATTACGAATAAGATAATCTTTTGAAAAAGAAATTGGACAATGACGGATGTGCCTTTTTCTATTAAATTTATTATTTTTCAACGTAAAGTTGTGCCAAGAGTTCATTTGAACTCGAAATTAGAAAATTCAAAGTTTGGCACAATGCTCGAAATTTTTTTCTATCAACCCGAGAAAAATATTAGAACATATTTTTAAAGCAATTTTTGACCAAAACAAAATGTAACAGATTTTCCTGCCTGCAATTTTCCTTTATTTGAATCATTTAAGGACCCAACTTATTTTTTAAATTACCAGAGGTTAACATAAGTTGAATTAAACCTTCTAAAATATTTCGGGGTATTACAAAAACCTTATAAATTATTATATTATTATCCATAACAAAAAAAGAATATATATATATATATATATTATAACAATTGTAAGTTATAATAATAAATATACATAATTAATATACAGTTAATAAAATTTGATGAATACATTGTTTTCACATACGTAAGTTTATAGCGATTAATAATATTTCTTTTAACAATATGACATTATTATTAAATTTCATTTTTATATAATCATAATCATTAAGATTTTACGATTGTGACTGCGAGTTTCCTTCCTAATTAATCAAACAAAAAATGATAAATTGGTAAGTCAGAAATGAACGGGGATATTAAATTTTGATGGTTGGTGCATGAGACGGATATATATACGTCAACTCATCTAAATATTATATATCAAAATTAATATTCAGTGTATCATATTTTTTATGTGGTCCTCATTAAGGTATATTAATTTATTGATACCCACTTTAAAAGCATGATAAACGACGATGCACTTGCAATATACATGTGTGTGTATTCTGATTCATGTTATATGGTATGAAAGAAAAGTTTAAAAAAGTTGGTTACATAATATACAACCAAAATGCTAAGTTTAATTTATTTATTAAAATTAATGTTTTCATTCTCATTTTATATGATTAAAACTTAAAAGTAGTACGTCTATGTACAATCAAGTTCTTCAATAATTCTTTTTTCTAGACAATATAACTATTTTGATTTTTTTTCTAATTCTTCTTTCTATTTTATTTTGGGATGTTGTATTTAATATTATAATATATATTTAGATTTAGGGTTACAAATTGAAAAAAAAGTGGGCAGTTCTGTTTCTATATGATGATATAGTGGAAATCTTGAATGGATTTAAAAGAGCATGTTCTCTTTTAATTTAGTTGAATTTTTGAGCATTCATTAATTTGGCTACTTAATTATCTATTATACGTATAGTTGTTACTTTGTTCCATTGACATTATTTTTAAATATGCTAGTGTGTTTGTGACTATCACACATCTTCGAAAAGTACTACTTCTGAAAACGAAAAGGTCATTAGCTACTTATTTCACTATAAGAAAATCACTAAATAGTGACGGAAATTTCCGTCGCTAATGTAAGGCGACGGAATGGCGATGAAAATTGCCCATCTCGTTATTTTAGTCGCTAAAAAAAGGTGACGGAATATTCTGTCGCCATAGTTGGCGACGGTCTTAGTGACGAATTTGTCTGTCGCCTTAAAATGTCGTCGTAAATTGTTGTGAATTTGTGACGACAAATAAGGTGACGGACGTGTTCCGTCGCCTTCCTGTGCGACAGACAAGTCGACCAAATTAAAAAATATTTTAATATATAAAATCAGAAAAAATCGGGCGACGAAATATTTCCATCGCTATTTTTGGTTTTTTTGTTTTTTTTTATTAATTCAGTTTTTTTTATTTGGTTTTTTTTAATCCATTTTTCTTTTTAAATATTTATTTGTACCCAAATATAATAAAAGATCATGAACTGAAAATATATATATATATATATATATATATATAAATAATACAAATGTATAATACATATAGATAAAAAAGCACCTTGCATTAATGAACCATCAACACATCAGAAATTCCATCTGTCATACACAAATATACATAAGGTGATAACATATTACCTAGGCACTCTCACCACCCTCCTTTGCCACTTCCACTGCCCCAGGCACTCGTTGCAGCGGAGCTATAATTAATTATATTCTATTCTAAAATAGGTTGCGCGACTTTAGAGATCTTGAATAATTTCGACGAAGAAGGAAATAAATTATAAAATGTTATTCTTGTTTTACTAGGATCAACTGATTTGACAGAGGTCTCTTTCCAAAACTTGTCATTTATCCAATACCTTTTTCCTTAATTCATTTATTTAAATATTTTATTTATTATGCTTCATTCTAATTCGATTAACATAATGCTTTTATTAATCTCTACCTAGCTAGCTCGCACCTTCTTTATCACTAAATTATACGGAAAATTTTCCAATATTTTCTTTATATTAGTTGTGTTGCAACTTCAAAAATTCAAGAGTATATATATATATATGGGAGTTTTGCCTCAGTGTGAGTAGTAATATATCATAATCATATATATACACTTGTATATATTGTATCTAATTAAGTATGACTAATACATATAATAAAATAGCAGAAAATTATTATATATCGACTGTATGAATTCCTTGGTTGGTTATGACCTATGGGATTGTATTATGTGATTAGTCCCAAGCTTTACTTGCTCTCTGGCCTGCTTTGCAGTTAGCATGCAACTATTAATATGCATGCCATGTTTTTTTCATACTTAACTATTTTACTCTCTCTCTCTCTCTCTGAATGAATGGAGTTTGTAGTGTTGGTCTAGGCGAGTTTAACAGTGGAGTCTCTCCAATAAATTCATACTATATATACATTCATTCGTGAATCTGGCATTCAATTATTCTTAAAAATGCAGCTGCTGCACACTTCACCAGAGGAAAGGTAATAAAACTCTTTAGGAGCACAAAATTGAATTTTAGCACAACTTTTCACCCACAGACTGATGGAGAGTCTGAAAGAACAATACAGACCTTAGAGGATATGCTTAGGGCTGTGGTCATGGATCAAGGAGGAAGTTGGGAGGAATATTTTCCTTTAGTTGAATTTGCTTACAATAACAGTTTCCAAGCGACCATTGGAATGGCGCCTTATGAGGCTCTATATGATCGAAAGTGCAGATCACCACTTTACTGGGATAAAATTGGTAAAAGAAAAATTTTGGGCCCAGAAATTATACAGAAAACTACTGAGGTTATTGAAAAAGTAAGACAAAGAATGAAAGAGGCCCAAGATCGACATAAAATGTGTGCAGATAAAAGAAGGAAAGATTTACAATTTTAGGTGGGAGATAAAGTATTCCTGAAAATATCCCCTACAAGAGGCATTGTGCGATTCGGAAAGAAAGGAAAGTTACGGTCTAGATATATTGGACCGTATGAAATTCTCGAACGAATTGGAGAAGTTACCTACAAGTTGGCGTTACCGCCAAAGTTAGGAGGAATTTATCACGTGTTCCATGTTTCAATGCTTCGAAAATATATTTTCGATGCAAGCCACATCGTAAATCAGGAAGAAATAGAAGTAAATCTAGATCTAACATACGACGAGTTTCCTATAGCTATTCTCGACAGAAAAGTCCAAAAGCTGCGGAATAAAGAGCTAATGATTGTGAAAGTTCAATGGAGCAGACACGGACAAGAGGAAGCTACGTGGGAACTTGAAGATCAGATCCTGGCAAAATATCCAACCCTCGTCATAGCAGGTATATTCAATTTCGGGACCGAAATTTTTTTTTAGAAGAGGAGGATGTAACACCCCGGAAAAATATAGTATTATTTTATATCTAGAAATTTCATGAAATTAGAACCCAAATCATTATGGCTAGTAAATTATGGGCCTAGAGGCACAATAAGACTAAGAAAAGTTTCGACTTAAGTCGAGAATCTAAGTTAAAATTAGAATTTATTATATCAATGTAGAAAATTACTGGGATCATTTTGATATCAAAACCATTTAATTCGGACTTCATTTGACCTCCTTAATGAAATTTATTTCGTTAGACATTATGAAATCAATTTATTCCATCAAGCCCAATTCTATAAATTGAAGCCCAATTAATTAATTTACTTTTGGCCCAATTCTATAAATTGAAGCCCAATTAATTAATTTACTTTTGGCCCAATTCTATCTTATTTTAGCCCATTTGCTTGAGCCCACTTCCAACATTCTTTAATTAATACACATGAAATTATAGATGGATCTCATGGTTGAAAACTATGTAGTATAATAATAATAATAATAATAATAATAATAATAATAATAATAATAATAATAATAATAATATAGTATTTAATAGTATAATTACAAACCACCTCCAATCTATCATATTACCATTTGGCAATGGCTTGGTTGAGATTAGTGTACATATATTAGGTACACGTGTAATGGATTTGTGTGTGTAGATATATGTTAGTCACTATCTATATTATATATATGTATAAGTATATACCTATATAATATATAAAGGAAGTTGATTGAAGGATAAAAAAACAAGAAGAAACGATTGAATCAATATAAAATTGTAAACCAATTGAAAGTGGCCACTTGTAATCTATTTAAAAAGGATTACTGTACTACATATATATGTCATATGTGTGTGTGTGTGTAAGTATATATAATATAAGGGAGTCGGCAATATGGCAATATATATGTAAGTTGGGAATCTGTGATCCAAAGTAAAAATAGGAAAAAGAGAAAAAAAAAATAAACGAAGAAGAAAAGAAAAAAACGGAAGAGAGAAAATTGGAGGAAAAATAAAGAAAAATAAAGGTGAGTTTTTACCCTCCGATGTTTCTTTAATTTTTAATTTAATGTTATTTGATCTATTTAATTTCGAATTTGATCATGAAATATTAAATGAATCTAATTTTTAAATTTATATTCTTTCAATTCTAGTTCGGTACTTGGGAATTAAATTAGGATTTTTAGAAAATATAATTTAATCCTAAGTAAGATATTGCATATTTATCAAATAGATTCTAAAAATTAAAATTTACTTCTATAGGTTAAATCAAGCTTCATAATTATTAAGTTAAGTTTGATACATATTTATCCATTCAATTCTGTTCGCAAAGTCCGATAAATTCTCAATCAGGATCACTAACTTGATTCAATCCGTCAAATGCGCATTATTCGGCCATTTAACTATATTTCAATTTCATATGATCCCAAGACATAGGAAATCTCTAATTAAGTTATTTAGGACCTAGGTTATCATCTTAATAACCTATTTGAGGTTTCTAAGTTAGAATTTCAATTTTATAGGTCGAGACAAACGGGAAGCATAATAGCATTGCATAAAAATTTCACTGCACTTTGAGATCATCCAAGTGGGTTTTTCTACAACTCACAACTATGTTTTAAATTCGTCCATGAAAAGTATGTTAAATATTTTAATAACATCGTTTACGCAATGATTGGATGTGTTGAGACTTCATGCATAGAGGAATTCCGACTTACAAGCAAGATGGTTTACTTTGTGACTAAATGTCTAGATAAGTAATCGTAAAGTATCATGTGATCGCATTGGGTCTCTCATCCAATGAAGAATAGTAAACTTTGTTATAAAGAATGTTCATGGTTATTTTCCATGATTTATGCAGTATAACAGTTTTAAAGCATGAAAGTTTGTCTTGGACGAATGTTAATACCCACTGAGTGTTTTCTGGCACTCAACCCAAATATTTTCAAATGCTTTCAGGTCCTGGAGATCGAGTTGGTTGATGACGTGTTGCTGGATTGGGTTTTGATGGTTGACCCTTATGTGGTTTTCGCTTAAAACCATCTTTAAACTTATGTTTATATGTTAAATATTAAATGTTTCCGTTGGTATTCTGCAAAACTTTTAAGTTTGAAAGTTGTTGACACATGTGGTCAATTTTTGATTGTATATACAAATGTTTTAAATGTATATAAGGATTGCCCATGAAGTTTTTAGATGTGAGTCACTGTTTTTGAAAAGCCTTGTTGGAAGTTGACTTTGAGAACACCTGAGTGCGTGGTTTGAATATTTTAAGTTAAGTTGCTGCCCGTTTACAAACTATTTATAAAGTTATACATATATATATATATTAAAAAATGTTTATTAAGTAAGCATGTACGTATGTTTTTGGTGACGTTTTGGTTCTAATGGGACTGGTTACACATAAACAAATATTGATTCATTGTTTTTTTTTGTTGATATTATTCTACAAGGGACCAAAAAACTCAAAATAAAGAAAAATGGGTATTTGATTGAAAACAATTGCGCAGCAGCTGCACTTGGAATTATTCTACTCTCTAACTCTTACATCATGTCACGGGGCGCTTATAATGCTTTGGTTAGTAGCGCACCGTGCGGCTAGTAGTTCTCTCTAGACTATGTCCACCTCACTCTCAAAAGCTTTGCTCGCAAAGCTTGATGCACGATGACAACGCAATTCACACCCTCCGGTGCTTTTAGTGTTCTCGGCAGAGCAAACAACACATGAACACGATTGATTACAAAGAAATCTTCATTAATGCAATTGGAATGTACATTATAGCTTGGAAGCAATTACATCACACGTTGGTTGGAGAGGGAGTCACTCCTTGCAACACTCACAGTCCGTCAAAAGTTCGCTCTTACCCTTATAATAGGTTTAAGAAAAAAAACGCTAGTGACAGCACTAGATACAACTAAGATAGAAAACGACAAAAACGGTCGTGCAAGGCTGTGCTTAGAAATATGTACACTACAAGGGAATGACTAGCACTCTAGGCAATGATGGAGCTTCGAGCGGGGCATTTGGCGGAGGTCCACCCCGACGGTAAGGTAGTGCTAGTGCTAGTGGCCCAGGCGGGTGCGCCAGTCACGGGAGCCCGACGGGCCTCGGCAGCAAGGGACCCGGCATTGCCTATCCCAAGGATCAGGATAAGAGAATGGATTTGTCCCGGCGTATCTTGGGAGAGGGGATAGGATGAGGGCAGCATCCCGTGACAGCTCTCCCTCTCTTGAGTTGGCGACGTCCTCGGTGCCATGGTCCTCAGGTATGCATCGATCAGCGGCTGGAACGCCTTGAGGGTCCTTGCTCTCTCCCACTTGCTTTCTTCCTTTGAACAACCCTCCCACTTCACTAGGTACTCTCTGTGGAGCTTTTTTCATTTTCCTGTGTCCCGGTGGTAAAGGATAGCTTCCGCGATCCGCTTCCCTGTATTGTTGGCTAGTCGGAGCTGGGGGCGGTCGGGCATGTTGCGCGTAGCATCCACTTTATCTGCCTGGAACGGCTTTAGTTGGCTGACGTGGATGACATTGTGGATCAGCCACCATGGGGGCAACTCTACTCGGTAGGCTACCTTCCTAATGCGCTGCAAAATGGTTAAGGGTCCGATATATTTAGGCATCAAGCGGGTGTCCCGGCCTTAGGATGCTTTTGAGAATCTTTGGTCTGGGACCTTAACCATAACTCTGTCTCATACTCGATATTCCACGAAGCGGGGCTTCTGATCTGCATATTTCTTCTTGCATTTTTGTACTTTCTCCAGATAGCTTCGGGCGAGGTCGAGGTTCTACTTCCATTCCAGAGAGAAACTCTACGCCGGTGAAACTCTAGCACCTTGTGGGACATCAATCGAGTGTGGGAGGAGCGGTTGCTGCCCGGTACATATCTCAAAAGGCGTACCGTTAGTGGTAGAGCACTTTTGGGCATTGAAGCATAGTTGAGCAACATCCAGAAGCTTCACCCAGTCCTTCTGATTAGCGCTGACAAAGTGATGAAAATATTCCTCCAGCATTGAATTGAAGCGCTTTGTCTACCCGTCGGACTGTGGATGAAAGCTCGAGATCATATTCAACTTGGACTCAAGTAGTCTGAACAGCTCGGTCCAAAAGTTGCTAGTGAAATGGGAGTCCCGATCACTAACAATATCCCGCGGCAGTCCCCAAAACTTGACAATGTGCTTAAAGAAGAGTTGAGCCGTCTCTTCTGCTGTGATTGTCTTAGGGGCTGACACAAAAGTGGCGTACATCGAGAATTGGTCTACCACCACTACAATCACGTGTAGGTCTCCAACCTTGGATAAACCGGTAATGAAGTCCATTGAGACACTCTCCCATGGTCGTGAGGGTATGGGGAATGGCTCCAGTAACCCTGCTTTTTTATGTCAATCTGTCGTATCTTGCTGGCACACCATACAAGTGCGGACGAACGTCTCGATTTCATCCCGCATCATGTGGCCAGAAGTATGTCCTCTGTACGAGGGCCACAATATGCTCTTCATCAGGGTGTCCCGTCCAGAGAGTGTCATGACACTCCGTAATGATAGATCTGCATAGGTCGCCGCCTTTCGGGACATAGATGTGGTTTCCTTTCATCTTCAAAAGTCCATCTTCGAGCCAAAAGTTCCGGGTCTTCTTTTGCTCGACTAGTTTGAGTAGGCCCTGCGCCGTAGGGTCTTCTTTAGTAAGCTCACGAATCTTGTCCTTTAAGTCGGCGGTCCCTTGCTAGAGGCAAGGGCCGCTACCACCTGCGGATTGTCCAGGTCTGCTCTACGGCTTAGGGCATCCGCAACATGATTGCTAGAGCCCGTCCGGTACTCTAGTGAGAAATTAAACTCCGCAAGCAACTCCTGCCATCTTGCTTGCTTCGCGGTCAATTTTGGTTTGGTCAAGAAGTAACTCACCGCCGTGTTGTCTGTCTTGACCACAAAAGGAAAGCCTATCAAAAAGTGTCGCCATTGTCTCAAACAGTGAACAACGGCCAACAGCTCATTCTCGTGCACTGGGTAATGTCTTTCGATGTCCTTCCACTTCCGGCTCTCGAAAGCCACTGGGTACGCTCCTTGAGTTAGCACTCCACCGAGGGCGAACTCAAAAGCATCCGTCTCCATAACAAACGGCTTCGTTAGGTCAGGGAATGCGAGCATGGGGTCACTCATGATCGTCTTCTTCATTTTCTCGAAGACCGTTTGTGCTTGGGGCATCCACTCCCATACCTCAGTTTTCTTCGTCAGATCCGTCAAGGGACGGGCAATCTTAGAGTACCCCTTCACGAATCTTCTGTAGTAGTTAGCCAGCCCAATGAATGATCTGACTCCATGAACATCTTCCGGCGGCTTCCACTCCTTTATTGCTTGGATCTTCTTGGGATCCATGCGTATCCTTCCTTTCTCGATGATGTGGCCCAGGAACTCGATCCTGTCTTGGCCAAATGAGCACTTCGACAACTTAGCATAAAGCTCGTGCTCTCTTAGTCTAGTGAATACCATGTGGAGGTGCTCCAGATGCTCTTCTAGGGTTTCACTGTAGATAACAATGTCGTCAAGGTACACCACCACGAACTCATCCAGGAACCGATAGAATACCTGGTTCATTAAGGTGCTGAAGGTGGCGGGGGTGTTTGTTAAGCCGAAAGGCATCACCAAGTACTTGTATGCCCCGTACCTTGTCACGATGGTTGTCTTGAACTCATCTCCTTTCTTGATCCGGACCTGCCAGTAACCCGATCTGAGATCGATCTTCAAAAAATATTTTTCCCGGCTGAGGCGATCGAAGCAATCCGCCACGGGAGAGAGCACGCCGTGGGGTATTTTAGCTCCATCTTCCAGCTATAGTTTTCAGTTCAGTTTCGGCTTTTCATCAGTTGGTTTTCTTCAATTGGGAAATTTCAGCCCGGCTCTCGGTTCTTCAGCTGCAGCTCCAAGCTCTTGGCTTCATTAGTTCAGTTCATCAGTCAGGAGTCTCCAACTGGTCCCATCAGTTGTGGCTCCAGCTTAACTCCAAGCTCTCAGCTGCAGCTTGGAATCTTCAGTTTGGGATGCGACTCGAGCTCAGTGAAACAGGTGATTCAGTTGGGAGCTTTTGCCTCCTAGCCACTTTTTGGCCATAAAATCCCACTTTTTGACACAAAAGCTCAAGTTTTGCACAAACCTGGCCCAACTCACCTAAAGAGAAAAAGTGAAGGAAATAACATAAAAATCACACAAAAATAAAGAAAAAATAGATACTAAAGATACTAAATTCCTATGATAAAATAGGACAAATATACACCAAACAGTGTTCTTCTTGTGTTCTCTGCGGTGGTGGTGACAGATCTTGAGGTGGGGCATCATTTATTTTCCACCTGAAATTTTCATGGTCCTTCCATTCTGGATTACACGTTTAACAGTGGGGATCATATTGCCTATTATTGTTATGCCAACTGAGAGCATTAACTTCAGCAACTTCTTCCTATAATGTTGGGCATTCGTTGGTGAAATGGCCACACTTTTGCACACTCTACACACTATTTTCTTCGGTGCTTCCGTATGACTCACGACTTTCTCTATTTGGTCAAAGAACCTCTCCATACGTGTTAGTTTTCCAGCAGTCTTTGTGCCCTTAGCTCTTTCATCTCGATTTTCATCAGCCATTTCCACCAAAATTCTGAAGGTTTTGGTTGGTAATTTATTCAGAATGGATCATCCACATGAAGTATTGATAATGATTTTGTCCTATGATCTCAAACCAGAGTGATGGATCAAATCATGATCTGTGATCTGATGTTGTGGGCACTTTGTCAGTATGTTCTGAAACCGACACCAATAGTCGTAGAATCTTTCATTTATGCCCATCTTCAGACTTCCAATCCTTCGCCTCATTTCCTAAACTCTAGATGTGAGAATATATTTTTTCAGGAATTTCTGCTACAGTTGTGCCCATGTGGTTATACTACTAGTTGGCAGTTTTCTTACAGAAATAGATCCGGTGCGGATCAGTCTGGGAAGCAAGGAGTGATTGTTTTAACTGCCTTATAGAGTAGATGAAAAGTTGATTTAGACCCTCTACTACATGAAAGACATATACACTAACATGAAAAGAATCACAAAACCCTTATTCACCTTCCAAGATGATGAAGATTGGAGATCAAGTCAACAAGAAGTATGAAAGTATAAGAAGGTTGATTCTCTTGAAGATCAGTGGTTTGCCCCGATTATTGATTCTTTAAGTTTAGTGTTTGAGAGTCATTGATTTGTGATACTTATAATAGCTAGAAGTTGTTCCTTAAACTGTTCAACGTGGTAGTCTAACATTGAGAGTTTTGAGTGAAACACGTGAGGGTATTTTTTATCCATTTTTATACGTAATCTCGGGAGAGATTATAATTTGAAGTCGTGGGTAGCTAGAGGGAGTCTAGTGGCACTATTGTGAGGAGATCTCATAGTTTTCGTTCATCAAAGAGTTCGTGTTGTAAGATAGGGCGGTATAAGGAGGGAGTCATGTATGTGTAAGATCCTGAATAGTGTTCACGAAGGAGTAGTGGACGAATCTTTAAGTTTGGATGAAGTCGCCCCAGAGTAGGTTGGTTAACCGAATTAGGTTATCAATCTCGTGCGTACTTTTACTGCTTTTATTTACTTGTTCTTGTCCCTATCACTCTCAAGAACATATGTATGCAGTAACCTTAAACACATAATTGCACAGATTATTTTTTTCACCTTTTGAGCTTCCATGATTTCTCCATTTGATGCAATTTGATTGATGATGGAACTTACTCGAGTAAAGTATTCCACGATCTTTTCGTTGTCACACATTTCCAACTTTTCAAATTCTGCCCGTAGAGATTGCAAACGAACTTTCTTCACTTGATCTTGACTGCAATAGGTTGTTGTCAATATTTTCCATGCTTCTTGAGCAGTGCTCGCGCGCCTCTGATATTCTTTCATAGACAGGAATATCAAGTGCTTGATAAATTTGGAAGAGTGCTTTCTGATCTTTTTGCTTCGTGCTCTTTAAGATATCTTTTTGAGCATTTGATGCATATTTGTCTACAGGTGGATTTATGCCTTCTTCGACTACGCTCCATAGGTCTTGAGATTCAAGACACAACTTCATCAAGTTGCTTCAATAATCAAAATTTTCGCCATCGAAGCGAGGAATGAGTGAAACTAGATTATTGGACTATTTTTTCGCTAGCTCTTGATACCAGTTTATTAGAAATAAGAAAAATATAAAAAGAGGAAACTTTGGATAAAATAGATGAATATTTGAACTCTTGCCTTTTGGCTTTAATTCACTTGACTTGCTTGCAAATGATCACATAGCATTAGGTATTTATAGGTGATACTTACATGAATATAAATCTAATACATGAATCAATATTTAATTCTAATGCATCAACCTATTAAATTCAAACCATAATAAATAATCATATTCATGTATTTGGACAATACATGAATGGAACTTGAAATGTTGGTGTCTAGTAACATATGGAATTTGATTTACTCCAACAATATATAGCCTAAAACTAGCTAGTTTATTCTTTTTTATATTTTTGTGATTGTGCAGTTTTAATTGCACTTTCATATTACAGCTCTTCTTATTTTTTGAGGGAAATATTATAACTCTTCTTGGCACAATCTAATAGATTCTTCAAAACATATTTTATTTGATCATTACATAAGTATGTACATTGAAATGTATACAACGGAAAAACATATGATTTGGTATATATCCTATATTCCTATGTATATATGAACCTCTAATAAAAACTAAAAAATAATTAAAAAAATCCCATGAAACTCAAAACTCTTTCCAGATCCTGAAGGGGCTGGAAATCAAACTTCCCTCAAACGTCAACAAAGCTATATTTACAGAGTTTCTCAAAACAGAAGAAATTATATTTAATTTACAGAAGGAAATTAAGCCCTAAAATTAGCAGCTCACAAACAGTAAAATTCCTCAAAACCCTATGAATATATTGATTTTTGATGTCTGCATGCCAGTCCAATATATATATATATATATATATAATTAGAGTAAATTATTGATCAAGCCATAGACGGTGATAAGAGCCATGATAAGAGCTCTATCTGCCTTCAATTCTACGATCAATTGCAGTACATCGTCTCCGAATCGAACTCCTTCAATTGATTGCTTGTGTATCACCTGCACATTGACAATTAATTATAATTAATTAATTTTAAACTAGCTATCTTGCTTCATTGCTTCGTGACAGTATAAATTAAGAAGTCGGCTGCTTTAATTCACAGATCGATTGGCTACACAAATATTTCGTTTATCCAGAATCCAGATTAAATTAATTTTTACAACTTGCACATATTATATATATACACATTTTTTTCATGATTTTATTTGGTGGGGAAAACAGAATTAAACTCGTACGTACGGAAGTCTAGTACTCTAATTGGGCATGTGATTTTTGCATTCGAAAATGACCTAAAATATATAACACTTATAAGATAACAACATAATTAATTAAGTGGTAGCTTGCCAAACTGCTGTTTGGATTTGTAATTTTTAGATTAAGACCTAATGTGTATATATATAAATTTATTCATAGAAAACAAAGATAAGTACATGGTAATTATTGTTAATTAATTAAGTGGTAGCTAGTGGCTGCTTGGATTTCTATATTAAGACAAACATAGTTGTTGGACTGCCAGCTGCTTTGGTTCAATAAAATAATGGATTAAATTATCAATTATGATCAAATTAAGTTTCTTTTTCGTTTAATTATCTCCCCATTAGCATTGCCTAGAGTGCAAGCACCTAAAATGGCCGATTATGTCAAAATCACTTGAAGTTTTCGTTTAATTTGTGTTGCATACGTACGAGTGATTCAAATTTCAAGTAAGAAAAAAAAAATAGAACTCTATGCTAGGATAGCGATTAACGGGTGATGCGAGGTTACCCCACCACAAGTATAAATAACATTTAAGTAAAAGAAAAGTGCAAAAGCAACTTTTTTTTTTATTGTAACCTGGTAAACCACACTTGGCAGGTGTGACAGGCTCACACCTAGTGGTATTAGTGAGATTCGAACTTGAGACATTTGGTCTCAAGATATCACCATTCCACCACTAGGCCATCTCCAAAGGGACACAAAAGCAACTTTTTTGCCCCTATACGTTTTGTGTTTATTATTTGGTAATATAGACTTATATATATTGTGGTGATATATTGCATGGGTAAATTATATTTTGATACTATGTAGATTTTGAAGTTCTTAAAAAACTAATCCAAATAAAAATTATTAAAAAATTAGTATGCATTTTTTCAAAAAAAGTTACAAATTTAACCTTCGGTCAATTTATCCGATTTTGAAAATCTCACGTGGCATGCCAGATGCTTGCGTGGAATTTTGGCTAGCTCCAATAAAAAATTAAGCTGAATTTCTCATATTGCATGTGACAATTAGTTAAGGTTTAAAAATATAGAAAAAAAATCTTGCAATTGGGGCTTGTGGAATTTAATTTTTTTTTGTGAACCCTAACTAATAGACGTGGAATAAAAAATAAATTAATACACTTTTTTTATTGGAACGGAAATTCCATGCAAGTAACGAAAAATTAATCAAGTACTAAATTTGTAAAAACTTTGAAAGAAGAATTGTTTTTATTATAACTTTTTATTTAAATTATTTTTAAAAAATCTCAAAATGCAAGTATTAAAATGCAATTTGACCCGTTGGGTTTTACTTTGTAAGTGTGTTCAACGATTCCAAACGGTTGGTTTACGGTTTGGAACCGTCAATTTGGAAATCGACAAAGATTGACCCAGCCATTATGTTGGTGTGATTTTAATTTGGATCTGGTTCAATCCATCTATCTATATATATATATATATATATATATATATATTAAGATAAAATTGTGTGATAGATAATGGTTTTGGTATAAATCATTGTCTATCAAATAATTTAACCATTATATTTTAGACAATAATTTTGGCCAAATATATACTTATGTCCCGAACTTTGACTTTTTTTCTAAAAATGTCCCGAACTTCAAATAATACTAAAATATGTCCTGAACTTTGATATTTTTTCTAAAAATGTCTTGAACTTCAAATAATAACAAAAATGTCCTGAACTTTTCACTTTTTTGTAAAAATGTCATAGGATTTAATTTTCAGTTTCGGATTAATGACGAGGCATACTAGAGTCCAGCGTGTCAAAGTGAAATAGAATTTTTTTTTTTAATCTCAATTTGAAGGGTATACAATTTTTTTCTGCAAATTGGATTGATTCTGTTCAGATTGAGATTTGGGGATAATAAGAAGAAATCATTTAATTTTCTTTTTTCCATTAGGATTGAGAATTTCGAAATGAGTGAAAATAAAACATTTTTTTCTCTTCAAATTGAATTGGTATGAGACATTTGTTGGAATGAAAAGTTACAGTTTTGTAGATGAAAACGGAAAATAATGTCGTCATTATTTAGTTATTTTAAAAAAATTACGAAGTCCACGTCACTTTGGCATGTTAGATTTCGGTATGTCTCGTTACTAATCCACCGCCGAAAATTGAATCTCATGACATTTTTGAAAAAAAAAATTGGAAAGTTCAGGACCTTTTTTTTTATTATTTATAAGTTCGGGTCATTTTTAGACAAAGGTCAAAGTTCATGATATTTTTAAAAAAAATGTTAAAGTTCAGGACATATTTTGGTATTATTTAAAGTTCGGGACATTTTTAAAAAAAATGTCAAAGTTCAGGACATAAATATACATTTGGCCCAATAATTTTTGTATAATAGACAACAATTTTAAGTTAATAGACAACAACAGTGACATTTATTGTTGTACTTTTTTTTTTCATTTTTCATGTATGTCTGGATTACAAACGTTGCCTTTTAATAGATTTTGCAATCTTATTTATTAATTTTTTACTTGAAAATTTGAGAATTGTAATATTTTTTATTTAATTTTTTTATACATAAAAATAGTTTTTATTTGTGTTGTACTACAACAACAACAACAACATAATTTGCAATTATACATGTCATCATTTAAAGTAATTAAATAATCATATTTTTGTATATATGTCATATATTCAAAGAAATCAAATATTCTTTAATCGTGAATAATTATACATTATTATTTATAAAATCATATCATTTGAAATATTCCAATTCGACCTTTCTAACATGTACTTTCATTTAGTTCCTAAAAATTAACTTTTTTTTTGTCATAACAACACAAAATTCATCTTCTTATCTAATTAACTAATGTATGTGCATATCGTTTTATTAATTTTTAAAAATTGAACACAACATATAGAATTCAAAAGTAATTATAATATTAGAAAATCTAAAAAATAATTATTATTTGTGCATCGCACATGAGAAATACTAATTTTTCATAAAAGCAATCACTTGTTCACTTTATTAATGTTGTACGTAATTATGTATATGGATCACCAATTATCAGTTAAAAATCCAAAATTAAATTCAAAATTTTAAAAATAGAAAATATGTTAATTAATTACCCGTTTACCGTTTCTAAAATGCTCAAATCAGACCTTTCATTTCAAAATATGATTCGCTATTACGGTTTCCCAACCGTTGAACACTATTCGGATTGGAATCGAACTGTCAATTAATATTTAATTGTTTTACTAAGTCAATTTTTTGGCAAACACTCTCATACGCCTTTGGAGCCCAAAATTAGATCCGTCAGACCTTTAGACAAGCACACCTCGTGCATGTCGGGTGGGGGTTGACGTTCCCAGCTCTAAAATAAAATTGCGACTTTAATTATATGAGTTTATTACATTTCAATTATGGTTATAATACATCTAAATTAGGATTTATTATTGGAATTAGGATTTATAGTTGTTTCAAAAAAATTACTTATCGAGCGCAGTGCACGAGTTCACGCATTAGCATCGAACGAGTGCATTGCGTGAGTCTCCGGTTTAAAAAAATTAATTAACTTTAACTTTAGAGATTTACTAATTCCATTTTAGGATATATATCTATGTCAAAAAAATTAATTGTCCAGCGCAGTGCACGAGCCCATGCATTAGCATCGAGTGAGTGCACTACGCAAATCACCGAATAAAAAGTAATAATTTACTTTAATTTTAGGATTTACTAATTCAATTTTAGGGTATACATTTTTTGGGAAAAAACCTAAATATCAGAAAATAAAATAAAATAAAATAAAAAGTAAATTAAAAACAATTAAACATTTCGAAAAAATAAAAAAAAAAGTGTGTTGTGCACGTGCCGAAAATATGACCTTTTTTTTATTAATTTATGGGCTTGGGCTCTGATGGTCCATGCCTATCAGATTGGTGCACTCAAGTTCGTCGATTTTTTTAGTTTTATTAATAAGTTCATGCACTTTCATCATGTACTTTCATTATTATTGATATTGAGTGTTTTTGAAAGAAAAAAGGCCGGTTCAATCTCTCTCGAGAATGACCTAATGGTGGAATGGTGTAAGTTTGAGATGGAATATCTCAAACTCGAATTCTACCGATAAGATATGGTGACAAATTTTAGAATCTAAAGATTTGGTGACAAATACGAATATCATTCAATTTATATTGCCACAGGGATATCATGTCTCATTTTGAGCTTTAATTTGGATTTAGTGTGTCGAAAACGCAAGCTGGTGATATACATATATAAATATAGTAGTGTATATATGTATGAGAAGAGTAACCTCTGCCAGGAGATGGCCTGAATTATCAACAATCTTGAATGTTGATTTTTCATCCAATCCTACAATCCTGTAATAACTTGTATTTTTATCACATCCAAAACTTACTTGACAACAACTGGATTTGCTCATTATTTTATGCTCTTTTCTCACTTGAAACCATGGCTTTCCCTCTGATTCACTCCATTTGTAACCCTCCCAACACCCCAACATTCTCGGTTTCTGCAAAACCATTCAATCAAACAAAATCTCAGCCACCATTATATTAACTATCTATATATATATGTCAAATAATTGATAATTATTCGATTAAAGTTCGTTGGAGCTTACTTTCTTGCATATTGAGAACAGAACTTCCCCAGTGGAATCCATAAGCAGGACATTGCTGCTGCATCTTTGCTGATAATTATCAACACGAAAAACGAGCTCGCCTTTCGAGCTATACACAGTGCAGCCATAGCCATTTAGCACAAGGGATTTCATCCATACAGTGAATCTCTCTCTCTCTGATGATCTACTAGTACTACTACTATTCACTGTTTGTTTTGGATGTATTTGTGCCATTGATTGAAACTTCATCAGTGCTAGCTAGCTGATCACTTCCAAATCATATATGGTGATTAAATACACACACACACACACACAAATACAATTATATACACATACTTACGCACAACACACATGCATGCAGTACTGGAATATTTATGTATGTATCCTTGATTAATAATAATTAAACATGCATGCATGGTGACCTTTTTGCTCTTTTTCAAATATTTTAACTCAAATTTAACACATATTAGTGGTTAAGCGGCGAATCTCGCAATATAATTGGATGCAATTAGGCTACATATATACGTGATCATGAGAAGGACATACGAATATATATGCATTAATTATTCGGAAAAGTATGCAATCAAATAGTGCATTCTTATCATCAATATTTGATTCTGAATCTGTATATTATTAATTAATGTACATTTGCAATTTGCAATTAAGATATAGCAAATAAGTTGGGGTTATTCATGCTACAAATAAGTTGCATGTTAACGTACACCATAAACTATATATATAGATATATCATTTGATGACGATACACATGTTAATCTTCTATAAATATGTATAAGAAGACATTGTACTTTTTCATTCCAAATATGGCTTTTTCAAACTTCATTTGTTTATTATTGATTTATAAATTTTGTTATCTCAATTCCACTGACGACTTTGTGTTTGATATATAATTACCACTAGCGGCACAAGATTCCTATACCTCTTTTTCTTTTTTTGCTATAAAAACTTGTGTTAGCCGGTATGGTACCCATATCTGGATACAACACCAAAACATAAATAACTCTGATAACATATTTATGATTTACTCAAAATTGAATTTGAGAAAATTAAATATTAGTTTTTGTATGCAACGGACTGAACCTAAGAACATTGATGGAATTATTTCAAGTCGTGATTTTTCGTCACAAATTAAATCTACCCACTACTCCACCGTTAAGTCACCTCAAGGGTGTAGAAGATTCATATATTTGTGTTTGATGAGTATATTATCTAAGTATAGGTTGTGAATGTGTGACTTTTTAGTTTTATTTTTTATTTTTTTTAATTTTTTTTAACCACAGCCATGATTGAAATGAAAGTATATTTAGTGCGGAAAATCCATGTTGATTTATGTATAGAATAATGTGGATGAATACAAGTAGTAGATCGACTTATTAGGCGATATATGGTGGTGGGGGCTAGCTTCTGATGATGTGATTTGAATTTTAGTTATAGTAATAGACTAATAGTGAGATTTGCTATATTGTGGAATATTCGAATATACATAGAGTTGAAATTTGAAATAACAATAAATAAGTTTAATATGTCTTTTAAGAAAAATGTAGAGTTTTTTCCTTTTTTTTTTTTGAATTTTTCTAGCTTTAATTTTTGACAAAAAGGGTTAAAATTAAATTTCATGTTACACTTCTATGTATTTCACTTCCTATTTTACTATAAAATTTATGATTATAATAATATTTATTATAACATAAATAATCATAATCAACTATTTATCAACAAAAAAATAAATTTAAAAAGTTATAAAATTTAATTTTGAATTAATCAACCATAATAATGAATTATTAATTGAAAATTAAAAATTAAAAATTAAATACTAAAAAATAATTATAAACTCTAATTGGGTAGGGTGAACCCTAAAAACAATCTTAAAATTAAACTAAATCATAAAAAAAATATAATTGAAGAAAAAAAATATATAAATAAATACATAATTTAAAAGTGTAACATGTAGTGTAATACAAAGAGGATAATTGGAATCTCAAGTGCAAAAAATGTACATGTGCAGTTTTCAAGAAAACAAGTTAAAGAAACATAATTAAATTAATATAATAGGGGTGCGGCTATTGATACCATGCAAGTACAGACATGATTACTATGGCTTAAATTTATTAAGACGGAACTAATCTGAAAAGAAATGACTCAAATTAACACAGAAAACAAATTGTTCGATCATAAAATTATAAAGGCCAAACAATATTTTTCAATATTTAATTAATAATTGGAATTTTGTAAAAATTAATTATATACCTACAATTGGGTTGAATGAACGAGAAAATTTCAATTTTGATCACACAGAACATGTCTTAGTCCATTTTTTGGTCCCGACACTGACCAAAATATAATTATTTTTTTAAACTAAAGCACAAGAAAAATTGAAATGGATTAAAAAATGAAAGAAAAATAATAAATTTATTAATCGTGTAGCACATGATTTCATCCGGGCCATATATAGACACAAGCCAAATTAAACCCTATAATTCTAAGTTATCAATTTCGGAGTTATGGTCGTTTCCGAAAAAAAAAACATGTTAATTATTCTAGTATGTACAAATATTTAAAGAGTATTATTGATCAAGCCATATATTGTGACAAGAGCCATAATAAGAGATTGATCAGCATGGGGTTCCACCATTAATGATACTACATCTTTTCCCAGTGGAATTCCTTCTGACGATTGCTTTTCTATAGCCTGCACACACACAAATGCATAACTAATTAAAACATGCATGTCAAATTTAACTAGGCACGTTACGTGTGTGTGTGTGTGTATCTAAAACATAATAAAAAAAATTCAATAGCTATTCTTGAAGGGTTTTGAAACAAGCAAATCAAAATCGACGAGCTAGATCTAGAGTAGATGCATGTCGTAAAACAACCAATTAATTAAGATTTTTTTTTCTCTAATTAATTGGGAACAAATAATTGCACATAATTAAATACACATGTATATATATAAGTGAAAGGCTAATTAATTAATTAATTATACCTCAGCAAGAAGCTGGCCAGAAAAGTCTATAATCTTGAATGCAGATTTCCCTTCCAATCCTTTGATTCTGCAAAAACTTGTGTTATTTTCTTCGTGTTTAAGAATAACTCTGCACGAAATGTCTCTGCTAAACATCGTATAATCTCTTCTCACTTGAAACCATTGCTTCTCCTTGTCACTTTTCGACCATTTAAAACCTTCCCAACAACCAAAAATACGTAGTTTCTGCACAAAATTAAAAAATGAAGTACTAATCATTAATACACCAATTAACTTTTTTATTTCTCTTGCATGGGAATTGAATATAATTATATATAATTGATTAATATATGTATGATGCAACGTTACCTTTCTATATATAGAGAACAATGTTTCTCCAGTGGAGTCCATGAGAAAAACTTTTCTGCTGCATTTTTGCTGATAATTATCGACTCGAAAAACAACTTCACCTCTTGAATTAAAGACAGTGCAACCATTTCCGTGGCACACCAGGGATTTCATCCAAACTGTGAATGTTTCTCTCTCCGATGAAGAGAGAGAAGAATTACTGCTACTAACTGATCTATTAGGATGTATTTTCGCCATTATATTTATCGAAAGCCTAGCTAAAAACTACTCGTTTTCTTCAATCCAAAGCCAATATTAATGTTATTCTCTCTCTCTCTCTCTCTCTCTCTCTCTATATATATATATATATATATATGCGCGCGCAGACTTATCCACAGTGAAAAAGGAAATAATGAGAAAGCATTGAGAAAGTGGCAAGTTTGGACTCAATTAATAATAATCCTGATCAGAACTTCTCAATCCAAAAGATAATTGGAAACCACAATTAGTTAATTTAATATTGCAGTTTGCCATTATTAAATTTCATTATTTTGCTTTAGTAGGTAGCTCTTTTTCGAAAAAACTAATGGAGAGTGAGACATAAAAATAGTCGTAAACCAGCAATTATCTACGGAGCCCGGCCCGCAATTTCGTTTGACGTGATTAGGAAAAATATAAGAAATTTATTGATTATGTCATGATTTATGCAAGTAGTTTTATGCATACCTTTTGGTTTGATTCAAATGGTCATCCAATAATTTTATGTCAAGCCAATGTTGACTTAAACAGTTATCGTCATATTTTGTTGAGATAATGGATTAAAATTAAATTAATGCCTTTGTATTGACCATCAGCGTTAATTAACAACAATTACAAATGATTATTCAGATTATAATTATATGAAAGGATCGAATTAAATTAATCATCTTTGACTATTTTATTTATATGTATATAAGATTTAAACTAAATAGCATATATTTAATTAGGAGAATTATCATACAAAACATGCAAGACATTCATTTTGGTGTAGCATATATATAATATTATGGTCTAAAATTCTTTATAACGAAAATAAAATTAAGTACATGCATTATATATCTCGAGGAAAAATATGATGTTTGATGTTAGAATCATATATGATGTTTGATCGAGAAAGAATATACCCTAAACCTTATTACATGTATTATGTATATCTATGGTTTTCAAAACAAATATATGTATGTATGTATGTATGTATGTATGTATATTTAAAACTTAAAAGATTGTTAATCTAGAACTAATTCTCTATATTGAAATGCAATGCAAAAGAGGTCACATAGCAATATTATCCCTAATATTTTGTTTTGTTAGCTCTTTTGAAATTAAAAGGATGATTGGCATGTTTCTTTGCACTTTTCTCGACAGTTTTAAGTGTCGACTTTGTGCCTTTGCGTCAATATGCATGAATCTCTGTCGGCTCGGATTAATATATGATATAAATGAATATAGCTAGTTATAAATTAAAAATTAAAGGTATATATACTCCGTAATGTTGATTAGGTTTAATTAATTTTCAAGGACAATTAATTTAGGCATATCCCATTAGTATGTTACTTAATTGGCATGCAGCTGTGGAATACTTATCCAAAGTTATGTTGGTAATTTCTCAAAAATTAGTGTGAGATTAGTGGCGAGCTGATAGTGATCCCAATAACCACAATAATTTATTTACTCCACTTCGCATGTGGGTTATTAGCTGAGGCACACTTTTTTTTAATCTAATGCAAGTTGAAAGACGATACTTTTTTTTTATATAGGTATAGATACCGAGAATCTCCATTACTGAGATCATCCAATTTTTATTGATGTTGCACACTTGAAAATCTTTTTTTTTTTTTTCAGAAACTTGAAAACCATTCTTGTAATATATACTTGTACAAGAGGAACATTTACGAATTGGATTGGAGTGAGATTATGTTGATAATTGTTCGGTATTTTATTTCACTAAAAATATTGCTCGCAAGTATATATACGAGGTAAATGTAGCAAAAATAAGGTGAGTAAGGTCGTATCCATAAAGACTGGTTAAGTAATGTAGCTAAGTATCCAATTATGTTGTTTTACTTTATCTAGATAACCGAATTAAAAGTTGATTTTAATTAACTAAATGCTGTAAACAAAATAAATAAATCAAGCACAGGAAAACTAGATAGACAGAAGAGGAAACGGATCCTAGGGTGTTTCTGTTAACTGGATTTCCTGATTTTCAAATAATCTATTAAACCAATTTAATTCTAATCTTGCACGAGAATCATAAATATAATTACAACCTCTCTCTCGAGTAAGCTATAACCGTAGATTAGATTCTAATTCTTATCTCTCGATCTCGAATTATTATCTAACCCCAATTAATACCTCAGATTTATTCTCCTCACGGCATCTATCAATTTCTTGATCTAGCAGACTCGTATTATGCAATCCTAATCCGTTAATCTATTAACCTTTCTCGAGTGAATAACAAATTAACTACACATGTGCAAAAGCTGATCAATTCAATCACAAAAGAAAACAATAAATAAGGATGCACAAACAAGAAATAGAAAGGAACAATATATTACTTCAAATTAGAAAATCCGATAACATCCACAACCCTAGTGATGAGTCCGATAGTAGCACCACTGATCTAAATCCTGAGTTGCAGTTGCAAGGTCCAGTGACGAGACTTAGAGTCAAGAAGCTGCAGGGATACTTCCAGTGCTACGTGCAAAAGATGTTGGAGGATGAAAGGGCCGAGTTCGGGAAGGACAAGCTGGTGAATGTGATTAGGATTGAAGACTCAGAGAGCTGCAGACGCGAGGCACAGCACGAGCCAGGACGCGAGCCGTCAGTCGCCCCCCTAGACGCGGGCTACAGCGCGAGATGATGAGTGACTGGACCCTTTCGCGCCCGCGACCCATCTGGCTTTGGCGCGAGTACGAGTTACAGCGCGACTACCGGCGCGAGTCACCCGGTCACGCCCGCGATCTATTTTATTTCGAGCTGAATGCGACCTACAGCGCGACTGACCCCGTGTCGCGCCCAAGCTGAGCGCGTTCCAGATTGACATTTTCTTGTATTTTTATTTCCTAGTTTGTTTTTGATTCTAAGTTTGGACTTGTTGTTTTTCCCCTATGTATAAATAGGGCTCAACACTTTGTTATTAGGTAAACTTGATTGAATGAAAATAGCGTTACGCTTTTCTCTTGTCTCACACAAACAAACGTAGTTCTTGGTAGGGTTTGTAGATTGGCAACTGCAAGCTTGAAATCAAACGATTCGTTCCTGCATCTAGTAGTATACGGGTTAATCGAACCACGAGGATTTGCTCCAAATTCGCGTTCCGGGTTCAAGTAGATTCAGGGTTCATCTCAGGTAATTCTTCTTTATCTTTTCCAATTCGTTCTTCAATTCCACCATCACCTCCCATCCATTTGAATTTTCGTATCATCATTACCATCAATTCCTTTGTTCCATTCACATCTGCCTTCATTTTCATCTACTTTTGAATTCTAGGATTTAATTGATAAACTGGGGATTTTGGCAATTTAATTTATTTCTTGTTATCGTTGATCAATTTATTGGGTTTACATTTATTATTGCTATACCTGTTGTTGGATTGAATCATTCGTGTAAGTTGACGTAGTTCGGTTCTTAATTCATTTAGCTTCCGCATATCGTCTGGTTACATCACCTAGGATCTCAAATAATTTAGCTACTCATGTATATTCAAAATCCAAAAGAAATAAATAAACAAAACATTCAACATGATAGTTTAATTGAAATAAACTTAGTCTATGATGTGCGTCTTCAATCTCTCGATGGTCTTTTCTCTGTCTTCTCCACGATGTCTCTGCTCACTCTATAGGGTGAAATCTCATGAATTTTCGAGCAAAAGGAACTCTTAAATAGTCAGGGAATGGTCCAAGCCCAAGATAGAAATGAACCGGGCCAAAAAGAAAAATCACGGAAAATACCGTAAAATAGCACGGGTCGTGTAATGCTTACACGAACCATGCAGCACAATATAGCACGGGGCGTGCAATGCTTGCACGGACCGTGCAGTCCTTCTGCAACAAGCTCCTCGATTTAAGATATTAGCACGGGCCGTGCAATGCTTAGCACGGTCCGTGCTAACTCGTTACTCGCTGCACTCCTGACGTGCTTGTTTTCGACACTTTCTCGTCCTGATTAAGCCTCAACTCGAACCATTAAAGCTAGGAGTTGGATTTCATCAACACCAGTAGTTTTTAACCAAAATTCCTGTAGAATCACACCAAAAACCAATCTCGTCCAAACAAGTGAAATCCGAACAAGACATGGATTAAAGCACCTAAAAGATAATCAAAACCATTCCAAAATAGACTCTAGATAGGCGCAAAAACCCAATTTATCAATAATCCATGAATTAGGTGGCTTTAGAATTGTGGGAAAGGAGAAGGTGAAGTTATTAGGCAGAAAGAAAGGGAGGTGCTTACGATGACAAATTAAAATAGGTAAATAGATATTAAATGAGTCCTTAATCGCATTTAAATATTGGAGCTATAGTGAGTAAAATTGTGGTTGCATATAGAATCACACACCCTTCTTAATTATAAAAGAATTATCTCTATCTTTTTAGGGGACTCTTTTTTTTTTTAATGAGGGAACTCTCTATAAGATTCTTAATTAATCTAGTGTAGCCTTAAACAACAAATGATGGTGTAGTGAAAGCCCATTTCTCGTACAAAGGTTCATTATTTGGACAAAGCTTAAAACAGACATTTTTTTTATCATCAAGCCGGCGACGAATATCTACGGGGAAACACTCCATGATATGGGCCATATTTTATTGTCGGAAAAATCCCAATAAAATTGTGTTCCGACCGTAAAAGAGAATTCGGATTTCTATTTTTGTATAATTTTTCAAAGTTTATAAGTTTTTACTAGATCAGATTTCCTATTACATTTCCTTTTACATTTTTTGTTTTACTATCATTAATCTATGATACGTGTATTAGCTTCCATACCATGCATTTGATGACATATATGAATGTACACATAGCGTAATAGCGGATTAAATCATCTGCTACACTTTATGCAACACAATTAAATTTATTAAATTTTATTCGATATTTAATTCAATTTATTATACTTTATTTTAATTTTACACTTATTAATTAGGGTATATAATTATTTTTTCAATAACTTCATTTTCTCATTAATAATTGATTATTTCGTAAAAAAATAATTATATATCCTAATTGAATAGGATGAACCCTAATTAGTAAGTGTAAATAAAACTAAAGTACAATAAATTAAAATTGAATTAAAAAATTAAAAATAATTAATAAATGTAATTGTGTTGCACAATATAGAGCAAATGATTTCATCCGGCGTAATAAAAGATGTAATACGAAATATAAAACGGTATTTTATCCTAGTTTTTATTTTTCTTTTTAAAGTAAATACAGGGTACATATAGACATAGACTATAGTGTTGTGTCATTTAATCAAATTATATAATGAATGGTGCGTATATCAGATTATCAATATATGTCAGCATGCCTTATGCTTTAAAGCTTTTTAGTTTTTTTTTTTTTTTTTATCACATACTCGACCTGTGGTATTGAGATATTCGAATTCGTGACCTTTGGTCTCCAAACAACTTCAGTCCATCACTAGATCATCCCCACCAGAACACTTTAAAGTTTCTTATACTGTTATATTTAGGATTTTAATTAGTCACATACTCATTATTCAATAATAATTAAAGTATTCTTTTCTTAGTTCTATAAAATTGGAGATAAACCCTATTACGGAATTTCATTAAATATTTCTCCACTATATATTATGATTATTATTATTATCTTATCCGACACGTTCAAGGTTCTCTTATATTTTTATTTAATAACTTTTGAGCAAGATTTTAAGTTCATAATCGAGTTATTTTATTTTAGATGCACACTTTTATAAGATCGTCTAACGGATCTCTTGTGTTAGACATATCCTACTATATCTAAAAGTAGGATAATCTAGAGTAAAATAGTAAACTTATTTTCCCGCTAAAACTATCCTACATGCAAAACTAATGAACTTTAATATTGAAGATTAATATTATTGAGTACTTTAACAAAAAAAAAAAAATTTTACTTAAGTCTACTTTAATGATATAAATGAAACTATAATTAATTAGATTAATTAGATTGAAAATTAAGAATCATTCTTAATGTAAAAAAATTTATTCAACTTGTTTAATTGTTGGGAAACTAATCAAATAGGAGGCTTGATATTTGCCAATTATTATGGAATTAAATAAAATCATAATTAATATATGACAATTTATCAAATAATTATGCACTATTGTACCACATTATCATTTTAGAATAAATATGTATTTATAATTAGAATAAATATCTTCCTTTCATTATGCTAGCCACATGGAAATTAATTTGGGATCAATTAATTTGCTAATTAGCTATATTTGAGAGCTTAATTGTCACTATTTATTAGAAAAAAATATTGTTAACCTTAAGAGTCCCCATAATTTATGATAGACTATGCAATGAGCTAATGACCATCCCATGATTTAAGTAAATATACAATTATATAATTAAACAATTAATTTCGTAAATCTTGAATATAAATCTCGAATATCAAGTACATTGTATATTTTAAATGTATGATTAATGGTTTCACAATTGATTATAAGTTTCTAAAAATAGATACATCAATTAATTAGTTTAGTGAATTTACGGGAGTTTATTTTGTGGAGTTTTTCTTCCAATATTTAGTAGTTACATTTTTAATGACTTTCACAAAATTTAGTGGATTAATTAATTTACTTTAATTTTTCAAAAATCAGCATTGTCCATAATGTAATAGTATATATTAATTATTTCCAGTATTTGAACATTCCAAATGTCATTAACATTAAGTATAAATATGAATGTTACCTTAATTAACGCTATTTATATTAATTGTAAAATAATTAAGTATTTTATGACGAATTAAAATAGATTAGATGTTCATGGCAGTATATTAATTAGGTTTTATTGGGACAATGATCTGTAGATATAAAATGGTTCTACGTGTTTTGTTTGGCCGAACGATGACACGGAAGATGATATTTTAGAAATCAAAACTCAAGAGCATTTTCAGGTAATGTGATGAAACATGCATATACATTAGATACATATTGTAGTTCGGATATAAAAGAAAATACCTTTATTGACATTTAAAATGATGTCCTGATTATTTATTTTGATGTTATTTCTCTTTCGCATATCTACTTATAACTTTGTGTGTATTATTTTTATAATTAATGATTTTTTTTGGCATCAACACTATTATATTGCAAACAGACCGCCCCCGATCGCGATCACATATTGCAATAAAGTTTGTATTTTCTCATTTTTCTTTATTGTAATGTATGCAATTCATTTGCTATGATCCGTGTTGGTGGATTTTAATTAATTATTTTTACATTTTATATGATGTTTTTCTTATATATTTGGTTATTATACATTATGTTTTGATTGGAAGATTTTATATGATGTTTTTCTTATATATTTGATTTTTTTTTTGTGCTATTAGATTATTTGAGCTTAAAAATATTTTTTAAGTTCAATTTACAATTTTGTTGTGATCATAAGCGTATGGCTAGGGATCTAATTTCTACTTTTTAAAATTATATTGTGTTACACATCATGCACATGAAAAGTGATGGAGACTGATCGAGTTCATCAGGCACATAGTCTTCTTATATCATACAATCTAATGTAATCTTCTTAATTACATATTAATGAAATATAGTCTTATTAATTTAAATTGTTTTTAATTATATTATTATATCATCTCATGAAACTCTCTTTCAATTAAGGGCATTTACTTTGGTAAATAGATCAAGATGAATAGATTGATAAAATAATATAGTTTAATCCACCACTTGTTTTGATTGATTGAACTATTTTAAAGCTTGAATCCTTCAAATACTCAATCATATACATTATCAAACTAATATATCTAATTTATCATCTAGAGTAAAGTATCCTAATTTGATTAAGTTATTTACATTTGATGTTTTATAATATTGATTACAAAAATAAATTGTGATATTTTAGAACTCATTATATCGAAATACATATACGGTGCTCCCCTTCCTCTATTTCTTTTTATTTATATATAATATGGAATTCAGAAAATTCATAAAATGTAACTCATACACTGCACCGGATAAATGTTAGACATGAATGAGTATATTAAGAAAAATAATGAAATTCAAATTTTTTATATACAACATTAAGAATGAATGTCTTAAGGTTCGGAACGACATGCGATTAATTAAATTATGTCCAAATTTCTTTACTTTTGAAATATTTCATTAGTGATTATGACTTATAAGTACTTCAAAGCAAAGTGCGCAAACTTGTTTACCTTATCAAATATCAATTTCAATTATTTAATCAATAAATAAAAATTTATCTAACTTACTATCAACTAATTAATACACTACAAAAAAATCAAATTTTAGCGACGGATTTTTCCGTCGCTAAATCTCGAAAATCCGTCGCTAATTCGTCAGATTATTGACGGAAACATTCTGAGTGCGTGCTCCCCACACGCCACATATTATTCCAACATTTGCGGCTCGCGAGATTCGAACCCTTGACCTCTTGTAAAGGCAGAGATCTATCTTCTGCATCTCAACCAAGTAGGCTATTATATATTTATGTTTATATTCAGATATAATAAATATATATTACTTCGAAACTGTTATCCTTCATTTATTGAAATATATATTATAATCTTTTAATGTTGTAAATTAAAATATATTATTATTAAATTATTTATTTAATATTATATTATTTTAATTAATTTTCTCAAATATTATATATTTATAATTAATAATATTTAGAAAATAAAATTAAAGTGAGAAAAATTATAAAAACAAAAAATATTAAATAAATATTTTCATTTAATTATATTTTTAAAAATATCATAATATTATCTAAAATATTGAAAATATTAATTTTAAATTCGTTTTTCTTAATTGGGAAATAAAATAAATTTAAAAAAAATTAAAAATTTAAAAAAATTTAAAAATCAAAAAATAAAAATTAAAAAAAATAAAAATTAAATTTAGCGACGGAATTTTTCGTCGCTAAATCTGTCACTAAAATTAAAAAAAATTTAAAAATTTAAAAATTAATTTTTAACGACGGAATTTTTCGTCACTAATTTAGCGACGGAAAAATCCGTCGTTAGTCCGTCGTTAATGAAAAATATTAAATTTAATTTTTAACGACGGATTATATCCGTCGTTACAGATAACGATAAAGGTTCCGTTATAAATCCGTCGTTAAAATTAACGACGGACTGTTCGTCGTTATTCCGTCGCTAAATGACGACCCGAATTATGTCCGTCGGAAATTCCGTCGGTAAAATGCAAAATTCTTGTAGTGATATAGATATGTCTAGAAGATTAATTATTTTCATAAATAACAAATAATTTTAAGTATGACACACACATACCTTATGCACGGAAGACATGCTAGTTTTTATTTGATCATGAGGTGGTCCCTCACTTTCATAGTTTCTTTTTTTAATTTTCTTTTCTTTCTAGTTTTTGTTCTAATTTTTAACTTCTTCATTATATATGTATATATATATATATTGAATTAATTTAGTTCTTTTATTCGTCTTGGACAGTGCACTCGTCTGACGCTAACGTGTAGGCTCGTGAACTATGCTCGATAATTATTTTTTTAAAAATAAATATATACCCTAAAATGGAATTATTAGTGAACCCTAAAATTAAATTGAATTAATTTAATTTTTTAATATATTTTCTCGAGCAGCGTACTCGCCGGATGTTAACGCGTCGGCTCGTGCACTGCACTCGATAATTAATTTTTTTTTTAAATAAATGTATCCCCTGAAATGGAATTAATTAGTGAACCCAAAAATTAAATTAAATTAATTTAATTTTTTATTCGGCGTCTTACGCAGTGCACTCGCCCGACGCTAAAGCGTGGGCTCGTGCACTGCGCTCAATAATAATTTTTTAAAATAAATATATACTTTAAAATGGAATGAGTGAACCATAAAATTGAATTAATATATATATATATATATATATAATTTTTTGAATTAAATTAATTTTTTTATTCAATGACTCGTATAGTGTATTCGTCCGACGGTAATGTGTGGGTTCGTGGACTACGCTCGATAATTGATTAGGGGTGAAGTAGATGGCTTTTGAAAGAAAAAAAATAGAAAACAAAAAAAAAAAACGGAAAAAGATCGTAAAAAATCTGGGAGATGAAATGAATGGGAAGCCAGCAGGGGGTGGCTGGCGCGAGGTGCCCAGCCGAGCTGGACCTGGGCCTGATTTGGGGGAGCGGGCCTGGGCAGATTTTTGTGTATTTTAAGTGGAACTAGTTTGACCTACGGTCTCATACAAATCTTTATTTTTATTTTATTTTCAAGTATAACGAAGTAATTAACCAACTCATTGAATGAATACGATGTTTCTTTTGGCTACACCGCGGGCACCCAAAATGGGTCTTTGATATTCGATCTGTTGATATAGAAATACAAAGATTCAGAATAAATTTAATTTTTAATATATCTATTGAAAACTCAAACTAAGACCCCTAGCTAGGTCGATCGATAAGCCTAATAATGAAAAATAGTGTGTATATGTTAATTTTATCCATCGTTGCTTGCTTTATTGCTGGCTTTGCTGCACTAATAGTAAATGGAAGTAGTCCATGAGAAACATATCTTTCCAGCTTTTCTTATTATTAAATATTATAATTATTTAAAAAAATTCAATATGAATTTTCCCTTGTTCAAAATTACAAATTTTCCAGTTTTTTATTTATTTATTTTGAGAAACAAATTTTCCAGATTAGGTTTTAGGCACGGCTTGGATATAGTAAAAAAACAAGGGAAAAGGGAAACTACAATAAATGCGATTTGTTCCTGCCTTTGAAAGCACGTATACTAGCATCAATAATAAAATAAATAAATAAATAAATAAATAATGGGTGTAGCTGGACCACCCCA
The DNA here is from genome assembly GCA_026008535.1 of Perilla frutescens. Taxonomy (NCBI): domain Eukaryota; kingdom Viridiplantae; phylum Streptophyta; class Magnoliopsida; order Lamiales; family Lamiaceae; genus Perilla; species Perilla frutescens. The sequence continues at coordinate 43,394,970 of BRKX01000001.1, forward strand.
TTTACGTTGGCATGCTCTTTTTCTTTTTTCTTTAAATAAAAATACGATTTATTTGACTCTTGGAGTCTTGGAGACTAATTTTTATTATTGTTCTTGAAAGAATGATCTAAATAAAAAAAGTGAAAAGTGAATTATATATGTATATATATATATATATGTGTATGTATCTGGCTGGGTATAATAAAATAATGTATAACAACATAATTTAATTTGTATATAACTATGTCTTTAGTAGATATTATGTGAATAACGTGAAGCTAATTAACCATATTACCGAGACATAACATGTGTGTGTGATATATACCTTAATTTATAGTTTATACTTATTTAATTATTTGTTATTTATGCTTTAATATAGTCCTGATTAGCCATTTAAATGCATTTGTTAATTTATAACAGGCCGATCATTCTAAATTCAGCCACACAAAATGCTAACAAGGCAGCCAAAAAATAAAAAATACATGAATTAATAATAAGTCCAACATTTGCAGAGCAATTGTTGAATACTAACATAATTTAATGTTGAAGGACAAGACAATTTTTAGTAAATTGATATGGATTAAAGACGGGGGACGACTGCTGCCGCACCAGTTGAGTCCAAACAGTCCACAAATATAATTTGTGGGAGAGAATTATGAAATTACAAAAATAGTAAAGAGATAAAAGAATTAAATGTGAGTAGGTATTGATGGGATTAATGCATTTAAGGCACAGATGAAGTTGTTAGGATAGTACCATGGTCCATGGCTGACATAGGGTTGGTATAGTGACACAACATCATACATTTGCATCAACATCACATGAATTCTCTTTCAAGAATTATAAATATCTTTAAATATATTTTAATGGATTTTTATAGTAAAACATGTATAGTAATTCTAGCAAAAAAAAAAAAAGAAAGATATACTTTTTTAATCACACAAAAATCTCAAATGCAAAATGCACTTAGAAGGGTGTTAACGGGTGCATATGCATCCAAGAGGATTGTTAACGCCCTTCTCGTTGCACCTGTTAACATCTTTTTCTGATATATATTAATATATATATGCACCTCATGAGACTTTTTGTGTGATTGAAAAAGTATGACTTAACTTTATTTTATTTTGTTAGAAAACATTTTGATATTTGTTTTGACCACTTTAACATATATAAACTTCAAAATAATAAAACAAAAGGATTGAGATTAACATAATAGGTGGAATGAATTTATCTTTTAAGGTTTAGACATGTATAATTGGGGTTGAAATTTTATGTTACATTTTTTCGTATTTCACTCCGTGTTTCATTATCAAATGTATGGTTTTAATAATATTTATTATTAAATAAAAATCAATTATAACATAAATAATCATAGTCAACATTTATCAACAAAAAAATGAATTAAAAAATGATAAAACATAATTTTGAAAAAATCAACCATAATAATGAATTATTAATTGAAAATCAAAAATTAAATATTAAAAAATATTTATAAACCCTAATTGGGTGAGTGAACCCTAAAACAATCATAAAATAAAACTAAATCACAAAAAAATACAATTGAAAAAAAAATACAAAAAAAAACTCGTGATTTGAAAGTGTAACACAAAGAGTGTAACAGGAAATTCCATGTGGTATAATTGTGGATATGTGACATATGTAGTTGCGTATATGATGGTTTGGATACTTTGTGTTACACTATATTTCATCATCAAATTATGAGTTTGTTTTTTTTCAATTTCTTTTTACAAATTTAGTTTAACTTTACAATTATTATTTAGGACTTTTTTTAGAACCTAATTCCCAGTTTTAATTAGTAATTGCTCATTATATACATTACATAGTTAGATTTTTTTTAGAATAAATGTTGACTATGGTTAATCGTGTTACAATTAATTAATTCATTTATTATTATTATTATTATTATTATTATTATTATTATTATTATTATTATTATTATTATTATTATTATTATTATTATTATAGTGAACCGCTAAGGAGGTGATTGGTATGAAAGAATGTAATTAGGTATGAATGGAATGAACTTATGAATGGAATGAAGGTCCTGAATGGAATGACAATTTTTATAATTGGTATGTTACCGGAATGAAGAACGGAATGGAATACTATTTTATTTTTTATATATATTATAAAATGAATATTTTTAATACTTTTAAATTTCTTTATAATTGAACAAATTGCAGTAACTAATATTATTAACACGTGTTGTAATTTTTTTTCTTATATTTCTAAATTGCATTTCTTTTATAGTAAGTGATTGTTTTCTAATATTTTAGAAAAAATTAATTTATTTAATTTATTAAAAACTTTATTCCAAATTATTTAATTAATACACATAATAATTTGTATACCTTAATAAAAATATTTTTATTCCATAGAAAAATAGTTTATCATTTCAATTTTTTATCTGAATATATTAAATTATAATTAGTTGTTTTTATTAGAATATATTTATATGTTACATTTATTTTGGTACCACTTTCATTTTTCTTCAATACAATTTTAAAAACTATCAAAATTTTATTTTAATATATATTTTTTAATTTTTTTAAATATAAATATATAATATAAAAATAATTATGAAATAATAATAATAATAATAAATTATTTAATATAAGTTTTGAATTATTTTTCTAAATATGATCAAATGATATTATAAGACATGATTATGTGTAAATATACAATATATTACTTTTTTGGTTCATTGGGAATAACTAAACTCATGGGGGTGAGTGGAATGGCTATTCCCCTTACTTTTGGGAATAGCGATTCCTTCGGGAATGATGATTCCCGATGTTAAGGCATATCAATCACAGAAATGGAAATAGGCATGGGAATGGTCATTCCATTCCACCACACCATTCAGCTCCTAAGTATAACATGAGATCCGAATTGCGTATATAAGTATATAAGGATATATAGCATCCATCCAAATGATGATCACTGGATTGGATTGTGCATTTATTGTCATAAATTTTTAAAAAATCATTTAAATAATATTTTACATGATGATAATAGGAAGTCGAAAGGATATTCCAGATGTCAATTCAACTCAAAATCAATGGACTAACCTGTATAATAAAAAAAGATTAGGTTTAGACATTATAGTCCGAGAATAATTTAGATCTAATTATATATATCAAATCAAATAATTTAATAGCCCAACATGGGTTGGAACGTGTAGCCTAAATTTTTATTATTTATGTAGTGACCTGACTTCCAGATTGATCGCTGACCTCTCAAACAAACACAAGTATTTTCAGCATGTTTTGTTCTCACTTACACACTCCCTGAGAAACTATTCGAAATTAAATGAGTTGGCCCGAATAGCCCATTCTATTGTTTATAGCGACCCGGGTTCCGGATTGACGACTAACCCTACAAATCAAAAAAAGTCTTTTCAGTGTGTTTTGTTCTCACTCACACGTTCCCAAAGAAACTTCTCAAGAGGTCACCCATCCCACCATTGCCCCACGTCAATCACATTTAACTCTGCAGTTCTGATAGAATGAACACCACAAAAGAACATATAGCTTGTGGTATTATGAGTAGCACCTATAAAATCATTTAAGCTCTTATTGACTATACAGTCTAATTCTTGTATAGCCTTAGAATTCATTTTTTCGGGTAGATTCCATTCATTCATTTACCTCTTCGCTTAGAAGTCTAACAGGAGTCACTCTTTTTCTGTGCATATGCACCAATGATCACTCAATGTTTCAGCTCCTAGCGTCACATGAAAATTTGGACCATTTCTCGATTTATGTGTCATCTTTCCGCATCCAAATTTTCATGTGACACCTGAGCATGAAGCATTCATAGATCGTTGGTACATAGGCATAGACAAAGAGTTACTCTTGTAAGACTTCTAAGCGAAGAGGTACATGAATGAATTGAATCCACTCAAAAGAGAAGGATTATGAGGTTATACATGAATAAGACTGTATAGTTGAGGGAATCTTAAATGAACTCATAGGTGCTACTCAAACCACAAGTTGCATCTTCTTTTTTGGTGTTCATTCCATCAGAACTCCAAAGTTAAGTATGCTTGACTTAGGGCAATGGTGGGATCGATGGGTGACCCCCTGGGAAGTTTCTCAGGAAGCCTGGGAGTGAGGACAAAACACACTGGAAAGACTTATGTTGGTTTATGGGGTCAGTCGTGAATCCGAAAGCAGGGTTACTTCAGAGAAACTTAACTTAGCTTACCTCATTTGTTTTCAGAACCACATGTTATATATTCATCCAACACTATGAGGCCAACAAAGTTCTTATCATTAGAGATGCTCAAAGCAAACCGGACTAACAATTACAAACTGCAAGTTCATAGTTTGTCAACAGTAATGGTTAGAGACCAGAACCATAACCTTTTTCCCAATGATCTGGTTACAGTTTAGACATATAAAACCGCCAAACTGGCGGTTACAAATCGTTGATTTGGCCAGTTCAACCTTTTTTTAATTTTTTCTATTTAAATGATTGTACATATTAAGAATCCCAAAAATGTCAGGCTATAGGAAAAGTTACTAAATCTACAGATTGTATGTTCAGCCTACAGACTACATGAAAAGTTACTCAGGTTGCATGTTCGCCCTACGTGCTCTAGAAAAATGATATCTAATATGTTATATATTTATTGTTCATATTGTGTATAATCTGGAAAAATGCAGTAACCTCACTGAGTTAATAGCACTCACCCCAAAGCTATTATATTTTCAGGTCGATGAAGTTCGGGCGATGATGTGGAGACGATTGATGGTCAAGATTAAATAAATATTATTTTAGTTTTTAATGGTTGTTTCCGCTGTATTAAATTCTTTTATTAAATAAATGAGTTATTTTCTATTTATGAAATTTTAGGACGTCATAGTTGGTATCAAAGCGTGTCTACATTTTTGTAGACTTACAAAAAAAATGATTTTGTTAGTGCTATGCTTGGCACTAAGCAGAGATACACCACTAAGGGAGATATTGTTAGTGTCATTCTGTGCACTAAAATACTTTTTATCAAGTGCTCTACTTTGTACTTGCTATAGTGGTTGATTGTCATTGATCTTTATGGAATAGATCATCACTAAGTATTTGGTTTTTCCAAGTACAGTTGTTGTTCTGGACAACGTTCATAAATATTTACATGAACGTGCTATTGATCTCAATGAAGACAACTTAAGCAGGAAGATTAAATTGGGCTGAAGATGAAGACAGTTATACATCGAGACATACCTGTTGCTAGAAGTCAGAAGTCAGTTTGTGAACATATAAGATATTCCATCGTGCTACCTGATGTGAAGGTTCAAAAATCAACAATGTTCATTACAACGCTCGTAAATGTTTGCATGAACATCGTTTGTCTAGAATATTCTTCCAAAGATCATTGAAGCTTTTTAAAGTTGCTAACCAAGAAAAGATTCGAGATCGTTCTAGAAGATGCCTTATTCAGGTTAAAGAGCACGTGATTGAAGATAAGGCAGAAATCTAAAGATGGAATTAGGACTTCTGATTTCCTTGTTAAGGCTATATTCTTGTCTAATAAATAGCTCGGGGTCAGAACTTGTTGAGCACGACCGAATGCACTGAAAAGATTCTATCTGTACAAGAGCTCTAAATTATTTAAGAGCCACATAGGTTTCGATTGTCATTGTTAGGCTAGTGATTAGTTTCTAGTCAGAGTGTTTTGGAATACTTTTCATACATTGCCAAAAAGTTTCTCGGGAGAGAATACATCTGAGAACTAGATAGCGAGATGATTGAATGTTCCGGTTTATCCTACGCAAACTACTTCGATCCGGACCCACAAGAGGACGGGGTCGATTGTAGGATGGAGAGCTAACTCGGGTCGTGTCTCTCGAGAAAAGCTTCATCTGGGCGATTGTCTTTTCACGTTGTAATTGTTAACAAACACATGAATTTAAATACAACCTAAACATTCTAATCAGGGATTGGATGGTTTAACTAAACTACTAAATAAAAGCAAGTAAAATTAACTAGCAACACCAACAATAGCAAAGATGAAATAAAAGATTAAGAAAAGAGCATTAGGGTGTAGATTCTCTCATTGGTTTCTTTCCTAGCTTGATTCAAGTTGATTACGTTAATCCTGGACGTACAATAGACCTCTTCAAGCGGTTTAACTTCACTTACTGTCACCGTCGATCCATTAAACCCCCATCAGCTATATCATACGAACCATTAGGCTTATGTACCCAGTCCACCTAAAGACTAACAATTAGGCTTACGAAACCCGATTCACCTAACGTTGAAGGAACTTATGTCGGGCTATAGAATCTCCTCTCGGTCTCATCTAGAGCCTAGCAATGCTAAGTAGTGGCCAAGTACTCAACATAAACAAGCACAATTCCAATAACAATAAACTAACCATCACAAGCAAGGGTCGAAACCAACTCGATTATCTACCCCATAATGAACGGAATTAGCCCCTCATGCTCGAAACAACACAAAAGTCATACAAGTTCTTCATTTTATAAATCAAAAGATAAATAAAATACAAACTCCTACAATATTGTTTGCCTCGTCAGTTTTGGGACAACCCCTACAAATAAGCTAAGCTAGGAAAGAAATACCGAAAGGAAAGATCCTCGAGCAAGCTTAGCTTCCGCGAACAGCTTGAAGTTGGATTCCTCTTCTCATGCCTCTTCCTTAAGCTTGAGCTTCCTTGCCTCTTCTCCTCCTCCTTTCTCTCTCTCTCTCTCTGTAACTGTGGTGGTGATGAATAGTGAAGTATGGAGTGAGTGGTAGAGAGGCTTCTGGGAGGAGAATGCGTCCACAATCCCCCCAGGGGTGTATTACGTTGAGAACTTGGGAGAGGGAAGTTGTCAATTTCCCCTCTCTGTCTCTCTCTCCCTGAATGAATGGGGAGATGGATGATTTATTGGTTAAGAGAGAGAAAGCAAAAGATAGAGTTATTGCTTGATGGTTCCCCAAACTCCTCCTACTCCTAGCTAGAACCACGTGCATTTAATTCCCACAGCTGGCCAAGTGATGGAGAGCATTAAAGATCAAAACTGATGAACCATAGCTAAAACTGATTGAGGGAGGCTAAAACTGATCGCGGCTGAACTGATCAAAGGAGGCTCGGACTGACCGCCCCGCGCCGGCGGCGTGCCGCGCACCGACAGGGCACCACGCGCGCGGAGGTGCTGTACTGAGAGGTGCTCATCGTGGCCTCGGGCTGTGCGCGCGCGGGTGCTTCAGCTCCTTGCTTCCAACTTTGCTTTCAGTTTCAGTTCCAATCTTGGCTGCTCTTCTCGTCAGTTGGGGCTTTCAACAGTTGAGCTCATCAATTGGGTTTCTTCAGTTGGGAAACTTCAGCTCAGCTCTCGGTTCTTCAACTACAGCTCCAAGCTCTTCGCTTCATCAGTTCATTTCATTAGTTGGGGGACTTCAACTAATACCATCAGATGTGGCTCCAGCTTAGCTCCAAGCTTTCAGCTCTTACTTGGAATCTTCAGTTTAACCCTAAAACTAATCAGTTTGGGATGCGACTTGAGCTCGGCGGAAGAGTCAGGACCAATCAACAAGCTGGAGCATCAGTTGGGTTTCGCCTCCTAGCCACTTTTTGGCCATAAAATCCTGCTTTTTGACACAAAAGCTCAAGTTTTGCACAAACCTGGCCCAACTCACCAAAAGAGCAAAGGTGAAAGAAATAACATAAAAATCACACAAAAACACAGGAAAAACATATACTGAAGATACTAAATTCCTATGATAAAATAGGACAAATATCACCAAACACGAGAGTATGGGTTGTGATGGGATCTCACGATTTAATTTAACAAAAGGGGGTGATGAGCACGACCCCATCAAAAATGAAGAAGATGTCAAGCTGCAATTAAAGGGACCAATTATCCGACTTCGTGATAAAAAGGTTCAACAATATTTGTAAGTGTTAATACGAAGAAAGTTCAAAGTTGGAGAACAAGAAGATAAATGTAGCCCGAAAATTGTTATTGTGTTGACAATTGAAGATCAAGCCCAAGAAGAGGAAGCATGATTATTGACGAGAATTGCAGCCCACTTTGGAGGTCCAATTATCCAATTTGAAGGCCCAAGTCTAACTAGAATTTATTTTATCTAGATTAGATTTTATTATCTTTATTTTGGTATTTTTAGATTTACCTTATTTAGAGTTTTAATTAAGGTAAATTACTTAGAATTTTCAGCCACATCATCCTTGTTTGGCCTTGAAGACTTTCAATCCCTATTAGTATAAATAAGAGATCAATATGTAATTTACAGCTTAGACATTGAATGAAAATTGAAGTTTTATTTCTCTTTGTCTCACGATCCATCAGTTGATCACCATTTACAAGTTCTATTGATTTAGCAAGTCATTAGTCCTATCCAAGCTTTTTCTAGTTCCATCGAGTTATAGAGGGAGTTGCTACAATTCAGAGTAGTTCGAGATATCGCATTTCATCAATCAAATGACTGGGTTCGAGTAAGTTCTACTTCTTCTATCTTGAATTACCATTGCTGAACACCATCATCCAATCTGCTGCACGCCTTCATCATCCATAGTCGTTCATCATCGTTATACCATCATCCAAATCATCTTCATAACTCATCCACGTAAATTAGCCCACAATCATTCCATAACCCTAACCCTAATTCGCTATATTTATCCATATAATAATCTCCCTAGCCGTGTCTTGACCTATCTAATTGGTTGTGTTTTATTTTATTATTGGATATAATATAGGAGTCTTAAGGGTCTATTAAATCGAGTCATAATCCAGCTTAGTATTCGAGTCTATTTCTAGCGTGTTAATTGAGTCTTAATTAGCATATATCGAGTCTTCTATAGTTGTTTATTTTCGCAATACTTTGATAGTTTATTTTGTATTTTAGTTGTTGGTATTGAATCCTTACATTACTGATGTATTGTGTTCTTGTCGCTTGTGTGCTTTGTCGTGTTGTGTCTTACTCATCGTGGGATCACATCATAAAAGTGGTATCAAAGCCATGTTGGCATATTGATGTCTGTGATTTAATACCGGGTCTAGTCCTCCGTTTTATTTTTGTTTATCTTGTTCATTGTTCATTGAGTTGTAATCTGCATATCCATTGAAAAAAAAGAAGAAAGAAGATCAAAAGCCATCGATTGATACAAAAAAAAGACGCCGATTCAAAAAAAATTGATTTGTTTCTCTTTGGATTCAGCTCATGTTTATCTTCCTAGTGTGTTATTCTTGCTATTCTAGTCGAGTTTGAACTGTATTGCAGTTAAAAAAAACTGCATTGTTATTTCATTTTCCTTCTTTTTTTGGGTTGTTTTAGACTCTTTCCTTCCATAATAGATAACTTAGACTATTTAGATTGTGTCCATCTAAGTGAAACACATCCAAATAGATACTACCTTATCTATTCTTTTCTTTCCTTATCTGGTTTCCTTTCACCATAATCTTTCTCCAACTACCTTATCCATTCCATAGCTAATATTTTCGACCCTAACTCTACTAGGGGATCGAAATTTCTGCCCTACATTATCCTACAACACTGTGTGCACCATACATCATCCGTACACCATCCGAACCATACACTCGTATACCTACTCCCTATACCAAATACAACCGGTTCACATACACCCATATACCCGACCATACTTCATTCCCTACAATATCCACCGTGGTTCTTGATCTACTAGTTCAAGCTTACGAGAAGACCAAGAGGAGCTGGTCAAAAGCACTTGGATCCGATCAACATCACTATCACTACCACACACGCGTGTACTTATTTTTGAGTAGCATACACGAGGGAAAAAATCAGAGTAAAAACAATCAAGTGATCGTGAGATTGTGAGGTTCAATCCTTATTTTCTTTCACGTTTGTTCGTTTTGTAGGTACTATGAAGAAGGGTGCCAAACCAGAGTTGTCTATTCCACCACCTGACGACCCAAAATCGCCAAACACCCTAGAAGATCTATCTTGCTTGTCTAATACAGTGGGGGACATCAAGTATCACTTTGATGCTATGGCTCAATACTTTGAGCGGCAGAATCGACTCCTGAAGGACGAGTTTGGCAATCAATTAGCCACGCTATCCAAGCAGCTTGCACAACTTAAAACTCGGTCGACCAAACCACAAGCTGTCTAAGGGAATGCAACAAGGCAACCTGAGCCTCAAGAAGCCAGAGTGGGGCAACCTGAGCCTCGAAGGGCCGCAGCAAGGCAGCCCGAACCACAAGCAATCGAGGAAGATGATGTCAGAAATGAGTCCGATGCAGCTAGTGAGTACGAAGCTGATTTTTTATTACTAAAGATGGGTAATCACCGTGATCGACCCCAAGGACCATATCGACGTGCACCCCGCATTGGACGGCCTAGATTTGAAGATGTTGATTCTATGGTGAATAACATCAAGACCACCATTCCAGGGATCCAGATATGTACCTCGATTGGGAGAGAAAAGTCAACAAGATCTTTGAGTGTTACGACTTTCCTGAGCTGAAAAATGTGCAACTCGCATCCCTTGAGTTTAAGAAATATGCAGCAACTTGGTGGGAAAATCAGCAGAGAAGGAGACGCCATGATCGATATCCATCTATCGATATATGGAAAGAGATGAAAGACATCATGCAAGGACGTTTTATACTAGTTCACTACGAGCGGGAGCTTGAGAAGAAGCTGAATCGAATTAAACAAGGCACTTGTTTGATTGAGGAGTATCACAAGGAACTCGAGACTACATTAAATCATAGTTGGAAAAGAGGAGACACTCGATGCCACTATTATCTGGTATATCGAGGGCATGAATCCGGATATAGCCTGTGAAGTCAAACTGAGAGACTTTTCAAGCGTTGAGGAGATGGTGTACTATGCATCAATCATTGAACGATAGCTGAGAGATGGCCGACGCCGATCCATACATAGTGCAGCCCTTACACGCGAGCCTTGGTGCCACACTGCATCTAGTTCGATGCCAACTGAAGCCACACAATCAAAAGGTCCTCCAGAACAGCCCGTTCGACGTTTTACTCGCACTGCACCACGGACAAGCCATAGACCGGAGTCTACTTCGTCTACACAGTCCAGGCCACCATCATATACACAGTCCAGTGCCATCACCTACTACAACAGTCCCTACATGAGCTCATGACATCTAGTGTCACAAATGTTAAGGATGGCGCCACTTTCAAGCCTAATGTCCAAACCGGCGAGTTCTATTCCTATCAGAACAGAATGAACTCGAGTCAGCTAGTGAGGACAAGTTGGAGTAGCCAACAGGCGACGCCAGTGAAGGAGCACAAATTGATGATGCCGAGTCAGAGAAAGTTAATCCGGATGTGCCAATTGTCAGTCTTGTGAAAATCTGGAGTCTGAGCATCAATCGAATTGAGAAACAAGATCATCAGCGGGAAAACATCTTCAACAGCCGTGCGACAATCAAAGATAAGACATGCTCCATGATTATTGATAGTGGCAGTGTTATAAATGCCATTAGTCAATATACAGTTGATAAACTCGCCCTGACCACCCAGAAGCATCCGAAGCCATATAGACTACAATGGCTCATCGAAAGAGGTGAGATTCGCATGGTCTACTAGGTAAGTGTCGATTTTTCAATTGGCACATTTTCTGACATTGTATTATGAGATATAATCCCTATGGATGCAGCGCATTTGTTGTTGGGTAGACCTTGGCAATTTGACAGGTGTGCAGTCCACGATGGACGTTTGAATACGTACACCGTGAAGAACAATGGCTAAACTTGCATTTTGAAGCCATTGGCCCCGAAAGCTATTCCCGAAGATCAGCAGTGCATGAAAGAAAGGTTTAAAGAAGAGAGGGAAAAGCAGGCAGCCATAGCCGCCACCGCGAAGGCCACCGCCGCTGTACCGTCCATTATCACAACTAGGCAGCCCCCTACCACCGCTACTTCACCCTCAAAACAACCCTCACCCAACTCTTTAACTGAAAATAAAGCTTCCAGTTCAGCTGCAAAGAAGTCCAATCCAAGCAGCCTATTTATTTCTGTTAAAGGAGTTGAGAAATCAATTAAAGTAGGTTTGCCACTCGTCTTACTTACATTTAAGGGTAGTGTTACTAATGATACTTGTTTGCCTAGTGTTGTGCAGCCCTTACTGGACGAGTTCAGTGACATGTTCCCGGAGGAGATCCCAAGTGGTTTGCTGTCGATTCGAGGAATTGAGCATCAAATCAACTTCTAGCCCGGAGTCGTGCTTCCAAACTAACCAGCCTACCGTACCAGCCCCGATGAGACTAAAGAGATCGACAAACAAGTTAAGGAGTTGCTGGAAAAGAAACAAATTCATGAGTGTCTCAGCCCCTGCGTCGTACCTGTTGTTCTAGTGCTGAAAAAGAACAAAGAATGGCGCATGTGCATGGATTGCTGAGCAATCGATAAAATCACGGTAAAGTATCATTTTCCTATCCCTAGGGTAGATGATATGCTAGATGAACTGTCTGGATCGAAAATCTTCTCTAAAATTGATTTAATATCTGGTTATTTTTAAGTTCGCATGCAAGAAGTGGATGAATGGAAAACCACATTTAAAATAAAGCATGGTTTATGTGAATGGCTTGTTATGCCTTTTGGTCTCACAAATGCACCAAGCACGTTTATGAGATTAATGAATCATATTTTACGTGAGGTAATTGGAAAGTTTGTTGTCGTGTACTGTGATGATATTTTGATTTACAGTGAATCGACACAAGCACACCTTGAGCACGTTTTTTATCTTCTTAGGAGTTCAAAAATTTATGGTAACTTGTCTCATGGTACATTTTGTTTGAGTGAACTCGTATTTCTCAATTTCATTGTGAGTAAATGCGGTATAGAAGTAGATTGTTCCAAAATCAAAGCGATTGAGGAATGGCCGACTTCTAAATCAGTGTCTAAGGTCCGATCTTTCCACAGCCTTGCTGGCTTTTATCGACACTTCGTGCATGATTTTTTCCAATATTGTTGTGCCACTCACCGAGTTGAGTAAAAAAGATCACAAGTTTGAATGAGGTCCTGTTCAAGAGCATGCGTTTAATACTTTAAAATCCTGTTTGTGTTATGTGCCTATTTTATGTTTACCGGACTTCAATAAAACTTTTGAGATTGAATGTGATGCCTCGGGCAAAGGTATTGGAGCTGTTTTGATGCAGGAAAAATGTCTAGTAGTCTTTTTCAGTGAAAAGCTCAATGATGCAGCCTTAAAGTACTTGACGTATGATAAGGAGTTGTATGCGCTAAAGAGAGCTTTGGAGACGTGGCAACACTACCTATGGCCTAAGGAATTCGTGATTCACACAGATCACAAGAGCTTGAAACATTTGAAAGGCCAGCAGAATATGAACAAGTGGCACGCCCATTGGGTAGAATTCATCGAGTCCTTTCTGTATGTCATCAAGTACAAAAAAGGTGAGGAAAACATTGTCGCTGATGCTTTATCTCAAAGGTATGTTCTCCTAAACCTTATGCATGCCAAGATGTTGGCATTTGAAGCAATTAAGGAGTTATACTCGTGTGATGCATTCTTTGCACTGATTTATGCTGCTTGTTCTTCTAAATCTCGAGCTTATGATGGATATTATGTTCATGATGGTTTTCTTTTTAAGGAGTCTCAATTATGCATACCTAAATCTTCAATGCGTGAATTGCTAGTTTTGGAATCGTATGCGGGGGGTTTGATGGGTCACTTTGGTGTGTCAAAAATATTAAACTTGCTGCATGAGCATTTTTTTTGACCGCATATGAAGCATGATGTTGAGAATGTGTGTAGTAGATGCATCACATGTCGAAAATCCAAGTCTACTTCACATTCATTCGGATTGTATATGCTGTTACCTATACCATCTTCACCTTAGATTGATCTGTCCATAGATTTTATCCTAGGTTTACCACGGACGAGGTCAGGTAAGGATGCTATCTTTATTGTGGTTGATTGGTTCTCCAAAATGGCACACTTTATTGCATGCCGTAAAACTGATGATGCAGTTCATGTCGCCAATTTATTCTTTGTGCATGTTGTGCGTTTTTACATGATATTCCTAGAACTATTGTTAGTGATAGAGATTCTAAGTTCCTTGCACATTTTTGGCGTGTTCTATGGGGTAAGCTAGGTACCAAGTTACTTTTCTCTACTGCATGTCATCCGCAGATGGATGGTCAAACTGAGGTAGTGAACAGAACTTTAGGTACTTTGCTGCGTTCTTTAGTTAAAAAACAACTTAAAATCATGGGAGAATTGTTTGCCATTTGCTAAATTTGCATACAATCGAGTTGTACATTCATCTACTAATATGTCCCCGTTTGAAGTTGTTTGTGGTTTTAATCCGTTAACCCCTACTGATCTAACACATTTACATGTTGAGCATCTAACAAGTGTTAAAGGTACAAGAAGAGCTGAACAAGTGAAAGAGATGCACGAGATATTGCGAGCTCGGATTGAGCAAATATGAATAAATACGGTCGCCGCTCATAATCAACATAGACGACCAATAATTTTCCATCCTGGGATCGTGTTTGGATTCATTTAAGTCTGGGTCGATTTCCTAATCTACAAAAATCCAAGTTGATGCCCAGAGGAGATGGACCGTTTACCATTCTCAGTCGTGTCAATGACAATGCGTATTGCATTGATTTACTTGGTGAGTATAAGTGTTCAACTACATTCAATGTTGCTGATCTATCTCTCTATTCTGCAGATGAGTTCGAGCAAGAGGAGCCTGTGAATTCGAGGACAAATTCTTTTCAGTAGGGAGTAAATGATGAGCACGATCCAAGCAATAATGAAGAAGATGTTGAGCTGCAATTAAAGGGACCAATTACCCGACTTCGTGCTAAAAAGCTTCAACAATATTTGCAAGTGTTAATTCAAAGAAAGTACGAAGTTGGAGAATAAGAAGATAAATGTAGCCTGAAAATTGTCACTGTGCTGACAATTGAAGATCAAGTCCAAGAAGAGAAAGCATGATTATTGGTGAAAATTACAGCCCACTTTGTTGGCAAGAATTGCAGCCTACTTTGGAGGTCCAATTCGCCAATTTGAAGGCCCAAGTCTAACTGGGATTTATTTTATCTAGATTAGATTTTATTATCTTTATTTTGGTATTTTTGGATTTACCTTATTTAGAGTTTTAATTAAGGTAAATTACTTAGAATTTTTGGCCACATCATCCTTGTTTGGCCTTGAAGACTTTCGATCCCTATTAGTATAAATAGGAGATCAATATGTTATTTACAACTTAGACATTGAATGAAAATTGAAGTTTTATTTTTCTTTGTCTCACGATCCATCAGTTGATCACCATTTACAAGTTCTATTGATTTAACAAGTCATTAGTCCTATACAAGCTTTTTCTAGTTCCATCAAGTTCTAGAGGGACTTGCTACAATTCGGAGTAGTTCGAGATATCACATTTCGTCAATCAAATGACGGGGTTCGAGTAAGTTCTACTTCTTCTATCTTTGAATTACCATTGCCGAACACCATCTTCCAATCTGCCGTATGCCTTCATCATCCATAGCCGTTCATCATCATTCCATTCAACAATATCATCGTCCAAATCATCTTCATAACTCTTCCACGTAAATCAGCCCACAATCGTTCCATAACTCTAACCCTAATTCGCTATATTCATCCATATAATAATCTGCCCTAGCCGTGTCTTGACCTATCTAATTGGTTGTGTTTTATTTAATTATTGGATATAATCTAGGAGTCTTAAGGGTCTATTAAATCGAGTCATAATTCAGCTTAGTATTCGATTCTATTTTCAGCCTGTTAATCGAGTCTTAATTAGCATATATCGAGTCTTCTATAGTTGTTTATTTTTTCAACAATTTGATAGTTTATTTCGTGGTTTAGTTTTTGGTATTGAATCCTTACATTACCGAAGTGTGTTATGTTCTTGTCGCTTGTGTGCTTTGTCGTGTGTGTCTTACCAATCTCTTGTGTGCTTTACTTTTTGTTTTGTACTTTAAGTTCATTATAATATTCAGGAATATTATAGTGAACATTATCTAACAACGTTCAAGAACATCTTTGAGAACATTTGCAGAACAAATACTCTGTACGAGGTGTGCACTTTCAATTGGGACCAGAGCAGGTCGTTTTGTGTTTAAAATGAAAAGATTTTGTAAGTACATCTCTGTGTGAAGTATTTGGTTTTTTAAAGCCATGAGTTCCATCAAGGAATAATGTTCCACAGCCAGGCCACCGCTTCTAGAAAAGACAACAACTATCCATATTGGAAGGTAAGGATGCGTGTCTTTCCCAGATCCATCAATGATCGAGCTTGAAAGAACGTTACAGAAGGATAAATACAGCCTACCGTTGCCAAGGATGGCAAGTATACTCTCATTCCAAAGAAGGACTGGACTGAACCACAAAAGAGGTGGTTCAATGCAAACTCCAAATCTCTTAACACTATATTTTCCGCTATGGACATAGAGTCATTTAGCCTAATCTCAACGTGTTAGACTGCAAAGGCTGCATGAGATATACTGGAGACAACCTTTGAAGGAACCAGCACTGTTAGACTTTCAAGGTTTATTACTTCTAAATTTGAAAATTTAAGGATGGCAGATTCTCCACCATGACTTCCTAAGTTGTCATTGATCTTTAGCTGCAACATTCTGGCAAGACAGGTGACAGTGGAAACAAGTTAAGCCTTTTTTCTTTTTTGCGGCCAACCGACCGATCAACATCGGTCAGTGGTCGAGTTGGTTGTTGTCCAATGTCGGTCAGTGGTCGATCGGGTTGTCCACCATCAGTCAGTGGCATCGGTGCTCTCATTTTTGATCGGTTCCGCACCGACCCAGCTGATTGCTCAGACTTAACAAGAATTATTCCAATATTAGCAAGTAAAAAATTAAATCCCTGACATTCCGGCAACGACCCTAGAAATTTATTTGGTATTTATTTAACCTAACTGCAAGTGCATAGTGAGGTATATAGTGCAGCGGTGAACAAGATCATACCACATGGATTTAATTTTTAACTAAGTATCAGAACTCAATTGCTAAATACTATCTAGATGACCAATTAGAATGCTTGTTATAATTAAACTACTAGGACACATAAAATAAATAGAAACATAGAGAAAGAAAGAAAAAGAAGAAACTGTAACACAAATTTTCGTGTATTTAAATAAATAACGCGAAAAGTGTACAATCAGATTTCTTCTTTGAATTTAAAATGCGATTGTGGTATAATCTCTGTCTTGATCCTCTGATTCTTCTCTTCAAAACTTGATCTTCAAACACTTTCTTTGAAATCTTCTCTTCAAAACTTGATCTTCAAACGGTTCTTGAGATCTTCAGGGCGAATTTGCCTCTTCAATCTTTTTGAACTTGTTGTTTGGGTTTGATGACGTTATCCGGAGGGCTGACGACCTTGATTCCGGATTGAACGGTGGATTTGAGATGACTCTGGTGAAAAACGCGTTGCTTCCACGAAGAACGTCTTAAATCTTGCTAGAACACCTTGACTTTATAACGTTGTCTGGAGGGTTGAAAACCTTGATTCCGGATCAGACGCTGGATTTGAGATGATTCCGGCGAAGAACGCGTTACTTTCCACGAAGAACGGCTTGAATCTTGCTAGAATGTCTTGAATGCTGGAGAGAATTTCGTAGAGAATTTTCCTCCAACTTCTTAAGCTCTTCAATTATGATTTCCGGTCTCTTTTCATATGATATGGAGACCCCTATTTATAGTTGCTAGAGGATTTAATTTAGGAAAATTAGGTTTGGGCTTTTAGGGCTTGGATTGAGTGGTCATGGGCCTAGGGCCTATGTGGCGCAATTCTATTGGTTTGGAAGATCTCCATATTAAATATTTTATTTTCTGTGCAGATTTGACACATGTCAGCTTCTCATTAGTCAGTAAAATTCATGTAATAAATATTAATTATATATTTATTTAATCTTGGAATCATATTTAATTTAATCCCAAAATATAAATAAAATAAAATAAAATATTTAATTCATTATTTTACACATGACATAATTTAATAGGCAATAAATTTAATTTGCCTACAAATGCCCCCTTGAGACTTGTTCATTGGTGACTTGTCATAGAAATGGACGGGTCTCAAAAATTTGTTAGATAGTTTAATCTCATATCTAGGAGTTCTTAAATTTAAATTTATCAGATAGTTTATACTCGTATCAAGGAGTTCTTGAATTTAAATTTAGAATTTAAATTTATCAGATAGTTTATACTCGTATCAAGGAGTTCTTGAATTAAAATTTATAACTCAATTTTGAGTTTGCAAGAATGGGCCCAATTCCATTAACCTTGTAAGATCAATTAATCACCTAGAAAAGAAAACATACGAATGGGCCCATTTTTTTTTTTAAACTTGGAAGCCCAATTCTCTTATTTTAATATGAGCTAGAATTTATTCTTTCAATCAAACACCAAAAATTGATAATTCTTTCAATTGCGGCGAAGAGTGAGTTTCTCAGCTCGGCTGTAATAAAAAAACTTGGAGGATTAAATCGCCGCCACCAACAAAAATTTACGAGAATGGAAATTTTTATTCAACTAGTAGATTTTCTTGTGAGTTTTCGTCCTTTTTGGAGGCAATTAAACGAAGGAAATTTTCCAATTCTCGTGAATAATCGACACTATATAAAGAGATGTTGTGATGCATTATTTTTTTCGCATAAGTTAGAACAATTACATTGGGCACAAGTTCTCCTCTTCTTTTCCTTGTTGGTGTTTGTTGATCACAGTGAGTTTCTCTGTCCCATGTTATGTATAACTGATCTTCGCATCTCTGTCTTCCACATGCTTGATAAATTGTCTGAGAGAGGAAAATTGTCACTTCTTCTCTATAAACTGCCCTATCGAATTTGACGCAACCTCCGTTTTGTAGGTCTTTTACCTAATCCACAGAAGACGTTGTAAGTTCAAGCAATTGGCCACCCACATTTGAAGTAAAGAATATTCTCCCTCAAGTATCTTCTTTATTTGTTTTTTTTTTTGCATAAATCAACTTAACGTCAATGCCTGTGAGTTTGGTGAATTGTTTAAAAAACAATCTTGATCCAATTTTTTTAATGTCACAGGGGTAGCATCGATTCTTTGAAGGGCTTCTTGCGACAGATTTTGAGGTTTATTGCTATATTTTTTTTTGAACATTTTGCCTCTATCTTCATGTCTTGCTGCAACGTTAAACTCCATGTTTTTTTTAATGCATGTGTAAGGATCAAGCATTGGGCTATTTAGCGATGAAGTTTGCACGTTTTATAATTCGCACATTTAATGCTTGTGCATGTATACACGCATTGATTTTCCTTGCATTTGATTGTTCTTCTATGACTTCGACTTTGCTTAAAGGGCCTTAAATCAAGAGGCGAGTTCTCTAAGTGAATGATCCATTTTGATTTTGATCAAAAGGTGATTTCTCTAGAGAACGACCCATCTATGATTTCAACTCATCTTCAACTTTGACCGAGAGGCTACGAATCAAGAGGTGAGTTCTCTAAGTGAATGATCCATTTTGATTTCAATCAAAAGGTGATTTCTCTAGAGAACGATCCATCTATGATTTCGACTCGTCTTCAACTTCGACTGAGAGGCTACGAATCAAGAGGTGAGTTCTCTAAGTGAATGATCCATTTTGATTTCGATCAAAAGGTGATTTCTCTAGAGAACGATCCATCTGTGATCTCGACTCATCTTCAACTTCCTCTACGAATCAAGAGGTGAGTTCTCTAAGTGAATGATCCATTTTGATTTCGATCAAAAGGTGATTTCTCTAGAGAACGATCCATCTGTGATCTCGACTCGTCTTCAACTTCAACTGAGATTTTACGAATCAAGAGGTGAGTTCTCTAAGTAAATGATCCATTTTGATTTCGATCAAAAGGTGATTTCTCTAGAGAACGATCCATCTGTGATCTCGACTCGTCTTCAACTTCAACTGAGATTTTACGAATCAAGAGGTGAGTTCTCTAAGTGAATGATCCATTTTGATTTCGATCAAAAGGTGATTTCTCTAGAGAACGATCCATCTGTGATCTCGACTCGTCTTCAACTTCAACTGAGATTTTACGAATGAAGATATATCAATTTTCTTGGTTCTATGCATATATGTGTCTGGAAATAAGCTTGCTTGCTTGCATGTTTGATTCTTTATCTCCAAATATATGTGTGTATCTGCTTCATGTCTCTCCTTTCTTGTCTTTGTTGCAGTAACAACATGGTTGTTTTCAAGGATATTACCATTTCTGGGAGGAAGCACTTAGTGGTTTTGGATGATGAAGAGCAGCGAACTCAGGAAGAGACGCTTCGAAGAGTTTATGATCCTCTCATTGGTAAATTTGCGAAGAACTGGCCTAAGCTTTCCAATCCCCTTCATCAAAATGGGTGGTCACGTCAGCTTGAAGTATCCAAGATGCCAACAGTGTGGACTCTGCAATCAATTCATCATCGTTTGATCTGTGATGCGGATGTCTTACAGACTTTAAGACATCGTCTTACTGCTGAAAATGTCAAATGGAGAGACGACGTGGAATTTATTGGAGAGTTCCGTTATCTTAGTGGGTACTGAGAATGGAGTGAAGATGTCCTTAGTCGATGTGCTGATAATCTTCGCAAGGCCAGGATTTACGACGCAGTCTATGCTTCTCTTTTCACATATGATCGGAATACTGAAATTATCAAGGCATTTTGTGAAACTTGGTGCCCAAAGACAAACACTCTGTTGACTTCACTAGGTGAGATGTCGATTTCTTTGTGGGATATACATGTTTTATCCGGACTTCCGATGAATGGGGAACTTTATGATGAAGTGATACCTTGCGCAAAGGAGCTTACTGGTGCTGATCAAGACAACAAACTGTATGTTCCTGCCAGCTGCAAGCATCTGTTCCATGCCTACCACCTTCTTCGAGGTCAGTCCTCTTCAGTCTCTATCGGGAAGTGGATTACGTTTTGGTCAAAGAACACGAAGAGATATTCGAAGCCTCCTCTGCGTAAAGAGAAGAAAACAGTGCGTCCTAAATCAACTCACAATCCTACCGGTGAAATCAAGGTTCATGAGATGTGGACCGCCAAAGAAAAGATGCCATTTGAAAAACTCGATGTGAAAGAGAGGCATGTGACCCAGACATATCTAGCCGCTTATCTTTCTTGCTGGTTATGTAGCTTCGTCCTTCCAGAAGACGATGCTAATTTGATTCGGCCAGAAACTTTCAAAATGGCGAGTATGATGGCCAGTGGTCGAGAAGTAGCACTTACTGTACCAGTTCTGGCGAGTATTTACATAGGTTTAAATGACATTTCTTCTTCTTTGGAGCTTATCTCTGTCCAAGCGGCGTTTCCAATCCATTTTGTCTACAGTTGGTTAGGGTATTACTTCAAAACTCATTTCTCTCTTAACAAGGAAATGCATACTCCTCGGATGATTCACTATTCAGGCGAAGGAGGGGCGATGTATTATGACCATGTTCAGGCTCGTGCTCGTTTTCAAGGATGGGATCAAATGTCTTGGGATTGTATGATGCTTTCTGAAGCTGAGAATATTTGGTATGTTGATGATGGTGAAGCACCGGAGTCCTATCAATGTTTGTTTATGGCCATACGCTCTAATTACCTCACGAAGAGGCTTGGTGATCATTTTATCATTGAACCTTATAGTCCGCACCGGTTCAGCCGCCAGTTTGGGTATTATCAGTCTTTGCCCGGGGTTCTTGATCAAGATATTAGAGAGGCTCCTTTAGATGTGGGGCTTAAATATTGGCGAATTTGCTTACTGAGTGATTCTACATCGCGTGTTTGTTTTCCACGACGACCTTCAAGTGCCAAGAATCTTTTATCCACGGCTTATAAGAATTGGTGGGATTTGGTGCATAGAGACATCTCCAGTGAAAAGCCTACAACTTTGATTTTGCCTCAGACAGATGTTGTTGAATGTAAAAAACTAGCTGTCAAAGTTGACTCTCTTTCTGAAAAAAGGAAGACACACTTGGATCTTGATGATGATTCTATCAGCAGCAATGCAGAGCGCCATTGGAAGAGACAGAAGAGGCATGAAAAGCCTGTTGAAAACTACGCGGACAGTGGTCATGCTGTTGTTTTTGTGGTTGAGGTCTTTTCTTAAACCTTAATCATTTTTTTTATCCCATGTTGTTTTGATTTTCTGATTCATCTCTATATTTTTTTTTTATTTTAGGTAGCTAAAGATTGCTCTGGAGCTACTAACTTGGAAAATAAACACGATTCAGCCATGCGTGGACAGTCACTTCAACAGTCTACTGGCAAACCAACTAAGATTAGATCAACGCCACCTCTTGGAGAAATGTCTGAGTTTAATGGCCAGGCTCTTTATGATACTCACCACAGGACATTTCTCAGAGGTTTCTGGAGCGATCTCCAAAGCAAGATATTGAGGACTCCAGCTAAGTTTATATCATCCATCAAAGAAGATGTTCTTGATGGGATTTCGAGCATACGAGATTTTTCTTCTGGTTTTGACTTGTCTTATTTGAAGAATAGTCTAGATACTCTTTTTTCCCAAGCTGCTGCTTATGATGAGGCAAGATCGGCATCCTTTGAATCTGCGGAGTCTTCTTTGCAACGTTTGAAAGAAACCAAGCAGAATATCCGTGAAGCCAAGGCTAAGAAGAAGGAGAATACTAGCCAAATTAAATCATTGAAGAATGATTTGGCTGAATTGGACAAACAACGAGAATGCTTATCCAAGTCTTTGAAAGAGCACAAGGATTCACAAAAGGCTATCCAGTTGAAGATTAAAGAGTTTGAAAAAGAACTTGCTGAGCAGAAGAGTGCCTTTGGAGCTGAAGCAGCTGAGAAAGTGGCTAGTTTGAGATCCCATCTGGAGTCTGCTAAGGAGGCTTTAGAGGATCAAAACCCCTTTGCCTAGTTTTTGTTTAGTCTTACGCATTTTCTTTTGTCGCATTTCCATTTTATCTTTTGTTTACTGAAACGACATTGTTATGCGGTTTATTTAAATCAATGCATTGATTCTTTTCCATTTCACGCATTTGTTGTTCTCCAATTTTGATTATCCAACTGAAATAGCAAAACACAAATCATGACTGAACTTAGAAAATCTAAGCTGCCTACGTACCCTTTAAAAGGGATCAAGTCAAAACGTAGTTCAAAATTTTTTTTAGGGGGGGGTGCCGTACGCAGTTTAAACTCATGCAGGCCAGGAGTGACTATTCTTTAACCACTATAGACAAAGTGGGTGTTTAATACTTTAACCACATAAAACACGTTGGTGGGATAAATAACAGTTTAACCACATATATTTAACTTTGGTGGGGTAAATTAGCATTTTAACCACATGCATTTCCCTTTGGTGGTTACCGTACACAGTTTATACTCGTGCGGGTCAGGAGTTTTTTTTTTTTTTTTTGCTTTTTTTTTCTTTTCTTTTTTTTGCTTTTTTTTTTAGGGATAATAGCGCTTCAGGAACTTCCCATTGATTGGCCCAACTCTTACACGATCTTCAGAAATAAGACGATAAGCTCCATTTGTGTAGACTTCTTTGACAACATAAGGGCCATCCCATCTTGGTATAAATTTGCTTCCAACCCGATGAGTGGTGATGATTGGTCTTCTTATTGCAAGTACTAGATCTCCAATTTGAAAAGATCGTGACCGCACCTTCTTATTGAATGCTCTTGAAAGACAAGCTTGATAACATTCAAGCCTTTGTTGAGCTTCTAGTCTCTTCTCATCCAATGCCTCTAATTCTTCAAGCCGCAACCGTGCATTTTCTTCTTCAGTCAAACCCTCTTGGATGGCAATCCTCAAAGACGGAATTTGTTGTTCGAGAGAAACGACAGCTTCCACACCATATACCAATGAGTAGGGGGTTGCTTGTGTGGGTGTCCGATGAGTAGTTCTATATGCCCATAATGCTTCTCCAATCCTTTCATGCCAATCACGTTTTGACTTTGATACCACCTTTTTCAATAGGTTGCACAAGGTTTTATTGAATGCTTCAGCAAGTCCATTGGCAGCCGCATTATACATGGATGACTTTGTTTGTTTGAATTTGAAGTCTCCACATAGCTTGTCTATCAAAGTATTACTGAATGGCTTTCCATTATCAGTAACAATGTACCTAGGAACCCCATAACGATGGATAATGTTGCTTTTTATGAAGGTAGCCACAGTCTCTTTCTTTACTTCTTTCAAAGGAACAGCTTCAGCCCATTTAGAAAAGTAATCAGTTGCGGCTAGGATATACAAGTGTCCTCCCGACGACTTTGTCATTGGTCCTACTACGTCCAATCCCCAAGCATCAAATGGCCAAGAAGCAACTGTAGGATATAGTGGCTCCGGAGGTTGGTGGATGAGGTTTGCATGAAACTGGAAAGGCTGACATCTTTGTGCATAGTCCATGCAGTCTTTAACCATGGTTGGCCAGTAGTAGCCCATCCTTTTAATCCGAAAGTGCAGTTTTGGACCAGATTGATGAGCCCCACAAATACCTGAGTGTGCCTCTTCTATGGCTTGTATTGCTTCTTCATCACCTAGACATCTCAAGAAAATCCCATCGAATGAGCGTCTATAGAGTGTACCTTTGAAGTAAATGAAACGGTTGGCTCGACGCCGAATGTCAACTCTTCGATGTGGTTCACTCGGTAACCTATCGTACTTCAAGTAATCAACAAATGGCTGATGCCAATCTTCCTTGCTAATTTCAAATACCTCAACAGCATAACTATCCTCTTCATTATCATCCTCGTTTTTGAAAAGAGGCGGTACGACCCAATTTTTGCAAATCGGGATATGAACTTTACTGTCGGGCATGGCTATTATAGAGGCGAGTTTAGCCAAGGCGTCTGCTTGCTTATTGTCTTCTCTTGGAACATGCTCGAGTTCCACACCGCCAAGCCATCCGATTAGTCTCTGAGCATACTTGACATAAGGTAATAACTCAGGCTTCTTGACTTCATATAATCCCATTATTTGACTGATTACCAATTTGGAGTCTCCATACACCCTCATATTCAACCTCTTTACATCTACCGCCATTTCTAATCCTAGGATAAGTGCTTGATACTCGGCTACATTGTTAGAGCAATTTTCAGTCAAAGTGAACGAGTATGGTAGCACTTCCCCTTCGGGTGTGATGAACACAACTCCAGCACCTGCTCCTTCTCTGTGGGCAGCTCCGTCGAAATACATCTTCCAAGGAGGTGAAACTTCAATTGCAAGGACATCTTCATCAGGAAAATCATCAGTCAGCTCCCATTCGGTAGGGATGGGATGATCAGCTAAGAAATCAGCCAACACTTGTCCTTTGACAGCTTTTTGAGGAACATAGATGATCTCGAATTGTTGAAGTTGGAGGTACCAGCGTGCAAGTCTATCTGACAGAACCGGTCGTGTCATGACATACTTCAAAGGATTTGCCTTAGAGATCAACCGAATTGTGTGAGCTTGAAAGTAATGTTTTAACTTTTGAATAGAGAAAATCAATGCCAAGCATAATTTCTCGACTGGAGAATAATTAAGCTCATTTGGAGTCATCATCCTACTTAGATAATACAAGGCGTTCTCCTTTCCATTTTCATTTTCTTGAGCTAGTAAAGCTCCAATAGAGCGTTCTTGAGCTGCAATGTAAAGGATTAACGGACGACCTGATACTGGTGCGACTAACACTGGAGCCTTCATCAAATATTCCTTGATACTTTTGAAAGCATTGGCGCATGCATCATCCCATTCAAATGGAACTCCCTTTTTCATGATTCGGCTAAAAGGTTGGCACCGACCAGCCAAATTTGAGATAAACCTCCGCAAATACGCCAATCTTCCTTGCAGACTTTTAAGATCATGGATAATACGTGGCTCAGGCATTTTCAATATCGTATCAATCTTTGCTTTCTCGATCTCTATGCCTTGATGTCGGACAATGAAGCCAAGGAATTTGCCCGATCTTACCCCGAATGTACACTTTAGAGGATTCATTTTAAGTTGGTATCTTCTGAGTCGTTCAAAAACCACTCGTAAATCTTCTAAGTGACTATCTCTTTCTCTTGATTTTACTACCACATCATCTACGTAGCATTCAATTTTCTTGTGTAGTATATCATCAAAAATCTTTTTCATGGCTCTTTGATAAGTGGCACCGGCATTCTTCAATCCAAACGGCATGACTCTGTAGCAGTATATACCTTTTGGAGTGCGAAATGCTGTCATTTCCTCATCTTTTGGTGACATCCGAATTTGATTATAACCTGATGACCCATCCATGAATGATAATGCTTCATGTCCTGTTGTAGCATCAATCATTAATTCAGAAATTGGTAATAGAAAATCATCTTTAGGACATGCTTCATTTAAATCCCTAAAATCAACGCAGACTCGGATTTGTCCATTCTTCTTTCTTACAGGAACAATACTCGAAATCCATGTTGGGTACTTGACTTCTCTAATGAATCCAACTTCAATGAGCTTATTGACCTCAACTTCAATAAGGAGAATGAGATCAGGCCGAAATCGACGTTGAGCTTGTTTGATGGGCCGTGCCCCTTTCTTGATGGATAAGTGGTGGACTGCAACTTTTGGGTCTAGTCCCGGCATTTCCTTGTAGGTCCATGCAAACACATCTTTGAACTCATTCAACAATTCCACATATGACTGTTCTTCATCTGGAGTTAGCAATGCGCTGATGTAGGTTGGTCGAGGATCATCAACACTACCCAGATTGATTTCTTTTAGTTCATCAACGGTGGATTTAACACCTTCTTCAAATTGTGGAGGAGCTTCTTCAGCATCTTCTTCCTCAACAGCGGCTTCTTCAGTCAGAGTGATATGATGTGTTGATGCCACTTCTTGATTGTCCTCTTTAGTACTTTTGAGCTCGATGCATGTCCTTATCCTTCCATCTCTTTGTCACACACGGATTATTTGTATTTTAACTTGCGTCTCATCATTAAGACCACTTATGATTAGACGGTCAATTCTTTGACGTATAGGACTTGGAATGATGTGTGGCGTGGGATTCTGTACTCTGCTAACGGTATGGAAGGATGATGCCACACTTTCTCTATCATCTTCAATATCTGCAGTTTGTGTTAAGATGACAGTTTGCATTTTAGCTCGTAATTCTCTTCCGCATGATATGGTTAGTGTAGTCTGTCTCTTCTTGCGGGTTGGGCCTAAACTCTTCATTTGTTGTCTGCCTATGACTTTAGGGAAATTTTTTCCTCGGTGGCATGTTCTTCTATCCTTCATTATGCCGCCGAGTCTATCAAACACAGATAGTCGTGTTTCTTTTCTTCCACTCTTAGGCTGCTTGCCAAGTCTTTCAAATACAGACACTCGGGTCTTCCCTTTTGCACTTCCATTGACTATGTTTTCTATCGACAGAGCTTCTTCTTCAGAGACATGATTGATGTTGGCTCTTCTAATTGCAATTCGAATAGGACTTGGTGGAACAAACCCCAATCCTACCTTGGTACTTTATCCAGCTTTCGCCACTATCTTCTTAGTGGGATCGAGTCCGGTTTCATGTGAATCAACCTTTGAAGAGAGCTCTTGCATCTTAGAACTTCTTTGTGGATCATACCCAGCTTTTACAAGGGGTGTGAAGGCTTTTGGACCAAAATTCTTAGCAACTTCATGTTCTAAGATTTCTCCATGCTCGGTTGCACTATCTTGACTTGGCCTGATGAATCCGGCAAGTGGTGGTGGTGTTGGCTTCTTCATATCAATTTTGGTCAATGGCAGTGTTAACTCATCCAGTGATTTAGCTATAGATGTCTTAGTGTCATTTATTTGACTATTTGTCTCTTCTGCAACTTTCAGCAACTTTTTATTTGGGAGATAATACTTTGCGTCAGCAAAGTGTGATTCAGACTCCAGAAAAGGTTTATTATCTCCGACTATCTTCTTCACAACACCATCATGACAGTACTTGAGACATTGATGCCATGTTGAAGGAACGACCCCATTCTCATGTAACCATGGCCGACCGAAAAGCATGTTGTATGACGTTTTTGCATCTATCACATGTAGCAATGCTGTTGATGTCATATCTTCCATTGTCAGCTTCAATCTTATTGTGCCAAGAGCCCTTTGTCCCTCATGGTTAAAACCTTGTATCATCAATCGGCTGCTTGAGAGTTCATCAATGGAGATCCCTAGCTATTTCAATGTGCGCAAAGGCAAGATGTTAACTGCAGAACCTCCATCAACAAGTATTATATTCACTCTTTGATCATGGCTATAACCGCTCATGAACAATGGACGATTATGTGGGTCAGAACCAAGCTCCAAATTTTCATCAGTGAACATTATGGTAAATGTGTAGTCAGCAACAACTTCACTTGAATCTTTGTCGAGTTCTTCCTTCACTTCATCAGTAGTCTCATCATTTATCACATTGCATGACTCAAATGAGATATGGTTGGTTGTGGCCTTGTCGTCTTCAAGTGATATCATCCCTTGACGTGCCAACTGCATGATTTTATCCTTGAAAATGAAGCAATCTTGTATAGCGTGTCCAACCAACCGGTGATACTTGCAATATTTTGGGTCGTCAGTCCGTCCCGCTTCTTCTGGTCGCTTCATCTCTAGCAATTCAATGAGCTTTACTTTGACCAAATCGTCAAAGATTCCAGAAACGTCAGAGTCCAAGAAAGGGTACTCTCTTTGCTGCATTTCTTTCAGGGTCAACTTCCTTCTCTCTTTATCTTGAGGAACACTCTGCTTTTCATCTTTTCTGCATCTTTCCTTAGAAACTTCACAGGTACCACTTTCACCGACATAGCTTCTTTCTTCAGAGTTTTATCAAATGGTTTGCCCCATTTTTTGAATTCTTGTCTTTCTTTGAATTTGCGGGGCTCTTGGATAGGTGGTCCTTTAACCCCACTAGCTGCCATACTCAACTCCATATCATGAGCCCTTGTAGCTAAGTCTTCAAATGTGCGTGGTTGTATCCCTTTTAGAATGTATTGAAGGCCCCAATGCATCCCTTGAATACACATCTCTATAGCAGAAGTTTCTGACAGTCGATCTCTACAGTTAAGGCAGACATTCCTCCATCTATTGATGTAGTCAATCACGGGCTCCTCGTCCCATTGGTGTGTGTTCGTGAGCTCCACCATGCTAACAGTTCTTCTGGTACTATAAAAGCGATTAAGGAATTCATGCTCCAATTACCCCCAACTATCAATCATATTTGGCTCCAGATCAGTGTACCAGTCAAAAGCATTACCCTTGAGTGAACGAACAAACTGCTTCACTAGATGGTCACCATAAGTTCCAGCATTGTTGCATGTCTCAATGAAATGGGCGATGTGCTGTCTTGGATTGCCTTTTCCATCGAATTGTTAGAATTTGGGAGGTTGGTAACCCGGATGCATCTTCAGATTGTCAATCCTCAGGGTATAGGGTTTGGAGTAAGCTATAGATGACTTGGTACTTCCTTCAAACTTGGTCTTGATGGTTCCCTCGATAAACTCCTTGAGCTGATCAATTTGGATGAAACCATCTGAGGAGATTTCCAGATTCTTAGTATATGGCTTCCTTTCTTCACTTGTCTGCCATTTTGAAGATGCTTCATCATCATTATTTTCTTCTTCTTTTTCTCCTTTGATGACATGATCGGCTGGACCTTTACCCTTTCGGAGTTTTGAAATTTCTGCATCTTGGTTTTGTATATGTTTTTGTATTTCCTCAAACAACTTCGTCAAGTTTGCAAGTTGTTCTTCCGTGGTTAAGGCATCTGCCATCAAGACTGGTGCTTCAGGTGAGTAGCTTGCCCATGATGTAGAATCGTCTATCAGCTGCCCACCATTTTCTTCTATGCCAGCCATGTGCGATTCTTCTTTCACAACAAGAGTTAATTTGGAAGCCTCCAATGCCCGTTTGGCCATATTCCGTGTAACCACCCCAACGCTTTTCATAGCAGCTTCAGAAGCAGTTGAGCTTTCAAACATTTTTTTGGATTTGGAGAAGAGGAGAGATGAGAGGTAGAGACGGTCCCACTGGGCGTGCCAAAATTTATAACACAAATTTTCGTGTATTTGAATAAATAACGCGAAAAGTGTACAATCAGATTTCTTCTTTGAATTTAAAATGCGATTGTGGTATAATCTCTGTCTTGATCCTCTGATTCTTCTCTTCAAAACATGATCTTCAAACACTTTCTTTGAAATCTTCTCTTCAAAACTTGATCTTCAAACGGTTCTTGAGATCTTCAGAGCGAATTTGCCTCTTCGATCTTTTTGAACTTGTTGTTTGGGTTTGATGACGTTATCCGGAGGGCTGACGACCTTGATTCCGGATTGAACGGTGGATTTGAGATGACTCTGGCGAAGAACGCGTTGCTTCCACGAAGAACGTCTTGAATCTTGCTAGAACACCTTGACTTTATAACGCTGTCTGGAGGGTTGAAAACCTTGATTCCGGATCAGACGCTGGATTTGAGATGATTCCGGCGAAGAACGCGTTACTTTCCACGAAGAACGGCTTGAATCTCGCTAGAATGTCTTGAATGCTGGAGAGAATTTCGTAGAGAATTTTCCTCCACCTTCTTGAGCTCTTCAATTATGATTTTCGGTCTCTTTTCATATGATATGGAGACCCCTATTTATAGTTGCTAGAGGATTTAATTTAGGAAAATTAGGTTTGGGCTTTTAGGGCTTGGATTGAGTGGTCATGGGCCTAGGGCCTATGTGGCGCAATTCTATTGGTTTGGAAGATCTCCATATTAAATATTTTATTTTCTGTGCAGATTTGACACATGTATCTCCATATTAAATATTTTATTTTCTGTGCAGATTTGACACATGTCAGCTTCTCATTAGTCAGTAAAATTCATGTAATAAATATTAATTATATATTTATTTAATCTTGGAATCATATTTAATTTAATCCCAAAATATAAATAAAATATAATAAAATATTTAATTCATTATTTTACACATGACATAATTTAATAGGCAATAAATTTAATTTGCCTACAGAAACATAGGAGAAAGACGTATTCTAGACTTTTCAAATCATCGTTCAATCATTTCATCTAGATTACCAATTAAATACTTATGTAGGGACTTAAATCTAGATAGATGGAACAACCACAATTCTACTTGCAACCTCCTCTCAAAGTGCCTAAAGCGTGGATGTAACAGCCCGGTCCCGAGATAGGGATTAATGAATGGGGACGGGGTGTTATTAAGGGATTAATGAATAAAATGGAGGATTTAACAAGAAGGTTTTGTGGGTAAAGATATATTTTCTTGAAAGATAGGCGGTGATACTCGAGTTTACTTAATTAAGGAGGGGACATGCTTTAGCGGAATAACACGGCTAACTAGTTCAGATACCAACAAACACAGGCCTCAATCATAAGCAAAAGGAAAATATACTTCGAGAAGCAAGAATAAAACTTATAATGCATCTTTATATATAGATAACCATGTCTTGGGGAAATAGTCATAGAATCTTGATAATCATAATCGAACTCGAACGGAATTAAAAAGAGTGAATCGGAGTAGCAGAACACATAGTGGGATCTCAAAAGAACTCATATAATAGCCAAATAATCTTGGCAGCCAACCCACATCCACAGCCACCAACATCCTCAACATCTCAACCTGAAAACATTTGAAAAAGAGGGGGTGTGAGCACTAATGTACTCAGTGGGTTTTAATGAAACACTTTAATAAACTTCAAGATATCCAATAATTAATGGACGGAATATGGAGAGCAAAACGTGAAAGCCCTCTCCATATCCGCAAAACCTTTTCTTTTCTTTTGGGCCCATTCTGGCTCAACCTGATGTCAACTGCACCCTTAGGCATGCCTTAGGACATAAGAGGGGTTACCTCAGATATCCAAACGAGTTTGCGAGAGAATTAACCCAGCAGTGACTCACTTAGAAGTCCATATATCCTTCAAGCTCGATTCCTGCTTAAGCGAAATGCTAAGTTCCTTCCTTCCTTAACCTTATTAGCAAAAACAACCTAGAGCAGAGTCTAGGGACTAATCCTTAAATATAACGTGATCTCGGCCTATGGGGGATTTAACACTAACCTAACAAGGCCATCCTTAATCCTTAACTATACAAGCTTTAACAAGCATAAGCATTCAAATACGAGGAAATGAATGTACTTAATGCGAATTGCAACTAAGGATAAATTCTAAAAATCTCATGCTAAGCATAAACAATACTTAAACATTTCTAGCATTCTTAGACATGCTTGAGAACTTGAATAAGACAAATAATTTCCTTTCCTTCCTTCCTTGTACAGAGATCAATTAGGCAAAGCAAAATATTTTATTGGATATTTCATTTGCTCTAACATGCTTCTAGAGCTTATTAGCCCAAACTTTTAGATAAGTATAGATTTACCCACCTCGATTAGTAAGTAGAAGATGAGGCAATGAGCTGCTGATCCTCCTCCGGATTCTTACGAGGCCCACTTTCTCCTACAAAAGTTGAATTGTCGACTTAGCGGCCTCCTTTGAAGAAAATAATCTTCTAAAGTGGGAAATAACGCTATCTAACCCAAAGGCTAAAATGCAAGACTTATTTACAGATTGCACGACATTATGACTTTATGAATTCCAAGAAGGATTTATTTGAATAACACATTTTGATTTAACAAGTTCGACCTGAAAAGTTTATTCAAAATAACTCGGAGATAGCTTGAGGATTTTCTTCAAAATAAACTTGGAAATAACTCGAGATTATTTTGGAAAAACACAACTCAAAAGGCTCGAAAAGAGAGTATGAAAAATAATTGAAGAATCGACGTAAAATACACGAGGAAGGAGAGGTGGCGCCGCGGCGCAACCTTGCGCCGGCGGGCACCCCCTCTCTGCCGCAGCGTTAGATGGTGCCAGGGGGCACCCCCCCGCCGCGGCGCTAGACGGTGCCGGCGGGCACCTGCTGGGCCGAGGGGGGTGTGGCGCGGCGGCGCAATCCCCCCCGCGGCGGCTCACACTTTCTCTCTCTTCCGCTCTTTTCTAGGCAATCTTCAACTGGGTTCTTCGATGTTCGTCGAAGAAGAACGCGAAGAACACTCATAAAATTTTCTTTTTAAAAAAACATCATTCTTCGATAATTTTAATTAACGTGAAACGACATGCTTTAACTTAAAAAGAAATTGGCATTATAATGGCATAAACATAAAAATCCTCCTTAAATATTTAGAGTAATGACGAAATCTTTAAATATAGCTTGAACGGAATTTAAACGGAAATAGCAAGATTAATTACACGAAATAACGACGAGGATCATAACGGCAGGAATAAAACGAGGAGTATAACGTAAACGTTATTAACTTGGAACTTTAATAAGAATCGAAATACAACTTAGACGAGCAATAATGAAGAATACGAAGAACATGAAGAACGTAAAGTAAATGTGGTATTAAAAGACAGAAAAAGAAATAGAATCAAGACCGACGAACAAGAATGGACGGGGTTAGGTGCGTCGAAGGAAGGGGGCTAGCTCGGTATCTCGTCGAGTCGCAACGGCAGCAGGGCCGCCTGCTATGACCCAACGGCGCCCCTAGCATATTCCCTCACCACATCCCTTCCACGCCACTCAGCTCGTCGTCTTTCAGAATACTCACGAAGAACGCTTTTTACTTCGATAGAACTTTCTCGGCTTTCAAATCTTTCCCACTCTCTCGATTTGGAAGTGAATGAAGGATAAAAGAGAAAGTGAAAGTAAAAGGGGTGGTCCCCTAATTATAGGAGAGAGTTTGGCTTCCTTGAGAAGCCACTCCAGTGTGGATACACTGCAAAAGTTACCCCGGGTTCGGTTAATAGCTGCTTTATTCGATGTCGAGGTCCAAATGACCTCAGACATGAAATCTAAAAATACCGGGAGGTTCGTTGGCTCAAATACTAGTGAACCAACTTGACTCGAGATGAAGACGGGATCGTTAGAAAAAGAACGAGCGAGGATTCCCTTTTTGGAATTACTTTTTACTATTCACTCAGACTGACAGATTTTGCTCCCGAGCGTTCGATTGACCTCAGAATGGAAATCCGTGAATGCCAACGGAATCATTGAGTCATTTTCCATACGAGGGGCCTGACCGAACTAGACTCGGATCAATGAGGAGGATTTCGTAAATTTCTCAAAACACGAACGCACGCAAAAGTTACTATTCATTCATCTTTTAAATACGTTTTTCATCGCCAGGGACTCAAATGACTTCAGAATTAAAATCCGAAAACACCGGGACACTCCTTGACCTAAAACCTTCCTAACAAGACCAAGTTAGACGAAGACGGAGTTAAGATCTAAATTTCCGAAAATATGATTTCACCAGAAATTGACTCCTATAGTCATGACTGACATCTGACCTTAATTAATCTTAATTAAAATTCTTCCTTAGCTATTAAATTACTCTTAATAATCCTCTTAATCCTTATCTGAAAATATGGGGTGTTACATCCTACCCCCTTAAAGAAATTTCGTCCTGAAATTTACTAACCATGATAAGGGACATCATGGTACTTTTTCAATAGCTCCGATTCGAGCTCTCAGGTTGCTTCCTCAGAACCATGATGGTTCCAGATTACTTTCACAAGACTGATCTCCTTGTTCCTCAACTTTTGGATCTTTCGATCCACGATGGCCTGGGGCTTTTCTTCATATGCGAAGTCCTCATTCAGGACTATCTCTTCCCTGCTAATTACGTGCTTTGGATCGAACACGTATTTTCTCAATATTGAGATATGAAAGACATCATGTACGTCACTCAGGTTGGGTGGTAAAGCCAACATGTAGGCTACTTCATTCACCTTTTCTAAAATTTCAAAATGTCCAATGAATCTGGGCATTAGCTTGTTTTTTTTGCCAAAACGAACCACTCCTTTGGATGGACATACCTTCAAGAATACTTTGTCTCCGATGTCAAAGCTGAGCTCCGTTCTTCTTTCATCCGCGTAGGCCTTCTGTCTATCCTGAGCCTCCTTAATTCATTGACGAATTAACTCAATCTTCTAGATTGCCTCCTGGACCATTTCAGGTCCAAGTATTCTTCTCTCTCCAACGTCGTCCCGATACAAAGGTGATCTACACTTCTTTCTGTACAGGGCTTCGTAAGGGGCCATGCCGATTGATGCTTGGTAACTGTTGTTGTATGCAAACTCTACCAACGGCAGTAACTCTTCCCAACAACTTCCTTGATCGATGACTACTCCTCTAAGCATGTCTTCTAGAATCTAGATAGTTCTCTCGGACTGGCCATCCATTTGAGGATGAAAAGCCGTGCTGAAATTGGGCTTTGATCCCATGGATTCTTGTAGGCTCTTCCAAAATCTTGATGTAAATCTCATATCACGATCTGATGAAATCGAGACCGGTACTTTGTACAAATGCACAATCTCTCTGACATATAGCTGGGCTAATTGATCTAGCCCATCTGTCATCTTAACGGCAATAAAATATGCGGCTTTAGATAAACGATCAACGACTATCCAGATGGCGGTATTGCCCCGCTTAAACTTTGGCAAACCTACCACAAAGTCCATATTGATATGATCCCACTTCCATTCAGGGATTTCTAAAGGTTGGAGCGGACCCGAGGGTTTTTGATGTAAGGCCTTCACTTGCTGACAGTTTAAACACCTTTCTACGAAAGCGGCTATTTCTCTCTTCATGTTATTCCACCAGAAGTTCCTTTTGAGGTCTTGGTACATCTTGGTGCTTCCGGGATGCGCTGTATATGGCGTATCATGTGCCTCGCACATGATTTTCTCCTTTAGCTCTTCTTTGCTTGGCACACAAAGCCTTCCTTTGAACAAAAGTGCGGTGTCAGCGGCTTCCGCGAAGTCTTGCAAGTTATCAGAACGCATTTCTAGTCTTTTCTTCTTGAGAAACTCGTCTCCTTTCTAGGCTTCAATTATCCTTTGCCTAAGGTTAGGCTGAGCGACTATTGTGGTGATCTGGGCTCGAATAGTTTCAGGTAGTGTTAGCACTTCGATTGGTAACATTTCAAATTCCTTACGAAGATCCTCCTGGACTTGAACGACTCCCAATTCTGACTTCTCTTTCCTACTTAGGGCATCAGCTACCACGTTCGCCTTTCCTGGGTGGTAGTGAATCGTGCAGTCATAATTTGTGACAAGTTCTAGCCATCTTCTTTGTCTCATATTAAGATCCTTTTGCTCGAAGAAGTACTTCAGGCTCTTGTGATCTGAGAAGATCTCACACTTAGCTCCGTAGAGGTAGTGCCTCCAGATCTTCAACGCATGAACAACTGCCGCTAACTCTAAGTCATGCGTGGGATAGTTATGTTCGTGATTCTTAAGCTGTCTGGAAGCATAAGCAATCACTTTTCCTCTTTGCATCAACACACACCCTATTCTTTTCTTTGACGCATTTGCATAAACCACGAAATCTTCATTTCCTTCTGGAACGGTTAACACAGGGGTTGTGGTTAGCATC
Source organism: Perilla frutescens (assembly GCA_026008535.1). Classification (NCBI taxonomy): domain Eukaryota; kingdom Viridiplantae; phylum Streptophyta; class Magnoliopsida; order Lamiales; family Lamiaceae; genus Perilla; species Perilla frutescens. The sequence continues at coordinate 43,431,359 of BRKX01000001.1, forward strand.
TTCTTCAAGGTTTGGAAACTTTCCTCGCACTCTGGCGTCCACTTAAATTTTGAGTCCTCCTTTAGTAGTTGCATTATGGGCTTGGATATTGACGAGATTTCTTCAATAAATCTTCGATAGTATCCTGCTAATCCTAGAAAACTTCTTATCTCTTTTACGTTCCTCGGAGACTTCCAGTTGCTTACTGCTTTGATCTTAGCTGGGTCCACCTTGATTCCTTCTGTTGAAATGATGTGACCTAGAAACATTACCTCCTTGAGCCAAAATGCACATTTACTAAACTTAGCGTAAAGTCTTTCTCTTCTTAACGTTTCCAACACCACTCTTAGGTGCTCCTGGTGTTTCTCTTCGCCCTTCGAATAGACGAGGATATCATCTATGAAGACTAACACAAACTTATCCAAATATGGGTGAAATACCTGGTTCATCAAATCCATGAACACTGCTAGGGCATTGGTCAAACCAAAAGGCATTACTATGAACTCGTAATGACCGTAGCGAGTCCTAAAAGCAGTTTTGGGAATATCTTCCTTTCGAATCCTTAATTGATGATACCCAGACCTCAAGTCTATCTTGGAGAAAACCCTTGCTTCTTTAAACTGATCAAAGAAATCGTCTATTCTTGGGAGAGGGTATCGATTCTTGATGGTTAACTTGTTCAACTCTCTATAGTCGACGCACATTCTCAATGTGCCATCCTTCTTTTTCACAAACAAGATAGGGGCTCCCCAGGGCGACACACTAGGTTGGATAAAACCTAGGTCTAATAACTTCTGTAGTTGAATTTTGAGTTCTTGCAATTCCTTAGGCGCCATTCTGTAAGGGGCTTTCGAGACTGGAGCAGTTCCTGGTTCCAATTCAATGGCGAACTCTACTTGCCTATCTAGAGAGAGTTCTGGTAGTTCCTTCGGGAATACATCGGGGTATTCTCTTATGACTGAAACGTCCTCGATTGACAGCTCTCCTTCTTCTTCCTTTGTCAGGCTAACCAAGAATGCTTGGCAGTTACTTTTCCTTACTAACTTTGTGGCTTTCAAAGCGGATATCACTGGTACTTTAGTTCCCAGCCTTGATCCGTAGATCTTTATTTCAGGTTTTCCGGGTGGTCGAAACACTACTTCCCTCTCAGGGCAGCTTATGGAGGCATAAGCTGAGGCTAACCAATCCATTCCTAGGATTATATCGAAGTCCTGAGTCCTTATTACGTAAAGATTTGACTTAAATGTTTCCCCTTCTATGTTCATTCTAGGTTAGAGCAGACCTTTCTAGACATCATTCTTCTTCCAGATGGGATACTTATCTCAAGAGCATTCTCAGTAATTTCAGGCTTTATCTTCAATCTTTTACAAGCAGACTCAGCTATAAATGAATGCGATGCTCCAGTATCGAAGAGAGTTAAAACGGGCGTGTCGAAGAGAGTAATCATACCTGCCAAATTACCTGGGGCCTTAGCAGCTTGCTGCTGCTGAGTGAGAGCATATGTACGAGTCGGCTGAGGGGGCCTTTGTCCCTGATTAGACCTCTGATCTCGTCCTTGGTTCGGTCTTGGATTCATCCGCGGCCTTTGTCCTTGATGTCCTCCTTGCTGGAGCCTTGGTTGATTTCCAAGGAATTGTCAAAGCCGTTGTGGGTACAAGGGTTGCTGCGGCATCTGGGATCGTCTGTTGTTTCCTTTAGGGCATTCTCTCTTGAAATGCCCCTCTTCTCCACAGTTATAGCACCCAGTTTGGTTGGCTCGACAGGCTCCAAGGTGTGTCCTTCCATACTTTTGACATGGCCTTGGACCAGGGTTAGGGTCAGGCTGACTACGAGGTACCCCTGACTCCCGGCTTTGCCAGTGGGATTTCTTTCCTTTATCATCTCTTCTTCCTCCTTCCCACTTTCTCTTTCCTTTTTGATCATTTGTTGGCTGAGATGGCTGAACTCTCTCACGAGGGAGGATGGCTTCTATGCTTAAGGCCTTGGCTAGGGTTCGAGCATACGACATATCATCTTGCCCGACGAGGGCTATGCCAATCTCAGACCGAAGTCCCTTCTTGAACTTACGTGTTTTCTTCCCGTCAGAATCCACTAGATGTGGAGCATACCTTGACCACTGGTTGAACTCTATGTCGTACTCCGACACCGTCTTCCTTCCCTGCTTCAGGTTCCAAAACTCCATTTCTTTTGCCTCTCGATAACAATCCGGGATATACTTCTGGTATAAGTCGTGCTTGAAATCCTCCCAACTATACTCCGCCCATTGCTCAGGGGTTATTGTCCTTCGAACAGATTCCCACCAATAGTCTGCGTCATCAGTCAGCATAAAAAGAGCGCAACTTAACTTCTCTTCTTCCGAACAGGTTATGAAATCAAAAATTCGCTCTAAGGAACAAATCCATTTTTCAGCATCCATTAGATCTCCTAAAAAATTGAAGGATGGAGGGTTGTGTTTCAAAAACACATTTTCGGCTCTTGGACCGGGATTGAGGACTTGCTCAGGTTCGTTTTTGTCTTCATTCTCGGCTTGTCTTCTTCTTGGCGGCATTCTAAAGAACTAAATATTAGCGACACTCGATTGAATTCGCACAAAGCAGAAAAATGCATTTCAATAAGGTCTTTTAATTTACGCAAGGTAGATCAAGTAAGGCAGAAATTTAAATGACACTAAGCATAAAGGGAAAATTGCCTCGCTATGAGGACTTTGGCATCGATATTATATAAAGGAGTTTTCTGGGTTAAAACCGTGATAGGGCAGTCTTATGGAAAATTCACTACCACTATTTAGAGTTTAGAAAAGTTAATGCATAATTTACATATTAGCATCTAAGTTAAAGCGGATTACACGGACATCAGATAACAAGCAGACAGGTAGATGGATCAGATAACTAGGTGTTCTAACAGCAACACCTCCCACACCTCCTACTATAGCTTAATTATAAGCCAGAGCTTTCTCTTTCCCCTTGCATGGCGACCCCACTTCCTCCTCGCCTCCCTCTTCCGGGTCTTCCTCTTCTTCCTCATCTTCAACTGTCTCTAGCACGCTGAACTTGAACGTCCTCATGTTGACATTTCTTTTGGGGTAATGATGGGACGTACACTGTCCCAGGCTCTAAGAAGCGTATGCAGGGGTCCACTGGTTCATTTGAGGAGTGCAAGAAAATAGAGACTCGGTGTGATTCACGATCCGGACATTTGAGGGTCACGCTCCTGAAGCTCCTTCATCAAGGAGACGCGGTACTTGGAATCCAGAAGGACTATTGAGGGTTACCCTTTGCAGTTCTAGTTCCACCACTAGAGAGGGATTTTGCTCGGTTGCTTGCTGCTTGGCTAAAGCTTGAACATAGCCATACTCTGACACCCAACGAGTCATCAGGGTTGAGGAGAACTCCGTTAGGTTCCTGATTTCAGCATATGTAACGGGATCACGGGTGATGGTGCTTTGCAGGATGTGGTACATTGTGGGCCTCCAAGCAGGTGGCGCGTGCTCACACATGTGGATGCACGTTTCCAAGTCAGATACACTCCCGGGCTCTCCTCCATAACCATTAGCTCAGGCCCACCTTTCCAGATACCTCGCCATGAAGGACAGCAACTGCTCATTACCGTCCCAAGATTCCCTTCTGAACCTTTCAACTCTTTCTTGAACCGGGCGAAAAAGGGGCACGCTTTTCTTAGTAGTCATACGACACTTAACCATCTAGAAGAGAATAACTTAATCAGTCTACATTATAAAAGGAAGACCTAAGGTTCTCCTGAGGTCTTAATAACGTCTAGATTCTATCTTGCATGCATAGCTCCTTTCAAAAGCAGTTGACGTTTTTATAAAAATGTTGGTGCCCGAGGTCTTTTAAGATATATGTTTACCTTTTCGTTGAGTCAAATTTTTTGAGTATGAATGTAAACCTTTTTGGGATCGACAAATCTTTTCACAAACTTTTCATTCTCAGAAATCATCTTACCCGAACACCTTTTACTTGGAATTTCATTCTCACGGTTTTTCTCCTATCCATAAAATAGATATGCTTGCTCAAATCTTTTCCTTTCCCTGTATTCCAAAAATCAAAATCCAAAATCCAGAATCTCTATACTATCATACCTTAATTTTTGGTTGAGGATACGAGGGTGATGGCGAGTTATGGGTTGCTGCTTTGACTTAGAACAGAATAAACTTATACACACAAAAGCTCATAACTTTATCTAACAAAGAGACAGGCCTGTAGAGTTGCAAACCTGGCTCTGATACCAACTGTAACAGTCCGGTCCCGAGATAGAGATTAATGAATGGGGACGGGGTGTTATTAAGGGATTAATGAATAAAATGGAGGATTTAACAAGAAGATTTTGGGGGTAAAGATATATTTTCTTGAAAGATAGGCAGTGATACTCGGGTTTAATTAATTAAGGAGGGGACATGCTTTAGCGGAATAAAACGGCTAACTAGTTCAGATACCAACAAACACAGACCTCAATCATAAGCAAAAGGAAAATATACTTCGAGAAGCAGGAATAAAACTTATAATGCATCTTTATATATATAGATAACCATGTCTTGAGGAAATAGTCATAGAATCTTGATAATCATAATCGAACTCGAACGGAATTAAAAAGAGTGAATCAGAGTAGCAGAACACATAGTGGGATCTCAAAAGAACTCATATAATAGCGAAACAATCTTGGCAGCCAACCCACATCCACAGCCACCAACATCCTCAGCATCTCAACCTGAAAATATTTGAAAAAGAGGGGGCGTGAGCACTAATGTACTCAGTGGGTTTTAATGAAACACTTTAATAAACTTCAAGATATCCAATAATTAACTGACGAAATATGGAGAGCAAAACGCGAAAGCCCTCTCCATATCCGCAAAACCTTTTCTTTTCTTTTGGGCCCATCCTGGCTCAACCTGATGTCAACTGCACCCTTAGGCATGCCTTAGGACATAAGAGGGGTTACCTCAGATATCCAAACGAGTTTGCGAGGGAATTAACCCAGCAGTGACTCACTTAGAAGTCCATATATAATTCGAGCTCGATTCCTGCTTAAGCGAAATGCTAAGTTCCTTCCTTTCTTAACCTTATTAGCAAAAACAACCTAGAGCAGAGTCTAGGGACTAATCCTTAAATATAACGTGATCTTGGCCTATGGGGGATTTAACACTACCCTAACAAGGCCATCCTTAATCCTTAACTATACAAGCTTTAACAAGCATAAGCATTTAAATACGAGGAAATGAATGTACATAATGCGAATTGCAACTAAAGATAATTCTAAAAATCTCATGCTAAGCATAAACAATACTTAAACATTTCTAGCATTCTTAGACATGATTGAGAACTTGAATAACACAAATAATTTCTTTTCCTTCCTTCCTTGTACAGAGATCAATTAGGCAGAGCAAAATATTTTATTAGATATCTCATTTGCTCTAACATGCTTCTAGAGCTTATTAGCCCAAACTTTTAGATAAGTATAGATTTACCCACCTCGATTACTAAGCAGAAGATGAGGCAATGAGCTGTTGATCCTCCTCCGGATTCTTACGAGGCCCACTTCCTCCTACAAAAGTTGAATTGTCAACTTAGCGGCCTCCTTTGAAGAAAATAATCTTCTAAAGCGGAAAATAACGCTATCTAACCCAAAGGCTAAAATGCAAGACTTATTTACAGATTGCACGACTGTATGACTTTATGAATTCCAAGAAGGATTTATTTGAATAATACATTTTGATTTAACAAGTTCTACCTGAAAAGTTTATTCAAAATAACTCGGAGATAGCTTGAGGATTTTCATCAAAATAAACTTGAAAATAACTCGAGATTAGTTTGGAAAAACACAACTCGAAAGGCTCGAAAATAGGGTACGAAAAATAACTGAAGAATCAACGTAAAACACACGGGGAAGGGAAGGTGGCGTCGCGGCGCAACCTTGCGCCGGCGGCACCCCCCCGCCGCGGCGCCGACGGGCACCTGCTGGGCCGAGCCGCGCCACACCCCTCGCGGCGGCTCACACATTCTCTCTCTTCTGTTCTTTTCTGGGCAATCTTCAACTGGGTTCTTCGGTGTTCGTCGATTCCTTCGATGAACACGAAGAACACTCATAAAATTTTCTTTTTTAAAAAAAACATCATGCTTCGATAATTTTAATTAATGTGAAATGACATGCTTTAACTTAAAAAGAAATTGGCATTATAACGGCATAAACACGAAAATCCTCCTTAAATATTTAGAGTAACGATGAAATCTTTAAATATAGCTTGAACGGAATTTAAATGGAAATAGCAAGATTAATTACACGAAATAACGATGAGGATCATAATGGCAGGAATAAAACGAGGAGTATAACGTAAACGTTATTAACTTCGAACTTTAATAAGAATCAAAATACAACTTAGACGAGCAATAATGAAGAACACGAAGAACATGAAGAACGTAAAGTAAATGCGGAATTAAAAGACGGAAAAAGAAATGGAATCGAGACCGACGAACAAGAATGGACGGGGTTAGGTGCGTCGAAGGAAGGTGGCTAGCTCGGCGTCTCGTCGAGTCACAACGGCGGCAGGGCTACCTGCTACGACCCAACGGTGCCCCTAGCACATTCCCTCACTGCATCCCTTCTACGCCACTCGGCTCGTCGTCTTGAAGAACACTCACGAAGAACGCTTTTTACTTCGACAGAAATTTCTCGGCTTTCAAAGCTTTTCATCCTCTCGATTTAGAAGTGAAATGGATGAGAAATGAGCAAAGAAATGCAAAAGGGGTGGTCCCCTATTTATAGGAGAAGCTTTGGCTTCCCTTGGAAGCCATTGTTGTGCGGGAATACTGCAAAAGCTACCCCAGATTCGGTTAAATGCTGCTTTATTCGATGTCGAGGTCCAAATGACTTCAGACACGAAATTCAAAAATACTGGGAGACTCGTTGGCTCGAACACTAGTGAACCAACTCAATTCGTGAAGAAGACGGGGTCGTCAGAAAAAAGACGAGCAAAGATTCCCTTTTTGGAATTACTTTTTACTATTCACTCAGACTGACAGATTTTGCTCCCGAGCGTTCGATTGACCTCAGAATGAAAATTCGTGAACGCCAACGGAATCCTTGAGTCATTTCCCATAAGAGGGGCCTGACAGAACTGGACTCAGATCAACGAGGAGGATTTTGTAAATTTCTCAAAACATAAACGCACGCAAAAGTTACTACTCATCTGCCTTTTAAATACGCTTTTCAACACCGGGAACTCAAATGACTTCAGATTTAAAATCCGAAAACACCGGCCTACTCCTTGAGTTAAAACCTTTCTAACGAGACCACGAATGACCATAAAAGAATTAAGATCATATTTTCCGAAAAGACGATCTTCACGAAAACTGACTCTTAAAGTCGTGACTAACATCCGTCCATAGCTAACTTTATTTAAATTTCTTTTTTTTAATTAATTAGTTATCATTAACAAATCTCTAAACCTTATCCAAAAATCTGGAGTGTTACTGTAAGCCCGTTGTCACTAAAGTTAGAAGTGTAGTTTAAGTTTGTATTCATTTAGTATTTGATCAATTTTCAACCAAATAAATTAAACTACGTCTCTTTGTTTGTTACATATAGTTTTTCAATACCCGCAAAAACTACATTATTAAATGCATGTGTGAAATATAAGTTTTAAGTAGAATCTAAATAAAACTTTGGAAAATCAATTGTACATGGTAATCTTAGGTAGCATAGTCTTGGCGATCTACTTCGATTTTGTAAATGTGGGTTTGGAATTAATGATGTCAATTGGACTAGCCCGTTCGGTTCCGAGTCAGCCCTGTCAAGTTGTTGGACTATTCAGTTCGAGTAAATTCAGACTATAATTTTTCAAGGTGTTGGACTATTATAAATTTTTATCCAATTCCTAAATTTTATATTATTTTCCCAACCCCAATTATACTAAGTTTTATTTCCTGTGTACCCACATGTATATGTAAAATTGTTGTAAGTGTGTTACACCTTGACTGGAATTACAACTGAAGTACAAGGAAACAGAAGGAGTAGAAGAATGAAAGGATTACAATAAACTACTGAATTGAAACAATTAAGTAAACTGGAACCCGAGTGCAGATTCCGGCAAGCCAAGTCGAGGGGACCTCTCTCTACAAGACAAATTACGCCCCAGCTAGTGCTCACGGTCTGACGATTTGTCTCTCAAAGATGAAACGGCTTTGTCCTTCCGGCAGTAGCACCACAAGTCCGGCAAGGCTCCGTCGAACTAGACAACGTCGAGAACTGGGAAGCTAGTCGAGGGGACCTCTCTCCACAAGATAAATTATGCCCCGGCTAGTGCTCACGGTCTGGCGATTTATCTCTCAAAGATGAAATGACTTTGTCCTTCCGGCAGTAGCACCACAAGTCCGGCAAGACTCCGTCGAACTAGACAACATCGAGAACTGGGAAGCTGTGACTCGAAGGAACTTGTATGCAATAATATGATGATGTTTGTTTATGCAGAATGTGGCATCTTGGACCATGCAGGATGTCTTATTTATAGGCACATCTCCACTGCAGGTGTTGTAACTGCCAGGAGTTATAGCTCTACAATTAAGCCCTCCAGGAGTTACCTTCTGCAGATCCTGACAGGTGTCTCATGTCGGCTCGGATCCCAACACGTGTCCAGACAGCTGCAGACTTTGTCGGGAGTTACTTTTTGCAGATCCCGACAGGTGTCCCATGTCGGCTCGGATCCCAACACGTGTCCAGACAGCTGCAGACTTTGTCGGGAATTACCTTCTGCAGATCGCGACAGGTGTCCCGTATCGGCTCGGATCCCAACACGTGTCCAGACAGCTGCAGACTTTGACTCCCGACATGAGTTACATTCCAGCCCACTAACTCCACCAGCTCTAGGTGGGAATTACACATTTGAATTTCAATTGAAGACGCTTAACTCAGCTAGGAGTTACACACTTTAATGTTGGACATGCACCACTAAGTGCGCCTACGACCCGACGATCCGCCGACCCGCTCCACGACCGACCGTTTCTGTACCGTAAAATTGATACGGCTAAGCCCCGGAAGTCCACGTACGCCCAAAGTCCAATTGCCAAGATCCAAGTCCGAGGACGAGCCGAGCATAGGCACCGGGCTCGGGCTTGGGCACGGGCGGGCGGGCGCGTGTGGGCTCATGGCTCACATCCTTGTGCACTTAATTACTTCACTTAAGTGTTAATACACTTAAATATACTTCTTAACTTGATTAAGAAATCAATGTGAGATTATTTAATGTGTTTTAAACACCCACCATAAATGCCCAATCGTGTGACCAACTTCAACCATTTATTTCTCACTCACCGAAAATCGGATTTGAGCAAATAAAAATACTACGATTATCTATTCACAACATAGAACAATCGTATGGTATTTAATTCCTCCAAAATTAAATATCTCAATCACTAAAAATCGGATAAAATGAGTCAAAACTCAATTTATTAAATCCAATTTTCCAACAAAAATCCCTTTACAAAGAATTATTTAAATAAAAACTACAATTTAAAATGAAACCAAATTAATACTGATACTAAAAGTTACTATATAAATTAAGCCTGAATTAATAATAGAATATCCAAATTATTTGATCCTTCGATCACCGAGGGCCGAGGGCAGACTGCATCGTCAATATTAAATAGATGCTATTATTTAATAACTAATAATGAATTCCAACAAAATAGGATTCTGCAAAATAGAGCTACAGACGTATGCTAATTTCCAACTACTAGTTGTCGAACACATTATAATTAAGAACGTTCACATAATTTTGTTTTTGCTCGGTCTAAAATTTAGATTAAATGTGACAAAATGAATTTGTTGGTGTGAGAATAGAGTCTGCAGGCCAAGAAAATTCGACATAAATTCAAATATTCAAAGTGGGATACTTCTAAATTAATTTCTTGGTCCTCAAATTTTTATAGTTAAATTATGAATGAGACAGCATACCAACCACTTCAATTTTTCGAAAGTAAGGTGTGCCGCTTTATTTAAACTGCTTTTAAGTTTACCACAATATATATAAAACAAGAATATGTGGACATACCCACGTTATTTAATCACTCGATTGATAGAACCCTTTTCGAATGCATGCATGTCTAAATTTGTGTTTTGATAATAAAATATGTTCAACTGAAGATATAGGAAGACAAGTCAACAATTTATAACTATATGCCACACGTATATATATATATAAGAAAAGTGAAGTGTTTTATTTATTTATTTATTAGTAGTAGTAGTAGTAGAAAGTTAACACACAAAAATGAAGTTAATTTGTGCGTATGGTATAATATTTTGCATATACTCACAATGTCAATTAGGAATATAAAATTAATATTTCTTGGGGACTCCATCTAGTATCAATCAATTCAATTAGGTTTAATTGCCAAAAAAACAGCTTTTCATCCAAATTGCAATTTTAACATTATTTTTGAAATGTTGCAGTGATTATATCAACTTTCGCTTCGTAGTATATATGATAATTAATTTTTCTGATAATTAAAAATCCGATGTGATTTTTTTTTTCAACGTATACATGAACTCTGATGAATTTAAATGATTTGAAATACAAATGATGTGTCAGAATTCATGAACTATATATATATAGACATATGTGTGTGAATGTATATATGCAACAATATTTTATATTTATAATGATCGAAGATTATTTTAAAAAATAAAATAACTCTTATATATCATTCTAAGTTTGTAAATTTTAGACATACTTTAATATTTTCCTCACACGTATAGTATTATATTATATATAATAATATATTAAAAGCACAGTAGATCTTTTTGGACTTTTTTTTAAAAACTTTCATATTATAGACTCTGATATATCCTTAAAATGATAATATATATGTTCTGCAACAACCAAGTAATTTGTCGTTTAATTATTTTTTATTTTTAATAACATGTTAATAATATAAAAGTAATTTCATTTTCCAATAACAACAATGGGATATCATATATGAAGATGAATGATGCATTAAAATCAAAGTATCTCATATGTAAGGGTGATTTCATTTTTTAAAATAATCTTCGATCAATATAAGTACAGCTGCATATATACATTCATACAGACATATCATATACGTAATATGTAAAAAATATCTCAAACCTAATATATTTATATATAACTTGAAAAACATATTGTATCATGACTAAATATAGATATTTTAAAAGAGAGAGAAGCATAGTAAAAAAGTGATAAGTAGAGATGGTGTGAAGAATTCAAACCGTGAAACTACACCGATGTGTAATGGAAGAGGTCAAGTACCAACTCTTCCAGCGTAGAGTAACTAATTAAGTAGTATATTTTTCTTAAAATAATTGCAGCTATAACAGGGTCACCATTCAATGCTTTAGAAATCTCTCCAGAAATTATAATTTTAAATAGAAGAGTTCAACTAGCTAATTAAATCAAAATAATCTCAATAAGCTAGAATATATATACACACACACATACATAGAAAGACAATAAATATTCTATTGAACAATGAGGCAAACATAAAAGTGTCAAAAAAGAGCAAAAGCGCACATGAGGGTGAGGCGAGGTGCTAGAGAGAGAGAGACAAAATTCCTCACTCTCCCCCCATATCAATGAGGTTAACCTACTTGGTTTAGGTCAATTTGAACTCTATTTTATTCGAGATAAAATTCTTTGTCCAACTCTAATATTTCGGTTTTCAGGCTAACTCGTTTGGACCAGTACATTTATGAAAAAAAATTGTATGGTTTATCTCAGATGATTTAGTGGTGGAGTGAGATTGTTTGGAGACCAAATGTTACGAGTTTGATTCTCCTCAATACCACAGGTCGGGTGTATGAGTAAATAATAATAATAATAATAATAATAATAATAATAATAATAATAATTTTTATGGTTTTTTCTAGGTGTGTATAATTAATTTATCAATTAATGTAAGCATAAATTTCTAATTTTAACAAATTAACACTAAAGATAACATAACTTACCACCATTTAATTGAATAAAGTATTTAAGTTTCTATAATTACATTTTAAGTGTTTAAATTAAACCATCTCAAGCATAAAACTTTCAATATTTAACAAAAATATAAATTAAGGTGAAAAAAATATGAATTCGAGCTATTTGAGCCAATTCCACTTAATTTCGGATTAGCCCTATCAGTTGTCATGCTATTCTATTCGCATCAATTCGGATTAGATTCTTATCAGTCTAGAATTTTATGACATTTATCATTTTTTCTTCTCATGCTATTCAAACAAACCCATCAATTTCGGGATGAATTGATATTCCTACCCACACCTTCAAACTTCACATACCGAGAAAAGTCTATATATATCTCACTATTTTGTTTCAATCATTACAATTATATTATATAAAGTTACCATATTTTCTAGCATCATATTATACAGGTGGAATAGCCACATGTTATGAACCATTAAAGGATCAATAATTATTTCTTTTCAGAGCAGTGATTTTTTATTTTATTTTTTGTCTTTAATAATTAAACATTACTGTCTATGATATGTTTTCCGATAAAGTATACGAAATGCAAATTAAACTATACGTAAACGATAGTGATTCAAACAAACAGAGAGCTTAAGAATTTTTTTTTTCACTCTTGAAATATATATATATATATATATATATATATATATGTACTCATTTATTTTATTACATGCATTAATTTTCAAACTTAGCATCAAGAAAATTAAGACAACTATCTCAAAAGATCATATTCAAATTTCAAAGCAGTAGTTTTCTACTATATTATATCATGTCGCAGACAGCAATCAACAATGGTATTTTAAGTTTAAAAATTTTCAAAATTTTGCTTATATTTATTTAATTAAAGTATTAAACCAATGAATATCGGGCACGTCGGACAGGAGCGGCCTATTTGTTTATCATGTCTTAAAAAAAATGAATGTTTGTTTGTAATATATTGCTTGGAATCACTGTGTTGAGGACCCCACCTTTCATGTTTAAACATTTTTTCCTGTCCAATTGTCTGCCTTTCAATTCACATTGCCAGCATTTTCTATGTATTTTATTAATATAAATTACGTGTGTAATAATCAGCACCTTACATACACAATGCACGTTTAATGTTTATGTAAATATAAATTTATTTATTTTTGCTTTATTGTTAATATATAATAGAGACATGATATATTTAGGGGAATTAATTAAACACTTCTCAAAATTATTTATTGAAATAATAGTGTCACATAACTTGGTAATACAGTAAAACTTTTATACAGTAATATCGTTGGGACTAGAGAAAAATATTACTATAAAGAGATTATTCTTATATAGAGTTTACATATAAAAATCATTATTTTTAAAATAAATTAATATATATTATACAACATTTGAAAATGTCCCTTCATATTTAAAAACATGAATTTAAAAGGTATATAAGATTTATTCATGTGCTCTAACTAGGGATGTCAATCTGGCTAACCCGTTTTGGTTTCGATCCTATTCGGTTAAAATTTTCTTCAGGCTCAAAATCTTCGGCCCTAACCCTAATCCTTCAGTTTTCGGGCTAGCCCGTCGAGCCAACATGTTTATGATTTTTTTCCACGTGTATAAATTATATCTTGATAATTCTCCTAAATAATCATTATCTCTTATTCTTGAAATAAATTAATACGTGAAAAATAAGATAAAATGAAAAGTGAAAAATAAGATAAAATGAAAAGAACATGACAAATACAAAATTTAATTAAGATCAAACTGTATCAAATGAAATAAAACAAAAATAAATGACATGAAAATGACAATAATGTTCAATCATAATTTGTTCTTCCAAAAATAATCATTTTAAACTACACCACAAATCTATTTATAGCTTAATCTTCCATCTAATTTGAAATACAATCTTCTTCTACTTTAACAATATTTGAAGCCCTTGCAACTTCATGTTTGATTCCATCTTCAAAATATTTATCATTTATTAAAAGAAATAATAATATTATAATATTATAAATTAAATAAATTAAAACATGATAAATTATAATAACTAGTTAGTCTAAAGAAATATAGCCGTAGGGATGTCAATCGGGCTAATCCGTTCGGTTTCGGGCCAATCCGTTTTCTATTTCGGGCCTATTCGGTTCGGGTCGAATCGGTTAAAATTTTTTTCAGGCCAGAAATTCGTGGTCCTAACCCACCTTTTTTCGATTTTTTCGGGCCGGCCCATCCGTTTCGGGCTAAATTGACATCCCTAGCTCTAACTGAAGAATATATCATATAGGAATCAGCAAGATGCGCATGGTGATAATCCAGAGAATGATAGTGTAGAAATATAAAAAATATTGTGTCAACAAGCTTCAAGTATGTTGGACAAGTTGGAAATGTTTTAGATTCAACAAGAAAGTGATCATGTTGACTAATTACTTCGAATGTGCAAGCTAAAGGGTGTGATATTAACCCAAAAAAATTAAAGCACTGCCACAACTAACTTTAGATAAGTATTTCATACAATATTAAGTTTAATGTAACATATGTAGTTAAAATAGTTCTAGACATTTTATACAGATATTTAAATATATAAAATTTAATGTCACTTTATTACTATATAGAGGTAAATTTCTTAAAGATGGTCCTAAAAAAATATCAGAATATTACAATGTAGATGTTATTCTTATTTATAATTGGTCTCGAATTGGGACCACAACTTTTTATTACTATAAGGAAATTATTCTTATATAGAGGTTTTACTGTATATAGGTTATGTTGATATTCGTAAATTATATATATAACGTCAAATTAGAGGAGCTTGTGAAGAATTTAAAAATAAACAGCCAATATTTCAGAAGGACATATTATCAATTTGTTTTTATAAGTTGGAGGATTTGACACTTCTAATATAGTCTGAACAATAAATGCACCATACTTGATTCTATATTAATTAATTGTCATTTTCTAGTCTTAATTAATTAGTTTTCATTAATGCACCTACGTGTATAGAAATACGTAATAATAATGTTATACTCCCCCATCCCATAATTGTGCATTGCCCCTCAACTTTTACACACATATATACTAAGAAAATATATTTAATTAACATACTTGGAAAAAATAAATTATGTAAAAAATTTCTATTATGACAATATTTATTGATTCAAAATAAATGGTTTGTTAATTTCATAGAATATCGAAAAATGAAAAATTAATATACATCTAATAAAAAAAGTGAACTATAATTTTAGGATGAACAAGAAATTACATTTATGGGATGGAGGAGAACTATGTAAAAATAGGAAGCAGTTTTAGACAAATATTGAGATAGAAATTAATATCCAAATTATTAATTTTAGGGTATGGAGATGGGGACTTAATTAATTAATGAAATCTTATTGACCGTAAGTTTACCACTTCAATTAATAAGCAATTAAGGATCTCTTTGGTGAAAATTTATTAGATGAAATCCCCTACTACACTTTCTGCAACACTTGTAGCTGCATAATTTAATTTATTAATTTTTCTTCAGATTTTTAATTCAATTTCAATTTATTGTGCTTTATTTTAATTTTGCACTTATTATTTAGGGTTCATCCTACCCCATTAGGGTATATAATTAATTTTTCAATATTAAATTTTATTTTCTAATTAACAATTGATTATTTCGTAAAAAAATAATTGTATACCTTAATTGGGTAGGATGAACCCTAATTAATAAACGCAAAATTAAATTAAAGCACAATAAATTGAAATTGAATTAAAAATCCGAAGAAAAATTAATAAATTGAATTATGTAGCACCAGGGATTACACAAAGTGCAGCAGATGATTTCATTCGAAAATTTATGCATCTAATTGACAACTATAATTACGTTGTTAACAGCTGTTTGAAGAAGTACACTAGTACTTTATTTTTTGCTACCCCTATAGTCTATTCATACGCTATGCTGCTCCCATTTTTGTTAATCAAAATATCACTATCACTAATTACTTCACTAATTAAATTATCGTGCTACTCTTGGTGAGATGAGATTACGAAAATATACATTATGAATAATATTGGTATTGCGCGTGTAATTATTGATCATATTTTTTTTACATGCATCTGCAAATATGAATCTAACATGTGATTTGGAAAATCGTATTTTTTTTCCCCTTAATACGAGATAATATTTTTTAAACAAAGTAAATATTAATTAAATCTTCTTAGATTTATTTATTCTAGTTGATCATATGTGGAGTTTTTAAATAAATATCAATAAAATAATAATTTTGAATATAGTAACAACAATATATAATCATGTCCTATTATCACACACACTCACACATATATTGTGCTATAACATACTTTTTTATGTTGTTAGGAAAAAATTGAGGGTCAAACCCCAATCACTCACTCTTATAAAAGTAAAAAATATCACTAAATAAATAATTATATTAGTGAAAATTTGAATTGTGGCATTACCATTTGACACGCCAAGTTGCATGCAATAAATATTTAGAGTTCAAATTTTACAATTGATGAAAATCGTTGTATTAAAAAAATGTCTGAATTTCAAAATCCATCGCTCCCCTTTTGCCCACGAAGAATTTGATGTGATGATATGAAGTTATTATTTTGTAGTTCTTTAATATATCCAATAACCAATTAGCAAGGGAATTTTTTTTAAAAAAAAAAAAAAGAAAGAAAGAAAGAAAGAAAGAAGGAAAAAAAGAAAAAGAAAAAAGAGGAGAGTGAAAGATATCTTGTAGAAGGCTATTGTGGCTCCCCATAATTACAATGATTAGCTTAAGCAAAAACAAATTTTACGCCATTAAGCTCCCTTCCATTTTCCCCTCTTTTGTTTGTCTGTTTGTTATCACATTTCAGCGTCACCATTAAACTCAGAACAAAATTTCATTCAAATTCCTTCCATTTATTTACTCCTCAAAAACACATTAAAACATTCTTTTCTTTACTGCTGTAGACATTTTCTGCAACCGTGAAGATTCAATTTTGATTTCTGTTTCGATTATCCATTTTCTTTCACTTCTGCTTCTCACTCTTGACTCTCCCTCCCTCTCTCTCTCTCTCTCTCTCTCTCTCTCTCTCTCTCTCTCTCTCTGACACCAAACACCTCTCTTTGAATCAAAGTCTTCCTCATTCTCATTTTCCAGTAGCCTTTGCTTTCATCGGTTGTTAGTGATTTTGATTCAAGATTTACTGTGAAGCTTACTATCTTTAGTTTCTTTAATTCTTCACATTTCAGTGCAAAAAAAGATAGAATCTTGGCTTTCTTATTTTGGGATTATATCCCACTCTTCATATTCTTCATTCTCTTCTTTCATAAACCCACTTCTTTATTAGCCTCTTCCTTTTAGTACTTTTTTTCCAATCCTTTTCTTCTTCTTGTCCCTGTTTTTTTTTTGGTTTCTTGAAAATTTGTTGTTATAGATGGATTCGTCAAGTTCTTGAATGTGGGCTGTGTGCGCGATGCGTGGTAGAAAGATGATATCTTCTGCTTCATTTCAAGCTCTTTTGCTTAGTTTAGGACTCTTCTTCGCAGATTGCTTCGCATTTCCTATTAACGAAGGTAATTTTTTAGCTTCTAAGACTTATATAGCTGGCTCCACAGATCTTGGTTTGTGATTGAATTACTCTTCAATGAATATACTTGTAATTTTGAAATTTTGTAACAATGTTGTGTTTGTTCGAATTTATCTTGCAAAGATCTTGGATTTTATGTCTTGTATTCATCTGAAGCGACTGTTAGAAGAACGTAGCTAAAAGTGAAGTCTTACTGTAGTCTTTATATTCATAATTTCTCTCACAAAATTTCTGGAATTTGTTCAGTTGAAGCTTTAACTGCTTTCAAGAGAGCTATTTTTGAGGACCCTTTACTGGCCTTGTCAAATTGGAATCCTCTCATTTCGGATCCTTGTAATTGGTCTGGCGTTTATTGTTCGATGGCTGGAGACCATGTTGTAAAGATGTAAGATTTTAGGTTTCAGCATCTATGTTGTAAAAAGATGTGAATTCACAAATTTTTGGATATGCTACATTGCTTGTAAATTGGAAGTTTAGTGGTATTGGTGTGGTGCCTGATTGCGATTGTAATAAAATTGCAGTAATATATCTGAGGCATCTATAAGAGGGTTTATCGCACCAGAATTTTACAAGCTCTCGACCCTGCAAGAGCTGTAAGCTATCTGTCCCGTTATGAGTTTTCCTATATATTGATTATGGTGGTGTGGCAATTATACTGATCAAGTCTCCCTCTTGATTAACAGAATTTTGCATGGGAATCTGTTGATTGGTACAATACCTAAGGAAATTGGCTTGTTGAAAAACCTCAAGGTATTGGATTTGGGGTCAAACCAGCTGACAGGATCAATTCCACATGAGATTGGAAACTTAACCGGCATCCAAAAAATGTTCGTGCGAAATGAGTGTTGGATATGAAGTTGCATTGTGGATTTCTGTGTCTTTTTTCCCCCTCTCTTAGTATTTTCTATCTTCGGTTTTGCAGAGACCTTCACTCCAATGGGTTGACTGGAAAATTACCTTATGAACTTGGTAGCTTGAGGTACCTTGAGGAACTTCAACTTGAAAAGAACAAGCTCACCGGAACTATCCCTGCTGCTAATAATTCTGATTTTTCGTCCCTCAAACATAGAATGTAAGTAGTGAGTTTTATTGAACCTCGCACATACTTGTGTTTTGCATGTCTTCATTTCTGGAAAAGGGTCTGAACATATCCCAATTGCTGGTCTTGTTTCTCATATGATTATTTGCCCCGAATATCCAGTATCTTCTGCACATGCAATCTGCATACGAAACCCATGCATGACTGCGTTACTCACTATGACGATTTGGTTTGTGTTTCCTTGTTGAACCAAGAGCACGCAATGCATTTGCTAGATTGTCAAAGCTGATGTCTCCAATAGAAACTAATGGAAATTTGTGGAGTTATAGCTGTCCTATTTGATTCCATTATCGACAACAAAATTAGTATATGCTCGCATTTCAAATCGAAGAATGCGTTTGTTAGCAAATTTGATAGCACATGACAGTGTCTGCACTGCATTTTCTAGACTAGGAATACTAGTACCACCAATAGAACTACTGCTCAAAATTGTGGGGGTGGGCGGGTGGTATTTGGGTACAAGCTTATTTTCCGTTGCTTCATTGAGAGCAACTTTCGTTAATTGATTGATTTTGTTTGTTTTAAGCATTGTTTCATAATATTGTTTCCAAAACATTTCTTTTAGGTATGCTTCAAATGCTAGCCAAATGGGGTTTTGTGGATACTCGGACTCCCAGTTAAAAAGGATCGACTTATCATACAACCTTTTGGTTGGAAGCATACCCAAGTGCTTGGATTATGTACCTAGGTACTTGACGTATATTGCTTATTTTGCATACCTTTTTCTCTTTATGTATTTTGTTGTCCTACCATTTATTTTTTTGTATTTAACTTTCTTTTATTTGTTTATTATAGATCAAGTTTTCAGGAAAATTGCCTTCAAGATAAAGATTCCAAGCAGCGTCCTGCTGCACAATGTGGTACGTGTCCCAGGTTTTGCACATTTCTGAACTTATGGCAACTTTATTCCAAAAAAGCATAAAATACATAGTTAAAAATTTCAAACATTCTTCAGTTGGATTAAAGTAATGATCAAAAGTGTATACAGTGACTCTTGAAATACAAGTACATACTGATCTTTCCCTCCAAGAGTTTTTCATTGGATCCATACTTGGTTTAATCATGTGAAAGCCTTTGAATTTAAGCTACTCTCAGTGGTTGGCACTGCATTGTATTTTCACTGATGCAGCTCTAACGACAGACTTCCATTCCAGGCACAGGTGCCACTCCACCCAATAAAACCCATGCAGGAGTTACCCCGAAGCGCAGGCCTAATATAGATGGGTCTCAACGTCAATCCAAAAACTCAAAACCTGTGTGGATCTTGGTTCTCGAGATAGTGACAGGGTTCATGGTTGGTTTGCTCTTTGTCGTTGCTATTTTTACTTTAGCTCAGAAGTGTAAGAGAAGACCTTCAATCGTTATTCCATGGAAGAAGTCTTCAAGTTCAAAAGACCACATGACGATGTACATAGGTTAGTCTCTATGTATTGATTTCACCCTATCTAAATATGTGGA
The DNA here is from genome assembly GCA_026008535.1 of Perilla frutescens. NCBI lineage: Eukaryota > Viridiplantae > Streptophyta > Magnoliopsida > Lamiales > Lamiaceae > Perilla > Perilla frutescens. Next base: position 43,451,455 of record BRKX01000001.1, read on the forward strand.
CCTTCTATATCCTGTAATAGATTCTACCAAAATTATGTTTATGAATACAAGTTTCGATGCTCATCATTACTGCTTCTGCAGATTCTGAAGCAATGAAGAATGTAGTGAGATATAGCAGAGAAGAACTTGAGTTAGCCTGTGAAGATTTCAGCAACATAATCGGCTCCTCTCCCGATAGTGTGGTATACAAAGGCACTATGAAAGGTGGGCCTGAAATTGCGGTGATATCTTTTTGTATCAAAGAAGAGCAATGGACAGGCTACCTGGAACTTTACTTTCAAAAGGAGGTACGCGTTTGTTAAATAATAAAATATTTTCACAACATTTTGACAATCGTATTGATAATTTTTATATTAGTTGTAAGGTAGTCATGACAAAAAATTGTGTTCATGTTTCAGGTGGCTGATTTATCTAGATTAAATCATGAAAACGCCGGAAAACTACTTGGCTATTGCAGAGAAAGCAGTCCATTTACAAGGATGCTGGTATTTGAATATGCATCTAACGGAACACTTCATGAACACCTTCACTGTAAGTCATTTCTCTCTATGAATTTTGTAAACAACTTTCTGCACTGCAATGTAGCTTAAAAGGACTACCTTTCTGATTAATTGCAGACGGTGAAGGATGCCAATTTTCTTGGACACGACGGATGAAAATAATTATTGGCATTGCTCGGGGCCTGAAATATCTCCACACAGAACTTGATCCTCCATTTACTATCTCGGAGTTGAACTCCAATTCCGTCTATCTGACTGAGGACTTTTCTCCCAAGGTGAGGCTAGGAACCTCAACTATCATACTATCTGCAATTATGCATGCATTTCAAATCATGAAGTTCTTATCACGTTTCTCTTAACCTGTGCAGCTGGTTGATTTTGAATGCTGGAAGACAATCATATCCAGATCGGAGAAGAGCTCAGGCACGATAAGCAATGAAGGCGCCGTTTGTATCCTTCCAAGTTCCTTGGAAGGGCGTCATCTAGATATCCAGGGTAACATCTACGCATTTGGGATTCTTTTACTTGAAATTGTCAGTGGCCGGCCTCCATATTGCAAACACAAAGGGTGCTTAGTCGATTGGGTGAGTAAAAAACGAGCCTTTCTACTTTCCGTCCATCAAGCTTGAATTCTGGATGCTGTTAACGTTCCATCTATCACTTCCACTGCAGGCTAAGGAGTTCTTGGAATACCCGGATGTAATGTCGTATGTAGTCGATCCTGAACTGAAGCATTTCAGATACGAGGACCTCAAAGTGATATGTGAGGTGGTAAACCTCTGTATCCATCCCAATTCCAGCAAGAGGACTTCCATGCGGGAGTTATGCTCGACGTTGGAAAGTGGAATTGACACATCCATATCAGCAGAGATGAAGGCGTCGCTGGCTTGGGCTGAACTCGCCCTCTCTGCATAGTGTCTCGAAGCTAACAATAACATTGTACATGTCAAAAGGGATGGTAGCAATACTTCTTTTTTAACTTTTTTTTTTGTCTTCTCTAATATCATGATTCTACAGCGTATGTTGTTTGTAATCATGCGTGCGATATGTAACATAGGTTACCTGCTGTCGAAGCTCATTCTTTGTATAACTCAACTCAACTCAAAACTCTAATAGCCCTCACATGAGAGGCCATGAAAGTAGTTGATGAAGGTCTGCATTCTCATGTAGAGTTTTTTTTTTAACCATAATTGAGGGGTAATTATTATACATGAAATTTGGATTCAATTTAGTCACATACGTATTACAACTATGATTCAAGAAGTCAATGAGATTACATGCTTATATGTATCAATTTTGGCACCAGGCGAAATAGTACCACCTGAGCATTATTAGGTATTAATTTGTAACAGTAGATAAATGGTGCAACAAATAAATAAAGGTACATTTATCTCGTATGAAATTTAAACTATCAAAGATTTGAGTAGAATGCAAATGAATGTTTTGACCTATTTCCTGTTTCTCTTTGGTAACATTCAACAAGAGAAATAACCAAACATGATGTATCAGTAACATACTAATATGTTCCACGATCACACAACCAAAGGTAAGTAGTACAACGTATCACCGCAAAAAGGGAAAGAAAATGAATTTTCAGGACTCATCACTGTCTCAACATTACCAGAACAAAATTGATGCATCAAATTCCTAGATAGGGATCTTGCTGCTGGATTTAACAAATAACATAAGAATATAATACTTTTAACATTTTCGGGGTGCAGAACGGATGTCGTTAGGATTCCTCCTCCCACTGAAAACAGCAAGCGTTTTTCTAACCGGAGGCTGGAGTGGCGATTTCTTATCAGTGTGATGCAGGAAAATGTCATCCGGAACAAAGAAATCGTTGTCCTGCATAACAGCACATTCAGATCAACGAGTCAATGGAAGACTATAACTGATAAAATAGACTAAACAACAGGGGAAGTGGCAGTAAACCTGCTTATTCTTTTTCTTTGTCTTAGGATACAGAAACTTCTGTGGCAGCTGATCTTCGCGTAATATAGGATTCTTTGTAATTGCATCTCTACCTCCTTGAGGTAAAGGTAGTGAATACTGCAACAGGAGCCAGATAACAAATTTAGACCAGTTTTAAGGGGAAAACCAGATCAAGCAAACAAGATAGTGTTGAAGCAATGACTTCTAGATTCTCACAGAAGATGCTGACAAAACAAAGCGAAGAACCAACCTACAAACAAGATATTACATGGCACTGGGAGAATCAAGCAGTGGCTCGTTTTAAATAACAAAAAAAAAGGCAACCTTAAGAAAAGGATGCACTAATAAAAGAGAGAATAATCAATATGGGATTAAGAAAAGGCAAAATGTATATTGAAAATCGAATTGGGTCCCTATACTTTAGTTTCTGAAAATCGAATTGTTGTACTTTTATTTATATTTAAATTTATGCCCTGGCGTAAAATTTGAAACCCTATACTTTTATTTATGCCAAACTCAGGTTAGTTATACTTCAGTTTACGTTAAAATTAGGTCATTTATATTTTATTTTATCGCAAAATTAAGTCCTACTACTACAAAGCAAGGACCTAATTACAACATAAATAAAAGCACGAGGACTTAGTTTTTATAAACGAAAGTTCAAGGACCCACTTCAAACAATAGTGAAAGTACAAAGAACCAATTCAAAAAAGAAAAAGAAAGTACAGAGGACCCAGATATGCTTAGTTCCTACACAAACAGATTATTATTTATTCAAAGCAAACAACCAGCTCCTCAAATGAAGTTTCCTCTTTCACATACAAATGATGGCACAAACAAATGTTTTAAAAAGATATATATATATATATATATATATATATAATATCCTACATAAGCTTCTGCATATATGGTTGGGGTTTCTGATAGGAACTTTCAAATGTCATATTGCTATAATGCTACTATCAATATAACAGTACAAAGAAGCAACGGGATGGTTGTTGAGCAAAGTGAATACTACCTTTGTTCCTCGCAAGGATATGCGAGGCCGACGTGCAGCCAAAACAATACCATTATCATTAACTGTAACAGCTACTTTTCTTAATGTACCCCCATTCCCACATGTGGGACAGAAAATCTTGCCAATTTCTGTAGTCACCTTAGAACAAGCATGGCATTTGAGCACCCACCTAGAGAAAGAATGACAGGTTGAGACTCATCCCATAAATATAATGAATTATTATACGCATTCTCAAATCTGCTTTTTATATTAATATACACATCAATCCCATGTAAATATTATAATTTAAAAGCATGGGATAGCCGGATAGGGAATAAGAAAGAACAGAAAAATAAGTGCTACACAACTTAAGAAACAGATGTCCCTCTCATAGCGTTTATTTTTAAATGCATATGTATTTTCTCCACCTGTTCATACACATGACTTATGCTAAGAACTATGGTATCTAGAGCTATCCATATGCATACCTGTGAAGCTCACGAATCTGCATTCCTCCTGGTGCCAGAAGTCTTAAACCCATCTGAAGAAGCACATTTTGCATTGCAAAGTCAGTAGTTATGCAAGCCACACTAGACTCGGATAAGGATCTAAGAGTCCAGCTCTGTTCACTACTCATATCATTTGTATGCAACGAATCAGCATCTTCATTTGTCTGGCTTGTCATTTCCAAGTTCTCCAGCTCTTGATCACTAATCTCAACAAGGTCCTCTTGAGGAACTTCAAAGGCAGAATCCATTGCCTCAACCCCACCGAACTCATTTCCATCAGAAGGAAGATTTGCCTTCTCACCATTTTGAGAAGAAATCATACATTCTTCATCCAGTTTCACCTTATGCAAACCTTCAGAGATATCTGCATCTCCATTTTCCTGAGTACTAATCTTACCATCCTTACATATCCCATTTATCGTTTCATCATAACTTTCATCCACCAGAAGCTCTGGACACGCATCATCATCGAGGTTTTCATTTTCCAGATTACTCTCAGTGTCCTGTTGTTCAGATAATGACTCGCTCATTTCACGTCTAGCTTTTCTCCTGAGGAATCTTCTATGAGTACTTCGACTCACTGCAGGACGCCAATCATCGGCATTCTCATCAGATTGACCCAGTGATGCATCAATACCGCCAGCCACCATCTTTTTCTCATCAATTTTAATCTCTCTCTTCTTCGGTAAGTATCTCTTAGGTTTCCCAAAACCATTGTCACCATCTTCCTGGTTACCCGTGCACGACCTGCCATCTTGACTGGAAGCGTCCTCTGTACAAGTTTGCCCTTCTGGAATAACACCAAGGCTCAAATCTTTGAGGGGTAAAATTCTGGAATTAACATTTGACCCATTGTCATCTGCATGCTCCAGTGCTTCCCAATCCTCAAGATTAGGTACATTCGAACCCCAGCCGGGCAAATCTTTTTCAGGAAGCCTTTTAACATTGACTGCTTTAATAGCAGGTGGGCTGTCTCTGAGATGTTGAGTCCCGTGGATTTGGGCTTCCAATGTATAGGTCAAAGCAATGAGCTTCATGTCCACATCTGAAAGTGTTTGCAAGTCACCAGTAGCCCTCGCAAAGCTGACCACTGTAAAGCAACAAATCAAGTTACAAAAGTAAGAAATATGCTTCAGCTCAAAAGCTTTTCCCAAACAACTCATAGAGGTTGAGCTTAATATTGTCAAGCCCAGCTGAATAGCTTATTCTTTTTTTTTTTTTTTACAAATGAGCACTTTATTCTTGTTTTACTTTTTGCGGAATTGCCTTAATATTAGGAAAGTTCTGGCAGGTTGCAGCGACAGTATTCCAATCTCCCAGCTATGTATCTTGATATAATATGAAGCAACCTATTCAAATTGAGTCTTCAGATATCTAAGAAACTCAGCGAAAATCTTGAAAAAAAGAAACTTATTTGCTCTTGCACCATCCTTTCATACCCCTTCAGCAGAGATGATAAAGAACTAAACTTCACTCAAATGCAAGCATAACATTATCTCATCCAGTACACTATAAAAGCACATTGGCCAACCTTACATTCATCATTTTTCATATATAAAAAATAATAATTCAGGGAACAGTAAAACAGAACATTTCCCCAGAAAATCAAACAATAAAATTGCAAATAAAATAAAATAAAACAAAAAACAAAAAAATCGAGATACACACCTTTCTTGAGAGCCTCAGGCGAAGGCTCGAGAGTATCAACAGTGAAGGGCAGAAAGTGGAGGGCGTGACGGGAGGCGGGATCGCGAATTTCACTGATGACCTCGGCTACGGAGACGAAGCGGTCGGCGGAGTGGAAGAGCCTCTCCCCACCCTGGATTATGGCGTTGGCGTCAACCACCGCCACGGCGATTCCCTTAGTTGATGAGCAGCTCCCCACCAATTTTTGGACGACAGAGGGAAAGGGTTCATTTTGCTGCTGTTGCTGTTGTTGGGGTTTCTGCGGGGGTTGCTGCTTCAGGATATTGCTCCAACACGGCGGATCAGGCGGCGGAGCTTGTACCTCCATGGCGGTTGTGCGAAATAAAGGCAGCAACTATAAAACCCTACGGCAGGAAGATTGGAAAGGATTTCTCTCTACTTAAATTAAAGAATTAAATAAATTAATTAATTAAAGGGCTTCTCTTCTCTTTTTCTTTTCTTAAACCAAACAAAAGGGTTATTAAAGAATTAAATTAATTAATTAATTAATTAAAGGGCTTCTCTTCTCTTTTTCTTCTTCTTAAACCAAATAGAAGGGTTATTAAAGAATAACTAGTATTTCACGTATTTTCAATTTTATAAATGATAATGTTAAATTCATATTATATTTTATGAAAAAAATAAAATAACTTTAGTATTTAGATAGATTATTACATGTAAAAAAAATAAAATTATTAGGACACTATATTGTGATAGGGAGAAATGGTGCATAACCATTTATCTGTCAAATCTCTTTTCCGTAGAAAATAATTAGTCAAACAATTTATTTTACATAATAAGTATATTACAAATAAATTATTTATACATACATTTGTTTATTGATTCAAATATTATAAAAACCTACATAAATCTTCCAAATGTTATATACACGTTAAAAGGGATAAGGGTCACGTAGGCCCCCTGAATTTTTTGGCGGGAATCTCGTAGGCCCCTGTACTTTTTTTTGATTCAATTGAGCTCCGAACTTTTTTTTTTGTTCAATTGAGCCCATGAATTTTTTTTGGTCTATTGGGCCCCTCCGTCAGCCCCTCTTGACTAGATCGTTAGTTCGTATTAAAACGACGTCGTTTTATGTGTTATTCGAATAAAAAAAAATTAAATTAAATTTAAAAATTCACCCGCCCCATTTTAATATCTCCCGACCGGATACTAATTAAACCCGTCCTATTTACTTGAAATTTCTATTTCTAATTAGGTTTCAAATTGGGGAAGAATGTATTGTGAATAAATTGACTTTTTTATAGAGTGGTTTACATCAGTACTGCAATCACTATCACTATCACCATGCTGGTGATAGAAATCGGGCATGGCAGATAATGATTTAGCTTGATGAAGGTTGTAAAATTGGGCATGGGTGATAATGATTCAACCCGCAAGAACCATTTCATTTTTCCCCAATTTGAAACCTAATTAGAAATAGAAATTTCAAGTAAATAGGGCAGGTTTAATTAGTATCGGGTCAGGAGATGTTAAAATGGGACAGGTGAATTTTTAAATTGAATTTAGAATTTTTTTTATTTGAATAACATATAAAACGACGTCACTATAATACAAACTAATGGCCCCGCCAAGAGGGATTTGACGGAGGGGCCCAATAGATCCAAAAAAAAAAAGTTCAAGGGCTCAATTGAGGAAAAAAAAAGTTCAGGGGTTCAATTGAGCCAAAAAAAAGTACAGGGGCCTGCGAGGTCCCCGCTAAAAAGTTCAGGGGCCTACGTGACCCTTATCCCTACATTAAAATATATGTTACAATATAGAAATTTCAGTCATGTATATTTGGAGAACTATAAATTTAAAACCCGAAAGATGATTTATCTGTCAATAAATTTGAAGATTGAACAGTGTTAAAATACCATCCAATAGAAGGTGTCGTTTGAAAATTCACATCATTTTTATCTAATATTAAATTAAACAAATGGGGTTGTTAAATTCCGTCAAATAAAAATGGCCAGTGTCCATTGTTCGGTTCTCATTAATTTCATTAATTAGATTACATAGTAAATCATCATGGATACAATATCTGTGTTTACTGTTTGATGTCCGATTTACCTACACACGCAAATTATTACTAACCGGACCCGTAAGAGAACGGGTAGTTGTAGAGCGGTAAGCTAACCCGAGTCGTGTCTCTCGAAGAAAGTTTAATCTGGGCTATTACCTTTCTATGCTACAATTGTTAACAAACACAAGAATTTAAATACAACCTAAACATTCTAATCATCGATTGGAAGGTTTGGCTAAACTATTAAATAAAACAAGTAAAATTAACTAGCAACACCAACAATAATAAAGATGAAGTAAAAAGATTATGGGAAGAGCATTAGGGTGTAGATTCTCTCATTAGTTCTCTCCTAGCTTGTTTTGATTATGATAATCCTGGACATACAATAGACTCCTTCAAGAAGCTTAACTTCATTCATTGTCACCGTCAATCCGTTAAACCCCCTCGGCTATATTATACGCACAAGATTAACACTTAGGCTTATGTACCCAGTCCACCTAAGGTTTACTATTAGGCATATGTACCCAGTCCACCTAACATTGAAGGAACCTAAGTCGGGCTCTAGAATCTCCTCTCGGTCTCATTTAGAGTCTATCAATGCTAAGTAGTGGCCAAGTATTCAACATAAACAAACACAATTCCAACAACACGTAACTAACCATCACAAGCATAGATTGAAACCAAATCGATTATCTACCCCCTAATGACGGAATTAGCCCATTATGCTCAAGACAACATAAGAATCATACAAGTTCTTCATTTTATAAATCAAAAGATTAATAAAATACAAACTCCTACAATATTATTTGTCTCAAGAGTTTTGGGATAAATCCCCATAAATAAGCCAAGCTAAGGGAAGAAATACCAAAAAAGAGGATCATCGAGCAAGCCTAGCTTCCGCGGACAGCTTGAAGTCGGATTTCTCTTCTTGTGCCTCTTCCTTGAGCTTTAGCTTCCTTGCCTCTTCTCCTCCTCTTTTCTCTCTCTCTGGAACGGTGGTGTTGGTGAATGGTGAAGTGATGGAGTGTAGTGTGGGGAGAGGAAAGTTGTCAATTGAACCCCTGAACTTTTTTTTTTATTGATAAGAGAGTGATGGACACTTCTGGGGGAAGAAGTGTCTCCCAAAAAGTGGTGTGTGTGGATGAATGGAGATGGTGGATGATTTATTTGTTGATGAGAGAGAAAGTAAAAAGGTGGAGTTATTGCTTGATGGTTCCCCCAACTCCTTCTACTCTTAGCTAGAGCCGCGTGCATTGAATTCCCATAGCTGGCCAAGTGGTGGAGAGCATTTAAGATCAAAATTGATGAATCATAACTGAAGCTGATCGACTAGAGCTCGAACTGACCGCCTCACGCTCGGCCAGCTCCCCACGCTCGCGGGGTTGGAGAGGCGTGCGCGCGCAGGTGCTGCGCCGAGAGGTGCTCACCACGGCCGCAGGCTGTGCGCGCGTGGGGAGCTGGCCGAGAGCTATGCGCCGCGGCGCCAACCGCGCGCGCATGGGTACTTCGGCTCCTTGCTTCCGGCTTTGCTTTTCAGTTTCAGCTCCAGTCTTGGCTGCTCTTCCCATCAGTTGGGGCTTTCATCGGTTTAGCTCATCAGTTGGGTTTTTCTTCAGTTGGGAAACTTCAGCTCAGCTCTCGGTTCTTCAACTGCAGCTCCAAGCTCTTAGCTCTCGAGACCCCCGAGCAGCTCAGTGAAGCGGGTAATTAAGGACTTATCAACAAGCTGGAGCTTTCACTTGGGAGCTACAATTGGGAGCTTTTTCTCCTAGTCACTTTTTTTGGCCATAAAATCCTACTTTTTAACACAAAAGCTCAAGTTTTGCACAAACTTAGCCCAACTCACCAAAAGACAAAAGTGAAGGAAATAACATAAAAACACACAAAAATATAGGAAAAACACATACTGAAGATACTAAATTCCTATGATAAAATAGGACAATTAAACACCAAACATTCACCATATCTTACTATAATTTACCTCATACACTTGCAAGTTGTATTTTAGGTGAAATAAAATATAGAACAATTTTCAACCATTCATTGAATTATGACAAAAATATTCTTCATGGTCTATGATAATTACATCTTACAATCTTCCTTCGTGGATATGTACGAATGGGCAATTTATGTTTCTAATATGTACGAATGAGCAATATATGTTTCTAACAATATTGGTGCAAGGGACAATGTAGTGCCCCATACCCGAAAGCCAAATGCAGTAACATGAACACACACGAGAAAAAAATCACAATAAAATTTTCACAAACTAATATAAATCATTTTCTCGAATTATAAAAATTCAGACAACTTTTCGTTTAGAATCATAATAAATTTCAACCTCATAGGCATTTGTTAGTGCCTTTGTGACATCAATCTGTTAAGATGGAATCAACGGTGTCACAAGCACTATGTTTGTTTATCAAGAACTCTACATTGCTCTTGTTATACGTGGTTGATTGTCATTCATCTTTATGGCAATTCATAAATCACTTTTGTATTTGATTTTTCCAAGTACATTACTACTGTTCTGGACAACGTTCATCACAATGTATGTAAACGTGATTTGAACTTCCTGAAGACAGCTCAAAGCAAAGAGTTTGGATTGAGCTGAGAAGAAGACTATTGTGCATCGTGCTACAACAGAGATTGTTCAATATGCTGTGTACTGCCAGCTAGCTTGAGTGATAGCCTGAAGACAATATGTGAACATACAAAAGATTCCGCTGTGCTACCTGATGTGAAGATTCAAGATCAACAATGTACATTGCAAAGTACATGGATGTTTGCATCTGAAGAGAAGACTCAAAGATCAAACAATATTCATTGTAATGTTCTTGAATGTTTACATGAACATCCTTTGTCCAGATTATTCTTCCAAAGATTGATGGAGCTGTTCAAGGTTTACAACCAAGAGAAGATTCAGAAATCTATCCAGAAGCTGCAAGAAAAGTTCAAGACAGAAGTTAAAGGCAGAGTTCTATACATGGAAGAATTCCTAACATGATTCGAGTTTGAACTCGGTTCTAAACAAGGAAAGTTTCCTTGTTTATTTTGAATCAAATTAGGATTTATGTTGCCTTGTTTAGACTATCTCTTTTCATCTATAAATAGCCAAGGGATCAGACATGTTAGTGAAGCAGAGAACACAACGTGAAGCAGAGAACTGCAGATATTATTTTTCAAGAGCTCTACCTGTTTTGAGCCACATAGTTTTAGTAGTGTCTTAGACTAGAGATTAGTGTTCTAGTTATCGTGTATTGAAACACACTTGTTTATACATTGTCAAAAGGAGTCTTGGGAGATATTTAATGTAGGAACTAGATAGGTTAGATATCTAGGTTGTGATGGGATCTCATGATTCAATTCAGTGAAAGAAGGTGTACAGGTAGAAAGGGTAGTGAGTGACCGGAGGTCAGCTACGTGTAAAATCCTCAGTAAACGTGATACTAGAGTAGTGAATTATTTTCCATGGACCTGACAAGTCTCCCTAACGTAGATCGGTTGATCGAATAGGGTTACCAAACCTCTGCGTACTTTACTTTCTACAAACAACATAAACGTTCACAATAACGTTCTTCAACTTTATTGTGAACATATCTATAACGTTCAATAACTTTTCTATGAATATTGTGTAGATAAATACTTCTCACACGGGTGTGCAATTTCACCATTTACCATTCAACAACTAATCACACAAGATAAAACTTTTCAACCAATCTATCATTTTAAACTCACATCTTTCCAACAACCAATTAAAAACATGTTCAACCTTAACTAGTCAAAAATCTATTATTCAACATTCAAATTATGCCAGTAAGGCCACGACGATCACACGTGTCCATAAAATATTTAAATAATTCATAAACATACAACAGAAGCATAAATAATAATATTTTTTGATCAAAATTAAACAGAATTAATATTTCAAAAACTAAAATATGGTCAACCAGACAAGATGTCCTCATTAGTCCACGTCCGCCACCCGCCGTCATCGGCTACCTGAAAATATTTTTAAATAGTGGGGCTGAGTACCAGAAAACACTCCGTAGGAATATTCATACATTTGTCCAATAATTTACAATAAGAATATCGATAAATCCACATTTGACATGTCATAAATCGTACGCTCAATAAACATAGTGGAGACCGACCCTAATGTGATCACATATAAACTATAACATATTCATAACATTAACATATTCATAATAATTGCACCAGAGTGCCATATTCAGAATCCTCATATGAGTCGATCAATCCATATTGAGCAACATAAGCATAGATCATTTTTCATAATGGACAAAAGTTTAAATATAATTTCAAAAGCATTTTGATAAGTAAACTCACCTTATAGCTAAATTAGCTAAAGTTTTATTCACGACTTCTCGTCCTGAGCCACCTGTAAGATTTTGACCTTATGTTTAGATATAGGTATAGTCTTTATCATCTATGGTCGTTCTAATAATGTCTTGAGTTAGAACACATACATAATAAATATGTCTTAGTGACATATTAATGTTCTAACATATACTATAACATAAATAAGGATCTAGGGATCGAGTCCCTAATGTATAACTATGTCTTAGTAACATATCAATGTTCTAACATATACTATAACATAAATAAGGATCTAGAGATCGAGTCCCTAAAATAAAAGCGTAACCTGACGTCGCTTAAAGGTCGAATGAGATCTTAACTTAAAATATATCGGAGTCCTTGATCGTGCAAATAAATGACTTAAATACATAAAGGAAAATTATAATATTTAATATATGATTTAAATGATCATTTTAAATCACAGAAGAATATGGAAATATTAATTTAATATATCATATACTTAATTTCGAATTTAATCTAAATTAAGCAAAAATAAACTTAATAAAATGAGGTAAAAATGAAATAAAAGTGGTTTGAACCTTAGACCTCTAGCATAAAATATAAACTCTCACCATTAGACTAAACAACATTTTCAAAAATTAAACAATGTCATAAATTATATAAGGTTTAGATTGATTTTTGAATAAAAATGCATAAATTGTGTTCCAAAAGATTTAAACAATAGACCCAACATAATGGAATTTAGAACATAGCAAATGGACAAAAGCCATTTTCGAAATTATTTACAATTTTTTATTTATATATAGTGCATAATCATATTGGAATAAAATGCCTAAGTAAAATGTTAAAAATGGGTTTCGAACCCTTGACACATCTATACATATATTTAAGGCAAAATCGTGTAATAGATAACGGTTCTGCTATAAACTGTTGTCTATCATATAATTTAACAACTATATTTTAGACAATACTTTTTGTATAATAGACAATAGTTTTGAGTTAATAGACAATAGTAGTGATATTTATTGTAATTTTTTTAAAATTTTTATTTTCATAGTTTTAATAAAATTGGATTGCAACCATTAGACTAGACATTATATTTGAAATTTTCTTCACACTTTAATTTAGTAAGACAGAAAGCTTGAAAAATAAAATGAATCTTCAAAATGGAATTAGTGGGCTTTGAACCTTAAACCTCTTTAATATAAACACTGAATCCCAATCATTACTTCACATCTCATTTTCAAAATTAATTACATAGTTTTAATTAAACAAGGTTATAAATACAAACATTAATGAAAATAATAAACTATTATTAAAAAAATTGAACCTTAGACCTCTTCAATAATTGAATAGTGTCTAATCATTAGGCCACATAAATTACTACGTAAATTATACCATAGTTTTACATACAATAATGTAAAAATTAATGTCTTAATTAAAAACTAAATTGGTAAATCAAGTATTGAATCAATGGCCTTATTTTATCAAGGCAGTAACTTGTTCCATTAAGCTAAGATTTAAATTTAAAAATCAATCCCAGTTATTTAATTAAATAATGTCCAACTCTATATGAGAATAAAAAAAAAAAAAGTAAAGAATCATTCTTACACACACACACAAAACCGACGCGCGCACGCACACAAAAATTACAATTCAATTAAATTCCATTCATTTCTTCATTAATCCATTCATTTAGTAATGTGCTCAAGAACACCAAGAACACTCAAAATCAAGATCAAAATAATATTTAAACATAAATATTCAAAATAGCCCATAAATTCATATTTATAACCATAAGAATCGAAATAGAAATTGTAAAATAAAGAGAGGAACGATCAAAGAAATGGAAAGAGGGAAAAAAGAAGAATCAAAAGGTGTAATTGCATGTCAAAAATTCTGTCAGAAAATAGCGGCGGCGACCGGCGGTGGTGGTGGCGGCAGTGAGGGCTGAAGAGGAGGCGGAAGAGAGTGGGGCTGCTCTAAAAGTGTTTCCCTACAAATGATCTAAAAATGGAATAAGTGGTATTTATACCACTCTTCACATTAACCTAAATGAGACTTAATTTAGAAATTAAATCATATCTTGATCAATTAAAAATCCTATTTTAGTAAAATCAATTTTTATAGATTCGTATCGACGAGCACTATCATCTAAATGTATTCGATCATCTCGATTGGATAATAATTGGCCGTAAAATATTAAAATCGTAATTGGGTTAGAAAGCCCATCATTTGGGCGTTTTTCTTAAAAATGGATACAACTTAACATTTGGACTCTAGAAAATAAATTGAGTCTCTATAATTGGATTTGGGGTGTTACAGACGTGCAATCCAAAAGAGCAATTAGGTGTATTTTTACAACCATTAAAATCGGAATTGATTAATTTACGGAAAGTAGGTGTGCCTACCTATGACATCATTAAATTAAAATTTTCAGATACGAATAATTAGTGATTTTTCCGCATATTCTTAGTACCAGAGAACTGTTCAAAATATTAATAGTTTTTTCAAAATGTTTGTAGTGCTGGGATATGATGCAACTTCATGTTCATCGAGAGAGAACGCATTGTCATTAAAGAAATTGAGAAACCAAAGAAGTTGGTCTCTTATAAGTTTTTCTGGGATAAAACTTTGTTAGCTATATAAGATTCAACCCATATCTATACATATATTTAGGTAAAATTAAAGGGGTAAAATTACAAATTTTAAAAATATAAGTTAAAACTTTATTTAACATAATTGTTTGGCCAAAAAATTCAAAAATTGTCATTGGTGTAATGGTTTTCTTTTTATTTAATTTTTTCCAATATGACAAAAACTGACTCTTAAAGTTTCCTTTGCCTTTGGTCCTTTCATTTTTCTGTTTGTTCATTTTATTCAAGAGTTTAAGGTCCAATTTGCCGCTATACTATTTATGCTGGAGCACTCTAACACTTGAACTAATTTTTTACCTAGTTAATCTCTTAAACTTTGTCACTCGTCCCATTTAGATCCTTAAACTTTATAACTCATTTCAGTTTGCCACTTCTACTAACAATGTATGTGAGTAACGATGTTAATGGTTGGTCTAATTAGACCCTTAAACTTTGAAATTCGTCTCACACTTAAACTTTGGAACTTATTTAGGTTATTCCCTTCCATTAACAACATTACTTACGA
Organism: Perilla frutescens; assembly: GCA_026008535.1. Taxonomy (NCBI): domain Eukaryota; kingdom Viridiplantae; phylum Streptophyta; class Magnoliopsida; order Lamiales; family Lamiaceae; genus Perilla; species Perilla frutescens. The sequence continues at coordinate 43,466,605 of BRKX01000001.1, forward strand.
TGTTCATGATTCTTTTGTTATCGCGTACTAAATTCATTTTTTTACACATTTAGATCATATATTCATATATCATAATTTGGAGCTTTTTGTGCCATTTATTTAATAGGATTATTTGTATAAAAATACGTAATTTAATAAAAAATAAATTACGGAATTTTAAATCATTGTTCGTATAAAAAATAGGGTATGTGATGTAAAGTCATAGACGATTTTTATTCTATTTATGGCACTTCATCTTACCAATTAAGAAAAAAGTATTACTCTCTCACTTTCACAGAAATTGATATTTTAGTCTTTCAATTTGTTTCAAATTATTTGATGTTTTAGACTTTTATACGCACTTTTTTCCAATTTTATCTATATTAAAACACTATAAAATTTTCTACATGTTAACTTATCTTTGATAGATGAAGTTTGTTCCATAAAATTTGATAGAGGTGGAGAGAAGATAGTGTATTTGTTTCTTTTTCACTTAATTTTTGTCGTAAACATAAAATATTAATTATTATGAAATTGAGAGAGTAGTTTATTATATGATGCTCTTCATCGTGAAGTGAGAATTGTATAATATGGGAATTTTGTATGTTTAAAATAATTAAAAGATAATGATTGAGTCTTGTGCGAGATCGTTTTATAAGTCAAAAATCGTAAAATTGGTCAAGATCCGAATTATTTTGATATCACACACTAAAATATATTTTTACACAATTATTTCAGAAAGATATATTCTAAAAAAAATCTCCGATAGAGTGAAATCTGCTGAAAGTGTGAAAAAATTATTTTAATGTGTCAACAAAACAATCATGAACATCGTAACATTGTTCACAAAAGGGGATAATTGAAACAAGTTAAATTTAAGGTTTTAATGGGGAAGAATATCAAGGTTTAAGAGTCTAACTGGACCAATAATTATCATTGTTACCAACATTGATAACGGAAGCCAAAAACTAAAACGAGTTATAAAGTTTAAGAGTTTAATTAAGATAAGTCAAAAATTTAAAGGGCTAATCGGAACAAAAAATAGTTCGAGTATCAGGATACTCCTCATGAAATAGTATAGAGATCAAATTGGACCTTATCCCTTAATTCAATTTTGTTTCCCCTTTTTGTTCTTTTCTTTTTTTTTTTCTTAATTTTTTACAATAAGACAAACTCATTCTTAAAGTTTTTTATTTTTTCGTTTGTTCAATTTGTTCTTTTTTTTTCCAATTTGTTTAGTTTTTCCTTTTTTTTTTCATTTTAACGTTTAGGTTATTAATTTTTATTTAAGCAAAAATCATTTTATTTCATTTTTGTATTAAAGGTATGACAAAGACTTACCCTTAAAGACTGTTTTGTCTTTTGTCCTTTTATTTTTTTGTTTGTTCAATTTTTTTTTTCCTTTTACTTCCTTTTAACCCTTTGTTCTGTGTTTTTTTTCCTTTTTATTTCTCATAACTATGGAAAATGTATCTTTTTATCTAATTAATACACATATTATTTTCTTAATTAAAAAAAAAATGAAACAATATATATAAATAAAATAATAATATCAAAAATTAAATAAATATATAAATTTATGCACCGCATAGAAAAATTACAAATTTTCAATATAAAAATATACTATTTTCCAATATATATATATATATATATAATATCAAAAATTAAAAAAAATTATGCACTGCATAGAAGAAATACTATTTTTTAATATAACAATATACTATTTTCCAATATATATATATATATATATATATATATATATATATATATATATATATACGGCCCCCGTGCGATGCACGAATACACTATTTACAATTATTCTCTCTTGTGAATGACGTAGTGATGGGATGGTGTAAGTTCTAGACAAAATCTCTGGTTCGAATCCTACCAACTTTAGGATAAGATATTTATGCTTATTGTCTTTTTTTATTTATTTATTCACACACCCGACCTGTGGTATTGAAGAGATTCGAATCCGTGATCTTTGATCTCCAAGCAACCTCACTCCACTATTAGACCATTCCCACCGGGACTTACAGTTATTGTTCCTTGTGAATGACTTAGTGGTAAGATGGTGTAAGCTCGAGACCAAAGATTTTGAGTTCGAATCTCACCAACACTGCTATGTATTAGTCTGCCAGACCTAGTTTACTAAGTGTAGTTTATCTCTTCTGTGTGATTTACAGACTATTATAGAGTTTATCCAGTGCACACGCTCGGATAGTGGTTGCAGGTTACTCTCGACTTAAAAAATATTTAAAATTATTATTTTATTAAAAATCATAAATATGATTAAATATAATAAAAATATTTAAACAAAATACTATAGATCATGAAGATAAGTTTTTATTTGTCCATCAGTAACACCTCTGAGATATCTTGAATTCGAAACCTACTGCTCCCCCTACCCTAACTAAAAAAATAGAAAGATAAGTTATTATTGTGTTTTTAGTGTTTTATTTATTTTATAAAAAATCTAAGGTATGTTGATTTTAAATTTTTTACATAAATTTAATATCATTTTTAATGCATAAATTTCAAGGTCCTTTATATTGTATATGGAATTCATTATTTGTATTTATACAATATATTGGTAAAATATTAAATATAAAAATGCATATAAAATATAATACTTAAATTATTATGTATATACATTTCTCGAAAGTTATTTGTTTAGCAAAATAATATATAATATATTTGTATTATCTTCATTTTTTTTTAAATATAATCTTTACAAATTTTTTATCTATTTATCATTGATCATGTATATTTATCATAAATTATAAATGCTAAGCAACACATTTTGATACGTAGTAGTTATTATAAATATTACAGTAACAACAACATATTCGAATTGGATTGAAAGACCATTTTTTGATGCCCAACACATAATGTCGCCGATAAATAAAATGAATGACTAATAGAATTATTTTTCATTAATACAAGTCTTTTAAATAAAAATAAATCAATGTTAATATCACATTTCATTGTGTTTCATATCTCGTATCTTCTTTTCAATAACTGGTGTCCACCAATCTCTTCCTACATTATTTTCGGACCATGTGTCGGACACAATGTGGACACCAATTATTGAAAAAAAAGATATTAGATACTTGTTAGTCCCAGAACGAGTCAGAATCAGGTGAGAGGGGGGATGAATAAACTGATTACAAAACTGAACTAGATGCGAAATATTAAGGACCCGTTTTGACTTGCGGTGTGATCCGTGCTTTGTGGAGATCAGTTGAGATGATCTGCTAGCTCGGAGTGTTGTGTGTGCTCGGGGTGTGCAGTTTAAAACATGCAATTGAACTGAAAAGTAAAGCAGAGCACACAAGCAATTTATAGAGGTTCGAAGCTCAACTTCTACATCCTCTCTTTCTTCCGCAGAAGGGCAATTCACTATGCAAGTGTAAAGTTCTTTTATTACAGTTACACAGTGAAGACAACTACTGAACTTGACGAACGATAACTTTACGAGTCATGACCTCCTTTTCAGCTGGTGTTGTCCCGGAAATGGCGATCCAACGAACGCAGCCTCTTCAGTCGGTAGGTCGACAACTCATACTTGTAATCTCCAACTGCTTGCTGGAGAGATAAGGTGTTATTGTCCGTCTTTACACTATTTTAGATCTTGCTCGATCTTCAAAAATACAGTCTTAAAACTGGTATCAACTGATATGCTCTTTTGCGCGTCGGCGTCTGAGCTGGGTAGTTGATCACTGAAGCACTTGAATTGAGAGAATAGCACTGGCTGGAAATTTCAATAGCTAGCTTGATGAGCGTTATGGATCCTTCTCATTAGTTGGACTTTTGATTCTTCTGAGTTTTTAAGCGTGAGGCTTTACTGCTTTGGCGAATGTCTTCGCAGAAAGTCTTAACTTATAAAGTTCTCTCCAAAATTCTCAAAAGTCCACGGTCACCTTTGGGGTAGCTCACCTTTTAAAGATGGGTGAGTGATGACCATTGATGATCACTGTGTGATCATAAATGATAAAGCCGTTGAGAGGCTTTCATTTAAGAGGGCCGTTGAGTTACCTTTGCTCTTCTGACAAGCTTTTGTTCCAAGATCTCGGTTGCATTAACTTCAAGATCTTCTTTGGCTAATCTGAAATTTAAATTTCAGTTACGACTTCTATCTTGATCTTCAGTTCTGAGCTTTGTCTGGCAGTTGGAATCTTCAGTTCCTTGTTTGTTAGTTCTGCGCGTCTCTTGGCAATTTGGAAAGCTTCAGTTGAGATTATCTTCGACTGGCAGTTCTAGGCTTGGGCTTGATGCCTTCTGAGCTCCAGTTAGCTTTGCTTCAGCTGGCAGTTCTGAGCTAAGGCTTGATGCCTTTTGAGCTTCAGTTTGGTTTTCTTCAGCTGGCAGTTCTGGCTAGGGTTTGATACTTTCTGAGCTCCAGTTTGATTTACTTCAACTGGCAGGTTGAACTAGTATTCTTCAGCTAGCATTTTGGACTTCTGTCCCTTCAGCTTGAACTTCCTTAGACTGGTCTTCAGTTCGATTTCTGGCGCTTTATCAGTTGGACTTCAAAACTGATGCGTCTTCAGCTGGTAGCCTTCGAACCGGTACTTCCTGGAACTTCATTCTTCAGCTGGTATTTTCCTTCAGCTTGTACCTTGGTCTTCTCTTCAGCTGGTATGCTTCTTCAGCCGGAATATCCTGAGCTGGCATTTCCTTCAGCTCGAATCTTGGACTGGTACATTTATTCAACTGGTATTTCCTTCAGCTGGAATCGTTCTCTCTTCGGATGGTAGTATTCTTCAGTTGGTATCACTTTGAACTGGCATGTTCATCAGTTCAAATTGTTGTGTACTTCAACTGGTGTTTCATCAGCCGGGATTGGTATTGAACTGGCATGTCCTTTAGTTCTTCTCTTCAGCTGGAACATTTCTTCAGCTGGTCTTGGGCTAGAACTGGTATGTCTTTCAGTTCTCTTCAGCTGGAACATTTCTTCAGCTAGTCTTGGGCTAGAATTGGTATGTCCTTCAGTTCTCTTCAGCTGGAACATTTCTTCAGCTGGTATCGGCCTTGAACTAGTATGTCCATCAGTTCTCTTCAGCTGAAACATCTCTTCAGCTGGTATTGGCCTTGAAATGGTATGTTCATCCATTCCCTTTAGCTGGAACATCTTTTCAGCTCGTATCGGCCTTAAACTGGTATGTCCATCAGTTCTCTTCAGCTGGAACATCTCTTCAGCTGGTATCGACCTTGAACTGGTATGTTCATCAGTTCATCACTGTAGACTGGTAGCATTCGGCTCTTTTCTTGTTGGTACCTGTAACTTCCAGTTTGTCTGCTAACTGTTCTAGCAAACTATAGTCTATTTTCTTTTTCTTTCTATTCTTTTCTTTTCACATGGATTGATCATTTCTTTTGGTTTTGACAGCTTGATTTTATATGATCATCCTTAGTTTTCTACTTGATTTCTTTTCAGTTCTTTCAAGGTTCTTTACATGTTTTGACATATTTTGACATCTCATCAAAACCCCTTGTTAGAAAAACCTTGATAGTTTTTTCTAACAATTTTCCCCCCTTTTGATGATGTCCAAAACATGGCAAAATTGAGCAATGATGGAAGAACTGATTGAGAAATTTTTGAGCTGTGTAAGAAGGACACAATCAAGTAACAAAACTTGTGTAGCTAAGAAACTGCTTATATAAACTGATTAGATATCTTTCGATCTACAATAATTTGTTTTTCTTTTCTTCTTCTTCTTCTTCTTCTTCTTCAGTTTCTAGCTCTTCAGCTGCTGCGCTTATTCAGCTGGTATCTCATCTCCTTCTTCACCTATTCCACAAGTTGCTAGGCTCTCCTCTTTCTCTAGCACCAACATTTCTCCAGAATTCTCCCCAAACTCCCCCCTGAGACAATTGTCTCTCATCCCTGGAAGATTTTCTCTAGATAGCTCCCCAAACTTCCCCTTGAGGTTGATGCCTCTCTTCTCGAGCAGTTTCTACAGTCCTCAATACTTCTCCCTGAGGCTGTACTTCCCCCTGAAACTACGAGGGTTCCCCCTGAATCTCATCCCAGAGACTCAAAAACTTTCTTCCATCATCCTTCTCAATTTCTTCAATCTCTTTCCCTTTTTTGACATCATCCAAAAGGGTTTGCATGTGTAGATCAAAGGATAGAATGAGAACATGTGGTAACAAGCTGAATGTGGTAGCTAAGTTACCTTCAAATGAGGAGGGGTATGGCCGTTCTCTTGGTGGTGAGAGTAGCTAGTTGGACGCTTCTTCAGTTGGCATGAACTGCCTTGGATCTGGCAGTGGAGACTGAACTTGGGATTCAATTATGATCATGGCCAAACTTGGGAAGAGTTCTTCAGTTGGAGGTGGATGGTTGAACTCTATTGGTGTGGAGGATGAGTTGGATGGCTCTGCAAACAATAGTGGAGTTGCGGCTGGTACTCCATTTCGGATTCTGTGGATCATCGAATCCATAATCTCTAAGAGAGTGGGAGCAGCCATTGATGAACGATTCATCCAGTTTCTGTTCCAATTTTCTTCTTGACTCTAGAAAAATCATCCCTTCCTGTCAAGCAGTTCAAACATAACTGCTTTATCAATGTGATATCTCCAGAGTGACCATTTGAGATATCTCCTCAGTTGATTGAAGAGATCGGAGTCGTAACTCTCATGAGCTGAAATCTACTAAGCAGATCATTGAGAGTTTCGTTGAAGCCTTCTTCAACACCATCCATGAAGTTTGTTTCAGCTTGTTCAGACTCAGCTGACGCAGTTGATTCTGATGTCATGTCATCATCTGATATGATCTGCTTTCCTCGACTATTGAAAGTCGGTTCAGTCAGAGTGGAGGGGCCTTCTTCTGTAGTGCGCTGCCTCCTTGATCATTTGCCAAAAGGTTTCAGATTCTTTCTTCTTTTGACAAAAATTGTGGGGAGATAATCTCTCCTGTCCAGCAACTCGCCTCTCTGGTTGAGAAATTGGATCTGATCACTTATGATCATGCTGATCCGGTTGAGAAACCTTAATTTCTTTATGAAGGTTCCAGTTTGATGGTCAAACTTGACCTTGCGAACATTCTGGCATAGTTGTGATAGCACATACGATACCCAATCAACTCTGCATTGGTTGTAGATGAGTTCCATCAGATGAACATGGTCGGCACTGAAGCGAGTATAGTCTAGATTACCTCTTAGGTAGTGGATGACTATATCTTGGATTTGGATGAACTCCGGCCGAAGACTGTCTTTTAGTCTGTGAGAGTAGTCATTGTGCTCAACTCCTGGTTTCGTCCATTGACTCCACAATCCTTCTTGGTTAGGCATGACCATTGAGAGATCTCCCATTTTGAAAATAATGCTCGTTAGATCACGATGGCATTAATTTTATAAAGGAATAAGTTTAAAGAATTAATCAATTTAAACTTATCCTTGGTCAGTTGGGATACAGTCCAACTGATGACTTTTGGTGAACTTGTGATATGGCAACTGATCGATCAGTTCTAGTCATATCTGATTCTTGGCCCCTGGAACTGATTCATCACTAAACTGATGACATCAGTTATTGATCCGCTGGACTATATCTCAGTCAGTTTTCTCTTCTTGATGGGTCGAACTGGATTCTCTTCACTGCTCTCGTCAGGGCAGTTTAACCTCTTCTTCTTTGAGGCGGATCCAGTTCCTTCAGTAGGCTTCACTGGCCTTGCTTTCTTCACGGAGTGACTCCGGTGCTTAGCTTTAGCTGATGTGACTCTTTGTCTTCTGTGCAAGTTCCTTCTTGAGGATGACTTGAACTGAACTTCCTGCTGGTTGAGTTGGGCGGCTGTCTTGGAGCTTGAAGCAATCACTAGGGTGACATATCTCTTTAAAAGGAGATTGGGTGATGTGGCAGTGTCTTCATTATCACATGGTCAACTCACTGCAACTGGAGGAAAAGGTGTCTCTCGGTGCATCTGTGCAGTAGGTTCAGTTGGTCGTTTAGGCTCAGCTAACTAATTTGATATGGTATCAAAATTCAATTTTCTGCAGACAGAGCTGGTTGTGCAGATCTCTTGCTGCTTTGCTCCTGCTTTTTCTTGAGCCTTGATGTTACTTCTCAATTCAGCAAGTAGGGCAGTTGGAGGAATTTTGTTGGTCAATCTATGACTTATAATCCTTTGTACTTGCACAATAATTGGAGGAAATGGATTTGAAGACCCTATCCATTTTAAACTCCAAGTTTCTTCTCTTTGCCAAAAACTCATGCCGTGAAAAGTAGTGATCAAGAAATGAGACTGAATGGACATTGAGTGTCTCCAGTTATACTAGTAGAAGTACCGGTGCAGAAGCTTAAAAAGCTCTTGATCTTGCTTAGCCACAAATGCAAATGAGTAAGAAGTAAACTAGTTACCTCTTTTTGTGCATTCTTGGCTGCATATTTACTACTATAGTAAGTGCGAATATCTTCTTTTGTCAGTTGGAGAGGAGGGCAAGTTCTCCTGAAGTAGTTAGCTCCATAGTTTAAATGAGGAATTCCGATGAATGAAATAAGCTTATCTGGATTGGAACAGTCTTTAAAGTCCACTGTTGATCCATTCTTCGAGACTGATGATGGGACGGAATTAGCAGTTGAGGTGTTTGAGGTTGAGGCACTTGTGTTGCCTTTTCCTAGCCTTTTCTTCTTGAGTGAGTAAAGATGAATGATTCCTCTCTTAGGAATCCATTCGAAGATGAGGACTAATAATGCATCATCATTTGGGAGTTTCAAGATGTCTTCAATCATCTTGCTTATCCTGAGAACAAGTCCTACCATGGACTCAAACTTCCTTGTTCTCTTTGAGTTGAAGGCCTTGAGAACTTGATGCTTGAATTGTGAGAATACAAACTCTGCCCAGTTTGTCTCGCGTCCTTCAGCTAGGTGTATCATCACCTTGTACTTCTCCTGGGTAAGTTGGTTTAGGCTTCCAATTGCTCTAAACATCATCTTGTTGGTGATGTCGAGCAGATCCTCCATACTCTAGTCTTAGATCAGTTTTAGCTGTGGTAAAACTGAATGCCTTTTTGTAGGTGGGGGTCTTCTAACTTCTCCGGTATGGTTCAGCTTCTTCACTCAAATCTTGAACAATTACTCCTTGCCTTGGAAGTTGAAAAACTTCAGCAATGGTTCCTTGAGTTATCTTGATAGGTTGGCCTTGGATAACTGATGTATTTTCCTTGCCATTAGCACTGATTTGTGCTTGGAGAAGAAATTCACACACTCAATTTTATCTGAAGAATCTGAGTGGTGTTTCCAAGTAGTGAAGAATCCCTATCTTGTGAAGAGAAACAAACAGGTTCTGACCGTTTGAGTTTTGAAGAATATCCTAGAATTTCTTCCTTTCAAGGAATTTATCTCTCATCATCTAATTTTTGAATGAGCTGGGGGAACTAAGCAATTCTGCCATTGAAGAAAATTTGCCTAGAATTTTTGAGAGAGATGAGAGAGAGAGAGAGAGAGAGAGAGAGAGAGAAGAGACTCTTGAGTGAGATTGGGAAAATGAGTATGTCTCTTCTCTTTTTGCAAGGGAGGGGGACTAGATCTGAATTGATTTATGAGTAATGAATAGGTACTCATATATCTTTGAAAATTTTTTGTGTCCCTTGCTTTTGTTTGTTTGCCTTAAATGTCTTTGTCAGATTGCAACAATAGGAAGGTGCGCAGTAAGTGCTTGACAAGATATTTCAAACTTTAAGGCAAAGTGGTTTTATTGAAAATAAACTGAAATACAAGAAGTTTTCTAAGGCACTTGATCAATTGACTTGACGGGCCTTCAGTTCTTCTTGCGTTCAGTTTTTCTCTTCTTAGGGACTGGCTCACTGGGACTGTTTGGTTCTTTGATATTTTGAGATCTTTCTTCAGAAGGCTTCAATCCAATGTGAGCTTGCAGCTCTTTAACGAACTCAGATAGTTGCTTTACCTGTTCTTGCAGATGTCTGATCAGCTCTTCATGATGTGTTGTAGTATGAACTGATGACCTGCTGGGCTGCTTGTCTGGCTAAATATCATCAGTTTCTTCAATTTCTGAGTCTGTTGTTTTTTTTTTCTGCACATTGTTTCTCTTAAGAACAGTCTTTTCTTTAGTTTCCTCTTTTCCTTGTGCAGAACTCTTCAGCTGAGTTGATGTTGAGCCTTATTGAGCTCTCTCTTTAGCAGACTCCATTTGAACTGGTGTTGCAGCATGCACTTGATTTAGCTTGTCCCTTCCTTTCGTGTTCTGGTGACCCTCCTTTTAGAAGACCATCTTCTGAGTCAGATGATTCCATTTTGATTGGTTCAGTTATCTTAGCCTTTCCTTTTCCAAGGACCTCTGATGTCTTGGTTGATCTTTGCCTAGTTTTATATTCTCTAATCTGTACTGGCAGCTCTGTCATTCGTCTAGATGACTTTGGTAAAAAGTCATCTGGATCAACCAGGAAGACTATGGTTTCCTCCTTCATTAATTTTGGAAGTTGTGTTTCCAGAATAAGGCTAACTCGATTAAGGAAGCGCATCTTGTGTGGAAATTCCTTGTCACTTGTAGTTTCCTTTTCGACAATTTCCACATACTTCTTCAGCTGATCGAAGAAATATTGAGCCCAGTTCACCTAAATCTCTCTGCATATGGATTTGCATATTTGATATATGGGTTTTGTCATTTCTAAAAAGCTTCCTATTGCTCCGCTGAGCATCCTGGCGGCAATCATAGCTAACACTTGATACTCCTCCTTAAATTTGATGATCATATGGTTACTATGATACTCCTGAGTGATTGTTTTCTTTCTCCACACGTTGTAATGTGGCTCAGGGTTTACCCAAACATCTTCGAGTCTCTTACTAGAGCTTGGAATTTTGAAGACCTTCCGCAAGATTAGCGGAGTAATAGTGATTTCTCTTTCCCTTACTTCAGTTATGATTTCTTAGGGATTCTCTTTATATCTTGAGTTCAGAAAGAACTCTGCTACAGCTTCAGGGTAGACTTTTGAGGGAGTCCTTTCAGTGAAGGTTTTTATCTTGGCTTCCTTCACTAGTGTGATGATCATTTCACATGACTCTGAGTTTTTACAAGATTCTCTGAAGGCTTCGGAATTGAGAAATTTGTCATGGTAGAGATCTTGTCTGAAGGCTGGTGAATCTTCACCAGTAACTCTGAAGTTGTATTTTCTGTGGTTAATATTGGCAGAAAATTGAGCCATTTCGAGAATTTGAGAGAGTTTTCTGAGGCTTTTGGAAGGATGGGAAAACTCTGAATTTAGGCTCTTGAGGAAATTCTTGAAGGCTTTGTTGGCTATTGAGTGGACTGAAAAAGAATTCGGCCTGTCTATTTATAGCCTTCAATTCCAATGGTGAATCCAATGGTAACAAGAATTTGAGGAGAGCTTATCTTGAACGGCTCCAATTAATCTGTCGATTAATTCTCAAATTTATCCGTTGCGATTAATTGAAGAGAGAGATAGTGGGTCCAACGGTAATAATTGTGAGACACATCATTTTACCGTTCCACTTAAGCAAGGTAAATTCTAACTTATCTGTTTGAAGTTCTCTCTCTGGTGCTTCCACGTGGCCTTGAGCGGCTGACATCATCAGATGATTTGGCTACATCTGGTACTTCTCCAGTTGGCATGATTGGCTTCAACTGAGATTTTTCAGTTCAACTCTTCCTTTTACTGAGTTGTCTTCCAGCTCTCCTTTCAGTTCAGCTGCTTGCTTCAGCTGATCACGAACTGTTTTCTTCATTGCGAACTGATTGAGCATCTAATCAGTTCTGGCCTTTTGAGTTCTCAGCTTCCATGCTTTTTATTAGTTTGCAAACTTTTCAGCTTGCTTTTTGTCTGAACTGATGATTTGAGCGGTTTTGACTCCTTTTGCTGACTGAACTGATGCACCTTTTGGTTCAGTTTCAGCTTCTGCTCCCCTTTTCTCATCGGCTAGGATTACTCTTTGCATTCTCCCATTATTTTCTTGATCATCTTCATTAACTAATGTTAGTTCCAATAGCCCCAATTGGATAGACAGCTTTACAGATCTTGCTTCAGGGGCTTTGTGAAGATGTCAACTATCTGTTTCTCTGTGACCAATTTCTTTTATCACCATGAGCTCTGTCGCTCTTGTGCTATGGCCAGTTGTCAAATCAGTTATAGTGAGGGTTGATTCTTGATTCATCCCTTGAGTCCAAGTACTCACTATACTGTGTTGCGAGATCTATTGGAGTGAACTTCTCTAGAGGGATCTGAGAATATTGGCGTGCTTGATATAGCTTTGTGGGCACGTTTCTCCTTGAGTCAACTTCTCTTCCAGGTTGACTTGCTGGATGTCTTTGAGGATAGGTTGGCTAAGCAGTTCTCTCCTGAACTGATGCCCTATCTCGATGAGACTGCGGTCCAAACTGAGTATTTTTCTTTACTCTAGTTGACCCATCAGTTCTGTTCACCATAGGCCTATTCTGGGCTTTAGGCCTTTGAAAAACTGATGACCTTTATTGAACTGACTGTCTTTGATGAGCTGGAGGTCTTGGCTGAACTGACGACCTCTGTTGATAGGCTAGATGCCTTTGCTGAGCTGGTGGCCTCTACTGATAGGTGAACTGCCTATTTTGAACTCGTAGCCTTCTTTGAGATGGATTTCTCTGCCGAACTGATGGTTGAACTGAGCTTTTTAGTTAGGAGGATTAGCTGGACCTCTTAGGCGGATTTGTAGGGATGTTTTCAGTTCCCTCGCCTTTGGTCTCTTTAACTGGTTGGGTTAGTGCAGGTCTGACAAAATCAGGAAGGGTTCCTTCTTGACTGGTTTGAATAACTATCTTTCCTTTCTCAGCGGCAGTGTAACTGTTGTATTATAACCCTAGACTACCAGTTTCAACTCTTTGATAGCTTAGAATCTCATCAAGAGTTTGAGATCCCTTTCTGAATTTGAGAGATATCTCATCTCTCTCCTGGATCTCCTACCTGAGCCTCTCATTCTCAAATCTTAGCTCATCAAAATTGAGCTGCAACTTCTCACATTCAATTGACTGGGCTTCAAGTGATTCAGTTATGTCATGATCACTTCTCAGTCTCTTGACCTCATCTCTTAGGTCATTATTTTCTTCCTTCAGTTGTAGATGCATGCTTGATATAGCAGCTAACTGATCTACTAGCATTCTTAATTGCTCATTTATTTCATTGCTAGAAATGGAAGATTCATGAATGTGATAAAAAGAGGTTAAGGAATCACTTGTGCTAACCTCTTCTTCGTTGTCAGCCATGAGACAGAATAATACATCTTCTTTAGAGCTGTAACCGTCGGAGTCAATTCCTGATGGATAATCTAAGTCATCCAGGACGACATTCTCCGTGTTGGCCATCATAGCTTTTCTTTTGAAAAATCTTCTCTTCACCTTGGCCTTCTTATCTTCAGGGAGCTCTGGACACTCATATCTGTAGTGTCCTTGCTTGTGGCAATGGAAGCATTCTCATATGCTTCTATTGGCTGCCCTGGGTTGTTCAGCAGACGGTTGGTTTCTCTCGCCTCTGGGCTCCTTATCAGTTTGAAGCATAACTGATGGCTGATCTCTGATCCTTTTGAGTTTTTCTAGTAGCTTGGCAACTGACTGAATTTGATCATTAATATCCTCAGTCAGGCTCTCTTTCTTCTCCGCTATTTTTTTTCTCGATCAATTAAGCCTCCTGATTGTTCTCTGGCTTGAGAACTTCTTAGCTGGATGACATTTCTTTCTCGAGTTTCTCTAAACTGATTTCTTTCGCCGTAGAAGGCTATATCTTGGGCTGATGATGATGTGGATACCTCTTTTTTTTAGTTTAGGCTATACTCATGAGCCTTAAGAGAACCGAAAAGTTCTCTTGGGGTGATGTTGTTCAAGTCTCTTGACTTTTTTGTAGCAATCACATTCATATCCCATTCTTCGGTGAGGTTGTCCAAAATTTTGGAGTTCATCTCACTATTAGGATATGTTCTTCCCAGATTGTTTATCTCACTGATGATGTCTAGAATTCTTATTTCAAGGCTGGAGATGGTTTCATCTGAGTGCATCTTGAAGGACTTATATTTGTCCACTGCCAGTTGAAGCTTGTTTCCTTTGATGGCTTCGGACTCTTTGCACAGATCTGCAAATGAGTCCCATATATCCTTGGCAGTTCTGCAATTCTTTTTGTCCTTCATGCTATCTTCATCTGGAGTTTGGAACAACATGTCTTGGGCCATGAACTCTAAGTTCTTCAACTTCTTCTCTTCACCCGTGAGAAGATGAGTTGGCTTCGGAATCCTTGCTGGTTGATTGACATTAGCAACATGGGCTTTATTGTCCATCATAATCATGACTGGACCATCCTCGATAACTTCCCATATATTTTCATGGATTGAGCAGAGATGCGCCCTCATTCTCCTGCTCCAGTTATCGTAGTTCTCAACTAAAAAGATAGGTAGCTTATGATTTCCCATAGCTTACAGATTAGCACAGATAACAAGATCTGATTCAGTTGATCTGCAGAAACGGCTGATCTTTAGAATCAACCGCTCTGATACCACTTGTTGGTCCCGGGGGGAGTTAGAATTAGTTTAGAGGGGGTGAATAAACTGATTACAAAACTAAACTAGATGTGGAATATTAAGGGCCTGTTTTGACTTGCGGTGTGATCTGTGCTCTGTGGAGATCAGTTGAGATGATCTGCTAGCTCGGAGTGTTGTGTGTGCTTGGGGTGTGCAGTTTAAAACATGTAACTGAACTGAAGAGTAAAGCAGAGCACACAAGTAATTTATAGAGGTTCGAAGCTCAACTTCTACGTCCTATCTTCCTTCCGTAGAAGGGCAATTCACTATGCAAGTGTAAAGTTCCTTTATTACAGTTACACAGTGAAGACAACTACTGAACCTGGCAAATGGCAACTTTACGAGTCACAGTTTCCTTTTCAGATGGGGTTGTCCCAGAAACGGCGATCTAACAAATGCAGCCTCCTCAGCCGGTAGGTCCACAGCTCACACTTGCGATCTCCAACTGTTCACTAGAGAGATAAGGTGCTATTGTCCGTCTTTACATGATTTTAGATCTCGCTCAATCTTCAAGAATACAGTCTTGAAACTGGTATCAACTGATATGCTCCTTTGCGCGTCGGTGTCTGAGCTGGGTAGTTGATCACTGAAGCACCTGAACTGAGAGAATATCTTCGGCTGAAAATCTTCAACAACTAGCTTGATGAGCGTTATGGCTCCTTCTCATCAGTTGGACTTTTGATTCTTCTAAGTTTTTGAGCGTGAGGCTTTAGTGCTTTGGCGAACGTCTTTGCGGAAAGTCTTAACTAAAGTTCTCTCCAAAATTCTCAAAAGTCACGGTCACCTTTGGGGTAGCTCACCTTTTAAAGATGGGTGAGTGATGACCACTGATGATCACTGTGTGATCATAAATGATAAAGTCATTGAGAGGCTTTCATTTAAGAGGGTCGTTGACTTGCCTTTGCTCTTCTGACGAGCTTTTGTTCCAATATCTCAGTTGCATTAACTTCAAGATCTTCTTTGACTTATCTGAAATTTGAATTTTAGTTACGGCTTCTATCTTGATCTTCAGTTCTGAGCTTTGTCTGGTAGTTGAAATCTTCAGTTCATTGTCTGTCAGTTCTGCGCGTCTCTTGGCAGTTTGGAAAGCTTCAATTGAGATCATCTTCAGCTGACAGTTCTGGGCTTGGGCTTGATGCCTTTTGAGCTCCAGTTGGCTTTGCTTTAGCTGGCAGTTCTGAGCTAAGGCTTGATGCCTTTTGAGACTCAGTTTGGTTTTCTTCAGCTGGCAGTTCTGGGCTAGGGTTTGATACCTTCTGAGCTCCAGTTTGATTTGCTTCAGCTGGCAGGTTGAACCAGTGTTCTTCAACTGGCATTTTGGAC
Source organism: Perilla frutescens (assembly GCA_026008535.1). Classification (NCBI taxonomy): domain Eukaryota; kingdom Viridiplantae; phylum Streptophyta; class Magnoliopsida; order Lamiales; family Lamiaceae; genus Perilla; species Perilla frutescens. The sequence continues at coordinate 43,482,418 of BRKX01000001.1, forward strand.
TTGTGTCCCTTCAGCTTGAACTTCCTTGGACTGGTCTTCACTTCGGTTGCTGGCGCTTTATCAGTTGGACTTAAAACTGATGCGTCTTCAGCTGGTATCCTTCGAACTGGAACTTCATTTTTCAGCTTGTATTCTTCGAGTTGGTATTTTCTTTCAGCTTGTACCTTGGTCTTCTCTTCAGCTGGTATGCTCCTTTAGTTAGAATATCCTGAGCTGGCATTTCCTTCAGCTCGAATCTTGGACTGGTGTCTTGGACTGGTATATTTGTTCAGCTGGTATTTTCTTCAGCTGGAATCGTTCTCTCTTCGGTTGGTAGTATTCTTCAGTTGGTATCACTTTGAACTGGCATGTTCATCAATTTAAACTATTGTGTTCTTCAACTGATGTTTCTTCAGCCGGGATTGGTCTTTAACTGGCATGTCCTTCAGTTCTTCTCTTCAGCTGGAATATTTCTTCAGCTGGTCTTGGGCTAGAACTGGTATGTCATTCAGTTCTTTTCAGCTGGAACATTTCTTCAGCTGGTCTTGGGCTAGAACTGGTATGTCCTTCAGTTTTCTTCAGTTGGAACATTTCTTCAGCTGGTATCGGCCTTGAACTGGTATGTCCATCAGTTCTCTTCAGCTGGAACATCTCTTCAGCTGGTATCGGCCTTGAACTGGTATGTTCATCAGTTCCCTTCAGCTGGAACATCTTTTCAGCTGGTATCGGCCTTGAACTGGTATGTCCATCAGTTCCCTTCAGCTGGAACATCTCTTCAGCTGGTATCGGCCTTGAATTGGTATGTTCATCAGTTCATCACTATAGACTGGTGGCATTCGGCATTTCTCTTGCTGGTACCTGCAGCTTCCAGTTTGTCTTGCTAACTGTTCTAGCAAGCTACAGTCTATTTTCTTTTTCTCTCTATTCTTTTCTCTCTTTTCTTTTCACATGGATTGATCATTTCTTTTGATTTTGACAGCTTGATTTTATATGATCATCCTTAATTTTCTGCTTGATTTCTTTTTAGTTCTTTCAAAGCTCTTTGCATATTTTGACATATTTTGACATCTTATCAAAACCCCTTGTCAGAAAAACCTTGATAGTTTTTCCTAACAATACTAAAGACAATGAAATATGATATTTTAAGATTTATTTATTTTATTTAAAAGAATTTTATGAATGAAAATTTGATTCTATTAGCTATTCATTTTATTTATCAACAGAGTTAACTTTTGGTCCATTAGAATAAGGTCAAAATATTTTATGTCCCAAATTCTCACTTTTTTGGTCCCAAGAGAATTTTTCCCGATATTTTTGGTCCCAAAACTAATTGGATACTTAACGGTCATTAAATTTTAGGACTAAAACCATCGAAACATATTATTTGGGACCAAAACCATTAGAAAGATTTAAATTTGGAACCAAAAATATTAGGATCTAGACAAAAACTGTAGATATCAATTTTTTTAATTTTTTTCCCTTTGATTTTAACTTATACTTTAGTTTAATTTTATACTTGTTATTCAGGGTTCATCTTACCCAATTACAATTTATTATTAATTTTTAGTATTTAATTTTGAAATTATCAATTAAATTTTTTGTTGTTTTCTTTATTTTTAATTTTTCAAAATATACCAAATAAAAAGTTTAAAAATAAAGACCGATGTGTGTTTTAGTAATGGTGGCTAAAATAATTTATTTGATAATAATAAAATGTGTTTAATTTGAATTGAATTACTTGAGTTTGATGGTAATAAGTGTTAATTGTCTTAAAATACATAAATTTTGGGATGTTTTTGATTTTTCAAACCTTCTATCCCAACATTTTTTGTTGGATGTAATCGTCTAATGCATTACTCTATTGCGCTATATTTTTTTATTTTTTTTATTTTTTTCTCCAATTTAAATTTTTAGTGCTTTAATTTAATTTTTTCAGATATTATATTAGCATTCATCCTGACAAATTATGATTTGTTGTATGTTTTTAGTACTCCCTCCGTCCCAATTATATAGTCCCATTTATCCTCGCACGTAGATTAAAAATATTTATGAAAACAAGACATTAAAGCTAAATTTCCAATAGTAGCCTCATTAAATATTTATGACTTTCAATATTAAGTTGTTATTTTTTTAATTTTCAAGATTCAACAAGGGTTTATTTGTACATTACTATGAAAATTAATGATATTTATAGTAATGAGACTATATAATTGGGACACCTCAAAATAGTAAAAGGGACTATATAATTGGGACGGAGGGAGTATTTAAAATTAGTTTTTAATTATTAATTGATGATTTGAAAAATTAATTAGCCACTCTACTAAAATTTCCCTTAATTTTTATTTGTAAATATTATATTTGGTATGTTTTGAAAAAATTAATTGATTATGTAAATAATAAATATAAAAAATTTATAATAAATCATTAATTGGGTAGGGTGAATTATGAATAACATGTATAAATTAAAATAATTACAAGAAATTGAAATCAAAGAAAAAATTTTAAAAAATAAAATATACATTTTTTATTCCAACCATAAGTTCTTATGTTCCAAAATAAATTTCACTACATTTTTGGTCTCAAATGATATATGTTTTGATATTTTTAATCCCAAAATTTAACGACCGTCAAGTGTCTGGTTAATTAGTTTTGGAACCAAAAATGTCGAACACATCATTTTGGACAAAAAATGTCAGGAAAAATCTCTTGGGACCAAAAAAAGTAACAATTTAGACTAAAAGTGTTTTGACTATATTCTAATAGGACCAAAAGTGAAATTTACCTTTTATCAACATCATTATGTGTCAGGCATCAGAAAATTATCTTTCAATCCAATTCGAATTTGTTGTTGTTGTTGCTACCGCAATATTTTTAATAGCTACTAATTATCAGAATCTGTTGCTTAGCATTTATAATTTATCATAAATATACATGTTTAATGATAAATAGATAAAAATTTTGCAATGATTGCATTTTAAAAAAAAAATAGTGAATATGATTCAAATATATTATATATTATTTTGCTAAACAAATAACTTTTGAGAAATGCAATATATTCTATAAATACAAACAATGAATTCCATATACGATAGAAAGAACCTTGAAATTTATGCATTAAAAATGTTATTAAATTTACGTAAAATTAAAATCAATATATCTTAGATTTTTTTTTATAAAATAAAAAACACTAAAAAGTAAAAACATAATAATAACTTATCTCTCTGTATTTTTTAATTAGGAAAAGGGGGAATAGTAGGTTTCGAATTCAAGATGTCTCGTGGGTGTTACGATTGGAATAATAAAAACTTATCTTTATGATCTAAATTATTTTTTTAAAATATTTTTAGTATATTTATTCATATTTATAATTTTTAATAAAATAATAATTTTAAATATTTTTTATGTCAAAAGTAACCCGCAACCACTATCTGAGAGGGTACACTGAATAAATCATACTCATGTATAATATATAATCTGTAATCATACAGAGGAGATAAACCGCAATTGGTAAATTAGGTCTGGCAGACTCACACCTAGTATAACAACCCAAAATCATTTTAAATTGATCGTTACATTTTTCTTTCTAAGAATAGTTGTTCAAATAAATATTTGATATTTTTTTATGTTCTTATAAGTCACTAATATATATATATATATAAAGTTTATTACATCATTTATATTTTTTTATATGTTAATTATTAAAAATTCTTATTTTTTAAGCTCAAATCAAGTATTTCAAGAAAAGCCCTAAATTTATTGAAGTCCATGTTTTTTTTTTCTTTTAGCCCACTTGATTTTTTTAACATGTGATAATTTATGTAAAAGGGAAACATCAATTTACTCAATCAATATCTTCAATCCATCAATTTGTCTCTATTGATTTTCCTCCAATCACTACCAAATTGATCTTTGATTTAATATTTCTATTTTCATGCCCTAGCCTACTAGTATAAATAGTGCACTCAAATCACTTCTCTAATCACACAATAAACATTCTTCTCTTCTCTACCCTAGTTTTTATTTGAGGCGGCGCGCACGGATCTAACTAAGTTCATTTTTAATTAAGTTTTAAAGTCAAGTAAAGGTGGGGAATCAAACGTGGATTATTATACAAATTTTTTTTTATGTATCCTTATTATGCATTTTATGCAGCTTATATGTGGAAATTATATGTTTGGCCGACAAGCTGCATGAAAAGTTACTCAACCTACGAGTTGCATGTTCGGCCGACGGGCTGCAGAAAAAGTTACTCAACATACGGGTTGCATGTTCAGCCTACGGGCTGCAGGAAAATGATACTTGATATGCTATGAATTGATTGTTCATATTGTGTATAATCTGGATAAATGTAGTAACCCCACTGAGTTAATAGCACTCACCCCAAAGCTATTTATATTTTCAGACTAAGGAAGTTCGAGCGATGATGTGGAGACGGAGTGATGGTCAACATTAATTAAATATTGTTTCATTTTAAATATTGCTTATGCCGTATTAAACTCTTTTATTTGAATAAATGAGATATTTATTATTTATGAAATTTTGGACGTCACACCTAGCAGTGTTGATGAGATTCGAACTTGAGATCTTTGGTCTCGAGGTTACACCATCTACCACTTAGTCATTCACAAAGGACAATAATTGTAAATATCTTATTCTAACGGTGTTGGTGGGATTTGAACCAGATATTTTTTTATCTTGAACTTATACCATCCTATCACTGAGTCATTTACAATGGATAATAATTGTAAATAGCGTATTCGTGCATCGCACGATTTGCCATTCTAGTATATATATATATATATATATAGAGAGAGAGAGAATTGTAAATATCTTATTCTAACGGTGTTGGTTGGATTTGAACCAGATATTTTTTTATCTTGAACTTATACCATCCTATCACTAAGTCATTTACAATGGATAATAGTTGTAAATAGCGTGTGTGTGTGTGTATATATATATATATATATATATATATATATATATATAGAGAGAGAGAGAGAGAGAGAGAGAGAGAGATATGAGGGTTATCATGCATATAGGTCCTTGGTGTGTAAATTATGGATTAATTTGATTAATCTATGAAATCGACTGATCTTACTAATTGAGACATGTAGTAATAATAACGCGCTTTTTTAATTTATGGATGCACTAAAGGGTAATCATGTGATCGTGCTGTTGAGACACTCAAAATTAAAGTACCTCAACTCTCTTCTACTAACTAGTAGCAACAATGAGTAATAATCGATCCCACATGGAGGAGATAAATTTCAAGTGCTTTCAAAATTAAATTCATTTTGTTGGGGCCTGGGGGCTTAGCGAACATAATTTTAATACTTTTACAGCAGAAAAATAATTTATTAATAAAATAGTTATAGGGATATGTTATTTTTGAGCGATGTGGTGCGTATGGAAGTGCTATTACTCATTGGACTACAGTCATACAAGTTTTTTGATCTAAATTAATTAAGAGTTTTGATAGATCCATCCTCGTATATGCATAGGGCTGTAAATGAACCGAGATGAGCCGAACATCTTGATATTCTAGCTTGACTCGTTAAAGAAGTTTTTTTTTTTTTTTTGTTCAAGCTCAGTTCGATAAATACTTGTCATGCTCAAATTCAGCTCGAGTTCGGCTCGTGAAATGGTCGAAAATTTACTAGTTTAGCCTGAAGTCAAATGCACAAAATAAAAACTCGTTTAATTTACATGTTTGAGCTCAAAATAAATTTTATTTAATTTATATGTTCGAAATATTTATAATATTCATAAATATGTTCGATTAAACTCGAGTTTGAACATGTTCACGAGCTGACCGAGCCGAATACTACTATGTTCAAGCTCGACTCGATAATTTTATTGAGCTCGATTCAAGGCTCGAGCTTAGCTCGTTTAGAAAATGAGTGACTTCAATTGAGCTTTTTTCGAACAACTCTAAATAATTCATGAGCTGCTCTACCCTATATGATATGCGTGCTCTCGCCAATCCAGAAATCTCCAATATTAAATGATAAGAAACAGAGCAAATCTTTTTGTTTTTTTTTGGAGTAGGAACACCGACACTCCTCATAATAGAAGAATAAATACGACATATATATAGCTCATTTTTCCAAAGCAAATGAAAAAATAAAACCTAACAACGTAAACAGAGATGAAATAATTAAATGATAGAAATAGTGCAGAATGAAGCTAGTCGAAAACTCTGCATCCCAAATTGGGCAAAGATCCCCAATAATCGTGCAAGTACAAACCTTTTCAACATTAATTGCATTTATTTTATAAAAGCAGACTATAAAATAATTCTTCCTCAGGCACTACCGAAATACCTGAGCAAGCGCCTTTTGTTCATCAATATTTTCACATACAACCAATCTTCCACGGTGATGTACATCCTCATCGTGGAAAGATTCCGCCATTTATTGAAAAATAAGGTCCAAAAAACTACCCAGAATGTAACGATGAATCCGAGCACCATGCTGATATAAAAGCCTTTGCTGATGAAATTATCATCATCATCATCATCATCATCTTCTGAATAAATATCCCTCTCGTTACTTGGCTTCTTATCTTCAGGACATGGTCTCCGTAACAGAGGCGGACCACATAATCTGGGATTTCCTAGATATGTCGAAGCTCCAAATGTCTGCATGTGAGTTTCCCATGGGATTCTGCCTGATAAGTTGTTGAATGACAAGTCGAGTACACCGAGGTGGCTCGGTTTGGAAAGAGTGGGAGGAATACCACCAGAAAGCTTGTTTCTCGACAAATCTAGAAAGTTCAGCAATTGCAACTTATCAATGTCGCCAGTAATGAGGTCGACCAAGTTGTTTCTTGAAAGATTTAATCCAACAAGACCAATGAGACTCGTAAGCTGACGAGGGATCTCTCCAGTTAACTCATTACTCGAGAAATCGATCATTTTCAGCAATCCAAGAGTAGTAACGTAAGCCTCCTCAATTCCTTTCCAAATTACAGAAGCACTATCATAAAAACTATCATCGAAAGCACCATTTCTTGTTGAAAAGAACATATCATTCCAAGAACCAAGGTCTGGAATAGTTCCTGTAATCTTGTTGAAAGAAATGTCCAACACTTGAAGATTTTCAAGATGACATGCTTGGAGGCAAACTACCATAAAGCATGTTCGATCTCAAGATTAATACCCCCAAATTTGGCATACTTCCTCCCAGCCAACCAGGTATTTTTCCCATGAATTCATTTTCTCCCAAATCAAGGATTTCCAATTTACTACAATTCATCAATGACCTCGGAATTTCTCCTCTGAATCTATTGTTCCGTAGATGTAGTGAGAAAACACGGCATGCCAAGTTGTTTGTGGCTAGAATCTGCCCAGAGAGATTATTGTTTGCCAAATTTAGATATCCCAGGCTCAATAAATTCATGAAGCAATCTTGAGGAATCTCACCATATAATAGGTTGTTTGAAAGGTCAAGCAAAAGATCTAAATTTTTAAAATTGCAATACTTAGAAATTGGGCCTGAAAGTTTATTTCTAGACAAATCGATCTATGTTATATACAAGGGGTGGCAAATGTGGCAACGGACCAGTAAATTAATTAGAACTCAAGTCTATTGCCATGAGTTCTATGAATGTAGACGACAAATCAGGAAGGACTCCATGGATATGATTATGTGACATATTCAGATAGGTGCACATTTGAATTTTCCCCCAAAACCAATCTGGGATCATATCATATATTCCAGAGTTGGAAATGTCCAGAAGTTGTAGTTGGTTTTGTTTTTTAAGCCATTTGGGAAAATATGGTCCCAACTTACAATATGCCAAATTTAGCAAACGGAACTGAACAGGATGTATCCAAAAAGGACTGATACATATAGTAATATTTAAGTTGAAAGACAAATCCAATTCTGTTAATTGGGGAAGAATAGATAAATGGGCTTCAGTGATCACACCTTCTAACTCATTATAACCAACAAACAAATCCTCAATCTTGGAAAGCTTACCAATGCTTTCTGTCAAGCTGCCATTAAAATTATTGTCACCTAGAACCAACACTATCAACGATGGACACGATGAAAAATTGGGTAATCTACCTGTAAATTTATTTGTGGACAAATCAAGATACTCAAGGTTAGGAAGCCTGAAATTGCTTTCTAAAAGTGGCCCATTTAATAGATTATCGCCAATCTGCAGCTCATTTAGAACTGAAAATCTTGACATATTAGGAATTGAACCACACAAAACATTGTCACCCAAAATGAGATACTTCAAACTAGTGGAATCCCATAACCATGTTAGCAAACGGGAAAGCTCTCCATTCAGTTTGTTCCCGGACAAATCTAAATATGTTAGACTACTTAAGTTTTTGGAAGGCCGTGGAAACTCTCCTTGTAGTTCATTATAAGAAAGGTCAAGATATGAAAGACTCGTCAAATTCCCCAGGACATCAGCAATGCTGCTGTTGAGATTACTAAACGAGAGTTGAAGATGGGAAAGTGAAATTAAATTCCCTAGGGCATCAAGAATCCTTCCTTCAATATCAATATAAGAGAAATCAATATAGGTAAAGCTACTGGTCATGTTAAGAAACCTTTGCAAAACACTAGAACTCAGATAATTGGAAGAAAGATCGAGCACAACAAGAGAATTAGAAGAATTGATTGGAGGGATTGAGATAGGCTCAACTGAGGGAAGATGACAGTTGGACAAGTGTAATTGTTTTAGCAAAGTGAGTTTGTGTAATGCTTGAAGCCATGTTGTGCATCTTTCGAGCCTGGCAGAACTTAGGTCGAGGTATTCAAGTGATGGAAAACCAGAAAGCCAATCAAGATCTGTGTCACTTAGGGAATTGCCGGCAAGGTCAAGAAGCCGTAGCACGGATAAGTTCCCAATATGATGTGGGATCGGACCACCAAAGTTAGCAAAACTCAGATCAAGATGCTGTAATTTGCTCAACGAGCCAATGAAGTTAGGGATAGCGGTTCCATCAAAATAATTGAGAGAGAGGTTAAGATATTGAAGATGAGGCAGTTGAAGCAATGATGTGCTAATCTTACCTCTTAGAGGAGCACCTGGATCAGGCTGTGTAGCAAGATAAGGAGCCAATACTGAAACAAGCTTGGGACCATGAAGATCGAGAGCTACAACATGGTTGGTTCTGTTATCACACACCACACCCTTCCATTCACAGCAGTTTGTGAATCCACCCCAACTTGAAAGTCGACCATATTCATCAATTAACTCCGACTTTAATTGGAGCAGTGCCACCCGCTCTGCTTTTCGGCAGTTAGCTCCATCGCCTGCAAAGTTCGAATGGCCTCCACACATATTTACAACCAATAATATTACAAACAGAAAAGCTCGGAGGAAAGTTCAAAATTTTAGAGTGATCAACAATCAACATTGTGAATATGCCGAGAACTTGAAGAGCGAGATTCTGCTAATTAGTAGTGAATATTATCACTACAATTTGATTTATATCATGATGTCACCGGACAGGAATTCTATGACTACCACACATTTTGGAGTCATGACCATATTTTCCATGCGCAAGTCGTCGCACTAAATATTTAAACAGAATGACCTTAACCTTCGTTCCGGTTTTGTGATTTGACCATTTATATGAAAATTGTAAAACTCTCCGTATAACCTTTTTCCGATTCCACGCCCCCCCCCCCAGGGTGGGACGGCACAATAAATTTATGCCGCATCAAACACTACTAAATCAATTTTATTTATTAATTATAAAAATTAAATAATTATTAAATAAATCAAAATAATTTATTATAACATACCGTGAATGTCGGTACGAAACCATATATGTGATATGAATTTCTTTTTCCTGATTTGTGTGTTGTTGGGAGATTAGTCAAGGAATGTACCAGTCTTCGGTAGGAGTTAAGAATTATTCATAACACACTCACAATTTACCATGCACATTGGATTTATCCCATTTACCCAAAATGAAATACTAATAACTATATAAAAAATTGAACCTCGGATACTGTCGGCATTTCGCTTCATTAGTTTAATTAGCCTTTGATTAATGCACCAACATTGCCGCTGCAGTCTAGGACTAGAAGCATCAGATAGAAGAATATTAGCATGAACTTGCTTTTGTCATTCAAGAATATGGAAATTAAACCTCTTATTAAATCAGCTTTCAAATGTTTGTATTGTGAGAGAGAAAGATCTAGAGAGCGAATTTAATGGCTAACCGCTTGTAATGGAAATAATGAGATGAGATTCATCCAGTCATTTATAATATTAAAAAATATCATGTTTGTATTGGAACCTCTTAACTTATTAAATCAGCATTCAAATGTTTGAATGTGAGAGCTAGCGAGAGAGCTGAATGGCTAACCTGTTGAAATGGAAATAATGATATATATGAGGTTCATCAAGTCATTTCCAAGAATACTTGGCTTTAAACTGAACATCAACCAACTGCCTTCCAAAAGTGTCAACGAACAAGGGGTTGCAGTCATCCAGTTCAATAGTTTGAAATGATGATAATACAGTGATCTCTTCTAAATTATAGCAGTTTTTCATGGTCAGGCGCGAAAGAATGGGGAAGGTTCCATCTTCGATTATCCACTCCACAAGATCTGCATCTTCAATAAGTAGGCACCAAAGACGCGGGAATCCTTTTTCTCTTGCTTCCCACTTTTCTCCTTGAAAGGCGTAGTTCTGCAATTTGAGCACTGCAAGATTTGGCAATTCAGCAATCCTGCTCATGTCTTCCCAAGGATATCCAAAGCCGCTCAAACTCAACTTCTCAAGCTTATGATGTATGGCCATTGAATTTGAAACTAGCATAGGCTCACGGGAGAGAAGCTCAGGGTTTATGATGACACTTTGAAGGGATTTCACATCATGCAGGCATGAAATATGATCAAAGCAACTCATGGTTTGAGCGGCAGCATCAATATCAGGCTCCAACTCGATTCGAATTCTTAACTTCTGTAAGGCTGGGATACTTTCAAGAACTCCCTTGGTACAAGTTTGAGGACCAACATCTAGAAGTTCTTCGAGGTTGGGTAAGACCGTGCTAGGTGGAGGATTGTGTAGGTTTCTTCCGATGATTTGAAGATGCTTCAGTTCTTGCAAATACCATATCTCCTCTGGCACGTACGACTCAGCCACATTACTCCGTTTGATGCTCAAGTGTTGATGGACAATCATGAACTCAAGGTTCCAAAGTTTGGATATGGAACGAGGGAGATTCACATTGCAAGTGAGGGCGAGGTACCTTAAGTGAATTAGTTTCACTACCTCGACTGGGAATTCGTAGAAACGGATTGTAAGAGCATCAATCACCCTTAGCAGCCTCATCTCCAAACATATTGGCACTTCATATTGATGGTATGGGCCTGTACATAGCAGAGAACGTACAGTTGCAGCCAATGCCATCGAGTTACGCACCTCTTCCAGGGCGAACAAGACGTTGTGACAGATGGCCATAATAGGCTTGTTTTTCATGCGTTCAATCGAAGCATCTTCAAAACTATTCAAGACATGGATAAACTTGTTATTCTCAGCTTCTCTTTTATTGAGATGCCTATAAGCACAATGCAGGCTACAAGCTTTAGTCTGATCACTACTAGAGCTTCGTTGTCGATCCACAACAAGATTACTAGAAACTAATTCATCAAACGCAATGCCAAGAAGAAGCCCAACAAATCCCTCTGCACGCCACAGTTTTGTGATCTTTGATCGCGGGACTACATAATTTTCTGGGTAAGCTCCCATATAGAGAAAGCATGCTTTTAAATTTAGATCTATGTAGTGGTAGCTTGGTAGTAATACCTCTGTAATCTGATCACAGGCATCCTCGAAAACTGAATTTCGTTTCTCGGCTACCTCGTACCAAAACTCCCGATTAATCTTCTGGGATTTGGACAGGATTCCGGCCACCGCGAGGATCAGAAGAGGAAGCCCTTCACAATTCTCAGCAATCTTCATTCCAGCTTTCACAAGTTGAGATGGACACTCTTCCTCACCAAACACCTTCCTCCTTAGAAGATCCCAACTTTCCTCTGGATTTAGAAATCGCATTTTATAAAAAAGATGCCTAACGCTTCTAGGCAGTTGGTAACAGACATTGCCAACGGTTTTAGCAGCTCTGCTGTCTCTACATGTGACCAAGATCCAACTTCCACTTTGCTGATTCATTGGCAGTTTTCTGATGAAGGCGCGGTAGAAACCAACATCCCACATATCATCCAACACAATAAGACATTTTCTACCATTCAAACTTGTACGGAAATAACGATCTAAATTCTCATCTTGTACCATTATCGTTTTATCGTTATCAAGATTTACTTGAGCTACAATATCTCGCATAATTGCTTCCAACCGGTAGTTTCGGCCTATCCTAACAAACGCCCGGCATTCGAAGCTTGCCTTGACCAAGGGATCATGAAAAAGTCTTCTAGCAAGCGTAGTTTTACCAATGCCCGCCATACCGCTGATCGAGGCAGTAAGCGATTGTCTCGTGCCTGCAGTAAGCACGTCTCTGATCATAATAAACTGATCTGATAATCCAACCATGTTGTTTCCACCGGAATCAGTAAAAGTATTAGCATGATCATCATCTTCTTCTTCTTGAGGGGGAGGCTTCTGCAATTCTTGAACATATTCCTCACCCATCTTGTTGGCTGTTATGGCAAAGCAATCGATATCTTGCCTTAACTCATCGAGGTTGAGGGAGACAGATGGTGGTGAACGGTTTTCATGGCTTTCAGATTGGGAAAGAAATTGAGTGGAAGCATGCAATTCAATCGCATCTTCTAATTTGCGAGCTTCGTCTCTGATCAGTGCATCCCAAGCCTTCACACCATCGCTGCTGTTTTTGAACTGGTCGAATTTTCCGAGTGCGCGTTCTACCGATCTGACGTGGTGTGATGCAAATTCTAGGATTTTTCGAGTGGAGGGGGAGACGGAAATAGCAGAGAAATGTAGAAGGCGGTCTATTGTCCACATAAGAGAAGTCACGGCAGCGTAAGCCATCTCCGCCACCGGAACACTACAGATGAGAGGTGATCACCGTAGAAACAGTGATTGCAAGTGGTGGTAGGTGGTGGGTGCTCGAGCATTAATTCAAATTGGATAAGTCATAAGAGCCATTTATTACAGCCTTTCGAAATTTTATTATATTTTTATATCTAGTTATTTACAGATGTGAAAGGTGATTCGAGTTTCATTTTTTTTACTAACTTTATTTAAAACCAATTTAAGGCTCTTCCGTTCTATTCTCTCATGTTTAAACAATGACAAATGTAAGAAAATTGTAAATTTTTCATTTGGATTGTGTAAATGATCTTTTTTATAAAATAACATTAAAATGATAAAATGACATTTATTTAAAAACCGATAAAATATATAATTACAATTGATTTATTTTTTCTTTTAAGTTAGGACGGGGATTGCATTTCGTAAACCGGCTCTCTCATCCTCACAAAGGAAAAAAAAAATACTACAAGCTATTTAACTTGATGTTTAAATTTGTGTACATATTTAATTTCTCTGCGTGTTTTGTTAATGTTGTTTCATATTGAATTAAACATTTACTCTGTTTTATTTTCCGCACGTTTTATCAACTAAATTATACACCTAAATCATTTTTATTGGTTACCATAGCATCTCCAATTCTCCCCATGTACGTATATATAAAAAAAAATTTAAATAATTCACATAAAAAGCAAATTGTAAATTTGAATTTAAAGATTTTCCGTCAAAACTCCTGTGCATAAGGTGCATGAATCGGCCCATCAGACGGACCCATTCCGATCCGGCCCGACCCCGCTTCCGACCCGTCCCCCCCAAAAAAAATCGCCACCCATAGTACCATTTCGTGTTTTTTTGTGTTTTTTAGGGTTTTTTTTTGGGTTTATTTTCTGTTTTTTTGGGGTGTTTATAGGGGTTTATTTTGTATTTTTTAGGATTTTTTGGAGGGTGTTTTTAGGGGTTTATTTTGTATTTTTTAGGGTTTTTTGGGGGGTGTTTTTAGGGGTTTATTTTGTGTTTTTTTATGATTTTTTGGAGGGTGCTTTTAGGGGTTTATTTTGTGTTTTTTATAGTTTTTTAGAGGGTGCTTTTAGGGGTTTGTTTTGTGTTTTTTATGATTTTTTTAAGGGGGAGTTTAGGAGTTTATTTGTGTTTTTTTTAAGAAAAAAAGAAAGAAAAACATAAAAAAGAAAAAGTAAAGAAGAAAAAAAAATGAAATAAACTGGGGTGCACAGGAGACCACCCCAAGATTTTCACATTTGAAAACTCAAAATCTTAATTCTTTATGTACTCACTACAACCCCAAATTCAAACTTACCACTTCTATAAAAACAACGTAATGGGGAAAATAAGTCACATAAACTTAAAAAAAAAACCTACAAAGTCTTAAAACTGTTTATTTCCACTATCATCCTTACCAAAATACCCATCAATAACTATTTTTTATAAGCTTAATTTTTAAAAAATAACCCCCCCCCCTCCCCCTATAAAGAAATCTCACTATCAAACCTCTCACTCTAGCACTGAAAAAATGTATGTACACTCAAATATTATTCCTTGTTTGAAGTTTGTTCGCTACCAAGAAGATAAGTTCTTGTCGTAAACACCACATGAATTAATCTTCGAAATTCTTCTAAACCATCTAAATGAATGACCTAATTTTGGTCGAAATTGTACTTTTGTAATTATGATAATTTGGGACGAAATTATGGAAGTTTGGTTGAAGTCTTACCTGCGCATCCGAGTGGGCGCGCAGGCCCTCTCGGATAAACTTAGTGTTTTTATCTGCACGCAGGCAAGGACACAAAATTTCATTTTTAATCAAAATACACAAATAACAATCTATTTTCACGATTAAGTTATGTATAGAATCCAAATTAAAACATAAAAAATAAAATTCAACATGTCAAATATATTACTTTCATTCACTCCAACCCAGAAAAGACGATGGGGAAATATAAGAACATGGGCACGGCATCTCACTGGCGTTAACCGTGCCGCCGTGCCAGTGTCAATACTTTTGCGGTGAAGGGAAGAGGGTGGGGGAAAGAGAATATTTAAATATTTTTAAAAGCTAATGACTAAAATAAATCATTTAAAAGTTTGATTGGTTAAAAAAAAGTTGTCTCCAACAACAATAACAATAAATATAATACTAAGTTTTCATTCGAAAGTTTAATGAAAAATCTGATGAAAAAAATAAAAACTGAAATGAAAATTATTTTTTAAAATTTATAAGGATTATATGTGAATTACGAAAATAATCCTGTATATATATATATGCTGCGCCATCTCTAATTTTCCACAAATAAAATTTTATTGAATCTAACGTATAATTAGTGGTTCGGCGAACTGCCCCGAAGACTTTGACAAATTATAATATGAAATAAACAATATGCTCTATTTATAATCTTAATTAATTGATTTATAGGTAATGTGGACCATGAAGTGTGTTTAAGATCCGATTTTTCAGGATCCGTGCTACGAAAATTAAATAAAAAAGATAGAATTAAATGTAATCAAAAGTCATTAATCGAAAGTCATTTTTTATTTGAGAATATTTTAAAGAATGGAGAAGCGATGTTTTCGGTGAATTAGGGAGATATACATATTTTTTTTAAATATATATGTATATATATATATATATAGATATAAGGGTTAATTATGTTAGAATATTTTTATGTGCACTAATATATGTTAATTAAATGTGTGTGACTGTCTTAAAGTTATCAAATTAATGTGATAATTATGCATTAAAGGATATTAATATTGCGATGGAATTTTGTTGTGTAGATAGCAATAATAGATTTGCAATTTATTGAGGGATCGAATTGCAAATAAAAGATAACTTATTACTATAAGTTAGAGTTATGGTCCCCAAACGACGGTGGACAGAAAAATAGATACGGTATTTGTTCTACATAATTATCTACAGCAAACCATAAGGTCTTGATTCTTTGAAAGATCCATACCATATCAAGAATTATAAGTTTCAAAAAACTATGAATATTAAAGATTAAAAAAACTATGGATTCAGGTACGCTTCCGCTATAAAATTATATCTCAGTTTATCATTATAGAGTTACTGGATTTAGGGTATAAATCTGAATTATTGCATGCCCTATATAATTTAATTTTCTAACAGATAGTATTAGATTCACTCTATGTATGATTCTCTGAGATTTATGATACTCCCTTCATCCCAATTATATAGTCTCATTTCTCCTCGCACGTAGATTAAAAATATTTATGAAAACAAGATATTAAAGCTAAACTTCCAATAACACCCTCATTGAATATTTATGACTTTCAACTTTTAAGTTGTTATTTTTTTTAATTTCCAAGATTCAATAAGGGTTTATTTGTACATTACTATGAAAATTAATGATATTTATAGTAATGAGACTATATAAATAAGATACCTTAAAATAGTAAAAAGGACTATATAATGGGGATGGTGGGAGTATTTTTGATCAATCTCGATTTCAGTTTTTGCAATATAGATATACGGTATAGTTGATTTTATTAAAATACGAGGTTTTGTGTTTTAATCGCAATTATGGCTTCTGAATACGCATAATACAAAATCTTGTGTTTTTAAATTCATAAATGTGAATTTTCGGAATTCGTGAGTTTTGGAAATCATGAAATTTAATTAATTGGTTTGGTTATTTAGGTTTGAGTATACGTATTTTAATTTCATGATTTCAAAGTTGCATATGTTGCATTCACTCAAATCGAGAACAATCTTGATATTGGTTATGTTAGATTATAATTTTTAATTAATTACAATGATGTGTGGGCTGATAGCGCTATAATAATTGAGGATTCAATTGGATTGAGTTCCATGCTATATCTGGTTGCTGTCTAGTAAATTGTTTATGTATAATTTACTGTCGCTGTGGTATAAAGTTCGCTACTATTTCATGTTTCTGATAACTTGAAATTGAATTTCAAACTTTCCGTGTTGAAGTTAATTTCCACAATTTGGCAATTTTCTACGAATTTAAGTTTAATAGTCAATTAAATTTTAAATTAATTTGATGCATCTCATATTCCTTATTAATTTATCTAATATTTAAAGTGAATTTATTAAAACATAAAGTCGTCACAGTGACCTCTCTATATAGATTTATTCATGAAAAATACTAGATATTTTGTGTGAGTGTATCTTTATGCGGGTATTAGCCGACCCACAAGAAGGTTAATATCTGGCCAAAATACACAAACACCTGTAGTGATAAATGCGTGATAATTATAAGATTGTCCATGTGAACAATATGTCGGCACACAGGAAGACTGTTGTTTGACATGATTTATTGTCAATATTTGATCACCACACAGATGTATCCACTTGCAAATTAATGTTACTGTCCACAGACTTGATATTAATGTTGTGTCCGGTGCCTTGAGATATTATCAACTTATTTGAATTTGATATTGATTATACAGTTTAATATGAGCATGAAAGTTAATTTTATTTTTGCTCTATGTGCAACTATGATGTCTGCTACTTCTATTTCTGCTAACACCAACAACATTCATATGCTCAACGGGCCAAACTTTAAAAATTGGAAAGAAAATATTCTGATCATGATGTGACCCAAGAATAAGGATCGAACACACGTCGGATATATGTAAGGGTCCATGACTCTATGAATTTAAGGACAATGAACTATGACTCGATTAAACTAAGAACACGAGACTCGATTTATATAAGCTAGCTAGACTCGAATATAGAGTCGGTTTATTACCTAGTTTATGACTCAACAAGAAATAAAAACACAATCTAATCTTAAAGAGGTAGGCTATATATAGGCGATCGATGAATATGAAGGAATCTGCTAGTATGAAGTGGTGAAGAACGGTTTGAATAGATAGGGTATGTTATGGTCCTTTGAACTTACGTGATATGGACAGATGATCTCAGTGGCTTGTTGAGACACGACTATTGCGGCTTGAAGTTGAAGACGGACGAAGATGAACTCGTGGTTGACATCGAAGATGGATGACGAACGATGAAAGGTAGATGGAATCGAATCCGGGACGACACACCCTGTGTAAAACAATATACAAAAAGTCTCACTACTTGGATTCTTTTCGTATCAATCCAACCCTAGCTCCACAAGAGAACTAAAACGAGATTTAAGAATAAAACTTAAAAGTTGCAAGCTTCTAAGAATTTTAATTTTCGGCTGAAATTAAAATTAACAAAAGAGGATCTTGGGGTGAGACGATATTGAAAGGCAAAATTGCTCAAATTAATCAAATATAATCTAAGTAATAAAGTTCATAATGGATCCCTATTTATAGTGTAGGGATCGAAAATCCTATGCTACTAAAACTCTAAGGAATTCGAAAATAAGAAGGATCTCTAATCTAATTAGGACTTCTACCTTAATTAGAACTCTATTTAAGGTAGTTTCAAAAAGACCAAAAATTAAATAATAAAAATACTAAACGAAGATAAATAAAACCCAACAAGCTTGGCCCTTCAAACTTGGACTTGAAACTCGAACATGGACTGCACGAATTAAATCCACGCAGAACAAATCAAGCTCCAAATTGGCGATGTGTCTGCGCACGGTCCATGCGCTCACGCATGTATGACCACATGGTCCGTGCGGGACTTCCTGGACTCGTTCTCTTCATATCTTGCACGGGCCGTGCGGTGATGATGACTACTATGCACGGGCCGTGTGGGACGGCTTTCTTTGTCCTTCATCTTCGATGGATATCACGGTGATTCATCTTGGGCTATTCCGCACAATCTCTTCTTCCTCGAGCTTCTTCCTTACATAAGCTTGGAAATAACCTTGTAATCTTATAGCTCGAAGTCTTGTGATTGGTCCTTGCATTTGCAACTCCGGATTATCGTCTTCAATCACGGGCATAGCTTCATCAGATCATTTTGGGCTGCATGGATCCTACACACTATATTGATAATTTAACAACATGTACCAGTGTTTGTTCATGATTTTTTAGAATACCGATGATATTTTTTTATGCTAATGCTAAAACAGAGTCATGCTAAAATAAGTCAAGACAATGCTAAAAAAAGTCATGACAATACCAAAATAAGAAATGTATATTTTCAAAATTTCCGATTTTATCCTTATAGTAAGATTCAGGGGCAGCGAATTTTGACATTATTACGATAATGCCACCTTGTCAAATTTTAAATCAGGGCTGTTGATATAGGGAGATTAGATGATAGGAATTGGTTCCTAGTTCTCACACAGGGTATGGTTCTCTCTAGAACCACTCCCTACATATATATATATATATATATATTCATCAAAAGTAGATTATATTTCTAACTCATATCAATTGGGATTATATTTTTGATATTACTAAAAAATTAATGAATAATATAAATGAAGTACAAGCTTCTTTTCTTATGTTGTTTACCAATTTGTGCATTTAATGTCTTAGTTGTTACATTTTAAGAATATTATAGTATTTTATGAATTCTATTTAATGAATATCCTATTTTATTAATTATGAATATGAAATATTTTATATAAAAAAATGGTAGCAATTTATTAAATATATCGATTTTCCCCTTTTAATTTGGTAGACCATTAATCTCGCCTTTAAAATAAAAATGAAATTTTAATTAGGATTTTCTTTTGATTGACTTGTGGTTTACAATGTTTAGTATTCACATGAGTTTGCTATTAATTTATAAAAATAAATTAAATTTAACCTCACAGATTATGAGTCTATTTCGAAATTGGTAAGTGTATGATCGTGAAAAATTATTTAGCCAATATTAAATTAATGATTTTAATGATTATGCTATCTTGATAGGTTTTAACGAATTAGAATGTTACGGGTTAGAATATTAGAATGATAATCACATATTAGTTATTAGAATACAAATAATTATAAAATATTAAATAATATAAGATGATTACATTATTATATATCCTTAGATAAAATTTAAAATAAAGCTATATATAATAGGTAAACTCAAAATTATAAAATAATAATTATAATACAAATAATAATAAAATATTAAATAATATTAGATGATTACATTATTGCCTTTAAATAAAATATAAAATAAGACTATAGTAGGTAATCTTAAAATTGTAAGATAACAAACTTTTTATATTAGTATATAAGGTGTTTGACCAGACTGCATGCATGGATTTAGCCATAAAGTTATTTTATGAGATGGACAAGAGTAGGCAGCAAAGCAGGAACAGAGAGAGAAGACTGATGATTCGAGTATTGTATCTTGGGAGAATCCTCTGGAGGGATTGTGGAAAATAAATGTTGATGCTACTTGTAGATCGAAAGGTGTAGGTGTGGGAATGGTGATTCGAGATGAGACTGGGATGACAATTGTGTCAAGAAGTTGTAGACTAAGAGACTCAGTGGAACCTGACATTGTAGAAGTTGTTGCCTGCTTAGAAGGTTTGGAGATTGCGAGAGATCTTGGGAGGCGCAAAATTGCTTTGGAACCAGATTGCCAAAGTATCATTAAGGCTCTTAATACAGATCGGGAGGATTGGTCATATAAAGGCGAATTATGTTTAAAGATCCAAAATGCAGCTATACATTTTCAGAATGTGATTTTTAGATGGACGCGTCGTACGGTGAATTATGTAGCGCATTCCCTAGCTATTAGCAATTCTGCTTTTACTTCCTTTGTTGGTGTTGGCCCAATTGTTATTTCTGGCCCAGTTCCTATTTATTTATCTAAGGAGGCCCAAGCCCTAAACCCTTAACCCTACCCGGCGGTCCACTTACCTATTAATTACACTTTATTAATGTTGCTGCTTCTCGATGCTCTAGAAGCCTCTATAACCTGCGATGGATCCGCCTCCATCTTCATCGCTCATCACACAGATTCACCTAGTATTCTCTCTCTCTCTTTCTGGATCTTCTCAGCTTGCTCCCACGGTTTCTCTAGCCGGAATCTGGTGTTGTGATTCCTGTTTGGCTTATGAATGTTGGGAGAAGCTTGTGTTGAGAAAGAGAGTTCGAGCGTCGCAGCCCCCTTTCAAACCCTAGCCACCGCTTTACCTTCCCCTTCTCCTGGTCTGGCATTTCCTGGTCGCCGGAGTTGCCACCGCCGCCGTTCGTGGGAAAATCTGAGCCAAACAGTGCCTCGAGCACACTTTTCCCACCGATTAAACTCTGAAATCTTCTATCTCTGGCTTATCTCACTTCTGGTACTTGTGATTTGCTCTATCTCTCTGTACTAACTTGCTGTGCTCACGTGTGTGCAGATTCGACCATCTCAATCCCTTTGCCTGTGAAGAAGACTTGTAGATTCACAAGATCTACTCCTCTGAGGCTCCTTCAAACTAAAGAATCAAGCAGCTACTCAACTTTGAAGTCTTGCTTCTGAAACATCTTCTGTAATAGTCTGTAATAGCTCAAGTATTTTGATTTCTACTTTCTTTGGGTCATAGCTACTTGAGTAGCGAGTGTGTGAGACCGCAAGAGGAAAGGGAACCAAGTAGTGTAAACCCTGGCTAGGCGATACCACAACATCCTTCATGGGTGCTTTACCCGTCTTTATCCTGTCGAACATTCCGACTGCTGAACATGCTTTCTTATAATTTAAGTGTGATCTTTGTTCTCAAAAAAAAAAAAAAAATACAAAATTCCACATTTAAAAACTAATTGCGTCATAATATCACTCTTATATTTAGACTATATAACTAAACATATTTAATTTAAAAATAAATTATGATTCGTAATGCGAAAATTTTAACTATTAATTAAAGATCCAAATACAGAATTTGAATAAAGTATAAATAAAAAACACACCATCATAGATTACATCTTTGTTTAAAAGTGAGTATACATAAATCTTAATTAATTTAAGTGTATTTAATAAATTAAAATTAATAATAAAGAATGACAATGAAAAAGATACCAGCACTAGCAACACATATACATGATGTAAGAAATGTAAAAAAAATCAAATAAAATAAAAACACTCGGTTGTGGGTGAAGTTTGTTGCATAGGGTTTGCCGAATGCCCCTGGTAGAGAATGTGAAATTATTTATCGTCACCAAAAAATAATTAAATGTCACAGATCGATTACGTATATACCCATTAATTAATTAATAATACTAATTATTTAAAAAGAACTATCACTCTCATAAAAATGACACCAAAAGGCAAACTTGCAAATCGCGCAACCTTGAAAAGGCCTTAGCCAAAAGCACCCACATCTACATGTTATACTCTTCTGACAATTCAATGAATTCCCACTACGGTTTTGGAAAACTATTTGAATTACAAGCTAACAAACATAATTAATCGACTATAATTCCGTTCCACGATTTTTCCAAGTCAAGACATGGTTTATTTTAATCCCTCCTGCAACAACATTTTTTCCATCTCAAGCAAAACTAGACATCGATCAATTCTGATTGAGCACGACAAATACATGAAAAATTGTTCCATAAATATCAAAGTTGCTGCTGCATGGCTCATGCAAGAAATAGACCCCCCCCGGCCCAGATCAATTAAGGCAGATTTAAGGTTTATGTTTTTCATTGCCAAAAGAGGGTGTCTTACACAGACAACACAGAGATAAAAAAGGGGTGGCAGCAACGATGACGCTGAGGAGACCGACGGCGAGGAACTTAGGAAGGGCCGGTGACGGGAATGGGGACGGAAAGAGGGAGGGAGGGAGCGACGGTGGATTGGTTTTCAAATAGAGAGGAGTGGCACTGTGTTTGGCTTAGATAGAGGAGAGAGAATCCATCTGTTAGGATAGAGAGACCGAGGAGAGAGAATATTATTTGTTTTTTTATTTTGAATTTTTTAATTAGAATAAGGGTATTAGTGTAAATGTGGACAAAATAAATATGAGTCAATATGGAAAACTAGCCACATAGAATTTTAAAAAACTTTTTTTAACCACCTATTTTTAAAACTATTTATTTTATCCACATTTACCATAAAACCCTTATTTTAATTTTTCCGATCACCTCCCTCTTTCTTTCCAGCCAAACACAGACCTATCTCCATCATCGATCTCCCCTCTCCCTCTCTCTGCTCATCTAAATGGGCGCAGCCGCCCCTCCCCCTCGTCGCCTCATCTAAGCGGTCGCCGCCTCTCTCTCTCTCACCTCATTTCTCTCAAACATAGATCCGACACCCCTTTTTTCCGGCCAAACACAGACCTGTTGTGGCTGATCTCTCTCTATCTCTCTCTCTCGTCTAAATGGTTACAACCTCCCCTCCCCCCTTTGTTCTTTAGCCGCCGGGAAAAATGGCGTCATGAAGGTTCATCCCTGCACGCTCCCGCCGCGCGCAAGTTCAGCACACAAGTTCAGCGTGCAGTCCTCCATCGAGCACGCTAGCACCAGCACGCATCGAACATCAGGCATGCAAGCCCCAGCGTGCAGCCTCCATCGTGCGCGCAAGCTCGATGTGAATGCCCGGCGCGAAGCTAATGCGCGCAACCATCATATCATCGTCGACACCCCTGTCCTCTCTCTCTCTCTCTCTCTCTCTCTCTCTCTCTTTCCCTAGCCTCACGCCGTCATCATAAACATCCCCCATCCCTCCTCTTCTCCCGAAAACGTCCCTCCCCTCACCACCAGTGGCGGATCCAGAAATTTTTTTTTGGGAGGGGAACTATTAGGTAGTGATTTGAGGATCGTTATTTTGTACTTTCGTTTTCATGGTGGAGAAAAAAAAATGACGTGTGGAGAATTTGTCAATCTATTTGTATTTAAATTATTTTTATATGAATGTAGGTGCATTATTTTCTTTAAAAATAAATAGTTAAAAAAATTATATTATCAAAAAATAAGACAAAATGAATATATTATCAAAAGATGTATTAGAATTATATTTCAAACTTCTTTTTAAACAACATTAACGTTTTATTTTCTTTTCCCTAACCATGAAAAAAAAGCCTCTTAAATAAAAGGTAATATGAGATGAGAGATTTTTTTATTATTATTTAAGATAAGATATTGTTATTATTGGGAAGGAATCGAATTAGATGGAGTGTAGTAATAAATTCATTGAGAAAGGTGGAATGAAGAAGGGTCAAATGAGATGTTCACTTTAAAAAAATATGGGCCCCATCAATTTTTTTGGTAGCCTCCCCAATTCCCAATCCCAAACACCCCAAATTAAAACACCAAACACCAAACACCTCCCTTCTTCTCCAAATTCTACCCAAAACCTCATAGACGCACGACAATAGACATCATCGCCTCCCTTTAGCCTCTTAGTATATAAAAAGGGCAAGTCTCTTGTACATAAGATGTACATCAGACGGTCAACACGTTGACCGGATCAACGCGCGTTGACTCGGTCAATGCTTTGATTAAAATATCGATCAAAATTAGTACCATTCATAATACTGAAAAGTATCATTTCAAAGGCTCAAAAGTATCATTTGTATCAATAAAAAGTATTGGCCAGAATAAAAAAAAAGAAAAAAACTGCTAAGATTAGTATCAATTGACACACTAAAAAGTATCATTTGAAATTAAAAAAAGTATCAATTGTATCCCTAAAAAGTATCATCCGTTTCCATAATTTCTTTGGTCAACGCTTTGACCGAGTCAACGCGCATTGACTCGGTCAACGCATTGACCGTCTGATATACATCTTATGTATATGAGTATTTGCGATATAAAAACACTTAATTCCGGCGGTGGGGGGGCAAGTGTCTCCCAGACCCCCCTTGGATCCGCCACTGCTCACCACCGTCAAACTCCGACGAAAAGATGTAGAAAACGAGCGCGCATGAGTGAATGAATAGTGAGTGGTGATTAGTTAAGTATATATATTTATTGGGATGTTTGGATTGTGGAAGATATATGATCGACGAAGACAATGAAGAAAGAGCCGAAGTGGGTGTGTTATTTTTTAATTTTTGTTTTTGAAATTTTTAATGTTTATTTAATATTTAATGGTATTTTAGTGAAAAGTGGCTAAAATAAATAGTTTTAAAATTTATTGGTTAAAATAAGTTTTTTAAAATTTTAGGAAGCTAAAAATAAATTGGCTCAAATAAATATTTATAGAAAAGAATAGCTTTTTTTTTGGCTGGCTAGTTTGCCATATTGCCTCCTTGAGAAAATGTATTGGGAAAAAGAGGACGACATATTTAAAAAAAATGTGCAAATTTCTATCGAAAAAAATTGAAGAATACAGAAACGCATGAATGAATGTGTTTTTCCAAAAGATAACAACAAATCAACCCGTAATGTTGATATAGATCGGAGCTGAGATATGGATTAAGGGCATAGAAGTCATCTTATATACTGTATATGCCATTTTAAATGAAATCGATTATTAATGAAACCGGTATACTAATCGCTGAACCGCTTTATCTGTGGCAGTATTTAAAGAGTTTACACCATCCACATTGATCACAAAATAAAGTAAACCCTAGTGACATTCATGGCTTCCTCAATACTACGTGTTGGTGTTTCTATCCGTCGGGTTTTCGGGGTAGTCAAATTCAGCACCACGAGCAATATTATAAATTCTCCGCCGCCACCGCCACTGTGTCTGATGCTGCCGAAAGGAGTTGGAGGCGGCGACACGGTGGATAGGTTGTACAGCCTCACGGACCGGAAAATATTCAGTTTGAACGCGAGCGGAGTAAAGGAATCAGAATATGAAATAGTGGTGGGATCATCGCACGGGTGGCTAGCAGTGATGAACTTTCGTAGTGTAAAGACTTTGTTTCTGGTGAATCCCCTGAGCCGTCGCCCATTTGTAACTTACCAATCCAAAGCTCAATTTATGAGCGTGGCAACATAATCAAGGTGATCATCTCATGCTCCCCCGACAACGAAGACGAAGAGTGCATCGCGGTCATTTCTTTTGGTGAAGGAATCAGACTCGCTTATTGCTTCCCCGGTCGCCGCGGCGCCGAATGGACGTCCTTCGGCGCTTGCCGCCACAACATTAATTCAATGTTCAATGGGTACCCTAGCTTCTAATTACATAATTTTTTTAATTATTTGATCAAAGTTTCATCACTAATTCTTAAGAATTAACGGATTTGGTTAAATAGCAAAAACTTTATATCCTATTTTTATTTTTTATTTTAGGGTTATCACCAAATCTTAAATTTTAATTTAGGTTTTGTTACCAAAACATAGATCCTTTTTGTATTTTCTTTTATTTAAGGTTATCACCAAATCTTAAATTTTAATTTAGGTTTTGTATTCATGTATTTAAGATGAATACAAAACTAATATCTAAATGTGGGATAATTATAGATACATATGTATCTATAATTATCCCACATTTAGATATTAGTTTTGTATTCATCTTGTATCTATAATTATCCCACATTTAGATATTAGTTTTGTATTCATCTTAAATACATGAATACAAAACCTAAATTAAAATTTAAGATTTGGTGATAACCTTAAAAAAAAGAAAATACAAAAAGGATCTATATAAATACTACTAGCATTATTATTATTATTATTATTATTATTATTATTATTATTATTATTATTATTATTATTATTATTATTATTATATATCGGCTACAGCCAGCTAGTAATGGAGGATTTGAGTATTTAATTAATGAGAGAGAAAGATGATATTCATATACTGTTTATTTTGGCCACTTCTTCTCGACTTTACAGAAACCTGATATATAATCTTCTAGCCAGCTGTTGGGTATGGTAGAAATGATAACATGAACAAATAATGTAGTGTTGCCGCACTTTCAGATAATATATATATATATATATATATATATATATATATATATATATATATATATATGATATCAATACGAGGTCTCTTGTGCACTTGATGTATATAATGGAAACGGATCCGGAGCTTATATCAATATATGAGGTCTCTTTAAGCAAATATAATATCAAATTAAATCTTTAATTTTCATTCTCTTTCATTTAACATATCGCAAGAACATGTTTAGATGATGAAATATGGATGAAAAATATAAAATATTTATTTCTCGTGCATATATATACAAGCTCTAAATGAAATTAAAGTCTAAAAGAATAATCACAAACTCTAATTGAGATATATAATAAAATCTAATTGTGATTATTAAATGTGAAATAAACCATAATTGAGATTAATAAATCCTAATTGATATTAATAAACCAATTAAAATATTGAGATGTACTCCCTCCGGTCACTAATATTTGATGTTTTAGGATTTTCATTTTTTTTTTTGTATTTACTTGATGTTTTAGATTATTAAGGTTGTTTTCTCTCTCTCACTAATATTTGATGTTTTAGGATTTTCATTTTTTTTGTATTTACTTGATGTTTTAGATTATTAAGGTTGTTTTCTCTCTCATCTCATTAATTCATTCATGCAAGTCAATTTTGCAATATAGTTTTTAGGAGTGAGTATTTTCTAAATGAAAAGTAGAATTTCTAGGAGTCATTAATATTTTCTTAATTCTAGTGCAAAAGTCTAAAACATCAAATATTAGTGACCGGAGGGAGTGATAAACTCTCATTGGGATTGAGATTAATAAACCTTGATATTAATTAATAAATCATAATTGAGATGTAATAAACTCTAATTTGAATTAATAAACCCTAATGAATGCTAATTGAGATGTAATAAATCATAATTTAGATGAAATAAACCTAAAAATGAATTTTGTTTTCGTCCATATTTCTTTGTCCAAACATGTCTACACGATTTCTTAAATTAAGAGCATGAATATAACTTTAATTTGATATATTATGTATGTGAATCGAATTTAAAGAGAGTTATATTTGCTTGAACTTTATAATTGGAATTTTGATGACATCATCTTTAATCATCTAGTGAGAATGTTGCCTATATGATGATATATAATGCTTATATACAATAGGTGTACGCAAGTGTTTGCCTAACTATCTATATAATTCTTGGAATGGCTGATGATGATTTTGATTGCATAAGTATTTATAGATAACTCTAAACATGAATCTAGCATATTCATGAACCAACATTATAACATATACTACATGACTCTTGAACTATTACATGAATAGACAAATGTATGTATGATATAAATTCATGAATTCTAACTAATAAATATTAATAATTAATTTCATCATGAAGAGAAAGTTCCAAAGTTCAACATTCTAATTTTGAATTATATTTTCTTCCTTCAATGGCTTCTTGAGACTAGTATTGTTGAGCAGCGCGAGATTGACTAACTTGTAATCTATTTCAAGTTTTATTATCAAATTTTCCATTTTTTTCTATGACATGTTGTTGTGTTTTATTGATTTGTTTAATAATATTTTGTGTAGGTTGATGATTTTTTCTAGCCAATTCAATATATCCAAATTCGAATTTATATGTGGTGTGTTCGGATTTTTTTTTAACATGATGGCATACGTGGAGTGAGCATGTGTAAATTTGGTAGGACGCTTTGAACTGAATTAGTAAAAAATATTTGAGAGTGTTTGTTGTAATTGCAAAAATCATTAAAAAGGTTGTGTTTTATTTGTGACAATCAAATAGTCATGTTATAATTGGAAAATGGTTCAAAGATTAATTATAATTTTTAATGCAAATAACCTTTATAAATTCTAATTAATAATTGCAAAATGTTGTAAGACACAATAATAGAAGGGTGGAAAATTTATCTAGACAAAATTATATTAAAATTTGTTAAAAAAAACAAGATTTAAAACCTAGTAGTTATTTGGGCAATTTGTACTTCGTTTACACACTCCCCATTGTATGTGGTCCTCAGAATCTGAATTTGGTACCTTTATTCTCACCCAAATCAATTTGTAACTGCCATATTTGGAATATTAATATATGAATTGATTTTGAATTTATTTCCCCAACAACCACTTCTTCTTTTTCTTCCTCCCCCACTTGGTGAATCGAAACCCCAAAAAAAAAAAACCGACTGCAACTCTCTCTCTCTTCCCTCGCTGTGGCTGACTTCATCCCTAAAAAAAAACTGCTCTATCTCTAATTCATTCTCTTGCCGGAAAAGGATGGCCTTCTATCTCTCTATTATGGACCTGGTAACCATGACTGGGGAGAAGCTAATTGGAGAAGCATACGACGAGAAGGTGCTGGAGAAAGGGAGATTCGTTGTTGAGGAGGGTAGATTTGCTGTTGAGGAGGGAGCAGGGCTAAAGATTGAATCTTTAGGGGAAGAGCGATCAATTTCAATTGAGAAGGGAATTGGGGAAAAAGACCCGGGTCGGGTCATATAGGAAGTTGGGTTCTGCAAATGGTTTTTTCCACTTAATGAGTTTATGTAATGGGCCTTGGCCCAAAGTTGCCTTATTTTTATCTAGCTTTCCCTAAGGGTTCCCTAGTGGTCCCAAGTGATGTATTTAAATACTGAATTGTTGCTCAAGAAAGTTATGAAATGAAAATATCTAAAATTTCCTCCATTTTTTCTTCTACCGCCTCCCCCATTTCTCTAAATCAGATCCCCCATTTCTTGCTACATAGACTGTTTCAAGATTTAAACTTTATTACATATCCAACTCTCACTATAACACCGCTATAATTACAAGATTGGAAAGAAGAAAAGTAAGAACCACCGTGGCACATCGGAGAGCATAACATTTGGTATCCAGAGCCATCGACCCTTGGAAATGGCTGAAAACACGCGTTTGAAAGAACTGCAGGAAGGACAGAAAAGGTTAGATCAAGCTTGGCAAGTAGAGTGTATGAAAAGAGATGCATCTGAGGTCAGAATCAAGGAATAAATGTCTTCCATGGCAGAGGCACATGACACTATGGTTAGTAAGTTGGAACACTTATCTAATCAGTTGGCCTCTTTACAAGTGCAATTTTTGAAGGAATCTAAAGGTAAAGGACATACAGAAAATGAGTCTATCCTGGGGAGCCCACCTCAAAGCTATAAAGAAGGGGGTTCTCAATCCAGGACTCCTACTATGGTTAAGGAAGGGCAAGTGGTGGAAAAACATGAAGGATCTCCATCTGGAATGACCTATACTACCAGAGAGAGACAGTGGACTGAAAATCAAAGATCACAGGTTATCACTCCTCTACCCAAAGTTGAATTCCCTAAATTTGATGGCTACCAACCTAGGGTGTGGATTCTTAAATGCAACAGTTATTTCAAAATGGTCCTTAATATACCAGATGAACAAAAAATTGCTTTAGCCACCATGAATTTTGAAGGCAAGGCTGCGTTATGGTACCAGTCTTATAGCTCTAAGCATATTGACCTTACTTGGCCATAATTTGTGAGAATTGTTTCAGCAAGGTTTGAAGATTTGAGAGAGGCTAACATCGTGGTTGAGTTCAATAAACTCAGGCATACTGGTAGCTATACAGATTGTGTGGAGAAGTTTGAAGAGTTGAAGGAGTGCATGACATTATTTGATAATAGGACTTATTCAGAGACCTATTTTGTGGCCAGTTTCTTGAGTGGATTAAGTGAAGAATTGAGGGCAGCTGTTAGAATGTTCAATCCTAGCACCTTAGAGCAAGCTATCGAACTGGGGCAAAATCAACTGATTACTCTAGAGGCTCTTACAAAGAAGATAAAGGGCGGAAGTAGGCCTTACAGTAACCAATCAGCCAGGTTTTCTCCTCAGGGGTCTGCACCAGTCACTACACCATCAACCAGGGTGAATCAACCATCAAAACCTCCTATTAAGTTCCTGACATCAGAGTAAATGAGTGAGAGAAGAGCCCAGGGATTGTGCTATAATTGCGATGAAAAGTACACTTTGGGGCATAGATGCAAACACAGAATCAATTATATGATAATGACCGAGGAAGAAAAAGAGTTCACTCTCCTACAGTCCTCTCCCACATGTGAAATGGAATTTGATCCTGAAGAAATTATGGAGGAAGCCCAAGTCTCCCTCAATACTTTGAAGGGAGATAATACAGTTACCACTCTAAAGTTTACTGGGACAAGCAAGGGACATGCACTGCAGATACTTATAGATACTGGAAGTACACTCAGCTTCATCAAGGAATCTACTGCTAAGAAGTTAGGGTGTGGCATAACAGAGGTGACACCCCTACTAATTAAGGTTGCAAATGGCCAAAGATTGATAAGTTCGTACCAGGCAGGAGGATTTGGTTGGGATATGCAAGGACACCATCTAACTCATCCCTTAAGATTGCTGCAGCATGAGGGCTGTGATATAATTTTAGGAGGGGATTGGCTCAAGGCATGTACTCCAATAGAGCTGGATTATGAAGGCATGGCAGTAAGTATTAAGTGGCAAGGGAAAAAGATTAAGTTCTTAGCCAACAGGCCCCTAATTGAGTGTCAATTCCTCACTCACCACTCATTATACAAAATGATCCACTCCAAGGCCCAGTCAGAGATAGAGGATGTATATGTGCTAGCAATGCAGAAGCCTACTTCTGATGGGAGTTCAGATTTAACAGAACTCATTTCTGAATTTCAAGATGTTTTTCAAGAACCCAAAGGTCTTCCACCTGCTAGGGGTATCGAACACTAAATAAATCTCAAGCTAGGAAGTGAGCCAAAACATCAACATCCCTATCGATCTTCTTTTCATCACAAAGATGAAATTGAAAAAATAGTCAAGGATTTGTTGGAAACATGGGTAATACAACCGAGTAAGAGCCCTTTCGTTTCACCTGTCATTTTGGTAAGAAAGAAGGATGGGTCTTGGAGACTTTGTGTGGATTACAGGTACCTAAACCATTTAACCGTCAAACATGACTATCCTATACCTATGATTGATGAGTTATTGGATGAATTGTATGGGTCAAAGTTTTTCTCCAAGATTGACCTTAGGTCAGGTTACTTCCAGATATTGATGCAACCTGAACATAGGTATTTGACAGCATTTAGGACTCACAATGGACATTATGAGTTCCTCGTCATGCCTTTTGGGCTTTGCAACGTCCCAGCAACATTTCAATCACTAATGAACCAGGTATTCAGGGACTGTCTAAGGAAGTTTGCTCTAGTATTCTTTGATGATATACTTGTTTACAGTAACATATGGGAAGAACACTTACAACATTTAAGGATTGTCCTTGCTATTCTGAGGGAAAACTCCTTATATGCTAAAGAGTCCAAGTGTGTTTTTGGGCAAACAAGTGTGGAATATCTAGGGCATATTATCAATCATGAAGGGGTGTCCACAGATCCTCAAAAAATTGAGGTTATGCAGAGTTGGCCAACTCAAAAAAATGTCAAACAGCTTAGAGGGTTCTTGGGGCTCACAGGTTACTACAGGAGATTCATCAGAGGATATGGTCAAATCAGTAAACCATTGACCACATTACTCAAGAAGAATGGTTTTCGTTGGAGTGTAGATGCAGATCAAGCATTCACTGCTCTAAAAAGAGCTATGACTACTGCCCCAGTGCTGGCATTACCAGATTTCACACAACCATTCATCCTAGAGACAGATGCTAGTGGCATTGGAATAGGAGCAGTCCTTATGCAAAAAGGGAGACCTATTTCTTTTCTCAGTCAATCTCTATGTCCTAGGAATCAAGCTCTATCAGTGTATGAAAGAGAGTTTTTGGCCGTGCTTATGGCTGTCCAGAGATGGAAACATTATCTTTTTGGAAGCAAATTTATAATTCAGACTGATCAACAGGCCCTCAAGCACTTATTAGATCAGAAAGTCATGAGCCCCCTCCAGCAAAAGTGGATCACAAAGTTACTGGGCATGGACTATGAAATCCAGTACAAGAAAGGGGCTGAGAATAGGGTGGCAGATGCCCTATCTAGAGTTCAAGGAAATGAAGATGAACACTTAGCCATTACCACTCTTGTACCAGAATGGATCCAAGAAGTAATTGACAGTTATACAGGGGATGAGTTCTGTATAAAAATCATAGCTTCCAAGTCTGAGGATCCTACAACCTACCCTCAATACACTCTAACTCAAGGATTGATCAGATTTAAAGGCAGAGTAGTAGTTGGGAACAAGCCCGAGTTGAAGGCCAAGCTGTTAACTACTATGCACCACTCTTCTTATGGAGGACACTCTGGGATCAATGGGACCTATATGCGACTTAAGAGTGTCTTTTTCTGGCCAGGCATGAACCAGGAAGTAGAAGCTATGGTGAAAGTTTGTGATGTGTGCCAACTCAACAAACCCAACCATGGAGCTTCACAAGGGTTACTACAGCCCCTACCTATCCCAGATCAGTCTTGGACTCACATTACCATGGACTTTGTGGAGGGCTTGCCAAAGTCAGAGGGTAAGACTGTTATTTTGGTGGTTATTGATCGGCTAACTAAGTATGGACACTTTGTGGCACTAGCACACCCTTATACTGCTCAAGGGATGGCAAAATTGTTCCTAGATAATATCTATAAACTTCATGGCCTGCTTGTCAACATTATCACAGACAGGAATAAAATCTTTACCAGCCACTTCTGGAAGGAGCTGTTTACAGCCTTAGGGGTCAGCCTAAATTTTTCCTCTGCCTATCATCCCCAAACTGATGGGCAGACAAAAAGGTTGAACCAATGCTTAGAGAATTATCTTAGATGCATGACATCTAACAGCCCAAAACACTGGCTAAAATGGCTTTCACTAGCCGAGCATTGGTACAACACAAACTACCACACAGCCCTCAAACTCACACCCTTTCAAGCCCTGTATGGGTACCCCCACCTTACTTATCTATAGGTCCATATTTGGATATTGGCTCAGAAGAAGTTAAAGAAGTTATCGGAGATAGAAGGTCTATGCTACAACATCTCAGGGAGACACTAAAGGGAGCACAAAATAGAATGAAAGTACAAGCAGACAAGTCCAGAGTAGAAAAAGAGTTCGAGGTTGGGGATTTGGTATACCTGAAGCTGCAGCCTTACAGGCAAAATACCATTGCCCTCCGAAAGAATTTGAAGCTATCCTCACGTTATTTTGGACCCTAAAAAATTTTGGAAAAAGTTGGTAAAGTCGCTTATCGCTTGGAGCTACCTGAAAATTCAAAAGTCCACCCCGTGTTTCATGTATCTTTACTGAAAAAGAAGGTGGGCGACGACATTGTACCATTACCTACTCTGCCAGAAGTCTCACCTGATGGAGTCTTCAATCTCATGCCGGCAGCTGTTAGAGGTCAGCGCACAGTTCTGCGAGGTTGTAAGCCATACGATCAAATACTAGTGCAGTGGGAGAGTGGTAGCTCGAATCTTTTCTCGTGAGAGGATGTGAAGTATATGAAGAAGTTGTTCCCAACCTTAGATCCTTGCGGACAAGGATCTCGAAATGGGGAAAGAAATGTTATGGACCTGGTAACCATGACTGGGGAGAAGCTAATTGGAGAAGCATACGACGAGGAGGTGCTGGAGAAAGGGAGATTCGTTGTTGAGGAGGGTAGATTTGCTGTTGAGGAGGGAGTAGGGCTAAAGATTGAATCTTTAGGGGAAGAGCGATCAATTTCAATTGAGAAGGGAATTGGGGAAAAAGACCCGGGTCGGGTCATATAGGAAGTTGGGTTCTGCAAATGGTTTTTTCCACTTAATGAGTTTATGTAATGGGCCTTGGCCCAAAGTTGCTTTATTTTTATCTAGCTTTCCCTAAGGGTTCCCTAGTGGTCCCAAGTGATGTATTTAAATACTGAATTGTTGCTCAAGAAAGTCATAAAATGAAAGTATCTAAAATTTCCTCCCTTTTTTCTTCTACCGCCTCCCCCATTTCTCTAAATCAGATCCCCCATTTCTTGCTACATAGACTGTTTCAAGATTTAAACTTTATTACATATCCAACTCTCACTATAACACCGCTATAATTACAAGATTGGAAAGAAGAAAAGTAAGAACCACCGTGGCACATCGGAGAGCATAACACTCTCTCCCTCCCTCTCCCCGACGATGGAGCAACGAATGGCGGAGGCTTCATCTTCTCAAGTATGTTTTTCATCGACCTATTTTTTTTAAAAAAAAAAATTCGATTCGAATAGTGTATATGTATGGTACTGAAAATTGCATTGGTTGTTTTTACTAATTTTTGTTATGGTTGGTTGGTTTTGTTTAGATATGAATCGAGGGTTTTTTTAATTATAATTGTGGCTCAATAAATTAATCGATGCTGGTTTTATATTAATCGAGGCTCATTTTATAGTAATCGTGGCTCAATATATTAATCGAGTCTTGTAAAATTAATCGAGAATTCTTAGAAATAATCATGAATTTTATATAAATTAATCATGGACTATATAAATTAATCATGGACTATTACAATTTAATCGTGGACAGCTTACAATTAATCGAGGATAACTTAGGAAAGAATCGAGGCTCATATTATGATAACCGTGGCTTTAGGAATTAATCGAGACTTAAGTGATATTAATCGTGGATCATTATGTTAGTCGAGGCTTACTTTAGGTTAATCTTGATTAATTATGCTAATCGAGGCTCATTTAATTTATGCTAATCGAGACTCATTTAATTATGCTAATCGAGGTAATTAATCAAGGAATATTTAAGTTAATATTAATCGAGGAAATTTTAAAATTAATCAAGGCAAGTCTCGATTAATTTAATACTAATCGAGGCAGGCCTCGATTAATTGTGGCCAAGAATCAATCCGTGCCCAATAATTAATTGTGGCTAATTGATTGCCAATTAATCGTGGCAATATGTGGCCAATTCATGGCAATTTGTGGCCAATTAATCATGGCAATATTTAAATATAATAATGGCAATGTTTGAATTTAATCGTGGCAAATTTATAATTAATCGTAACAACTTGAAATTAATTGTGGCAAAGTTTGATTACAATATAGTGTATAGATTTTATCGGGATTTCATTTGTAAGAATGAATTTGATTATATTATATAGTGTATAGGTTGTATTAGGATTTCACATGTGAGAATCAATTTGATTATACTATAGTATATAGGTTGTTTCGAGATTTCATAATCGATGATCAAAGTGATCTTCGCATGTAAAATCCCAATACAACATATACACTATATTAAAATCAAATTGATTGCACTATGGTGTGTATATTTTATCGAGATTTCACTTGTGAGAATCAATTTAATTATACTATATAGTGTATAGGTTGTATTATGATTTCACATGTGAGAATCAATTTAATTATACTATAGTGTATAGGTTATTTCGATTATCATCGATTAATAGTTCAAATGGCCAATATTATCTGAGAAAAGCCTCGACTAATTTAAAGGAAACTCGATTAAATTTAAAATTGCCTCGATTAATTCTAAAAAATATCCTCGATTCATTCTAAAAAATGCCTCGATTAAATTTAAAATAGCATGAATTAATCGATGTAAAATTCAATTAATCGAGGCCTCCTTTAAATTAATCGATGCAAATTTCAATTAACTAGGCCTCAATTAATATTAAATTGATTAATATTAAAAATAGCCCTCGATTAACTATGCCTCAATTAATTTTATTAATTGCCATCGATTAATACTAAAAATATCCATCGATAAATATTAAAAATAGCCATGATTATACCTAAATTGCCTCGATTAACTATGCCTTGATTAATTTAGAAAATTGCCACGATTAATCGAGACCTTTCTCTCAATTAATCATGGATCATATATAAGCCACAATTAATCGAGGCCTTCATCACAAGTTAATCGATGTCTTCCTCTCAATTAATCGTGGATCATATATAAGCCACAATTAATCGAGGCCTTCATCACAAGTTAATCGATGCCTTCTTGAAAAATAAGCGAAGATCATAAAAGCCACAATTAATCATGGCTCATTGCAAATTAATCAACATAGTGTTGAAAAAATTAATCGTGTGCCTTGAAGTTAATCGAGGCTCATTGCAATATATAGTCAAAATGTATATATAATCGAGCTTTCTATCTGATTAATCGAGGATCATTATCGAGGCATGTCATATATATATATATAATATAGTTGTGTGTGAAAATGTATAAAAAATAGAGAAAAGTACACTGAGGCAATGATTGGGTGTGGGGACCAACTGTTTAATAGTACAAATTGCCTACAAAACTACCTAGTTTTAAAAGTTGTTATTTTTTCCCATTTCCTATTTACTTTTGTCGACATTTATACATTTCGACATAATAGAATTATCAAATAGGCTAGGCCAGCCCGAGCTCATAGGCCGCATGTGATGAGTATGTCGGACCTGAAATGTTTATGGCCTATTATCAAATCATGTGACCAAAGCGGGATGAAATCATCTGCTACACTATGTACAACACTTGGTGCTACACAATTAAATTTATTAATTTTTCTTCAAGTTTTCATTCAGTTTCAATTTATTATGCTTTAGTTTAATTTTATACTTATTATTTAGGGTTCATCCTACCCAACTAGCTAGGGTATATAATTAATTTTTTGTAATGTCCCAATTTCACTTTAAAAAAAATGGCACGTTACTAAATCTCTTCATTCAATAAAACGATTTACTTAAAATACAACGGAAGTTTAAATCAGAAATTGCCATTTATTACAGAAATAAAGTCAAAAATAAAAAATCTAATTTAATCATGCTTACAATAACCATGCTTTAAATAATCCCATAAAATCGGGTCCTTAATAAAATTATTACAATAAATGCAACATCAGAGTTTTAAAAGATAAATGTGAAAAATCTGGAAATAATATTATCTCAAAATTATTCTTAAATTAATTAATAAACTTAAACGACCACCGCCATCGCATCTTGCCCGCTCACACATCGCCCGAGCCATTTCTTGAAAGGGATTAAAAGATTGGGGTGAGTTCCTTTAAATTTAGTGGGGAAAAATTACGTTATCCAACTATAAATTTTAACAAGTAAATATGTGAAGAGATAAAATTCTTTGGTTCGTAAACCAAATTCTGTAATCTGTACTTCTAATTCTGCCCTTAGGCTCGGTACTTTATAGTCCAAAGGACTCCATATTTTATAGTCTCGAAGACTCGGTACTTTATAGTCTAGAAGACTTTATACTGTAAATTCACATATCTTGTACAAAAATATAGATGAGATAAACATTTCAACATATATAATCCCCACCTTAACCTTGACTTGCAAAAATGAATTATTTAAATCCACGTGCGCCGCCTAGCATATTAATAATTTAATTAATATGATATCTGTAACGTCCCAATTTCACTTTTAAAAGAAAATGGCACGTTACTAAATCTCTTCATTTAATAAAACGATTTACTTAAAATACAACGGAAGTTTAAATCAGAAATTGCCATTTATTACAGAAATAAAGTCAAAAATAAAAATCTAATTTAATCGTGCTTACGCTAACCATACTTTAAATAATCCCATAAAACCGGGTCCTTAATAAAATCATTACAATAAATGCAACATCAGAGTTTTAAAAGATAAATGTGAAAAATCTGGAAATAATATTATCTCAAAATTTATTCTTAAATTAATTAATAAACTTAAACGATCACCGCCATCGCATCTTGCCTGCTTACACATCGCCCAAGCCATTTCCTGAAAGGGATTAAAAGATTGGGGTGAGTTCCTTTAAACTTAGTGGGGGAAAATTACGTTATCCAACTATAAATTTTAACAAGTAAATATGTGAAGAGATAAAATTCTTTGGTTCGTAAACCAAATTCTATAATCTGTACTTTTGATTCTGTCCTTAGGCTCGGTACTTTATAGTCCAAAGGACTCCGTACTTTATAGTTTCGAAGACTCGGTACTTTATAGTCTAGAAGACTTTATACTGTAAATTCACATATCTTGTACAAAAATATAGATGGGATAACCGTAAACATTTCAACATATATAATCCCCACCTTAACCTTGACTTGCAAAAAGGAATTATTTAAATCCATGTGCGCCGCCTAGCATATTAATACTTTAATTAATATGATATCTGTAACGCCCTAATTTCACTTTTAAAAGAAAATGACACGTTACTAAATCTCTTCATTTAATAAAACGATTTACTTAAAATACAACGGAAGTTTAAATCAGAAATTACCATTTATTACAGAAATAAAGTCAAAAATAAAAATCTAATTTAATCGTGCTTACGTTAACCATGCTTTAAATAATCCCATAAAACCGGATCCTTAATAAAATAATTACAATAAATGCAACATTAGAATTTTAAAAGATAAATGTGAAAAATCTAGAAATAATATTATCTCAAAATTTATTCTTAAATGCACCAAGTGTATCAAAGAATTTCATCCATGACCAAAGACTTATTTTTGATATTTTTCACTGGACGGCCCAACCCATTTAATTTGGCCAATATATTTTTTGAGGGGGACCAAAAGTACTTTGGACGTATAAAATTGTGGTCCTACGCCAAACCCAAAATCGGACTAGGTCGGATTAGGCCAATTTTGCTACCTCTACACGAGATTAAAATAAAAAGAAAAAAACATGGTAAAGGTTGGGACCATGAAGACATATACTGATACAACAATATGGTTGGTTTGAAGACATGACCATATTAATCGTTCCTTGATCTGCTCTCTTTTTGGCACTTAATTAGTTCCATCACTAAAATTAAAAAGGTGGTCACTCTGTTACCCAAAAAAGCACAGGCCTTCGCTAAGACCATGTATGGGGTTGATTACTGCTTGTGCCGGAAGATCAAGAAAGTTGGTGACTAGCTGGAAATTATAATAAAAAATATAATTCAAAAGTTAAAACAATAATTTTTGTAAACTAAAATAAAATAATAATTAAGTTGATATATAACAAATTTGGTGAAGTTTTAATATTCTTTCTTAATTATATTTCAACATTAAAAAAAAGAAAAAAAAATATAAATCCTCTCCTTACATTCTTCTCCTGTAGTTCCTATATTAACTTTTTCTCCTTTTTTTTTTAAACACGAGTGACGAATTAGCTGATAGATAAAATTTTAAGTGACATCGAAAATGAGTTGACATTTTCTGTATCAAATCTCTCCAGCCTCACTTTTGACATTTTCGATAATTCATTGACTGGAGAAATACCAATAAATCTTGGGAGTAAGTAAGCTAGAATGACTAATTTCATTTGTCATTCGTGTTTAACAAAAAGGGAGAAAAAGATAATATAGGAATAGAAGAAGAAGAAAGTAGGGATTTTTTTTAATTTAAAAAGATATTTAAGTAAATTATTAATTATTTATTTTTAATTAAATTTTACAATGATGTATATTGAAAATTTGGTAGTGTATATAGCAACACCTTAAAAAAATCAATTGTTTACCAATATTACCTCATCTCACATTTTTTTTATAAATTTTAATTGGTTTGCGTATCCAAAATTAAAAATATATCTACATTTAAAAATTGATTGTGTCATTATATCACTTATATTTAGAGTATCTAACAAAACAAATTTAATTTAAAAAATAAATTATGAGTCGTAATGCAAAAATTTTACTATTAATTAAAGATCCAAATACAGAATTTGAATAAATTATACACAAAAAACACTCCATCATAGATTACATCTTTGTTTAAAAGTGAGTATACATAAATCTTAATCAATTTAAGTGGATATAATAAATTAAAATTAATAATAAAGAATGACAATGAAAAAGATACCAGCACTAGCAACACATATACATGATGTAAGAACTGTAAAAAAAAAAATCAAATAAAATAAAAACACTCGGTTGTGGGTGAGCTTGTTGCATAGGGTTTGCCGAATGCCCCTTGAAGAGAATGTGAAATTATTTCTCGTCACCAAAAAAATAAATGTCACAGATTACGTATATACCCATTAATTAATTAACAGTGCTAATCATTTAAAAAGAACTATCACTCTCATAAAAATGACACCAAAAGGCGAACTTGCAAATCGCGCAACCTTGAAAAGGCCTTAGCCAAAAGCACCCACATCTACATGTTATACTCTTCGGGAAATTCAATGAATTCCCACTACGGTTTTGGAAAACTATTTGAATTACAAGCTAACAAACATAATTAATGGACCATATTCTTTTCCACGATTTTTCTAAGTCAAGACATGGTTTATTTTATTTTAATCCCTCTTGCAACAACATTATTTCCATCTCAAGCAAAACTAGACATCAATTCTGATTGAGCACGACAACTACATGAAAAATTGTTCCATAAATACCAAAGCTGCTGCTGCATGGTTCATGCAAGAAATAGACCCCCCTGGCCCAGATCAATTAAGGCAGATTTAAGGTTTATGTTTTTCATTACCAAAAGAGGGTGTCTTACACAGACAGCACAGAGATTAACTATCGCCTACACAAATTAAATGTTGTTCTCACTCAACCAACTTATTCTCAACATTAAATTAATTTGCTACAATCTTGAAACAAGTGTGCTACATATCAATGTTGGTGTAAGAAGGGTTTGGTTCTTGAAAACAAAGCATCAAAAAATGGAGGATTCAGCCAATTTAGGCTTCAATATTTTTAACAAAGACATGGAGCCCTTCGATTTCTTTCCAAGAAAATCATCTGAATTCTCATCGGGATCCAACAACCATATTCAATCTTACGATGAAGACGATGATTCTGCCGTGGCTTTGCAAATCGGCCTTCCTAACTCCGCCATGAACTCAACCAACAAAGATGCAAACCCGGCCAATTATTGGATACCTACCGCTGCACAAATCCTAGTTGGCTTCACTCATTTTTCCTGCCACATTTGCAAGAAAACCTTCAATCGCTACAATAATCTCCAGGTGCATAATTCTACATATAATTAATTAATTACCATGTGAATTGTGATCGTTATATGGTACATGACTAACTCTTTTTCTCGTGCCTTTCCCAATCTATTGTAGATGCATATGTGGGGGCATGGATCGCAATTTCGAAGAGGGCCAGAGTCACTGAAGGGGGGGAGTCAGCCTCGAGCCATAATGGGAATTCCATGCTACTGCTGCGAGGAAGGTTGTAAGAACAACATCAATCACCCGAGGGCAAAACCCCTCAAGGATTTCAGGACACTGCAGACACACTACAAGAGGAAACACGGCACGAAGCGATTTTCGTGCCGTAAATGTGGGAAGTGCTTGGCCGTGAAAGGCGACTGGCGAACGCACGAGAAGAACTGCGGGAAGCGGTGGCTTTGCGTTTGTGGTTCG
Source organism: Perilla frutescens (assembly GCA_026008535.1). Lineage (NCBI taxonomy): Eukaryota > Viridiplantae > Streptophyta > Magnoliopsida > Lamiales > Lamiaceae > Perilla > Perilla frutescens. The sequence goes on from BRKX01000001.1 coordinate 43,524,351, forward strand.
GATTTTAAGCACAAGAGATCGCTCAAAGACCATGTTGCCTCGTTTGGTTCGGCCCACGGCCCCTCGTCTCCTCCTACTTTAGATCGACTCCAGTGATTAATTCTTATATGAAGATTATGATGCTACAAAATCTGGTGGATTTAACAATTTGATTTGAGTGTGAGGTACTATATGTATGCGTGGAATAAAATGATTTATTTAATTTGGGCAGATGCATGCATGGAATATAATTTTGATCTGAGTTGAAATCTAATTCATTCGATTGCCAATTTGCTATCTCATGAATTTAATTGCGTCTCAAAATTAGAGCTAATCTTTTCAATATTTTTGATATCTTAAGATGACTAGCATATATGCTTCGTTTCTTTTTTTCTTTTTCTTTTTCTTTTTAATCTCTGGTTCAATAGGTTTTGATCTTTCCTCAAAGTCGTGGAATGGCGCACTTTTAAGTTTTGACATTATTTTGATGTTCTCTTTCAACTCGCATTTTGATTAAATCTGCGAGTTTTATTTATATGGCTGCCTTGAACTTGAGATAGAGGTGATGATGTCAATTAATAATTTTATTATTTTTGGTGAGAAGCAGCAACTCATAGTCATTTTTTATCAGATCTGTTAACTTTAGTTTTAAGGGTTATTAATGCCATATAATTCTATCCTGAATTTTTAACAATATATGTTTTAATTCTATCTCAGCTTTCAAAAATTTATAATGACCATCCCAACCTTTTCTTTCCGTTTTCAAATCTATCCTAAAACCTAATTTTGTTAACAAGTATGTGACGTGGCTTGTTGAAAGCTTATGGTTTTTTAAATTAAACGTGGAAATAGGACATTTTTAAATAATTTCCTTTTATTTATGACAAAAACGCATACGCATCGGGTACACATCATATATATGTTGTCAGAATTAAGTTATATGATAGAATTGAAAACACAAGGAATATATTGGGATAAAAATTAGGATTTATTGAAAGTTGGGACTAGAGTTGAAATATTATTAAAAGTTTGCTTAGACATTTTTTCGATCTACTGCATAATTTTTCTTTTTTGTCTCAATATGATCAGTACTGCAAGAGAAACCAATTGTAGGTACGTAAAACTGCACTTCCAACTCAGAAAAATTATTAAAAGAGAGATGAAGTAAAGGAAGACATAGAATTAGAGAAGAATATTGACTGAAGACTCAGATGAAGCTTGAGACCATTAAGATCCAGTGAGTTTGTCCAAAACAAAAATAAAATAAAATAAAATAAAAGATGAATTAGTGAGCCAGGCGGGCGGAGCTAAATTAGTGATTCTTTTGGGGCTATAATATAACAAATTATTCTTATAATAAAAAAATTATTAACAAAAAATATAGGAATAAAGTTCAATTTGTTGCTCATACTATTTTCGGAGGAGCATTGACAATTTTTGTTCAAGTTAGACCCTTAAACTCGTCTCAATTAGACACTTTCACTTTAGAACTTGTTTTAGTTAGACCCTTTTTGTTAACAATGTTACAATGTTAACGATTTTCCCAATTAGACTTTTACATTTTTGAACTTATTTCAATTAGCCTCTTTTGTAAACAACATTACTTACGATGTTGGTGATTGTTTTGTTAGAAATGGGATCACCTGTTGCATTTCCTGTCGGAACTCTTCAATACTTTTTTAAAAAAAATATATTTTTTTATTTTTTAATTTATTATGATTTATTTTAATTTAAATTTTCTATATAAGGTTTATCCATCCCTTTAGGGTATATTAAAAAAATTAAAAAAAATTAGTTATGCAACACCAGATGTAATATAAAATGCAACAGAGGATCTGCTCTAGTTTTGTTAACACACTAAAATACATTTTTACACACATTTTCAAATGATTTCACACATTAATTTTTTTAAGAATGTAAATTTTGCTACTTAAGTTAACGATGACACTTATCCATTGTTAATATTTTGACGATGCTCAATACAACAACATAATATATAATTTCAGTGGGTTAACTTCTAAGAATCTTGCTACTTAGCCGGCCCTAGGTGCAAGGTTCGGAACCAACAGGTGACAAAAAACTCACTTGGGATGAGGAGTTCAAGAGTGGCGATGTCGACCCGGCAATCGAAGCCAGTGAGATTGTGGGTCGTTACAAAAATGGCAGAGCATCGCCACTCCTGAGCTAAATTCTCACCCCAAGTAAGTTTTTGCCTTCCGCGAGCCTAATGGTAGTGGGTTTCTAACAATATTGCTACAAAAGCCCATAGGTTTTGTAACAACTTGTCTCTGACAGTTCTTGAGAGTCTCACGACCTCACTGGGCATCGCCACTCATGATCTTTTAATCCGCATGCGAATTTTCGCTTTCGGTGGGTTTCCAACCTTTGCATTTAGGGGTCAAGTGATGAGATCGTGCAATTAAAGGCTGGTGAGATTATGGGTCATTATAGTATACAAACAAGTTTATATATAAATGAAAATTTATTCATTAAAAACTTAATTAATTATTTATTGACATAACATTTTCTTTAATATGATTTACATATCCCTTTTAAATTTAGTTATATAATGTACATTATAAAATATTATTAACTATAAATATTATTGTTTGTGCGCAGGACTGGTGTAATAATATTTAGTTGTACAATATTGAAATTCTATTAAAAATTTCGTGGAAAGCAATAATTAGTATCCATTATATGTAGAGTGTTTTTTTTTTGAGAAAACATTATATGTAGAGTTAATAAAATAACATTTTTTGAAATGTGAATGATTTTTATAATTGCAATATTAATACCTTATTTGAAAAAAAATGATTTGTAATTATAAAATCACACTGCCAAATATTGAATGCTTAATTAACCTTAATTACTGATAGAAAATTAATAATTTTTTGACAAAATGACCAATTGAATCATTTAAAATAGTTTAGGAGATAGAATTGATGGAATCATCATACTAAGTATTTATTCGGAATTGGGCCAATACATAAAGTGTGTTTTAATATCTTAGCCCTTTAAAATAATGTTTTTAACATTCTTCGGCTTTTCCACACATCAACAATTATGGAAGTCATCTCGTCAAAAAAAAGTTATATAAATACTATCAATCCAAAAAGGTCATGTGTGAGACTAGATCTGATCTATCGCTGCCACACAGATTGATATTGTTGCATCTTCAAATGAAAAAAAGAAAAAGAAAAAGGAAAATCAAATAACAGAGACGAAAATTAGAATAAATATGTTGATGAACACTAAAAAATATATTCCACATAAAGACGTGATCTTATTTCATCCCCTTCTCCATACCCACCTATTTCCGCTTTTCATTAAAAAAGAAATATGTAATCGAGCAAATATTTAACTGAAGAAGATTGTTTCAGAATGAAGCAACTTGCGAAATCCTGCATTTCAATACATGACTAATTTCGGGAGTAAAAACATTTACATCATTTTTTATTTTGTTTGACAAGTACAAACTAACTAGAGTAATCCATCAAGCATTAATTGTCAAAATACCTGTACAAACCCATTTTGTTTACCAATATTTGTACATACAACCAATATGTCACAGTGATGTTAATCTTCTTGGTGATAACATTCCACTATTTATTGATGAATAAGCTCCAAAAAACTCCCCAGGATGCAACAATAAATCCGATCACCATGCTAATATAAAACCGCCTGGTGAAGAACTTATCCTCATCTTCTGAATCATTCCTCCCATTAGTTCGCTTTTCAAATTATCAATACATAATCTATATATGAATCACTTCTCAAATTACCAATATAAAATATAATATTATTTTTTTATTAATTATAGCAACAGAAGGACTAGCTATCAATTAAGTTTTAAGAGATATGCATAATCGAAATACAGTTATGCAGTAATCAGGAGGATAGATCGCTCTAGTTAGACAAAAATCATCAGATAAATGTTTGACATTGTAAAAATGTTTAGCCATTAGCCAAACGAATGCAAAACGGGTAAAGTTCAGAATATAAACTAGTAATTACCCTAATTATCAATGCAAATGAAATAATCCTATTTGTGCATATGCAATCTTTTCTTTCAAGACTGGATCTTATTTGAGCTCATTCACATTTCCCACACTATTTTTGCTTTTCTTTGAAAAGGAAAAACAGAATCCCACAACACAGATAACATAATTGCATAAAAAAGCTAGCTACTTGCAAAATCCTGCATACAACGCATCCCCAATTTCTCAAGTAAAAACAGTTGCATCAATACGTTTGTTATTGATAAGTACATACAAACAAGAGCAATCCATCAAGCATTGCTCAAATAGCCGAGCAAGCGCCTTTTGTTGATCAATATTTGTACATACAACCAATCTGCCACGTGGTGTAAATCTTGATGGCGATAACATTCCACCATTTATTGAAAAACAAGGTCCAAAAAACTACCCAGAAGGTAATAACGAATCCAACCACCACACTGATATAAAAGCCTCTGGTGATTAACATATCCTCATCTTCTGAATCATCTTTCCCACTACTTGGCTTCTCATCTTCAGGACATGGCCTTCGTAATAGAGGTGGACCACATAATCTCAGATTTCCTAAATATGCCGAAGCTCTAAATGTCTGTATGTGAGTGTCCCATGGGATTCTACCCGATAAGTTTTTGAATGACAAGTCGAGAACCCCGAGGTGATCCAGTTTGGAAAGAGTCGGAGGAATATCATCTGAAAGCCTGTTTCTCGACAAATCTAGAAAGTTCAGCAGTTTCAACTTATCAATGTCGTCAGGAATGGATCCGGCCAAGTTGTTTCTTGACAGATTTAATCCAACAAGGCCAATCAGACTCGTTAATTCACGAGGGATCTCTCCGGTTAACTCATTACCTGAAAGATCGATCATTTTCAGCAATCCAAGAGTATTAAAGTACGTCTCCTCTTTTTCTTTCCAAATTACTGATGCACTATCAGAGAAAATACTGTAGTTCACTGATTTAGCAAGTGGATCACTGTACGGAGTAATGTACGAAAAAGCATAGTCTGTTTCTGAGCTCAACAGAGTGAAGTTATTGACACAATTTGGAATAGTTCCGGTAATCTTGTTCAAAGAAATGTCCAGGACTTGAATATTTGCAAGATGACATATGCTTGAAGGCAAACTACCATAAAGCATGTTCGATTTCAGGATTAGGACCATCAATTTTGGCATACTTTCTCCCAACCACCTTGGTATTTTCCCAATGAATTCATTTTCTTCCAAATCAAGGATTCTCATTGCACTACAATTCATCAATGACCTTGGAATTTCTCCTTTGAAACTATTGTTCTGCAGATGTAGTAAGGAAAGACGGCATCCCGAGTTTGTAGTAGGAATCTCCCCAGAGAAATTGTTGTTTGCCAAATTTAGATATCGTAGGCTCGAAAAATTCATGAAACAACCTTGAGGAATATCGCCAGATAATAGGTTGTTTGAAAGATCAAGTTGAGGATCAAAATGTTCAAAATTGCAAAAATGATGAATTGTACCCGAAAATTTATTTGTAGACAAACGTAGGTTAATTGAAATTGGTGGCAAATGTGGCAATGAGCCAGTGAATTCATTACAACTCAAGTCTATTTCATCGAGTTGCCCGAATTTAGATGACAAATTGGGAAGTACACCGGTAATATGATTGTGACAAATTCAGATTGTGGCACATATACATATTGCCCCAAAACCAACCTGGGATGGTGCAAAGATTCTGGAATTAGAAATGTCGAGAGTTAGTAGTTGGTGTTATTTTTGAAGCCATTTGGGGAAATGAGGACCCAACTTACAATTTGCCAAATGTAGCCAACAGAACTGAGCAAGATGCATCCAAGAAGGACTGATACTTATAGTAATATTTAAGTTGAAAGACAAATCCAAATAGATTAAGTGGGAAAGACTAGATAAATGAGCTTCAGTGATCACACCTTGTAACTGATTATAACCAACAAACAAATACTCGATCTTGGAGAGATTTTCGATGCTTTCTTTCAAGATGACATTCAAAGTATTGTCATACAGATTTAATGATCTCAATGATGGACATGATGAAAGATTGGGTAGTATTCCTGTGAACTTATTAAAGGAAAGATCAAGTTGCTCAAGATTAGGAATCCTTAAATTGCCTTCTAGAATTTCCCCATCTAATCCATTATCTCCAAGGTGCAGTTCTTTTAGAAGTGAGAATCTTGACATCTTAGGAAATGAACCACGCAGTACATTAGAACGCAACTTAAGATGTGTTAGCTCAGTGGACCGGCTGTTTAGTGGACATGATGCCTTGAACTATACATCCTTAGTGTATACCGAGACAATAGTATTGAAAACAGCTGTATATCAAACATTATCTGTTCTCACGTTTGTGTCCTTTTCAGGCCATGGACAACCTCTTTGAGTTTATAAGTATCTCTTTAGAAGCGGCCCCACTTCTCACTTATATAGGTGATCTCCTCTTCCGAGTATCCTGCCATACTCAACCTCATTAGGTTTAGGAATCATTAAAAGTCATATGACTTATCCTCACCACATTGACAAGTGTGCACTTGGTTTGCCAACAGGGAAATGTATACTTATAATTTCCAAGTGCTACCAAACTGAATGTTTGTAGCTTAGTTTTTTCCCATTGAACCAAGTTCTTGGGATCTTCAGTCATCATGGTCGGGTTACCACTACAAGCACTCTTAGAGTGTGGATTTCAAACCCATTCCCTCTAGCAACTTAGCCATTTGATCTCGGTTTAACCCTTTGGTTAGCGGATCCGCTAGATTATCTATTGACTTCACATAGTCAACGGAGACAATCCCACTTGAGATCATATGCCTCACAGTATTATGCCTCCGACGTATGTGTCGAGACTTACCATTGTACATAGCATTGTGTGCCCTTCCGATAGCCGCTTGACTATCACAGTGAATCATCACTGACAACACTGGTTTTTTCCAGCATGGAATGTCTTCTAGAAAGTTGCAAAGCCATTCAGCTTCTTCACACGCTTTATCCAAAGCGATAAACTCAGATTCCATGGTAGAACGGGCTATACAAGTCTGTTTCGTGGATTTCCATGACACTGCTCCACCTCCGATAGTGAAAACAAATCCACTAGTCGAAAATGAGTCTTTTGTGTCTGATATCCAATTCGCATCACTGTACCCTTCAAGTACAGGAGGAAACCTTGTATACTGCAGCCCGAAGTTCAAAGTATACTTCAAGTATCTTAGAACTCATACTAGAGCTTTCCAATGTTCTTTGCTTGGATTGCTCGTGTACCGACTCAACTTGTTCACAGAACATGCAAGATCAGGTCTAGTGCAGTTAGTGATGTACATCAAACTCCCAATGACCCTTGCATATTCTTCTTGAGCTACCGGTTCTCCTCGGTTTTTGCTCAAGTGTACATTGAGTTCCAACGGGGTCTTAGCCGGCGGACTATCAAAAGCGTTGAATTTCTTAAGCACTTTCTCTATGTAATGAGATTGTGTTAAGACAATTCCACCACTTGTCCGTACTATCTTGATCCCTAAAATCACATCGGCTAAGCCCATATCTTTCATGTCGAAGTTTCGTTTCAACATTTGTTTCGTTTCAACAATCACTTGGTGTCCACTGCCCATGATTAACATGTCGTCTACATAAAGACAGACTATGACATAGCCATTAGAACTGCTCTTTATATACACACATTTATCACACTCATTGATTTTGAAACCATTTGATAACATCACGTTATCAAACTTCAGGTGCCACTGAATAGGTGCTTATTTCAGACCGTACAACAATCTAACAAGCTTACACACCTTTCGTTCTTGCCCTGGTGCAATAAACCCTTCAGGTTGTTCCATGTATATTTCATCCTCCAACTCACCATTCAGAAACGCAGTTTTTACATCCATCTGATGAATTTCAAGATTGTGCAAAGCAGCAATCGCTAAAAGCACCCGAATAGATGTAATCCTTGTTACTGGTGAGTAGGTATCGAAGAAATCATACCCCTCTTTTTGTTTAAAGCCTTTGGCAACCAAACGAGCTTTATACTTGTCAACAGAACCATCTGCCTTATATTTTCATTTTAGGATCCATTTGCATCCTAACGGCTTACACCCACTTGGGAGATCTGTCAACTCCCAAGTGTGATTTTGCATGATGGAATCAATTTCACTGTTGATAGCTTCTTTCCAGAACGCAGCATCTGGACTAGATAGAGCTTCTTTCAAAGACTTTGGCTCATCATCTAGCATATAGGTGATGAAATCCGGACCAAAGGTCTTAGCCGTCCTAGCTCACTTACTACGTCTCGGTTCTTCATCCACAGGATCAGAACTAGTAGTAGCGTCAGAGGTTCGTTTCTCAGAACTACCTTCTGTCCTATCCTTATTCTTACAAGGATAGACATTCTCGAAGAATATAGCATTCCTCGACTCCATCATCGTCCCTTCAGTCAACTCGGGAATTTCCAATTTATGAATAAGAAAACGATATGCACTACTGTTAAGTGCATACCCGATAAAGATACAATCAACCGTTTTAGGGCCGATTCTAACTTGTTTAGGAAGTGGCACTTCAACCTTAGCTAAACACCCCCATACTTTGAGGTATTTATAAGACGGCGTGCGTCCTTTCCACAACTCGTAAGGCGTCACATCCTTACCCTTAAGTGGAATTTTGTTCAGGATATAGTTGGCTGTCAACACAGCTTCCCCCCACAAGTTTTGTGGTAATCCCGAACTTATCAACAAAGCATTCATCATCTCCTTAAGAGTTCGGTTTTTGCGTTCAGCAACACCATTAGACTGTGGTGAATACGGTGCCGTAGTTTGATGAATTATACCCGCCTCTGCGCATAACTCTTCAAACGGGGCAACATACTCTCCACCTCTATCACTTCGAATTGCTTTAATTCGACTGCTTAGTTGATTTTCGGCTTCATTTTTGAAGTTCTTAAAAGCTTCAATCGCCTCATCTTTACTTCTTAAAAGATAAAGATAACAATATTTTGTTCAATCGTCAATAAAAGTAATAAAGTACTTTTTACCGCCTCTAGTTTGCACAAACTTTAAATCACATACGTCTGTGTGAATTAACTCTAGAGGTTTAGTGCTCCGTTCAACCGATTGAAATGGTAACTTAGCCAATTTAGCTTCAACACAAACTTCACATTTGTTTTGTGTATTAAATTGGTTCACTTTTAGCAAATCTAAATTTACTAAGCATTTTATAGCATTTAGATTAACGTGTCCTAATCTACAATGCCATAAATCCGAGCACTCAACAAGCAAGTAAACAGAAGAAGCAATTTTATTAGCATTTTCTTTTGCCACACGGCGCATCGCCATTACATTCATTTTGAAAAGTCCATTGGCGAGATAGCCCCGACCAAGGAACCTTCCGTACTTGCTCAAAATAAACTTTTCAGACTCAAACACTAGTCTAAAACCATGATTGACTAACAGTGAGCCTGAAACCAGATTCTTGCGGATGTCCGGAACATGCAGCACATCCTTCAAAGTCAGCTCTTGGCCTGAAGTCAGCTTCAAAACCACGTTGCCCACACCAACCACTTCAGACGAGGCTTGGTTACCCATGTGCAACTTTCTACCTTCAACAGCTTTGTAGGTAGCAAACGAGCTCTTGTCCGAGCAAACGTGACAAGTAGCCCCGGTGTCGACGAACCACTCTCTCGGGTTGTCCACGTGATTGGCCTCGAACACAACGGCAGCCAAATCATCATCATCCCAATCATCTTGTCGGGCCTTGCCTTTGCCTTTGTTGTTATGTTCCGCCAAATGCGCGCCATAGTTAGTACGTTTCTTCTTTGGAGCCGTGCAATGTTTGGACATGTGCCCCGGCTTGTCACAATTGAAGCAATTGCCGTTGAACTTCGTCATTGGCTTCTTCCCTTTGTCAACTTGACCCGGGCGCTTCCTTTTGTTGCTATTTGATGGTCTACCACGTTCCATCAAATTAGCCTTGGCCTCGATCGGGACACGTGGTCTCGGATCCGCCTTTCGGTTATCGGCTTCAATTCGAAGCTTAACCACAAGATCTTCAAGAGTCATCTCCTTTCGTTTGTGTTTGAGATAGCTCTTGAAATCCTTCCAACACGGTGGCAACTTCTCAATCACCGCAGCAACGGTGAAAGAGTCGAGAAGGACCATCCCTTCAGCATGAACGTCGTGCACAATGAGCTGAAGCTCTTGCACTTGGTCCATTACTGACCGGGTGTCCACCATTTTATAGTCGAGGAATTTTGCCACCATGAACTTCTTAGTTTCGGCATCCTCAGTTTTGTACTTCTTTTCTAGAGCTTCCCACAGTTCCTTAGCACTAGTTACATTTCCGTATACAGAATATAAACTATCTACTAAGCCATTAAGAACATAATTTTTACAAAGAAAATCGTCATTGATCCATTGATCGTACGCCATTCGTTTGTTGACGTCCGGCTCATTTTCTTCGACCACAGGAGCCTCCTCCTTAAGGTATCCAGCAACTCCGAGCGTGGTTAGGTAGAAGAGCATCTTCTGCTACCACCTCTTGAAGTCCAACCCGGAGAACTTTTCTGGCTTCTCGGCTTGGCCATGGGGAATGGTCCTTGGAGCAACGGGGTTGGATGAAGACGCCATTCCAGCAAAGGTAGTTGATTAATTTAGTCTTAGATATTTGTCTTGCGATTGTTGTCTTGTTTTACACCTCACTAGAATTACAATGGAAGTACAGAAAGGTAGAAGTGTAGAGGAACAAACAATTACAATATTTAACTGAAATGCAGATTCTGGTTCCGGCAAGCCGAGTCGAGGGGACCTCTCTCCGCAAGACAAATACGCCCCGGCTAGTGCTCACGGTTCGGCGGTTGTCTTTCAAAGATGAAACGGCTTCGTCCTTCCGGCAGTAGCACCACAAGTCTCCGGCGAACTAGATAATGTAGAGAACTGAGAGGCTGTAGACTCGAAGAGAACTTTGTATGCAAGCAATATGATTGTGCAGAATGTAGCATTTGGATCCATGCAGGATGTCCTATTTATAGGCACATCTCCACTGCAGGGAACAACTAGGGTTTGAGGGCATTCAAACCTGGTGTTGTAACCCCCTGGAGTTATAGCTCTGCCATTAAGCCCTCCAGGAGTTACCTTCTGCAGATCCCGACAGGTGTCCCTTGTCGGCTCGGATCCCAACACGTGTCCAAGGGCAGCTGTAGACTTTGACTCTCGACAGGAGTTACTTTCGGTTACTGTCCAGCCCACTAACTCCACCAGCTCCAGATGGCAGTTACCTGAGGCTCCACCAGCTCCAGGTGTTGAAGGCTCTTAACTCATGGGAGTTACACCTTCAAGTTGGACAAGCACCATGTGCACCCACGACCCGGTCCACAGCCGTTATAGACCCGGATAGTCGATCCACCGACCCGACTGTTTTGGTACCGTAAAACTGATACGGCTAAGCCCCGGAAGCCCACGTACGTCCAAAGTCCACCCAAAGTCCAATTGCCAAGATCCAAGTCCGAGGACGAGACGAGACGAGATGAGCCGGGCACGGGCACGGGCACCGGGCACCGGGCACGGGCACGGGCTCGGGATCGGGCTCGGACACGGGCGGGCGCGCGCGTGTGTGCGCGTGTGGGCTCATGGCCCACATCCTTGTGCACTTGATTATTCCACTTAAGTGTTAATACACTTAAATACACTTCTTAATTTGATTAAGAAATCAATGTGGGATTATTTAATGTGTCTTAAACACATTATCCCACACACCATAAATGCCCAATCGTGTGACCAACTTTAACCATTTATTTCTCACTCATCGAAAATTGGATTTGAGCAAATAAAAATACTACGATTATCTACTCACGACATAGAGCAATCGTACGGTATTTAATTCCTCCAAAATTAAATATCCCGGTCACGAAAAATCGGATAAAATGAGTCACACTCACTTTATTAAATCTTATTTTCTAACAGAAATTTGGGGATTGAGCTTCCCTCAAAATCATTGAGACTGAGGTCAAGATAATCAAGATGAGGTAGTTGAAGCAATGAAGAGCTAATCTTACCTCTTAGAGGAGAACATGTATATTCATCAGGACTATAAAGATCAAGAGCTAAGACGTGGTTGGTACGGTTGTGGCACACAACACCCTTCCATTCACAGCAGTTTGTGGATCCCCAGCTAGAGAGTCGGCCATAATCATCAACCAACTCCGCCTTGAATTGGATCAGCGCCATCCGCTCTCTTTTCAGGTACTTAGCACCATTGTCGACAGAGTTAGAATCACCACCATGTATATGTACGACCGATAAAATCAAAACAAGAAAGATTTGGAGGGAAGTTATAAAATTTGTAGTGATCATCATTCTCATCTCATGACTGAAACTAGGAGCTTGGGATTGCTTAAATAGTTTGCCACAATCATATCTCACTGCATGCTTTCATTTATAATATGAACCCCTAGACACATTCCATGGCTTCCACAAATTTTAGACTACAAAAGTCTACCATGTGAGTGTGATGGACAAGTTAAATTTTTCCAGACTTAGGACTTGTAAGTCGCCGGCCCAAATTCCAATCTACACTCAATAAATGCAATGATTTTAGAAGTATTGGAAGACTTGAAAACTACAAAGGTGGGTGGGTGGGACTACAAAGGCGGCGCCCACCCAATCGACACTTAAATGTCCTAATAATAATTAGTATATCACCTGTGCGATGTACAGATTTATTTATTTTTAGTGACGATAAAATGTTGTTGCTAAAAGGTGTTTTTCTTGTAATGACTCTCTGTAATAAAAAAAAAACACATACAAAATTGGTTAGATTTCTATTCGGTATTTATTTAACCTAACTGCAAGTGCACAGTGAGGTTTATAGTGTAGCAATGAAAAAGAGTATCGTATCTATAGAGATTTAATATTTATCTAACTAAGTACCAGAACTTAACTCCTAAATGCTATCTAGACAACCGATCAAAGTGTTTGAACCAATTAAAGTACTTAAACATATAATATAAATGGAAATACAGAGAAGAAAGAGTAAAGAATAAACAACGGAGAAAGACGAATTCTAGAGTTGAGGAATCCTTTTCTAATCCATTTATTTAATTGTTTCATCATAAACCTATGTAGGGACTTAAATCTAGCTTAAACAACCACAATTATACTTTAAACCTTCTCTCGAAGTGCCTAAAGTGTGGATCACACAACTAGTATTAACATCTCCGTTCAATACCTAACATGCAACTCCTAATGGCTCTCAAGGTCTATTGCTCTCTCAATTAACCTCAACCCTCTCTAGTGCTATTGATTAATAAGTTAATTACTCTAGATCATGTGTTAAAACTCCTCTCTCGATTTATGAATTAACACATCAAATTGTATCATTTAGTAATCAGTTAAACAATACATATAAAAATAAGAGTAATCAAAGATCAAGATAAAGTCATAGGAAATATGATAAAACTAATAAAATAGATTTCATAAATAATTCAGTGCTTAAAAAAACACATCTCCTCGATTTGTGTTTTTTTACCGGAAAACACGTTTCGAAAAACATATCATATTACTCAAAAACATATCACGGGGAACGCGATTTGTATTCTGAAAACACTTTTTGGTACATCTCCACAAGACGTGTTTTTCAGGAGAACACTTTCAAGAACACACAGTTTGTGTCGGTAAAACACGTCCCACAGAACAGTTTCCATGGACCAAAGACACTTTTCAGTGCTTAAAAAAAACACATCTCCTCGATTCGTGTTTTTTACCGAAAAACACGTTTCGGAAAACATATCATATTACTCAAAAACATATCACGGGGAACGTGTTTTGTATCCTGAAAACACTTTTCGGTACATCTCCACAAGACGTGTTTTTCAAGAGAACACTTTCAAGAAAACACAGTTTGAGTCGGAAAACGCGTTCCACAGAACAGTTTCCATGGACCAAAAACACTTTCAAGAAAAAACAGTTTGAGTCGGAAAACACTTTTTGGTACATCTTGTAACGCCCCAGTCCCGGAATAATAGTGACAAGGGACCGGTGCGCTACTGGGGGAAGGGGGAAGGGGTTGTGGTATAAAATAATCAAAGAAATAGGGTTAGTGCCCGAAACACTTGGGCAGCATAACCTCTATAACTGGAATTTAACCATGCTCTAAGGCGTCTTAGAAGGAACTTGAATCAATGATCAATCATTAAAGTGAACTTATCCCGCCAATTAATTGTAAGGACAGATCTCAATAACAAACACAAATCATATTATGATTCAAACAACTGAAAATAAACTATATAAGAGTAAACGGAACAAGCGTAGAGCATCTTTATTAAACTTAAGCAAAATATTTCCAAGTACTTCTTTGTTTAGAGTATCTAAGATCTCTAAACAACACAAAAAGAGCAAGCATACATCAACAAAAACACAGCCCTTGCCCCAGCTCCATCATCTTTCAGCCTGCCTCTCAACCTGAAAATATTTAGAAAAGATTTAGGCTGAGTACTAGTGTACCCAGTGAGCAAATTTGATAACAGTTCATAATCATTTTATAAATATGAATATTATATCCACACGAGTGTAACAATGGAAAGGTTTCAAAACTAAAAAGTATTCCATGTATACAAAGCTTCTTTTAACCTTACACACTCTGTCTCATCTGTCCCTTCCTACAGTGTCTTAACTTATATACACGTCCTCCAGCCCAGCTGTCTAATAAAGGATAGTGTATACGGTCCCAAAGCTTAAAGGATCCGAACTCGAGTCTAGTTAAGCACTCAATGTTTTCGTAGGATACTGGCGAACGCGAACAGTGAGATAAAATATTTTGATACAAATATTCATGCTTCACAGTTGATAAACAGTTGAGCTTATTAGCTGAACATAATTTGAGAAAAATATAACCCACCTGGATAACATATAAACTTTCAACTCTTGGTTGATTCTGCTCAGGTTCTATTATATCTTCTGGGCCTACAACAATCATCATTGGCTTAGTTTAACAAAAGAGCCTCTATCAAAAATCAATTCCTAAGTTTAGTTTTTAAACTTGATGTTAGATTTCATTATTAATTAGTTCTCTACTTTCTATTAATTTGATATCATTTTTAACTTAGATAAAAGAAAATAGAATACATGTAGCATACTTATATAATTATTATTTCCTAAAATTAAAGTAACATAATTACTCGGGATACTATCTTCTAAATAGATGGTAAATATTGAATTTCAAAATTAAACACTGATCAATTTGTTATTAAAGCTAATTAATCACGTAAAAGTATAATCTAATTTTAATATATCTAAAAATAAAAGATTTATGTCCCTAAATAATTAATTTATGAATCCTGGGTTAAATAGAAAATTCAGATAAAATTTTATAATTAAATTAATTTTTTAAATAATTTGGGCAAATTTTATTTTTAAAAAATCTGGAAATTAGGAAATTTATGGGCTAATTTAATCAATTTATGAGGTTTTGGGTTAAATATTAATTTCTGAAAAGTTTATAGGATCCAAATATATTTTTAAACAATTATGGGTGATAATGAAATTGTTATATCTTCTGGGGGCTTTTTTTTTATTTCTGCAAATTAATGAAAAAGGACCAAAGTGCAAATAACTTAACTACTATTAATCCTTTCATTATTGTTTGTAAATTCACGTCTAGAATAAGATCCCCAATTTTCATCTTCATCTCCCCTTTCTCTCTCTCTCTCTCTATCTCTAAAATCACGTAATGAACAAATAGAAATTAGAACTCCCAAATTCTGAAATCAAAATCCCTACTTCTTTCTCCCTCTTTCTTCAACCAGAATTCGGTGGGCTTGCCGCCGTCCTCCCACAGCTATACCACTCGATTCTGACGAGCTCAGCCGACTCACACAGAACTCGACACGAACCAGACCCAACGCCTATTCAACGCGGTGCGAGATGAGCCATATCGATGATTCATCGTCGACTCAACTCCATCTGAACCTCAGCCACGACTCAGACCTTTCGACACCTGACTCGACACAGCCCGAACTCAACGATGCTACTCTCCCCTGCTTCAACAACAACGACTGAAGCCACACACACACTCACACCAGCAGGCTCCCGACGACGAGAGGTGACTTAGACAAACGTCGCTGAGACTTGAGCCCAACCGACGTCTCCTTCCTCTACTTCGACTCCCAATAACAGTTCAACCTTGACAATTCTCTCTATTTCTATTCATTCATATATATTTGTTTCTTTTCTGATTTTAGTAAGCTTATTGGTTATCTACAAGTTTCTGATGTTTGAAACATATTTGATGAAAAAGAATAGAAAAATATCGTGTGTTCTATGAGTTTGGAACTAGAATTGTCTACTACTGCAGAGGATGGTGGAATTTTTGTTTTGAAAATATGTTTTGGTGAAAAGTTTTATACAATTTGGGGTTTGTTGGTTTTGTAGTAGGAAACGTGAATTCTCACTTCACATGTTTGGTGATGTATATTTTGGTGGCGTACCGAGACATGAATTCATGTTTTGTTTTGGTTAATTGAAATTGGAGAGATTTACTGAGGTTAATGGATGTATAATTTACATAGCAATACATGAATTTAAATTTAAAATAAACTTACCTAGATGGGTGAGTTTGCTGTAACACTTATAGTTTAAGGTATTGAGCAGTGGAATCCAACTAAAACTGATAGATTTGCTGTGAAATTTGATTTCCAGTCGAAGAGTTTGGAAAAAATTGTTCTTTTTTATTTTTATGTTGATCTGTCCGGAAGAAAATAAACTTTTGTGGTATTTGGTTGATTAACAAAGAGAAGAAGAGCTGGACAAGTCTTTTACAGAATTTGCTGAGTTGACATAGATACCTACGTGTACAATTAATGGCAATTGAAGAGATTTAATAAATATCTTAATCATCTTTGTCGTTTTTTTTAATCATTTAATAACCCTTTAGAAAAATAATAATAATAATAATAATAATAATAATAATAATAATAATAATAATAATAATAATAATAATTACTAAAATAAACCTCGTGTGAATAAACAAGACTCGCAAAGTATTTTAAGACTCGAAAGTAAACTTCTAAATTCAACTATTAACTCTAAATATTTCTATTACTAAGGGCGAAATTTTGGACATGTTTTAAATTATTAGATAGGATTCAACTATAATAATATATAATAGGATTATCAGGAGGTCCTGATATGATTATATTTGAGCATGTATCTAGGTTTCTGAATAAAATTATAAGAAGGTCTAGGGGTATCTCCAACTTTCTTAACGGCACATTTTATCTAAATAAAATAAAAATAAAAATAAAATAAAAATTACCAGAGTCCCTTTTCTTTCCTAGCTTACCCTTAAGATAATCATAAACTATTATTTTATATACTAAAAAGTTTGGGATATTACATTCTACCCCTCTTAAAATAAATTTTGTCCCGAAATTTGACATACCTCTAAACGGCAAGTCAGGGTATTGCTCCTGGATCTTATCTTTTAGCTCCCATGTAGCTTCCTCGCTTCCATGGTTGTTCCACAAAACTTTCAACAATTGTATCTGTTTATTTCTCAATACTTGCACCTTCTGGTCAAGTATAGCTATTGATTTTTCTTCGTAGGTCAAATCTTCGCTTAGGACTACCTCATGATGTTTAATTACATGTTTAGGATCAAACACATATTTTCTTAATATAGATACGTGAAACACGTCATGTACTCCTTTTAGACTTGGCGGTAATGCCAATCTATAAGCAACTTCTCCAATTTTCTCAAGAATTTCAAAGGGTCCTATATACCTTGGCCTTAATTTGCTTCTTTTGCCAAATCTTACAACTCCCTTTGTCAGAGATATTTTCAAGAATACTTTATCTCCAACATCAAAATGTAAGTCAGTACAACGTTTGTTTGCATAAACCTTTTGTCTGTCTTCGGCTTCTACTATTCTTTTTCTTATTTTATCGATTATTTCCACCGTCGTCTGAACAATCTCTGGGCCCAATATTTTTCTCTCACCCACTTCATCCCAGTAAAGTGGTGATCTACACTTTCGACCGTACAAGGCTTCATATGGTGCCGTTCCTATTAAAGCCTGGTAACTATTGTTATAGGCAAATTCTACTAAAGGTAGAATATTCTCCCAGCTTCCTCCTCCATCAATTACTACTCCTCGAAGCATATCCTCAAGTGTTTGTATGGTTCTTTCTAACTGCCCATCAGTTTGAGGATGGAAAGCTGTGCTAAAATTCAATTTAGTGCCCATAGCATCTTGCAAGCTTTTCCAGAATGTAGATGTGAATCTTGTATCACGATCAGATGTGATAGACACAGGTATCCCATGCAATCTGACAATCTCCTTAACATACAATTGTGCTAACTTGTCCAGTCCTAAGGTCATTCGCATAGGAAGAAAATGTGCTGATTTGGTTAGTCGATCAACAATAACCCAGATAGCGGTGTTTCCACGTGCTGTTTTTGGTAAACCAACAACAAAGTCCATGTTGATGTGGTCCCACTTCCATTCGGGAATCTCTAATGGTTGTAAAAGTCCTGATGGTCTTTGGTGTATTGCTTTCACTTGCTGACATGACAGACAACGTTCCACGAATGAGGCTATTTCTCTTTTCATATTTTTCCACCAGAAATTTCTCTTCAGATCTCGATACATTTTTGTACTCCCAAGATGTGCTGTATAAGGAGTATCATGAGCTTCACTCATTATCTCATTCTTTATCTCTTGATCATGGGGCACACAAATTCTCCTTTCAAACATAAGAGCATTATCACTTGCCTCAGCAAAACCTTTAGGATCATCTGATCTTGCATGCGAGCGCATCTTTTCTAAAAAATCATCTTTCATTTGTGCCTCTACAATTCTCTCTCTTAAATCTGGTTTAGCTGTTAAAGCAGCTATGCAACTTTTTGTAGAGCTTGGTGGTCGCACCAACTCTATTCTTAGTTTCTCAAACTCTTGCACGAGTTTCTCTTGTTGGGTTAGGAAACATCCCAACTTTGCCTTGGATTTTCGACTGAGTGCATCTGCAACTACATTGGCCTTTTCCAGGGTGGTATTGAATTGTACAATCATAATCCTTCACCAACTCTAACCACCTTCTTTGTCTCATGTTCAAGTCTTTTTGTTCAAAGAAATACTTAAGGCTCTTATGATCTATGTAAATCTCACTCTTTACACCATACAGATAGTGCCTCCAAATTTTTAATGCATGCACTACTGCTGCTAGCTCGAGGTCATGTGTAGGGTAATTCAACTCGTGTGGTCTTAGTTGACGAGATGCATAAGCAATGACTTTCCCATTTTTCATGAGAACACAACCCAAACCTTGTAAGGATGCATCAGTGAAGATGACAAATCCCTCATTTCCTTCCGGTATAGCTAGTACCGGTGCGGTGGTTAACTTTTCTTTGAGTGTCTGAAAACTTTTCTCACATTCTTCAGACCAAGTGAATTTGATCTTCTTTTTCAACATTTGGGTCATTGGTCTTGCTATTTTAGAGAATCCTTCAATAAATCTCCTATAGTAGCCAGCTAATCCTAAGAAACTCCTTATCTCATGTGCATTGGTAGGTGACTTCCAGTTGCTCACTGCTTCAATCTTGGCAGGATCTACCTTAATCCCTTGTGCTGACACAATATGACCAAGAAACATTACTTCTTCAAGCCAGAATTCACACTTGCTGAATTTGGCATATAATTTTTCCTTTCGTAGTGTTTCCAACACTATCTGTAGATGCTCTTGGTGTTCATCCTCATTCTTGGAATATATAAGAATATTATCTATAAACACAAGGACAAAATTATCCAAATATGGATGAAATATTCGGTTCATCAAATCCATAAAGACTGCTGGTGCATTTGTTAACCCAAATGGCATTACTATAAATTCATAGTGTCCATAACGTGTTCGAAATACAGTTTTTGGAATATCCTCCTTTCGAACCTTAAGTTGATGGTATTCAGATCGTAGGTCAATTTTCGAGAACACACGTGCCCCCTTGAGCTGGTCGAATAAGTCATCTATCCTTGGAAGAGGGTATCTATTCTTTATAGTTAACTTATTTAGTTCTCTGTAATCGATACACATTCGCAACGTTCCATCCTTCTTCTTAACAAACAATATAGGTGCTCCCCAAGGAGAAACACTAGGTTGTATGAAATCTAAGTCCAGTAGTTCTTGTAATTGCACCTTTAATTCTTGCAATTCTTTGGGAGCCATTCTATATGGTGCTTTGGAAGTTGGTGCAGCTCCCGGCTCCAAATCAATTGTGAATTCAACTTGCCTATCCGGTGGTACTCCTGGTAGATCTTGCGGAAATACATCCTCAAATTCTTGAACAATAGGGACTTGATCTATCATTATGTTGTCCTTTTCCTTTCCTGTTAGGTTTACTATGAAGACCTGACAAGTTCCCTTTTTCAACAGCTTTGCAGTTTTGAGTGCTGAAATGATTGGTACCTTTGTACCTATCCTTGCTCCGAAAAATTTAACTTCTTCTTCTCCTGGTTTCTTAAAAATAACTTCTCTCTTATGACAACATATTGTTGCATATACTGTGGTTAACCAATCCATTCCCAGAATTAGGTCAAAATCCTTCATCTTGATAACATGCAAGTTTATTTTGAATTTCTTGTCACTTATATCAAGCTCTATGTTCAAGCACATCTTCTCTGCTATCAAAGTTTTTCCTGAGGGAATACTAACTTCTAAGGCATTAACAGCTTCATCTTGCCTTAAATTCAATCGTTCACATGTTTCTTGCGATATAAAAGAGTGTGTCGCTCCTATATCGAACAATGCTAGTACAGGTATATCAAGCAAGTTAATCATACCTGCTAGGTTCTCCGGGTTTTGTGCAGCTTGCTGCTGGTTCAGTGCATAAAATCTAGCTTGTTGTTGACCACGTTGTCCTTGGTTTGGTGCAGAATTTCTTCCCTGGTTTGGCTTAGGGTTGCCACCTTGATTAGACCTGGGATTTCCTCCTTGTTGTGGCCTAAAATTGTTTCCTTGATTCGGCCTAGGGTTATTTCCCTGATTTGGTCGCTGGGGAAGTCCATTATTTCTAACATTATTACGACAATCCCTAGCCATATGTCTTGGCTTTCCACATATAAAGCATCCATCATTTCCCGCCATACATCTACCCGGGTGATATTTATGGCATCTTGGACAAGGCCCGTTGTTTCTTTGCTGATTAAACTGGTTATTCCGATTATTTCCTTGCCATAGTTGTCTCCTTCCTTGAAAATTTCCTTTACTGTTATCCTCCCATTTTCTTTTTTCCTTTTGGGTCTTGAGTTTGTTGTATTGACTGTTGTGTTACTCGATCTGTTGGCATTATGGATTCTATGTTCAGAGCTCTACTCAAAGTCTGTGCATACGTCATCTCATCTTGACCTGCTAGAGTCATTCCAATTTCTGGTCTCAAGCCTTTTCGAAACTTGTTTGCTTTCTTCTTATCAGTGTCCACGAGATGCGCGGCATACCTTGACAATTGGTTAAAATTTCTATCATACTCTGTGATAGTGGATTTTCCTTGCTGAAGATTCCAAAATTCTGACTCCTTCTTCTCTCTGAAGCAGTCTGGAATATACTTTTGATATATCTCAGCCTTAAAGTCATCCTAAGAAAATTGTTGCCATTGTTCTTCTGTCATTGTTCTACGTACAGACTCCCACCAATAGTCTGCATCATCTGTTAGTTGAAATTGAGCACAAGATAATTTTTCTTCATCGGTGCAAGCCATGAAATTAAAGATTCGTTCCAAAGCACGAATCCACTTCTCAGCATCCATTGGATCACCCATTCCATTAAACATAGGTGGCTTATGTTTTCGAAAGTCATTTTCTATTCGTGACAGACGAATAGGTATTTCTACCTCTGGTATCTCTTCTCGGATTTCTGAGATTGGTAATCTCCTACGTGGCGGCATCCTAGATATAAATCGAAACCATAAATTAATAAGTATTATTTTATTTTATTTTCTTGGAATTGAAATAATAAGAAATAAACTAGATTAAAATAAAATAAACATTAGTTGCCTCATAAAAACGGCTTTTATACACACATACATTAAGGCCATAAACAGTAATAGTCATACATAAACATTAAAGGAAAAGTGCCTCCAAAAGAGGACTTTTATATATACAATGATCACTGCTTATGTACATACATCATACATCATATATACAATACATATATGTACCAACCTATACAATACAAACTACTGTACCAACAAAAAGATATCGGGTCGGTCTGAGCAAAAAGACTACCAGACCTATGATACTGACAAAAAGAACTATCTAGCCATCCTAGCTACATGCTATCATCATCAAACAACATACTACTAACCAGCCAGATCTACTGTCTCATCCTCATCAGGCTCCTCCTCATCGGTATCCGCATCAGCTGTATCCTCCTCCATCATACCACACCTCCCACCCTGATCATCATAAGCACTAAATAGTGCTGATCTTTGCATGCCTGATGGTCCGGCCTCTCCGTCATGTGTACCAACATCTAACTCCACATCCTGCTGCACGGTAGGAACTGGTGGTCTAGGGCTACGAGTGGGTGCTACTACCTCTACTGGAGGACATCCTCTATGAAGTGCCCAGATCCTAATAATTATACTCGCATATCTAGGAATGTCTCCAATCTTAGCCATGGTATCAGAATCACGATCGACCGTATCATCCAACACCTGTAGCGCTCTCCGCCTCCAACAAGGGGGTAAACCATGAGCCAACCTGAAAGAGGCCTCAAAGTCTAACACTCCTCCCTCGGCTCCACTGGCACGTCGCCAAAGTGACATAAAATGCCCAATGTACTCAGGGACGGTATCAGATGGGTCTTTAGCATATGTACGAAATCTCTTAATATGCTCCTCAAAAGTATAGAAAGTCCGAGTGCGCTTTCGTGCGGTCTCGATCACTCTAGCCATCTGAAGAAATCCACTAAATTAGTCTAAGTTTTCAAGAGCAACAAGATAATTTAATGGGCAATGCTAGGTTCAAGCTACTGTAATCTAGACTCTTTACTATGTTCAGTCTATAAGTTATTCACAACTTATTCTCATTACTCAAAGTAATTCCAAGCTCTTCTAATTACTACTATCTTTAGGTCAAAATCAAAATCTAGACATCTTAATATCTATACATAACTTTAGATGAATCACGAACTCTTATCGTGAAACCTATAAAGAAATTTTATTCAAATGAGTCACAAAATTTAATCACGAAACCTGAGATATTATAAAATAATCGATTTATGATATCTTATCACAAAACCTGAATTTTTTTCAAAAATAGATGAATCACGACAAATAATCATGAAACCTATAAAAGATTTTCAATAAACGAATCACGAAAACAAATCGTGAAACCTGAAAAATATTTAAATCATGACCTCTCATCATGAAACTTGAAAATAGAATCATGATTTCTCATCATGAAACCTGAAAATAGCTTTTGAATCATGATCTTTGGTCATGAAATCTAAATAGAACGAATCACATTTTCTTATTGTGAAACCTGGTTATAGTTTTGATAAGTGAATCATGACATATAATCATGAAACCTGGATAAATATATCGCGTATGCCACTGCGATCTCACATGCCTAAATTTTATAAAAACTTGCATACCTTTTTATCGAGAGCGGCGTAGATGACGTGCTGAAGGCTGCTGAATAAATAGTTTAAAAGACTAGACTTAATTCTAGGCTCAAAGAATAATGCTGCAGGTCTAAGAAGTTGTAAACCTTGGCTCTGATACCAATCTGTAACGCCCCAGTCCCGGAATAATAGTGACAAGGGACCGGTGCGCTACTGGGGGAAGGGGGAAGGGGTTGTGGTATAAAATAATCAAAGAAATAGGGTTAGTGCCCGAAACACTTGGGCAGCATAACCTCTATAACTGGAATTTAACCACGCTCTAAGGCGTCTTAGAAAGAACTTGAATCAATGATCAATCATTAAAGGGAACTTATCCCGCCAATTAATTGTAAGGACAGATCTCAATAACAAACACAAATCATATTATGATTCAAACAACTGAAAATAAACTATATCAGAGTAAACGGAACAAGCGTAGAGCATCTTTATTAAACTTAAGTAAAATATTTCCAAGTACTTCTTTGTTTAGTGTATCTAAGATCTCTAAACAACACAAAAAGAGCAAGCATACATCAACAAAAACACAGCCCTTGCCCCAGCTCCATCATCTTTCAGCCTGCCTCTCAACCTGAAAATATTTAGAAAAGATTTGGGCTGAGTACTAGTGTACCCAGTGAGCAAATTTGATAACAGTTCATAATCATTTTATAAATATGAATATTGTATCCACACGAGTGTAACAATGGAAAGGTTTCAAAACTAAAAAGTATTCCATGTATACAAAGCTTCTTTTAACCTTACACACTCTGTCTCATCTGTCCCTTCCTACAGTGTCTTAACTTATATACACGTCCTCCAGCCCAGCTGTCTAATAAAGGATAGTGTATACGGTCCCAAAGCTTAAAGGATCCGAACTCGAGTCTAGTTAAGCACTCAATGTTTTCGTAGGATACTGGCGAACGCGAACAGTGAGATAAAACATTTTGATACAAATATTCATGCTTCACAGTTGATAAACAGTTGAGCTTATTAGCTGAACATAATTTGAGAAAAATATAACCCACCTGGATAACATATAAACTTTCAACTCTTGGTTGATTCTGCTCAGGTTCTATTATATCTTCTGGGCCTACAACAATCATCATTGGCTTAGTTTAACTAAAGAGCCTCTATCAAAACTCAATTCCTAAGTTTAGTTTTTAAACTTGATGTTAGATTTCATTATTAATTAATTCTCTACTTTCTATTAATTTGATATCATTTTTAACTTAGATAAAAGAAAATAGAATACATGTAGCATACTTATATAATTATTATTTCCTAAAATTAAAGTAACATAATTACTCAGGATACTATCTTCTAAATAGATGGTAAATGTTGAATTTCAAAATTAAACACTGATCAATTTGTTATTAAAGCTAATTAATCACGTAAAAGTATAATCTAATTTTAATATATCTAAAAATAAAAGATTTATGTCCCTAAATAATTAATTTATGAATCCTGGGTTAAATAGAAAATTCAGATAAAATTTTATAATTAAATTGATTTTTTAAATAATTTGGGCAAATTTTATTTTTAAAAAATCTGGAAATTAGGAAATTTATGGGCTAATTTAATCAATTTATGAAGTTTTGGGTTAAATATTAATTTCTGAAAAGTTTATAGGATCCAAATGTATTTTTAAACAATTATGGGTGATAATGAAATTTTTATATCTTCTGGGGGCTTTTTTTTTATTTCTGCAAATTAATGAAAAAGGACCAAAGTGCAAATAACTTAACTACTATTAATCTTTTCCTTATTATTTGTAAATTCACGTCTAGAATAAGATCCCCAATTTTCATCTTCATCTCCCCTTTCTCTCTCTCTCTCTCTCTCTCTCTCCCTCTCTCTCTATCTCTAAAATCACGCAAGGAACAAATAGAAATCAGAACTCCCAAATTCTGAAATCAAAATCCCTACTTCTTTCTCCCTCTTTCTTCAACCCGAATTCGGTGGGCTTGCCGCCGTCCTCCCATAGCCATACCACTCGATTCTGACGAGCTCAGCCGACTCACACAGGACTCGACACGAACCAGACCCAACGCCTATTCAACGCGATGCGAGATGAGCCATATCGATGATTCATCGTCGACTCAACTCCATCTGAACCTCAGCCACAACTCAAACCTTTCGACACCTGACTCAACACAGCCCGAACTCAACGATGCCACTCTCCCCTACTTCGATAACAACGACTGAAGCCACACACACACTCACACCAGCCGGCTCCCGACAATGAGAGGTGACTTAGACAAACGTCGCTGAGACTTGAGCCCAGCCGACGTCTCCTTCCTCTACTTCGACTCTCAATAACAGTTCAACCTTGACAATTCTCTCTATTTCTATTCATTCATATATATTTGTTTCTTTTCTGATTTTAGTAAGCTTATTGGCTATCTACAAGTTTCTGATGTTTGAAACATATTTGATGAAAAAGAATAGAAAAATATCGTGTGTTCTATGAGTTTGGAACTAGAACTGTCTACTACTGCAGAGGATGGTGGAATTTTTGTTTTGAAAATATGTTTTGGTGAAAATTTTTGTACAATTTGGGGTTTGTTGGTTCTGTAGTAGGAAACGTGAATTCTCACTTCACATGTTTGGTGATGTATATTTTGGTGGCGTACCGAGACATGAATTCATGTTTTGTTTTGGTTAATTGAAATTGGAGAGATTTACTGAGGTTAATGGATGTATAATTTACACAGCAATACATGAATTTAAATTTAAAATAAACTTACCTAGATGGGTGAGTTTGCTGTAACACTTATAGTTTAAGGTATTGAGCAGTGGAATCCAACTAAAACTGATAGATTTGCTGTGAAATTTGATTTCCAGTCGAAGAGTTTGGAAAAAATGGCTCTGTTTTATTTTTATGTTGATCTGTCCGGAAGAAAATAAACTTTTGTGGTATTTGGTTGATTAACAAAGAGAAGAAGAGCTGGACAAGTCTTTTACAGAATTTGCTGAGTTGACATAGATACCTACGTGTACAATTAATGGCAATTGAAGAGATTTAATAAATATCTTAATCATCTTTGTCGTTTTTTTTAATCATTTAATAACCCTTTAGAAAAATAATAATAATAATAATAATAATAATAATAATAATAATAATAATAATAATAATAATAATTACTAAAATAAACCTCGTGCGAATAAACAAGACTCGCAAAGTATTTTAAGACTCGAAAGTAAACTTCTAAATTCAACTATTAACTCTAAATATTTCTATTACTAAGGGTGAAATTTTGGACATGTTTTAAATTATTAGATAGGATTCAACTATAATAATATATAATAGGATTATCAGGAGGTCCTGATATGATTATATTTGAGCATGTATCTAGGTTTCTGAATAAAATTATAAGAAGGTCTAGGGGTATCTCCAACTTTCTTAACGGCACATTTTATCTAAATAAAATAAAAATAAAAATAAAATAAAAATTACTAGAGTCCTTTTTTTTCCCTAGCTTACCCTTAAGATAATCATAAACTATTATTTTATATACTAAAAAGTTTGGGATATTACACATCTCCACAAGACGTGTTTTTCAGGAGAACACTTTCAAGAAAACACAGTTTAAGTCAGAAAACACGTCCCACAGAACAATTTACATGGACCAAAAACACTTTTCAGTGCTTAAAAAAACACATCTCCTCGATTCGTGTTTTTTACCAGAAAACACGTTTTGGAAAACATATCGTATTTCTCAAAAACATATCACGGGGAACACGTTTTCTATCGTGAAAACACTTTTCGGTATATTCTCCACAAGACGTGTTTTTCAGGAGAACACTTTCAAGAAAACACAGTTTTAGTCGGAAAACACATCCCACAGAACAGTTTCCATGGACCAAAAACACTTTT
This sequence comes from Perilla frutescens, assembly GCA_026008535.1. Lineage (NCBI taxonomy): Eukaryota > Viridiplantae > Streptophyta > Magnoliopsida > Lamiales > Lamiaceae > Perilla > Perilla frutescens. Next base: position 43,551,852 of record BRKX01000001.1, read on the forward strand.
CAGTGCTTAAAAAAAACACATCTCCTCGATTCGTGTTTTTTTACCGAAAAACACGTTTCGGAAAACATATCATATTACCTAAAAACATATCACGGGGAACGCGTTTTGTACATTGTTTTAGATAACTTTCAACATTCATATGCCTATGTGTTATTCATCAAAGTCTTGGGTTTTATGTGTATCATTTTGCTCAAACTGTCTTATTAATCAAAGTTTATAACTTTTATTTGCAAACAATAAGTTCATACAGGATTGTAAATATATACCTAAATGTGGTTGGATCAGGCCAGTTAATTTTGTGTGTAGTTAACTCTTAATAAAATTCACATTTTTGGTGAAAAGTCACTGCATGGGCTTTCTTCTCGACAAGAGGTTGAGATTTGACCTCTCTGGGTATAGAATTGATATCAAAAGGCTCTTTTGTAGGATTCTGTGCCTATTCGAAATAACAAATGAGACCATGAACTCTTGAAAGAAATATACATAGTAACTATTGCAAATCTAGCCTGAGTTTAAATGCAAAGACTAATAAAACACAACTTTCAGGTAGGAACTGGTAAGTATGATACTTACATAGTTCCTCAAAGTATTCTCCATATTTGTTAGTGGTATATCAAGTGATCCAAACAAAATTCCTTCATATCTTTGTCAGTTTCGGCAACTGAACCATCACCAAGATTGTTCAAATACAGAGTAGCTCTATCTCGAACCTACACACAGAATGGTATGCATTTGTCATGCCGACCGAGGCTCACCCACGTGGTGAACCGAGCTCGGAGACGCCACAAATAATCAAGTCGCCAAAAAATTGAAATACAACCCCCTTCTACACAGCAAAACAAAAAAAATCAAGTACGAAAATAATTGATTAAATAACACATTTACCTGTCGTCGGGTACATGTATATGAAATTTACCCGTCATCACGTAACTGTGTAAAATAGAAAATGGTTGGTTGTAAAAGTAAAAAACGCATTTTTAATAATAGAAGTGCTAATGTAAACTATTTAACTTTTAACTTTTCTTTATTTCTCTTGAAGTTAGTCCACAAATATTTAATTTCTTTTGTTTTCATTCTTTCATACCTTAAAATAAAAGAGTAAAAGCGTTAAAAAATTTGACAAATAGGAGAAAATAATTAAAATCCAAAAAAAAAAACAAAAAAGAAAAAAAGTTAAAATACTAATATTTTATCTATTATGTTAAAAAACTAACTAATGTCTGATTTTGTCACGCGGGCCAGGTCGACCGAGGCCTACGTTGTGTGGTCATTGTCCTGGGTCGGCCCGGCCCGCGTGACAAATTTAGCCCATTAAATATTTGGGCCCAAAGCATATCACTGCCAATAAAGCCCATTAACCCAGTTTTCGAGCACATCACCATTAAATTGTCATCGGTGGGTGGTTTGGGCGGTGGAAGCTTGGAGCACGCAAATCAGAAAAATTTACTACTCAACTTCTCCTATCACTTCAAATTAATGTCATCTCCTTAGCTACAGCGGTATGATATCATTGCCTATCAAATTAGTAGGCTACTTATACAAGCAAGATGTACGAGAATTATTTTGGGAAAATAGGGAAGAAAAGGAGGAATCGGTAGAAAGACGAAGGATGAAATTCAAAGAAGAAGAAATCGTAAGCTTCCATTTTCAACTTCATAGATTTTGATTCTTGATATTTCTTCATTACGTTGATTCAATATTAATTTGGTTTCTCATCTAGTTAGATAATTAGAGATGATAGTTAGCTAGATTTTTGTGGAGTTGAGGCTGTTCTTTGTATACTTAGATTTGTTGATTCTCTGTTTTGATTTGTTGTACTTTTGAATTCTACATTTGGTTGATTCTCTGTTTGTTGTATGATTCCTTTTAATTCATAGTATATTGGCTTGTTTTGATCAGGTGTTGGCGATAGATTGGAACAACTTCATAGATTTTGATTCTTCATATTTCTTTAGGGTTTAGGTGAATGATCTATATAGTAGCTTTTCTTAATTCAGTTAGTAGCTATTTAGTAGCTTTTCTTAATTCAGTTAGCATTACAACAGAAATCAACAAACATAGTAACAAACAGCTTACACCTAAAAATTTCATCACAAATCTTAAATTTCAGTGTGATTTCAACATTATGAAGTGTGAAGTGTGGTTAACCTTAATAAATCCCTTAGCTACTTCTGTCTATCAGCCTACACCAACCACATCAAGGGCATGAAATATAACAACATTAATGGGGTTTAGGAGTAGGATTGAACTATCAATTGGCTGACATTATGCTTAGAAATGCTCAAGGTATGATAATATAAAAATGATGTGCCAATTCTGTTACAACACAAGTTTAGGAATAGAAGTATGTTTTGTGTTTTTAAAGTTTTAATGATGATTAGTTTGTAGGAATGGTTTGAGTTTAGTTTGTTTGTGAGATGATGACATTGTCTAGTTTCATCAGCCTTTGACGATGGACATGGGAGAACTGACATGTTGGACTGATAACGATAAGTCCGTATTCAATAGTCTTCTGAGAGAATTCAGGATGGGTGAACTGGATGCAGAGTTTCCCAACGGCACCTTTGCTGATGACGGCACCGTCAACTACTGGAAAGATGAATTCTGGAAAGCTTTATGTAGGCTGTATAATAACAGGGCAGATGTGGCTAATGCATCGCAACATGAACCATATGAAATGATTCTTCGGGGTGAACAACTCAGAGGGGAGTTCTGCATCGAAATATGTGTAAGTTAATACTTTAATTTATTTTTTTTTTAATATCTTTTGTCGTAAAATGTTATAGTCACTTCTTTCTTATTCTATATTTTTGCTTCATGGCTAAGTAGACGCCTAAGTGACCTTGGGCAAGATTTTTTCGCTGTGCGCAGCTTGCTAGCGGATCCCAATCTTTCCGACATCTCTCCTGAAGAAGGTAGGTTATGACCGGGCGGGACGTTCTAGGTCTAGGTCTAGGTCTAGATCTAGATCTATATCCGGATCTGGAGCTTCTGCAAGTGCTGGAACTGGTGGAATGATTGACACCGAAGCTAATCAAGTAGTCAATATTATTTGTAGTATGGGAGAGAGGGGTCTTATATCTGCAAATGAAATGTCGGAGATACTCAACCTAGTTGGTGGAGTTTTATGCTTAGTTCCACACCTTCTCTTGAAATGAAGGCCGAAGTACTGAAGTGTCGTCTGCGACCCTGATTGATGTCGCAGGAAGCGGGCCAAAATGCTTTTCTATGCTGTTTTTCTAAAACTGTCTCTGAATTTGGATTTTAAAACTGTTTCAGTGACTGTTAACTTGATGTTTTTTTTATGCTCATGACTGTTTGTTTTCTCTTAATGACTGCTTAAGCTCATGACTTTTTTTTGTTTTATGCTCATGATTTTTTATGCACAATTAGTAGTAACAACAGGAACAACCAATACTATGAAAACGTTGATATTTTATGAGCAATGCAGTATATTGTAGTCTATATTGCTAAGGTTTGATACTTTTTGTATGATTCTGATTTTATTATGGTAAATTAATTTTCTTCTGAAGAATAGTTAAGTTAATATTATTTTTAATAGATATTGGGTTGTGTTTTTTGGGTTGGGTTTAGTTTTTTGGGCCCAATATCATTTTTTTTATTAGTTTTCTTTTTCTTTTTTTTTTAGCCATAATCTTCACAATCTTTCCACCATCTCCCAGAAATAGAGAATGAGAGTTAAGAGAAGATGAGAGTTAGAGAGATGAGTCGATGACTGAGAGTTCTTTTTTTGAAGCCGTTGGTACAAATTTTAAGATTTGGGCTGAAGGTTGTTTTGAGAAATACACTCAGTTTTAGGGTTGGGCTGGACTTTTTTAATCTTGAAGCAATGAGCTTTCTTTTCTTTTGGAGTAATTCTATTCACAACCCATTTTTACTACTTGTAGCCCTCATATTTAATAATTAATTAATAAATTATTTAAAGTACTATTTTATCCTTATAGAATTTATTATTTTGTTTTTGTTTTCTAGGTGAAACCCGAACTGAACCTGTTAAGAATTTATCCAACCGAACATGAAATACCTATTGTTAAACATGAACCTAAACTCGTTTATTTAAAATTATGTTTAAACATAAACATAATTTCACCCAAACAATTTTAAACTCTTATTCTTGACTTGGGTAAAATAGTTTGCTTTTTAGTAGTAATAATAAATTGAACGTTCATAAAAAATCATTTTAGGACTATTCTTGATTTAGGAGCTGAGTTTGCAACTGACACACACACACACACACACACACACACACACACATATATATATAATCAAAGGCAACGTTAGAATGGCGTGGTACGGTCCATGATCATTGAATAGGTCGTTCGCAATCGCCCTTCCTACCATTTTCTACTTTACAATTTTACCGGACTTCGGGTAACTGTCTAAGCACGGTATTCATCAATCTGATTGCTTACCACTTTGTCGTTGATAACGTCAATCTATTTGAGTTATTAGTTGGCAAGGGAACGGAGCTCCTTCGAAGCAAGGGTGCCAATGAGAATGATGAATATGTGGCTAACCAATCCAAGGAGGCTCAAAACTCCACCGCCAAAATTGCTTTCGACCACTTCAACGCTTCTCCATCGACATCGTCAGGCGTCTGCTACTGTTCATGTCACCGTGAGTTCTTCAGTTGCTGAGGCAGTTCCTAAGCCTCATGTTTCATTTTGATATGTTGTCTAATCTAACTGTTGAATCTTTTTTTTTCTAATACATTTCGTTTTATCTTCATTCCATTGATATACATGAGTACTCCGTAATAAAAAGATTCTCACTTTGAATTCAATCAGAGTATTTGAGATGTTGATCTGCGCGGTTGAAGACCTTGAATTCAATTAGAGTATTTAAAAAATATTTAGAAATGTTGGTATAAATAAATAGAATAAATACTAATGAATAAATATATATTTTGACAAGCGTCTTCTTACAATGCATATATTTTCAATGTGCTGCCACGTTGCTTTACAAGTGTAAAACTTTAATTATTTTAAAACTTGCATTGCCAAAATAATTTACTTCCTCCGTCCTGATTTAATAGGCTGATTCGAAATTTCACAAGGATTAAGAAAAAAGTTGGAAAATACAATTAATCCAAATTTTTTCTAATATGCCCATATTGATTGTGTTTGACTATGAATTTAATACTTAATGTAGAGGTGTATGTATTCAACAATTATTAAATGACTTATGGTGAATGTAGAACACCAAGGGCAGAATATAATTAGCTATTAGTACTACCAGAAAGATATAAATCAAAACCTCTATTAATTTAACTTTCAACTTTATAGGCGCCAATTTTGAAGTAGTCTCCTGCATGCATGCATGCTCCATTTTGAACCTTAATGCAACAGACACTGAACAAAAATAAAACTAACATAATGAAAATTTTGAACTTCTTAAAAGTTTCAAATCAGAGAGTGCTAAACATTCTCGCCAAATCAGTTTTTGAATTTTTGAAACAGACACTATAAAATGATGTAAATAATTTGCAGTTCCATAAACATAAAAAGTTAAATATGGATCTTGAACCGCCATTTCTTTCTAATGATGTGAATTTGTCACTCGAAAATGTAAACTCGTCTGATGATAAGTACTACTCAGAAAGAGATGTGCAGATTGATTTGAATCAACTTCCAGGAGAAGATGGTATTTTTTACAATGCTATCATCGAGTCGAACAACATACATCACTTGCCAAACAAGAAGAAAAATCTTGGCAGTGATAAAAAAAATAGCAGTCTTTGAAATGCTACTCCTCGAACGCCAAGATGAGAAGTTACCAAAAGGAATAATCTCAAAAGTTGCCAATTCATTTTCCATATCAACCAGATGAGTTTTGAGAATTTGGCAAGAAGGAAAATCTATCAGAAATACAAATGATGTTGAGTCCATTTACTCTTCTAAGTCAGTGAAGAAATGCGGTCGAAAGAGAGTGGAGTTAAGCCTTGATCAAGTTAAGAACATCCCTCTTTGTCGCCGAACAAATATAAGATCTTTTGCACGACAATTAGGTATGTCGAGATCCACGGTGCATAGGAGAATAAAAGAAGGGAATGTTCGACCACATTCAAATCCAATTAAACCATATTTGTCAGATGGCAACAAAAAAACAAGGTTGGAGTTTTATTTGTCAAAGGTCGATCAAGGTATGATTGCATCAAAATCTACTTTTCATAACATGCATGATCAAATTCACATTGATGAAAAATGGTTTTACATGTCTAATACATGTGAAAAGTTCTATCTTCACTCTGCTGAAAATGAACCTACACGGGTATGTAAAAGTAAACTATTTATTTCAAAGATAATGTTTTTGGCTGCCGTTGCTCATCCACGAGTTGATACTGTTACAGGTGAAGAATTAAATGGGAAGATTGGAATTTGGCCATTTTTATCTTATGAACCAGCCAAACGAAATAGTAAAAATCGTGCTGCCGGAACCTTGGAGGCAAAGCCTATTACGGCTGTGACCAAAGATGTTATTCGATCCTATGTGGTCAAAAAGTTGTTGCCTTCAATCAAGAAAAAATGACCACGTTCAAGTTCGATGACCATATTTATTCAACATGATAATGTAAGGCCACATCTAGATGTCAATGATGTTGAATTTGTAGCAGAGGCACAAAAACATAAGTTCGATATTCGTTTATGTTGTCAACCTCCGAACAGTCCGGATTTGAATGTTTTAGATCTTGGATTTTTTTAGAGCAATTGATTCTCTCCAACATCAAGAAGGACCATCTACAATTGAAGAGTTTGTTATGGCAGTGGAGAATGCTTTTGAAAAGTTTCCTACACAAGAATTAAACAATGTGTTATTGACATTGCAATAATGCATGGTTGAGGTGATGAAAAGCTTGGGTGGTAATACCTACAACATCCCACATATGAACAAACAGAAACTAATTAGGGATGGGCAACTACCAAATTGCATTGAGTTTGAAACAAAAGTCATAGATATAGCAAAATCAAATTTGGGCTCTGCATGAAATATGTAGTTATGTATTGCTTTCATTATTTTTTTTATTAAATACATCATGCTTTATGTGCCGTATATTTGAAGTGTGTACAATAGATAAAAATAAACTGCATAGAAAATTAATTGTTACTACAATAGAATAATGATAAAAACATAAACATGAGATGATTCTATACCAGAATAAGAAAACCTTCGAATTTCTGGAAAAAAAAGACTGTTACGCTAAATAAACAAGAAATTCTTCAATTTTCTTTCCCATAATTTGTATAACCAACTTGGTTCATACAGCACTCTGGCAGGTAAAAGTTTAACATCTGAGATATTATACGTTGACGCTCTTGAGAAGGGGAAATGTAGCCATCATCTTTTGGTGGTGCATTCAAATCAATTAATGGCTTTGCGGAGCTTGCCGAATCGGAATAAGCTCTGAATTTTGTTGCACTGTTATTTTGTTTGCATTTGGGAGAGTATGATTTTTTTTTCCTATTGTGTACTCATATTAATGAAAATTTTGGAGTTTAGATTAAAAAATGCATAAAAGCGTCAACTTAAGCAATATATAAATGGAGTTATAGATACATTTATCATCAATGTTTTCTAAGGATTAGCTAATAATGAAGTTGCAGATTCGTTTAATGTCAATGATCTCCATGAGTCAGTCAACAAAAAAAAATTGGCTCAGAATGTTATGATTGAAAATAGTTTATTGAATAGGGGTAAATTAGTAATTGAACTAGATAAATATAGAAACCTGCCTATATATCGGGACATCTCAAAAAGGCAAACAAGCCTATCAAATCGGGACGGATGGAGTATTTAATAGTTAGAAAATTACATGGGGGGATGAGAATACAAAAAGCAAACTGTCATTGGCATTAATATTTTCGACAATACAAAGATTGTTTTAGCCACTAAAACACACAAACTACAATACATCCATTCAAAACCTTAAATGTTTTTTGTGTATACCAAAGTGAACAGTTAACTTACGTGTTACTTGTAGAAGGTCGGTAAAGCCTACGGATGAACAGATTTTCACCGGAGGATGCGCGAAGATAGAGGGCAGTGGCAGCGGTGAGATTGGGGATTTCTGAAACTCGGTGTGTTTTCTTGTAGGCTAGATTAAGGATTTAATATTGTAAGCCCTGTTGAAACAACTCGGTGTGGTGCGGTTGTCGTCAACTCGCTCTAACTGGGGCTACAACTATGCTCCACCCTCACCACCGTATATCCAATCTCGTCGCCACTCGCCACCTCCTCCGCCTCTGCATTCAATTTCCAACTCTAATTGCTCCACTCTCACCACCGTATATCCAATCTCGCTGCCGCTCGCCACCTCCTCCGCCTCTTCCCCAGTTTCTCCAATTGTTCCACCGCTCAACTTCGTCAACTTCCCTTCACCTCTCCGCCGCTCGTCACCTCCTCCTACTCTAGCACCTCCCTTCGCTGCTCCTTCGCTAGTGATCACGCCGCCGCGTGCAACTCCTCCACCGGATTCAGCCACTCACCAGTCGCCACTCACACTCAGTTATCCTCTATCTCCCCCCTCTCTCTCTCCACCACATGTTTGATGAAATATCTGAACGAAATGGAAGTTGTCGAAATGGTTGCTCAATCATTCATAGTTTTTATTTCAGTAAAAATATCCACCTCCTCCGCCCCTTCCGCCACCTCCTCTGCGTCTTTGTTTACAACTGATTATCTTTCGAAACTGGAGGGGAATTAATAGTGCATACTTGTTAGAAAGCAGAATAAAAATCCCATAAATTGTGGGATTAGATTAGAAAATCTTGTGTAAATTAGGGAAGAGATAATTTCCTTTTTATAGTCTAGTTTAGCTATAAAGAGGGCTCGAGGCTGTATCTGTATCGAATACAATCAGAAATACAATTACAATTACAATACATCAAAACCTTCTACAATTCCTACAATTTCTATTCATCATGGTTTATTACATTGTTTACCAGATACCAAAGTCTAACTTGGTATCAGAGCAGGTTACTTTGGTATAAGCCAGACTCAGAAATTCATCATCATCGTCCATACCCTCCTCAGACCAATTCAGCCACAGATCAAAACCAACACCCTTTCCTGCAAAACCAACCTCAATGGCGGACAACAACAGTCAAATAACAGAAATAAATGAAACAGAGTTAACTCAGCAGATTGCAAATATGTTCAGAGAGACACAAAACATCACGCTGGGGATTAAACTTGATGGAACAAATTATCCACTATGGTCTAGACTCATGAGAGTTGCAATCGGAAGTAGAGATAAATCAAGTCACGTTACTGGGACCCCTCTACCTCCGGAGACAAATGACCCAAAATACTTTCAATGGGAAGAAAGTGATCTCACTGTATTCTCATTGATTATCCAGAACATGGAAACCAAATTAGTCCATAATTTTGCACAACATCAAACTTCAAAAGGACTGTGGGATAGCCTAGTAGTTACTTACAGGAGTGGAGCCGATCCCGTGCAAATCTACGATCTAGAAACTCGGGCTAACAAAGTAGTACAGGGGGAAAATACCTGGAGGATTTTTGGAATGAACTACAGGGACTGTGGATAAACATTGATAGGAGGCAGCCGGACCCGATGGGGTACTGCGAAAAAGGCATCAACCAATACTGAAAACTCATGGAGACTCGTCGTCTCTACCAATTCTTGGCCGGCTTGAACTCTCAGTTTGATAATATCCGGCGCGACATCTTCAAGACATCTCCTCCGCCCTCAGCTGAGGCCGCCTTCACCATGGTGAAACGGGAAGCTACTCGGCTCCAGATTCTAAAGTCGGCAACTATCACCGGTGTCGGTGGTGAGAACTCTTCTTCATCGGACGTCGGCATCGGCGCAGGCCTCGCGGCTCCAGGCGGATCCGGGCAACCACAATGGAACAAGCCCAAGAACAGAGACGGAGAGAACAAGGATCTGCTCATTTGTAGCCATTGCGGGATGAAACGACACACAAAGGAGCGGTGCTTTCAGATCGTCGGCTTTCTCGATTGGTGGGAAAATAACCATAAGAAACCAAAAAATCAGAAAGGGAAATCTACAGTCGCCAGTGCCGCCATGATGGTGGGTGGCTTTAGGGCCACCGGCACCCCAGGCGGCAACACAGTTGGGCCTTAGGAAGAAGCTGGGAGAGACGACAGTGAAGAGGTCGCGGCGGCTAGGGTTGGAAATGAAGGAGGCGAAGGAGACGGATTTCAAATATGTAAAGGGCTCAGTTTGCAATTGAGCCCTTCTACTTCCCCTTCTTTAATTTCAACACTTGTGATGTAGAGATTGCCAAAAGTGGTCTTCCTAATTCTTGGAAACAATCTGCCCCTTTATTAAATAATGGGACTGTGTCTATTGCATGTACTACTCAAACCAACTGTGATGATAAATCTAATCAGTGGATTTTTGATTGTGGTGTTACCGACACAATGACGTTTGAGGCCTCTGATATTATACAGTCCTCTGTACCCCTAAAACACATGTTTAGATTGCCAACGGTGCCATCACACCTGTCCACGGCGCCAAAACAATAGAAATTTCCCCTACTCTGAAAATTTCAAATTGCTTATATGTGTCGTCTTTATCTCACAAGTTACTCTCTATCAGTCATGTCACCAAAGAATTAAATTGTACTGTTCTCATGCTTCCTCATTTCTGTCTCTTACAGGATATCAGAACAGGGAAGATTATTGAGCGTGGAACTGAGAGACGGGGATTGTACTATGTGAATGAAATTGCTCAACAAGACTGTGATGCTGGCTCACGGATCTCAAAATCGGGATGCTTAGCTTTGACATAGACGTCTGGGACATCCATCTTCGGGTTATTTAAAGCTTCTTTTCCCTAGCTTAGATTTTTCCCAGCATTTGTTTTGGCAGACATGTGTTTTAGCTAAAAATCATCGGCAAACTTTTAAACCAAATAATACTAAAGTTGATTCAATATTTGCTTTAGTTCATTCCGATGTTTGGGGTCCTGCTCCTGTTTTAGGGGGCCATGCTTTTCGATATTTTTTTATATTTGTTGATGATTGCACACGTATGACCTGGATTTACTTCTTAAAACATAAATCTGAGGTTTTTTCTAAATTTATCCGGTTTTACACCATGATCCAAACCCAATTTCAAACCACCATAAAAACCTTTCACTCTGACAATGGGGGCGAATTTGTTAACACCTTTATGGCCCAGTTCTTCCAAGTCAAAGGCTTAATTCACCAAACCACGTGTCCTTATACTCCCGAACAAAATGGCGTTGCCAAACGGAAAAACAGAATCCTCCTTGAAATCACCCGAGCCCTCATCCTTGAATCTCAGGTTCCCACCCATTTCTAGCCTGAAGCCTTAGCCACTGCTACCTACCTCCTTAACCGCCTATCCACCAAAATCTATAAACTTCAAATTAAACCCCACTCCAGGTCCTATCTATTCACTCCAAAATTCCACCTACCTTGAACCTTCAGCTGCGAGTTTTTGGTTGTTCCGTTTTTGTCCATGTTCCTAAACATGAACGCACCAAGTTCTCTCCTTGTGCTATAAAATGCGTGTCTGTGGGCTACGGGGTCAATCAAAAAGGGTATCGTTGCTATGATCCAAACACCGGTCGCATCTTCACCACACTAAATTGTGACTTCCTTGAAACCGAATACTTTTACCATCACCACCTTAGTAGTCAGGGGGAATATATTAGAAAATTCTGTGTAAATTATGGAAGAGATAATTTCCTTTTTATAGTCTAGTTTAGCTATAAAGAGGGCTTGAGGCTGTATCTGTATCGAATACAATCAGAAATACAATTACAATTACAATACATCAAAACCTTCTACAATTCCTACAATTTCTATTCATCATGGTTTATTACATTGTTTACTAGATACCAAAGTCTAACTATACTAACATACATCAAAGCTAAATTAATTTCTACTGAATTGGTGTTATAGCGATTATGCATTGTTTTTCCCTTTGGAATTTTTGCTGCTTTTGGTTCTCTGTTCTTTGTTGTTTGCTGCCTTGAGCCTTGAGCCTTGAGCTCGGGCCTCCTTTTTGGCATAGATAGGGAAAGAGTATCTGTAGGTCTTGGTTTTCTTGTTCCTATGTCTATGGCTTTGGTAAGGGCTCTAGCTCAGGTAGTATCAAGTGCTGATAAGAATTTAAAAGCCTTCCCATCAAACTGTTCCAACACCAAACTTGCTTCATACTTTGCTGACTCACTCAGTTGAAAGTGAGATTGCTATCTGTGTTATGCCTCAATTGTTTCTGAAAGGGTCAGTGTTTAGACCTAAAATTGATGTAGTTAGTATCCTACATTTGTGATGTTGTGATCTTGCATAACCCATTTTTAAAATTTCATGTTTTTTAATTATTGTAGATCATAATCGGTTATTACGTAGTTCAATTTTAATAACATGCTTCATTTTCGCTGTGTTCGTTCGGGTACTTTTGCAACTTTGATTTGATTTTGGTAAAGCCATGTATGATGAACTTTTAATCGTATTTATATAAATAAAAATATAACTATTTATTTGACCAATTGATTAATTGAGCAAATTATATGGTGCATGGGGCACACTACAATGGATGACAAAATATACACTGATTATAGGTATTTATTGGCTTTTTAATATGTAGAGTTCCATTGAAACAATTATGTGGGATAGAAGATTTATAATTATTATATAATATAATATATAGATATGATTAGTAAAGTTAGAAAATTTGAGAATTTAAATAAATATGAATAAAAGAATAATGGGAGTGACACATAAGAGAGAGACAATGTGGAGTCGTTTTGCTTTTAATAATAATATAATAATGATGATGATTTATAGGCTTTTTAATAGATTAAGTATCGTTGAAAAGCGATTTTTTTTTTTCTTTTTTTTTTTTGAGGAAATTGAAAAGCGATATTGCATATGAGACTTTTTATTGCAATTTAGGTGTTTTATTATCCGATATTGTAAATTTGAAGAACTTTATAAAATTTGTGAGCAGATGGGCCGAGAAATTTGAGATTGGTGGGGGAGCCAAAGTTATTGGGATTTTTTTAATTTTTTCTCATTAATATAGAATATAAAATTAATAGGATAGAAATTGGGGACGCATGTGGTAGGCGGAATATTTAGATAAGTATTGTTGTTAGATTATTCAATTTTATAGGTTTAATTTTATAGGTTTATCCCTTTTGTTATTAATATCGCAGTCTCGCCTCTCAACCTCAGCGGCTCAGCCTCCCAAGTCTCAACCTTTCTCATTTCTTGTTTCGCATAGCCTCCCACTCCCCCCTCCTTTTCTCCTAGCTCGCCTCTCAACCTCTCATCTGTTCTGAATTTTCCGGCGAGGCGACGACGTTCATCTCAGGCAATCAGACAGGTGAGGTGAGTATTTTAAAGCATAAATTTGTAAAAATAGTTCTCTCATCTTTGCCTGCGACGTGCTTGACAAATTGTGTGAAAGAGGATTTTGAACTTTTTTCTCTTGATTTCGTAGAATGTTATTATGATTTTTTTCGTATGCAAGATTTTTTTTCCATTTTTTTTATGAAAGAGGGGGTTGTACATGAATATTTATTAGATTTTGATACAACTGTGCATAGAATAAAAGAGTTGAGGTCGTTTGGCCTACTTGATGTAGAAACCATACCAGACTAGTGAAACAATATCCATAAAAAATGTTAGAATGGCCAAGAACTAGGTAGAAACAAGAGCTGTGCTTCATAATCTGACAATATAACTAAGATGTAATTCTGAAATGCCAACAAAACAGTTTCAGTTGCAGACACCAATTTTTAATTTGACTTGGCTTGAATTTAATGAATGAAAAGTCCTAATCACATTTAATAATATGACAACATTTTCTGGTGGGGAGATGCTTTTCTTTTCAACAAAATTCGGACAGCTTATTGCAATTTGTTGCACCAATTATTTCGATTTTTGGGTTGGTGAATTTCATTGTCCATTAGCTTTCACTGCTTCTTTATAAATGTAATTTTGTAAATGTTACGTTTGATGAATTGTATTATATATTGTATGTGATTTTTATTATTAATATGTATGTCCCGGAAGAATGATATGTATTTTTATTTTTACTTTATTTTATTAGAGTATTTTAGTTTTTTTTTTTTCCTTTAGTTATATTACAATTCCTCTTTTATCTTTGATTATATTTAACTTTGTACTTCACGTTTTGCCTTTTACTTTTATTTGATATATTTGAGCAAGCACATCATTTAATAGATCTTTGGTGTATATGCATCTAACACGTAATTTAATGAGTCATGATGATGAGTTTCATTAGAGACACTAAAAATAAGCAAAACCAATGAAAATCTTGAATGCAGATGGCTCATTTTAGTTAAGCATTTGTAATGTTCTTGATAGAATTTAAGATAATTTTATGTTTTACCATTTTATGTAACTTGTGCTATTTTATTGTTTGCTGAAATTGTATTCAAATTATTGATAAATGTTATTGTATGAGGATTTCATCTGTGAGAATCACTTTGATTATACTATAGTGTATAGGTTGTTTTGGGATTTCATAATTAAGAATCAAATTCATTATACTATAGTATATAGGTTATTTCAGTTATTCATAATCGATAATCCATTTGACTATACTATAGCGTATGGGTTGTTTTGAGAATTCATAATCGATAATCAATTTGACTATGCTATAGTGTATGAGTTGTTTTGAGAATTTATAATCGATAATCAATTTGATTATACTATAATGTATAGGTTGTATTAGGATTTCACTCGTGAGAATCACTTTGATTATACTATAAGTGTATGGGTTGTTTCAGGATTTCATAATTAAGAATCAATTTCATTATACTATAGTATATAGGTTGTTTCTATTATTTATAATCGCTAATCAATTTGACTATACTATAGGGTATGGGTTGTTTTGAGAATTCATAACAAAAAATTCAATTTGATTATACTATAGTGTATAGGTTGTTTCGGGATTTTATAATCGATAATCAATTTGAGTATATTATAGTGTATATGTTGTATGAGGATTTCACTTGTGATAATCAATTAGAGGTTATTATAGTGTATATGTTGTTTCGGAAAATTATAATTAAGAATCAATTTGATTATACTATAGTGTATAGGTTATATCGGGATTTTATAATCGATAATCAATTTGATTATATTAGTGTATATGTTATATGAGGATTTCATTTGTGAGAATCAATTAGCGGTTACTATAGTTTATATGTTGTTTCGGGAAATTATAATTAAGAATCAATTTGATTATATTATAGTGTATAGCTTGTATCGAGATTTCACTATTGAGAATCTATTTGATTATACTATAGTGTGTAGGGTTTTTCAAAAATTCATAATCCATAATCAATTTGATTATAATATAGTGTATAAGTTGCATCAAGAATTGATAATTGATAATCAATTTGATTATACTATAATACGATTATACGAGTGATTTACTAATTATACAATTAACTAAAATGTTATGACTAATTAAAAAATGATACGGCTAATTAAAAAATGATACGATTAATTAAAGAAATACCACGATTAATTTTTTAAAAAAATATGATTTATTAAAAAAAAATTCACGATTATCTGAAAAAAAATGTTAGGACTAATCAAACTATTACATAGTAATGGTTGTAACAATTTTTTTTTTGAAGAGTTGTAACTAGTGTTACTCTTGTACATTTAGTGTGTTCATTTGATTTGGTTGTAATTAATGTTACACTAGACGACGTCGTTTGATTTGGCTCAAATATAAAATCCCCCAAACAAGTCCCAATTTCTAATCGAATCTCCCGCTCAACTCTCATTCGCCATTCATCGTTCGCTGCTTTTAGTCGGTCGTTGCAGTGGCCACCATCGTCGGTGTTCCTTCTCCTTGCTTTCGGCACTCATTCTCCTTGCTGCTCCCAGTCGGTCATTATACAGCGGCCACCGTCATCGCTGCTCTATTCTCGGTCGTCGCCGGTGTTGCTGTTGTTCTCGAACGCCGCCACTCGTTATTGCTGCAAATCATCTATCTGTTTGCTACTGCACTTGTATCATTCTCGTCGCTCATCGTCGACCACTAATTGTAGGTTAGATAAGTTTATTTTTTTTTATTTTTTTTCTAATTGTAAAATTCTCATACACGACCATAAACAGACATGAGCAAAGCATGATTTTGGTTGAGTTCTTGGAGAGCTTCTAACTAAGATTTAGTGTATTTACTGTAATAATAAATTAGTTTCTTTAACTAATTTTGAGAAATTGACTTTTAATTTTATTTTTGACTAAAAAAATATGGATAATTTTTTTAAAGGAAGAAATAATAGTAGTGTTTGAGACTTATGTTTTTTATTTTTACAGTTAGTTTGATGAATACTTTTGAAGATAATTTTGAGGATCAAGGCAAGGCATGTAATCAGACACAATTATGACTTTGGGATTGTACTTTGATGAAGGTTCAACTCATTTTAATTTGACGTAATTTATACATCATGTTGATGTTCTAATAATATTCTCATTTTTTACTGTTTATATGAATATTTAGTGTTCAAATACTGAAGCTTGAGATTTTAAATCTAGAAGAGCAATTGAAAAGCAAGAACATTGTGGTAGATCTATGGTCTGATAAGCTGCGCATGAATAAGGCAGAGGCAGCATCATTCCATAAATTGCAGAGTAAGGTTTTCAATTTGCAACTCATAATGGCTATAATTGTAATGTTCATTGGGGCTGCTTTGACCATTTCTGTATGGTAAAATAATTTACACACACACACACACAAGCATTTTCGGTTTTTTTTATGAAGATGTAATGGATAAACAAACCCCAGCAATTATATCATGTGATGTGTATATATATATGTATATTAATGTTTTAATTTTTTAAATATGTATGTTAAAGTTAAAAATTGAATGTTTACGTGAAAAGTATATGGATGAGCACAGTTATAAATTAATCACAGCACTACACACCAAACATGAAGATTTATTCAAATAAAGACCGAGTGTTGTAGCAATCGGCATGGGATAGGTCAGCCCTTTCAAAGAAAATAGACAATAATTAAAACCACACAGTACAACAAGAATAATAACGAGACACCGTTGTTTGTTAGATCATATCTCATCAGAATAAGATGCTTCTAGATGGAAGGCTATTGTAGTTAAATTAGCTGTAATATAATTGGTTCCTTTTTTCTTCCAGGAAATAATAATTTATTGATATCCATCAGAAATGGCAAATGCTGTTGCTTTGACTTCTATAGGCCTCCTTGGATACAGGGTGGTTGCTAAAACAAGCAATCCTCATGGAAGGTGGGGAACTTTTACTTCAAGATCCTCACCAAGTTCCTTTAGAATTCGTGCTGTGCAGGAGAATGAAGGACCTCGACGTTTAGTTGACATTATACGAATAATACCAGATGTCTCACGCAATTACTTCAGAAGCCCTTCGAGAAGGGCACTTTTTGGAGGTATATCTCTCTTGGGTGGCTTCTATGTTGCTCAGACGATCTCTCTGTCTTTTGGAGCCTTAGGTGTCAATGATGTAATTGCTGCAGTGCTATGTGTTCTGATCACGGAGTATGTGACGAGGTTCTATTACAGCAGACCTAAGGTTACCTTTCCTATTGCCCTTCTTAACAATTTCAAGATGGGTTTCACTTATGGTCTCTTCATTGATGCTTTCAAGCTTGCAAGTTGATTTTATTTTTTAAGAGTAGCTTCGTTTCTTGATGTGGTTACTAGCAATTGCTTTCGTAGAAGATGCCCTGTTTTGTAGAGGTTTTTCTGTTTAGAAATAGTATTACCAACTACCACGTAGAGTGCTGTATTGTTCATATATCAATATACGCAAAAGTATTGTGATAAACTATGTTATATACGTGTATACTCACTATGTGTGCGTGTGTGGAGGGGGAGGACAATTGAATTGAGGATTGTTGTTTTTTCTTGTCTTATGAAATACGCTTTATATATGACTGAACAGTACAACTTAAGAGTGCTAGTAACATACAATCTCTTCTTGGCTGCCAATACCTTTAACCAAACTGCAGAAATAGAGTTCAACTTAGATCCAGAAATCCCAGTTTTGTTAAGAAATATGTTATGGGTTTCTGGACATTTCATCATAGAACTCCAACCTAATGGCTTCTGGACATCCCTCTTGCCCATTAGCTCCCTCACTTTCATAACATTGTCCGATCTCTTTGCACTGACGTATGAGTTAGATGAGAGAACATAGTTTGCGCCGTTAGTTGGATCCAATTCAAGAAGCTTGTTTGAAGCAATTTTGGCTAAAACCAGATCACCATGAATTTGACAAGAACTAAGAAATATCCTCCACATGGCAACATCAGGAACTATAGGCATGTTCCTTATGAACTCATACACCCTAGTCAGGTTACCAGACCGACAAAATAAATCTACGACACACCCACAGTGTGTCATTTCTGGTGCCAATCCATGATCATTTTGCATACTGCAGAAAAATTACAATCCTTTATCCACCAAATCAGAACGGACACCAGCCAGCAGTACTCCGACAAAAGTTCCATGGATCGTTCTTATACCTTCCCTCAGCATATCCGAGAATAGTTGAAGAGCGCGACCATAATCACCATTCACTGCAAGACAGGCGATGACTGAACTCCACAACACAATCCTTTTCTTTCATTTCATCAAACATTTTCATTCAAATGAAATCTTCTATCCCACTTTTCTCTATCCCATTTGGTGTCCCATTTTGATTTTTATTTAATTTTCATTAATTTTTTTCTTCAATTTCAATTTGTTATGACTTAGTTTAATTTTATAATTATTATTTAGGGTTCACTCTACCCAATTAGGGTTTATATTTATTTTTTAATATTTATTTATTATTTTTAGTTAATATAATTGATTAATACGGTTGATTATTCAAAAAGTAGGGTGTATGATTTTTAAATTTTTTAATTTTTAACAATAAATGTTGATTATGATTTGTATTGCTATTGTAAAATTTATTTTGGTAATAAATATTTTTAAAATATTAAACTTCATAGTGGGACACAATAGTGGGACATGAAAAGTGGACTAGAGGATTTTATCTCATTTTCATTGCCTCTTCAACAGATCCACATTTGCAAGACATGTCTATATATCTGATTCTACACTCTAGTTGATTACATAATCATGAATGGCCCAATCCATACCAAGTCTTCCCAAACGTGCACAAGAAGAGAGCACAGTAGCAATTGTAACTCTATCAGGCCTAACCTTTGTCACCATCATCTCCTCAAAAAGACTGAAGGCATCATTGTGTTGGTTGGACTGAGCATATCCGGTGATCATGGAAGTCCATGAAAATGACATCTCTCACTGGCATTTTGTTGAAAAGTTTCCTTGCTGCAACTAAATCCCTGCTTTGGCAGTCACAATAACCATGAAATTCTAAGAAACTATATTCCTCTCAGTCATCCTATCAACAAAACCCTTGAGCAATTGCTATCCAGCCGCACCTCACATATACATCAATCAATGTATTGCCCAAGTAATAGCTATAGACAGATCATCGAGATATAAATACGGAGAATATTTTTATTTTTATGTTAGTTTATAGTATTTGTTTGTTCGCATCCATTTTTGGACCAAATTTGAAATATTGGATATGAAATTGATTGATTCCCATTTGAAAATTAGCTAGAATTTAGATTAGAGGCATACAGTGTAGAAGATGGTAAAGTAAATTGATTTGGAAAAGCATGCACGTTTCACTTTCATTATTTCACTTATCAACTTTTTGTTAGCACGCCAAGAGAGAGGCCTACTTGGCCCATCTCAATTCTCATAGCATAGGGATATGGTCCATTACATTACATATATAAGCCACAAACCTACCCCTTTATTTTTCATTTTTATAAATATACACATGCATAAAGTAACAAAAAAAAAAATGCACATGCAAGGAGGTCATTATAATTAGAGGTGTAGTTAGGAGTGAGACGGTAATGTATACCTTACTATTTTCATCATATTTTTACCTTACCTTACTTGTATGGGATGGAGAAAATTCATATCGTTACCTTACCTTAATATTCGGTATACCTTCCTACGGTATACCTTAATTTCGATATGAAACAAATGGCATTCCTTTACTGTACCTTTATTTTAGTATACATTACCAATATCAGTTTACCTTACCGACATCGATATATATTATCATATCATCTTACGATATATCTCATATATTTACTAAATATATGAAATACTTCTAATAACTATCAAAATTCAACGAAATAAAATAAATATTTTCATGCCACGATAATTAAACTTCAATAAAATAAAATATAATAATTCAAATCATATTTTTATAATTAATATAAATTGTATAAAATATTATGAACTTACTAAATATTACAAATTTTAAATCGTTTACTTAGAAATTGTAAGAATTATTTACTAAGTATTAATTAAGAACACATTTAGCATTACTATGCATTAAGTATAACATAAGATTAATTATAAGTGTTAGATATTAATTGTAAATTTATTAGATATTTATAAATGTATATCATATTTACTAAGTATTATATATCAATCATGTTTTTATAATTAATATAAATTGTATAAAATATTATAAACTTACTAAATATTACAAATTTTAAATCATTTACTTAGAAATCATAAGAATTATTTACTAAGTATTAATTAAGAACACATTTAATTATCATTAATTATTATGCATTAAGTATAACATAAGATTAATTATAAGTGTTAGATATTGTAAATTTATTACATATTTATGAATGTATAGCATATTTACTAAATATTATATATCAAGTATCTATAATTCACACACTCATATATATTTATATAATATCACAAATATACCGGTATATACCGGTACAACGGTATATGGCGAATTAACGGTATACCGTCGATATCGGTATACGTCGATATACCTCGATTTTTAAAATTCCATACTGTTACCTTACCGAAAATTTTCGATACGGTATCATACCTTATCGAAAATACCGATGTACTTTAAAGTTCGGTATTCCGATATTTTTTCTGGTACGGTAAGTACGGTATAACGGTATTTTTCCCCAACCCTGATTGTAATATGCTTCTTTCTGTATCTATGTGTTTTAGATCTTTTTTTTTCATCTGATTAATTGGGATTATTTTCTAATTTTTCAAAATAAAAGTTTGTTTGACTTATTTGTATTTTTGTATATGCAATTATGTAAATGCAAGACTGCAATGCTTTGAATTTAAATAAGTTAAACACCACATTTTTATAGTAGTTTGAGGTGGCATGATCTATTCTTTTTTCCTTTTTTCTCGCATCAAGTAAGGAATTCACAAGATTGTATAGTGATTACAATTATAGGACAAAATATTGATCTCACAGTGTATATATATTCTTGTTTTATTCATGGGTCAATTATAACTACTCTTCAAAAGATTATTTATAAATTTATCAAACTTTATACAATAGCTAGTATCCTGACAATATTCTTCTTTCTTTAATTACTTATATAAGCCTTGTTTGTAAATTGTGTAGGAATTCTATCTACTAATTTGTTAAGATCAATATAATGATCATTAATAGGGCTGAAAATCAAACCAAATAACTCGATACTCGGCTTGTGTTCGTTCTTTAAAAGCTCGTTCAAACTCGGTTCGATAAGCATATTAAACAAGCTTGAACATATTTTTATGTTCGATAAAATTTAAAGCTCGGCTCGAACTCGAGCTCGATAAGTAAAAAATGAGCAAACATGTGTAAAAATATCAAACTACTCGAGCTCGACTCGTGTTCGGCTCGATTAAAGCTTGTTTGAGCTCGACTCGATAGATAATCAAACAAGCTCAAACATAAAATTTAAAACTCGATATCATTTCAAACAAATTTGAACATATGTGTGTTTGGGCTCGGCTCGACTGATTTACGCCCCTAATCATTATTAGTTTGGAGAAAATTTAAAAAAATATATTATTATTTTTATTGTAAATGCACTTAAGGGCATATATATGAACCATTTTTTATTTCCTAAAAGCATCTTCAATGTGAAAAAAATTAAAATAATTTTGAAATGTAAAAGTAGCATAAAAATATATTGTTATATCTTTCTCTCCAAATTAAATTACAAGCATTTTATGTGTGATCTTTTTTTAC
This sequence comes from Perilla frutescens, assembly GCA_026008535.1. Taxonomy (NCBI): domain Eukaryota; kingdom Viridiplantae; phylum Streptophyta; class Magnoliopsida; order Lamiales; family Lamiaceae; genus Perilla; species Perilla frutescens. The sequence continues at coordinate 43,574,000 of BRKX01000001.1, forward strand.
GAAATAACAACTTAAACATTTTAAAATGTAAAAATTTCATCAATTTAATTATAATTAAATTCTCTTCAAAGAGTAGTTATGTGATTTTATTTAGTGGGAGGACCTGCCCGTAACATGTCTCAAATAATAATAATAATAATAATAATAATAATAATAATAATAATAATAATAATAATAATAATAATAATAATAAACTATTATTTATCGTTTTAGGATTTTAAACTTGTAAATAATTATTTGTTGTTTAACATATATAATTTCATATATTCTCTCTTAATTTGAACTCTTTATTATAGGAAAATTTTCATTTTTACGAAAATATATCTTAATATGATTTAATATGAAGTGGAGAGGGGGTATATTTATCAAAATATTTGCATTTTAATTCTGCTCAAAATCTTGAAACGACAAATTAATAGTAATAGTTTAGGGAGAGAGTATGAAATAAGTACTAGTGTATGTAGTTTAATTAATTAGTTAGTTGGATATAATCTGATTATTCTGCTTTTGTTTTTTGATTGAGAAGAGATGCTACTTGAGAAATTTATTAGGATTCACCCACTTTACCATTGTCCCAGATTAAGCAAGCTTGACTTTGGACTTCTGGTGAAACGAATGTCAGAAAAGAAGATGCATCTTATGGTATATATTGTGGTATGAGTAACACCTATCAAATCTTTGAAGTTTTCCTCGATTATACAATTGAATTCCATATAGTTTTCAGAACTTTTAAGTGGATTCGGTTCATCCATGTACCCATTCACTTGAAAGTGTTATAGGAACCGCTCTTTATCTGTACCCATGCACTATTTGATCATTCCATACTTCGGCCTAAATGTCACCCGAAGTAATAGAATTTGAATCACTAATCTCATCTTTACATAGAAAATACGGCAATTGACGTTGTACTAGTGTATTAGTTGGAATTTGATGTCTATTATTAGACACCAATTAAGTGGAATATGGGGGAACCCGATGTTGATCATGCAATTAACCTTCACCATAAAAATACAATCATTTTTTATTTTGACCTCATTTATATTATTCAAGTGGTTTCCACATCCCCATCTCACCAAATCATGACTCAATCGACAAACAATTTACATAATTTATGGGAAATTGTAACATATATGATATATATGTGGTTTTCTTGAAAGGCAACTCATAACTGAACATGATGCAGAAAATTATAAAATAAGAAAATTAAAATTGGCCTCGATCGTGCCTATTGGATCAGTTGTTGACCAATATTGGTGATCTAATATTCTTTTCTTTTGAACGAAAAATAACAACGATGATGATGATTAAAGAATATTTCAGATCGATCAATAACTGTTAAATATTTCATATTGGTTGAAAAAAGTGGCATGTGCCACTTATTAAGATGAGAGCAACCCTTTTTTTACAATTCAGTTTTGTGAGGGCGAGTTAGACCCGATATCCATTTCTAACAATAACTAATTTCGTTAATTTTGATTTTTTTTTTTTGGAGAATTGTCGATTCAAGACCTGAAAGATGAGTAATCTATCAATTTAGGACCCGAAAGATGAAAACTTTCAATTCTGGACTCGAAAGATAAAAATTCTTAATTCAGGACCTCAAAAATCATGAATTTTGATTTCTTTTCATTTTTTAATTAATTTTAAAAATTTCTTTATTAGATTTATTAGATAATTGATGAGGAATTTTCATTAAAAAATAATATAAAATTAATTAAAAATAAAAAGAAATAAAAATTCATGATTTTTGAGGTCCTGAATTGTGAATTTTCATCATTCGAGTCCTGGATTGAAAGTTTTCATCTTTCGAGTTCTAAATCGATAGATTATCCATCTTTCAGGTCCTGGATTGATAATTCTCCTTTTCCCCCGCCCCCTATCAAACCTATCTTTCAAGTGATCTCTTGAGGTTTACAAATTCCATATTTGCAAATCAACAATTCTTCTGAATATTGTTTGTAAGATAACGAAAAATAACTAGAAGCTTGTTCAATATCTTATAATTTTAACGTGTATCAATTATCATGCGCTGAGCAGTCCAATTGTTAAAGCAAGTAAGCGACGTCTATAGGCTACAGAGAGAGAGAGAGAGAGAGAGAGAGAGAGAGAGAGAGAGAGAGAGAGAGTATGATTGTAAATTATGTGCACACCGTATGTGCTCATTATAATTAAATAATTAAGTTTGTTTCTGTCAACCATTTTCTATGCTCTTGGTCAACTATATATATGTTCATTCTAAATTCATAAGCTATCTATAAAGAATGTTGTCATTAGAAAAAAGAAAAGAAAAAAGAATGTGTCATTAGAAAAGTTGGAAAAAGATTATTGCTATTTATTATTTTATACTTAAAATGTCATCATTAATTATCTTACCCAAACTTTCCTTCGAACAAAACCTATTATAAGAATAAATTACAGTATATATCTTTATATACTTAGTACTATTTCCTTTTCATATATACGTATAAAGTCAGATCAAATTATCTGTGCAATTTGGAGTTATATTCCTTGTGCCATAACTAATTTTTTTAATTCTTTTTAATATATCATAATTAGGGAAAGATGATCCATTGAAAATTTAAAGTTTAATTAAATCGAAATAAATTGAAATGAAAAAAATAAGAAGAATAAGTTTGACACGGGGATACAGAGAATGACAGAGGATTTGAAATTGTACAAAGTATTTAAAACAAATATATATGCTAGAATTAGTTGGGAAACAAATTAATTACCTAAAAGGCATGCAATATATAAAAATTGCAATGCTAAAGAATATTGAAAGTTTTACCTTACTGTCGTTGTTACGTCGTTGTTCATTTTATTATCATTATTATTTATTGATAAAATTAATAGAACCAAGCTTCCTTTAAACTCACTCTTTCAACGCTTATTGAACTCTTCAACTGCGAAGGTTAAGTCTGCAAGATCGATGCTACTAATTCACACCTAACACATTTCTAATCATTGTTCTTTTTCTTTCATTTTTTTTAAACATATATATAACCAATTAATTAGAATCTCCCGGAAATTCGGAAAATATCTTTTGTTTTTAAAATAAGAAGATTAAAAAAAAAACTTGTAAGAACTGGATATTAATATCCACGTGCCTGCAGAATTCCTGCCCCATAATCTGGAATTTTAGAACTGAAAATTACCTCATGATAATATATAAAGTCTGGAAAAATTAACCCCTTTCAATCTTCAAATTCATTAATTAACTTCAGCTTAAGAAAACGAACGTTCATCGTCATCATCATCATCATCATCATCATTATATACTCACACACATTTATTTAGTTACTTATTTAAACCTCAAATAGTGTAATTTACTCCATTCGTCTCAATTATATATTCCCTATTATTATTTTGGGGTATCCCAATTATATAGCCATTACTATAATTAATATTATTTTTATAATTATGTACAAATGCACCCTTGTTAGATTTTAGAAATTAAAAACTAATCATTTAAGTTTTTGAAAGTTATGACTCTTAAGTATGGATAATATATATCAATGAAAATTTCGTATCTTATTTTCATAAATATTTTTAATGCATGTGCAAGTAGAAAATTGAAATAAGTTGCGAAGATTTCTTCTCGATCCCACCAAAATATAATGCTTAGGTGGACCATGCATCTATGATCTATCTATATATCGATCCCACTCAGTCACCAATTCACCAATATCCCATTTGAAAAAAATCAATCATAATTTTTCTCCTCCGCCACTCGCCGCCGCTCTCAACGGACGGCGTCGGCCAATATATATATATATGGTTATGGCGTCGAAACACAGAGGTGGCGGCACAAAAGCATCGTCAATAGTTGTGGCGGACGGCGCGGCGTCATTGTGTTTGGGCATGGGGTTGATTGCTCTGGTGCTGCTAATGAGCTCCACAAACTCATCAGCTAGCTGGCCGCAGACGACGTCGCTGCAGGCGGAGAAGGCATGCGACGAAATATACGTCGTCGGAGAAGGTGAAACTCTCCACACCATCAGTGACAAGTGCGCCGATCCTTACATCGTTGAAAGGAATCCGCATATTCACGATCCCGATGATGTTTTTCCCGGCCTTGTCATCAAGATTGTGCCTTTAACTCACTAATAACTACTACCTACTCTCTCTCTCTCCCTCTCACACACACATATGTATACATGTTATTAGTTGATACGTTGGCGATCTATATATATATATATAATTCATTGTATATTTGTATTGCAAGTATTATATGGAAAATTAAATGAATTAGCTTTTGCAGGAAATCAATAAATAACAGAAGCAAACTTGTCGATATATATTAAGTATAAGGATTTTCAGGTATGTATATATTATATATGTGTGTATGTGTATATGTGTGTGTGTGTGTATCGATCGACAGAACCATTTGATTCGGTATATATTCATGAGTTACAGAAAATTACACGCTTCTTCTGCACATTTGTATAGTTAGTATAATATATATATATGTTTAATTATATATCTTAATTATTTCCATTACTAATATTCAAGTTTAATTCGGTTTTTATATATATTTGTTTCAAGAATAGCGGACTATTAAATGATGATTTAAATATACTATAAATGGAGGTTCAACGAAACGGTGCATCAAATGAAGCTTGCAGTACGTTGAAGATGCGCGAATTGAATTCTTACTCTCTATCTCTCTACACATAAACACAAATAATTAATTTCTCTCTCTCTCTCTCTCTCTCTCTCTCTCTGATTTTTCTTGAGTTCTTGATCCATACGACATATAAACCATTAGCAACATCAAATCATCAAATTAAAGAGCTTGTGAATACTAAGCCTTTCTGATTTATAGTCATTTAGAAAAGACCTAATGGTTATGGAGCTCAGCTCTTCCAGCTATGATTCGTGATTTGGTACGAATAATTAGATTATTGATTTCCTAGCTAGGGATGCACCGCGAATATATAGAATCGATTTGGTACTTTATAAAATTATTAGTTGAGAAAATTAAAGTTGGAATATTGTTTTTATCTTTCTAATTGATACACGAATTAATTAAATAGAGGAACGGAGCAATAATGATAATTAAGGAGCCCTCCAGATGGAGATATGACTTCCATTTTAATTTTTTCAAATATTCCACATAACATTAACCATATTTTCAAAACTCTATTACGATTGATTGAGTGTTGGAAGTTTTTTTTGGTCGATTGTTTTTAGGTGAGAAAGATAAACATGAAAGAGTTGTTGATCAGGTACAGACCACAATTTCTTAATGCTGAGAATTGTGGATTCCTCACAATCCACAATTAATTTATTGCTTCTGTTGGTTCTGTGTTATAATTACGTCCATTAATATAATATCTTAATTAATCTATAACTCAGCTGTTATCTCTCTTGGGATTGTATATAATGGTCATTTTCTGGTTATAACAATAACCATTTTATATATTCAGAGATACTCTGATATATATTTCATCATATATGTGTATTGGTTGCATGGGTGTCAATTCACAAAATAAAAAATGAGTATAAAATGAGCAACTAGCTAGGATTATCTAGTATGATGAACGGTCGATTATTTTTTATTAGTATTAGTATTAATATATGGATATAATTTTAAGAAAAGGGAAGATGATATATGGGCACTTGTGTTCAAATTAGAATACATACAAGCGTGAGTTTGTTCGAAATATATTATTTATTTTCTTAATTAATAACATAAGTTGAAAATTTAATTGAAACGCTTGCTTAAATAATAATCCCCGAGAACAATCAAAGCAGTGGAGATCGTATTACGGATCAAAATTTACAAGATAAATTAAGATATAGAGTAATTAAAACTCATTTTTCATTACACATTTATAATTTATTGGTATTTGATTATGTTTATATTCAATTGTCCGTCTTACCAACTCGTATAAGAGTCTGAGAGAAGACTCCTTGACAAATAATTACGTATTTGCCGTTTTAATCGGCTCCCACTATTCTTAAATAAAGTATCAAATATTGCGCGATAATTTAAACCTAAAACAATAAAAAACTTGTAAGGACCGGCCATGAATGAATAAATAAATAACTACGGGTTAAATAAATATAAACAAAATAATGTGGCCTCACAATTACAACGATCCTAATTAATGTTAAAAGTCCTTCCTCCCTAAATCATGTGAGTCTTACTCCAAATATAATTTCATCCAATAAAAAGTCAAATTATAATTGCTTCTCCAATTATGCTCTAAATTAATCAACTAACAATTGCTTGCAAATTATTAAGTGTTATATATATATATATATATACTAGAATGACCCTTCGTGCGATGCACGAATAATATATTACAGTTATTATTATTTTATTAGAAATTATAAATATGAAATTAATATTATACAAAATATTTAAACTAAAATCTATACAATAACTTTCAAAGATATGCAAGCTTTGGTCATCCCGACTCTTCGTGAAGATCCAAATAGTAGAAATCATGTGTAAAAGTGATACATCTTGAATGAAAATCTACCGGTTCCTCATCACCCCAATTCGAAAACAAAAAGGAAATGATTAATTTTATTATATGTTTAGTTTTTCATTATAATTTTATAAAAAAATATAAGATATTCTGTCATGTTGATTTTCAATTTTTTAGTTTTTTAATTTTATGTAAATTTAAATATCTTAAATTTATACTTTTCTTCAACATAATAAATGGGTACACTGTTGTAATTATTTTTAGATTAATAAAAAAATATTTTCAATTCATCAATTTCAAGGTTCATTTTATTGTATATGGACTTTGTTATTTTTGTATTGATACATAGTTGAATTTGAAATTTGTGACATTATTATTTATTAAAAGAAAAAATGATTCGTGTTTGATTAAATAAAAAATATACATACATCAAAATTATATAGAAAGATGACCAAAAAATATAAATTTAAACTTTTTGAAGAAATTTAAACTAACTAATAATGTGATCATGAGAGTAAATAAATATTCAAGAAATAAATATAAAAAAAATGAAAGCGTAATTAGACAAAATAAAAATGATTTAAGAGATGAGAAGTTGGTTCAAAAAAATATGTTTGCTCCGTCAAAAATTGGGATAATAAGTAGATTAGTACAATCATTTATTTATGTACGTGTTTATGGAAAGTATTAAAAGTAAATGAAATTAAATGTGATTATGCATAATTTTATATACTACTATAATGTCCATATAATATTAAATAAAATGTCTACAATATCCTTTTATTAGTAGGCGGGAAAACAAAAGTGTGTTATAATATATATATATATATATATATATATATATATATATATATATAGGGGTGGGGTTATATAAAAACAATTCCTTGTGTGAGAAATGAGAACACATCTCACACCACACATCCATCAAAAATCAAATGTCCAGATTTGCTGAAAAGGCGGTGGCAATTTTGTAATATCTGAAAAAAATTTCGCACGGGGGTATTAACGTAATTTGGTAATTCTTATAAAAATCACGGAGGATTTGATAACAGATCGTTATGCTAACGAAGTATTATCATCATGCTAACGAAGTATTATGGTTATGCTAATTAAAGTTTTCAAATATTAATTATAAACCTAATTTGATTTAATAAACCCTAATTAAATGGAAAAAATCATAATTGAATGAAATAAACCTAATTAGATGAAATAAACATTGATTGGATGTGGTAAACCCTAAATGAGTTGGAACAAATTATAATAATAATAATAATAATAATAATAATAATAATAATAATAATAATAATAATAATAATAATAATATATTTGTACTACGTTAGCATTATGGTTTTGCTTCGTCAGCATTGCGAATACACTATGTTAGCATATGACAATACTCTGTCAACATACTTTATAAACCATAATTGGATGGGATAAATCATAATAATCAATTAAGAACTATAAATAAAAAATTAAATTTTAAAAAAATAATGATAATTAGATGGAATAAACCATAATCGAGATTAAATAAACCATAATTGAGATTTAATAAACTCTAATAAATTTATACTACACTAGCATTATGATAATTATTTGTTAGCACAACGAATACATTATGTTAGCATATGACAAATGCTTTGTTAGCATACGTTATCATATGTTATCATAATGCTGACGAAGAATTATTATATGCTAACGAAAGCATTTACATGCTGGGCACGCGTAAAAAATTTTCTTTTTTATTTTTCATTCATATTTTTTCATCTAAACATAGCCTTTCAACATCTTAAATGAAAGAGCATGAAGAGAGCTTTAATTTGATATATTTTTTGTGTACATTGGATTAAAAATGAGCAAGTTATGGTCGGTTAAAGTTTTTAAGATTTTTTTTTAATTGCTGACATCATCATTTTTAATGGGTTTGGACCAAAATAGCTCTCCTTCCTTTATTTTTTACCCTATTATTTACGAAATTGCCACCTTAAATCTCAACTATTGGATCATTAAATTGGATGGTGTAAGATGTGTTCTCATTTCTCACACTAACAAAATGTTCTCATATGATCAATTCCCTATATATATATATTATGGATTTGGTTCAAATGAGAACGCATTTTTGGGTGAGAAAATAGGAACTATTTACATCCGTTAGATCTATTAAAATTAATGGTGCAGATTTAGATTGAGATTTAATATTTCTTTTTAATTAGATATGGATATTATAATGATTTGATAATCCAATTCCACAATAATAGGTAAAATCATATCTACATATATTTTTATTTTCTTATTTCTCTCTCCCACTACAATGTGATTTTATGTTTTATTTTGTAGAATTTTTTTATTTGTTTTATCTTCTCTACGGTTTTTATCGGGCTTCATTTTTCGATTTCATTCACCACAATTTTTATTATCCACCAACACTGCTTATATTTTTTTTTATCTTTTATGATTCATTTACTATATATTTTTGTTATTATTTTTTATTTTTTGTTGTGCCAAAAATAATGAATTATTTTTTGTGCTCGAAATTAATTAATTCATTTTTCTTATTTGTTGATTGTTACGAATCATTTAGAAATTTTCATCATATATTATTTGTTTTAAATTAAAAAGTTATACATTATGCAATGAAATGGTATTTGAGAAGCAATAAAATGTCACAATAGAAGCAATGAACTATTTGTGGTTTTAAAAAAAATCCCTAATCCATAAGTGCTATCGATATGAATTTAGCAATAATTTAGTATTTTGCAAGCAATGTATTGATTCTACATAAGCAATGATTAGATATCCCATCATTGTAATTTTTTTAAAATTTTATGGGTAAGCGATGATTTTCTTATAAATAAGTAACATACAACGCTTAACAAAGCATCAATTGCCATCATATACACTATTTTTAAAAAATTCAATTGTTATGCACCATGCAATGAAATGGTATTTGAGAAGCAATAAAATGTTACAAAACAAGCAATGAATTATTTCTGGTAGAAATTTAAGAAATTATAATATTATAATCATTGAAATGGTACATAACAATAAATTAAATTTTTAATAACATGCATTGCAACATTATATAAAATGCAATCAAATTTCTTATTTTCGATCACTGCATACCATGAATTTTTGAATGTTTTTACTAATAATGACGAATTTGTTGCTTATGATATTAAATTTTATAGCTTAGAATGTTTAAATTTGGTGCTATGTCGATTTCGTAACTTAGACGATGATCTGCAATGGTTGAACAATGGTCGACGACTATGAGAGAGAAAGAAAGAGGACGTGAGAGAGAGAGAAAAAGATATGGAGATTTATTTGAATATTTCCATATCATTACAGATATAAAATTATATTAATATTATTTTGTTTATAATTTATCTATTAAATTAATATTATGACATCTTTCCTAATTTTAATATCAACCATTCATCCATACAAATTGAAAGATCAGGATTGGTTCCTATTTCTCACACAAAGAGTAGTCCTCATTATAACCTATCCCTATTTATTATATATGGACATTACTTGTTCCTTACTCTAAAGTTTTGGTTTCTAGTCCTATATATATTGTATTGTACTGTAGATCAACACACAGAATATACACCGATCAATAAAATCATCTTTCCATATATTTTGTATTCTTCTACTTTAATATATTTACATTTTGAGTATGATTCTGGAATTCAATTTACAACATGTTATCAGCATGAGTCTCTAACCAATTGAGTGATTTTCGAAGGTATGCCATAGGAAAGAATCGTGTATTTCCTGCTAGGTAATATTCATTGTCCGTTCTTAATTAGTTCATACGAATTTAGATATAATTATGAATTATTTATATTGAATTTATTACATTATTGGAATATGCAAATATGCAAATACGTATGATGTATTTTAGTTTTCATATTCACCAATCAAAAAATTGTTGGTATTGCTCTTCACATGACTTTCGTACGTGAAACTATCGTTATTTTTAAAATGTTGGATTTGCAAAATTCAAAGTGAATTGAATAGTATATAGTGGTTTTCCATTGTTAATTAAATATGAATTTTGTGGCGTATTAATAAAGGGATAGAGATCTGACCTATATTTTAAGAGCCGGTAATTTGATGTTTATGATTGTCATGATATAAGACATTTATATGCAATAAAATTAATATTTCGAATCTTGTTAAGATAAATTATATGTCTTACATGGTGGTAATTCACTTATTTTTATTTTCATCATGTCTCAAATTTTGGTAACGATAATTAAAGCAATTTTTGGATATGTTTGGAAAAAATGTGTAATCCTTGAAACAATAGCTATTTTTAAATATGACGAGTATATATTAAGGTTGAGCCTAATTTATTTCCTAAATATAACTTTGATCTTCCTTGACAATTTATATCGATTTCTCGTTGAAAGAGTTGTATTTGTTTATCATTCTTTGCAAAGTCTAGCAAATTTGAGGGCTCTTTTACAATTGGTATCTTTGCCGATATATATGTATATATATATATATATATATATATTCTTTATTTATATCCTTTGATGTGTGAGGATTATTTTTCATGTTGTTCATTGATATAGTTAAAAGATCGCGAATTACATGAAATTTGTTATATGGAATTTGTTAGTGTCATCTACACTAAAGTGTTCGAGATTGTCATTATCTGATTAGATATTATGGAAATTTCAAAAGAACACAGAAGGTTTTGGTTATTCATGTTCGAATACCATGTTCTGGACAATTTTGTGAACATTCCGCTGCCAATCTAATTGAAGATCAAGACATTCACCTAATCATGTTCAGAGACATGATCATGTACATGGTTGTCCAGAAAGATTACAAGAGACGTGCCATACTAGATTCAAGGAGTTGAAGCTGCAGATTCAAGATGGACGTTTCAGAATAGAAGCTGCCTTGTTCGTAATGAAGATCAAGAAGGAAATGAGTTCTATTCAAGGAAGACATCTAAACTAGAAAAGTCCGATTTATATAAGGAAATTATTTCCTTGTTAAATCCTAGTCAAAATAGGACTTCTGAATACCTTGTTTAGACTATAACTGTTTCTTATAAATAGCCTGGGATTCAGACTAGTTAAGATGACACGAATTTTACAAATACACAAAAGGGCTGAGAGTTAAAAGACTTCACATTCGAAGCATATAGTATTCGGGTAGACTAGGTTTGATCGATTAGATCATTGTGTTTCTAATCTGTGTTTGAAACTCACTTTCATGCACACTTAGAGGAGTCTCGGGAGAGATTTTCTATGGGAACTAGAGGGATTTTAGGTTGTGAGGGGAGCTCACAATTCAGTTTAGTGAAAAAGGTTGAATCGGGTAGGAAAGGGTTCGAGTGACGGGAGTCTTCATGTAATAGCCTTTGTAACCATTCAACGGAGTAGTAAACTGTTTCTAACAGACTTGATAAGTCCCCCTGACGTAGATCGATTAATTGAACAGGGTTACCAATCTCGTGTTCTTTAATTGCTCAAGTTTTTATATTCTGATCTTACATGTTCACAGCAATGTTCAAGTACATGATGATGAACATGACCGCATAGTTTATGTCACTTCAATTAGTACCAGAGTGGGTCGCCTTTGGTGTTAGTACGAAAAGAATCCTGAAAGCTACATATCTGCGTGAAGGTTTTGGTTGCATTCCAGCCATGAGTGCAATCAAAGAAGGAGTATCTATGGTCAGACCACCACTGCTAGAAGGCAACAACTATCCTTACTAGAAAGCAAGGATGAGGGCGCATCTGAGATCACTTGATAAACTCGCATGGAAGAGTGTCACTTAAGGATGGGAAAAGCCAACTGTTGCCAAAGAAGGAATGCATGTGGAGATTGAAGAAGGAGAGTGGACTGTGCCACAGAAGAACTGGTATAATGTCAACTCCAAGACTCTCAATGCAATATTCTCTGCAGTGGATCTTGAGACATTCAGTCTGATCTCAACCTATGAGACTGCAAAAGTTGCATGGGATATTCTGGAAACTACCTTTGAAGGGACTAGTTCTGTGAGGCTGTCAAGATTTCAAAATCTAACTTCAAAGTTTGAAAGTCTCAGAATGGAAGAATCTGAATCCATTGGTGAGTTTAATGCTAGACTAAGGAGTATATCAAATGAAAGTTTTGCTCTCAGAGAACCTATCAGTAATGAAAAGCTTGTGATGAAGGTTCTCAGATCTCTTCCAAAGAAATTTTCCTACAAAGTTGCTGCCATAGAGGAAGCCAAGGACATCAGGAGTATGAGACTTGATGAACTGATGGGATCATTGAGAACGTTCGAGATGAATCTAGAAGATAAAGACAACAACTCAAGGAAGAAAGGTATTGCTCTTAAAGCTGAAATTTCTGAGGATGTCCCTGAACATGTACAAAAACCAAAACCTGTACTTGATTCAGAGACAATGAACAATATGGTCCTTATCACCAATAACTTCAGCCGAATGCTTAAGAGAGTAAACAAACAGTCTTCCAGAAGGTCAAAAAATAGAAGACAACAGCCTGGAACTTCTCAGCAAGATAGAAACTCTAACAATGAGCAGAAAGAGTTTCAACCATCAAATTCAAAGAGAGGAATTCAGTGCAGAGAGTGTGATGGTTTTGGACACATTCAAGCTGAATGTGCCAATATTTTGAAGAAGAATAAAAAGAACTACAATCTCACTTTGAGTGATAATGACTCTGAAGAAAGTAGTAGTGAATCAAAGGAAGAGATTTATGCCTTTACAGCAAAAGTCTCAGAGTTCCAGGATCCCTTCAAACTTGCTAAAGAAGAAGAAGACTCAGACAATGATGATGTCAGTCATGAGGATTTTGTTTAGACCTACAAGGAGATGTATGAAAAATGGCTTGAAGTAGATGAGATTAACAAAACTCTTTAATCTCACAACAAAGATCTTCTCATGGAAAATGAGAAGTTAATCAAATCTGATGGAGAACAGAAGACCATTATCCAACAGCAGAAGAAGGAGATTGAAGAATTGATTATAAAACTGAAGTCCATAAAAAGGAATGTCAACATGCTGAACAATGGAGCTAATAATCTTGATAAGATTCTTACTAACCCAGGACACTCTGGGAAAAGTTATCCAGTTCTTGGATACAATAGTGGAAAATCCAAGACAGTGTTTGTCAAAGCAAGTACAAGCCAGATAGTGCATGTACAACATAATGTTCAGTCAATCCAGAAGAACATTAACAAAAAGATGGCTTCTGATAATGACAACAGAAAATGAATCATTTGCCACTATTGTGAAGAAAAAGGCCAAAATAGACCACACTGTGAGAAGTATCTCTTTGATGTGAAAAGAATGAGGAGAAGATTTGTGGCTCAACATTCGAGCAACACTTAAAAGAAATCAGCTACTCAATAAAGGAAGAAGCCTGCACAGAAAAAAGCAATGGGTTGTCAAGCAGACCGGCCTAATTGCTCATACTTCCTTGGGAGTTGAAGATAAAAGAAACTGGTATTTTGACAGTGGTTGTTCAAGACACATGACTGGAGATTGCTCTGTGATGCAGAATTTGAAAGCTTGCTCGTTAGACTTTGTTACCTTTGGAGATGGAAAAAGAGGCAAAGTAATGGGAAAAGGAGAGTTGATTGTTGAAGGAATGCGAAATCTTAAGAAGGCTATGCTAGTTGATGGACTCAAAGCTAATCTGATAAGTATCAGTCAACTATGTGATGATGACATGACTGTAGTTTTTACCAAGGAAAGTTGCAAAGTTATGAATAAGAACAATGACTTATTCACGGAAGGAAAGAGATCAGCTGACAACTGTTATCAGCTACATATTCCTGCACAATGTTCTTTAACATGTCAAAGAACATCTATAGAAGTGTCTGAGATCTGGCATCAAAAACTTGGACACATCAACTTAAGAAATCTCCAGAAAATCATCAGTAAGGAGATTGTCAGAGGGCTGCCTCAGATCAGTATTGACCGAGACAAAGTCTGTGATCCATGTCAGATTGGGAAACAGTTTAGATCCCAACACAAAGAAGTGTAAGACAGAACTTCCAAAAGAATTCTAGATCTTATTCAAATGGATCTAATGGGGGCTATGGCTGTGGAAAGCTATGGAGGAAATAAGTATGTCCTTGTATGCATTGATGATTACTCAAGGTTTACTTGGGGTTGACTTTCTCAGAGATAAGAGTGAAGCTTTCACAGCATTCAAGAGAGTAGCCTGCAAGATCACAATTCAGAAGAATGATCAGATTATTAGAATCAGAAGTGATCATGGCAAGGAATTTAAGAACCAGTACTTTGATACATTCTACAGTGAGAATGGTATCAATCATGAGTACTCAGCCCCCAAAACTCCTCAGCAGAATGGAGTTGTGGAAAAGAAGAACAGAACTCTTAAATAGATGGCAAGAACCATGATTGCTGCTAAAAGAGTTGCTGCTATGTTCTGGGCAAAGGCTATCAACACAGCATGCCACATTAGCAATAGAGTTCATCTCAGACCAGGTACTTTCAGCACTCCATATGAAATTTGGAATGAGAAGAAGCCAACAGTAAAGTACTTTTATGTGTTTGGAACCACATGTTATATTCTCAATGATAGAGAGTATCTAAGCAAGATGAACAATAGATGAGTTGAAGGAATGTTTGTTGGATATTACAGAAATAGCAAATCATACAGGATTTACAACAAAGATACAAAGGCTGTAATTGAGACAGTCAATATCAGATTTGATGATCAGGACAATACTGTCAAAACTTCTGAAGATGATGTACACACTGATATTTTTGAACATCCTAAGGTTTATGTTGATACAGATAGAGAAACTGAAGAACAGATAGTAAGACACAGAAAGCCTTCAAAGCAAATCATCAAGAATCATCCTACTTCAGAAGTAATAGGAGATATTCATGAAGGTAGGATGACTAGGAGCACTCTGAGAAAAAGGATATATGATGAGATATCCTATGTTTGTTTCACCTCCAATGTTGAACCAAAGAACATCTAAGAAGCTCTTAAAGATGACTACTGGATAGAAGCCATGCAGGAAGAACTTCTTCAGTTTAAAAAGAATGATGTCTGGGATCTAGTGCAGAAACCTGAAGGAGTCAACATTGTTGGAACCAAGTGGATTTTCAAGAACAAGACTGATGAAGATGGAAACATTACAAGAAATAAAGCTAAACTGGTTGCTCAAGGTTATTCTCAGATTGAAGGCATTGATTTTGATGAAACCTTTGCTCCAGTCACAAGGATTGAATCAGTTAGACTTCTTCTAGCTCTGGCATGCATCATGAAGTTCAAACTATACCAGATAGATGTCAAGAGTGCTTTTCTAAATGGATTCCTAAAGAAGGACGTGTTTGTTGCATAACCTGAAGGATTTGAAGATCCACATCATCCAGAGTTTGTGTTCAAACTAAAGAAGGCATTATATGGCTTGAAGCAAGCTCCTCGGGCATGGTATGAAGACTGGCTACATACCTAGTAAGCAAAGGATACAACAGAGAAGGAGAAGACAGAACACTGTTCATCAGAAAGGAAAAATCACAAGTAATTGTGGTTCAAGTATATGTGGATGATATAGTGTTTGGATCAGTGTCCGATAAAATGGTCAAGGACTTCATCAGAGACATGGAAACTGAATTTGAGATTAGCCTTGTTGGAGATCTAAAATACTTCCGAGGACTTCAGATAAAGCAGTCAGAAGAAGGGATATTCATCTCTCAATCCAAGTATGCCAGAAACTTGGTGAAGAAGTTTAAGCTTGAAAATTCCAAGCACAAACGAACTCCTATCAGCACTACAGTCAAGATTAGAAAAGATGATGCAGGAACTGAAGTTGATCAAACTCTCTACAGAAGCATGATTGGAAGTCTCCTATATCTCACTGTAAGCAGACCATATATAGTATACAGTGTGTGAGTATGTGCTAGATATCAGTCATGTCCTAAGGAGAGTTACATGAAGGCTGTTAAGAACATCATCAAGTACATCAATGGAACTACTGATTATGGTTTGTCGTACGCTTCATATACAAATGCAAGTATTACTGCATACTGTGATGCTGATTGGGTTGGATCTCCAAATGACAGAAAAAGCACTTCAGGTGCTTGTTTCTTTTTAAGAAACAATGTTGTTTCCTAGTTCGGTAAGAAGCAGAACTGAATATCCCTATCTATAGCAGAACCAGAATACATTGCAGCAGAGAACAACTCTACTCAGATCATCTGGATGATGCATATGATGAAAGACTATGAAGTTGGTCATGATACTCCTATTCTGTACTGTGATAATATAAGTGCTATCAATATCTCAAAGAACATAGTGCAACATTCGAGGACCAAACATATAGACATCAGACATCACTTCATCAAAGAGCTGGTTGAAGAATAAGTGTTAAAGATTGAACACATAAAGACAGAAGATCAACTAGCTAATTTGTTCACCAAGGGGTCGACTTTAGCCCAATTTGAGAAACTCAGAGCAGCCCTTGGGGTGTGCTTGGTTCAGTAAAACCAAGAAGAGGGGTATGAGTGTGTTTATTTCACACTCAACAGGAAAGAACCATTCCTGCAGAAAGGGACTGAACATTCCCATAAATGTTTCTACAGATGTACATGATCATGATTCAAACTCTGAGTACATCTTTGTCAACGACTAGTTCTGACGTGCTATCGTCATTTCTAATTTTTCGGGATTTTCCTCTGATTTGTTAGTCTAACGGAAACCTGAGTTTATTTTATGAACGGAATACTCTCTTATATATATGTTTAGCCATTTAGAGAGAACGTTCACTTTTCAAATTTCTGAAATCAAAACACCCTTTTCTCTCGATAAAACCTCTGAGTTTTCTGCGTTCCATCCCTTGTTTTCCATTGATTCTCATGCTGTTTATTTCTTTCATATACCCATATATTTCCAATGGCTCCGAAATGAAAATTTGTCCATCCCAAGAAAGTTGTGAAGCTCAGAATGAGGTATGGAAAGGTTACATATTCAAAACCTCAAGATCAGTTCTACGAGGAAGATGAGTTCGACAGACAGGTTCGAGGAGAATCAACATACAAGAAGCATGTTCAGATGGCACTTCACGATGAGTCTTCGAGCAAAAATACAGAAGAATTGATTGAAACATTCCACGGAGACAACGAGGAAGAAGAATAGAGACAGAAGAGCAAGAAATTGTTTCTTCTGCGAAGAAAACAAAGACCCAAAGTCTTTCAATCCAAGATCTTTTGAAGGAAGCCGCGAAGTCTTACGATGTCAACAAAAAGAAGGCAAGAATAAAGGAAACTATAGTCAATAAAACCAAGAAGACTATAACCCTTTTATCAAAGAAGATCGTCACAGCACCTGCTGCCCAAGCCCTTTAGAAAGAGAAAGGATCTACTGCTGATGATCAAGTTAAACCTTCAGATGTGCCTGAACATGTTGGGGAACATGTTACAGAGAAGAGCACTGTAGAAACATCTACTTCAGCGAGTATTGCGCTGAAATCGCCTATTCAACCTTCTACTACAGAAGGAGGTGATGAAGACAGAGAAGATGATATTCCATTACGCCTGAAGATGAAAGCCATAGCAGCTGCTCTTGCAAAAGGAAAGAAGAAAGTCATTCACAGACCTTGAGTTGCTGATCCAACAGAGAAAGCAGTTGTTCAGAGTTTATCCTCTGAATCTGCTGAGAAGACTCCCGTTCCACAACAGGAAAAGTTGCTTGCATCTGCTCAATATGATCCATTTTCCAGATCACCTGTCAAGAATAAAACCCCCCAGAAAGAAGGCCTCTACTGCTGTGGTGTAGTTAGTGCCCAGAACTCCTGTAACTCGAAGCCGAGCCTCCACCACTCCACCATCCACTGCTGTGTCTATAAAGAAAAGGAAAGCTACTGAAACAATTGGTCCTTCCAAGAAAGCTAAGAAAGTTGTCCAGCCGGAAGATGTACCTGAAGATGTTCACTCACAGTCAAGTGAACATGAGTTTGAAGCTTTCAAACAGATTGTTCATGTTCCAGGTACTTCAAGTCAATCTATCTTTCATTCTTCAAAGCATGCTGATTTGTGGGACAATGTGATGTAGAGGTCAAGGATCTCTGATAAGAAGGTTGACAAGGATACACTGTTGGCCACTGGTGTGTATACCTTGTTGGATGAAGCTGGTTTTTTAGGAACTATGCAGAAGGTGCAAGAATTTGTGCCTAAGGTTGTGTCTGAGTTCTACTATAATCTAACCAAAGAGATTGATGATCCAGAGTCTGAAGATTTTCAGAAAGTGTTTGTTAGAGGATGCTGCAGTTTTCTCCAGATCTCATTAATGAATTTCTGGGATGTGCATCTGAGGGGGAGTACAAGGAGATTAATGACTAGGGGATGGTTGCTGAGGAACTGACCAAGGACATCTATAGCAAATGGACATCGCATCCGCAGACTATTTCAACTTCCAAGCTGACTCACAAGTATGGTGCTCTGTTCAGAATTCTGATCCATAATTGGTTACCCACAAAGCATAGAGCAGCAGTGACTCAAGCTCAAGAGAAGTTTCTGTATCACCTCGGAACTGGAAAGAAGCTCAATTATGGATAGTTTGTGTTTGGCAAGATCATCAGCAGTGCTAAATCTACAGTGGTCAAGGGACCTCTATGCTATCTTTCACTAATCTATAATCTAATCAAGCAACAAAAGAAGAATGTCTCTTCAAAGAAAGATAAAGTTGTTCCTCTCAACAAACCTCTTGTGATCAAGGTTGCTTCTGAGATAGGGGATCCTCATCTTCACCTCCAGTTCAAGCAATACCTGTCATCTAAGAAAGGAATGGATGATACTGCTGAAGAATCCTCACCTAAGAGTGTTGTGCTGAAGTTTCTAGAGAGAAGCTTGTAGTTTTATGCTCGTTTGATTTCTGAGCATACTTTTGAGAAGATGAAGATTCAAGTAATGATTGATGATCTCTCATCAGGAGAAGAATTTGCCTCCCCAGCAGCAGATGTTCTTGAGAATGTGCATAACTTGCACAAGCTTGCAAGTACTGCCGAAGCTGCTACTCAGAAGAAGTCTATTCCAGCATCAAAGTAAGGGAAAGCACAATCTGTAGCACAAGGGAAGAAAGCTGAAGCTATCCAAAAAGAGACTGCAGAAGAGGCTCTAGAAGAAGAGCAGGAGGCTGCTGAAGAAGAAGTTGATGAAGAAGAGGAAGCTGAGACCGAAGAAGATGCTGATGAAGAGATAGAAGCTGAAGATGAAGAAGAAGGATCTGACATAAAAGGAGGATCTGAACAAGATGATGCTGATCAAGACCCTGACAAATTCGAGTAGTTGCTGGTTATTACTCATTTGCCTTTTTCGGTGGCAAATAGGGAGAGTAATGCAATATAAGTTTTTTTATGTTTGTTTTATGTTCTACTTATCTTGCATCATGTTTTGCAAGGTATTTTGTTTTTGCTTTAATAGCTTACAATAGCTATTTTGTTATGGAACAGATTATTTTTCTTCCATATATGATTCATATCTGCTAAAAAAATTGAAACCGCTATCAAAAGATAAAAATATAAAAGAAAAAATCAATATAGCAGAGCAGGTACAAGTTGATAAGAAAGTAAAACACAACTGAATCATATGATGTTCTTCATTACATCTAAGTATGTTTTTAAGTACATAATCCTATAGTTCCAGGGTTGTGTTCTTTTAAAATATAGAGCTGATTTGCAACCAGATAAAGACAAAGGGGGAGATTGATAGTGCCATCTGCACTTAAGTGTTCGGGATTTTTATTATCTGATTATATATTATGGCAATTTCAAAATAACACAAAAGGTTTTGGTTATTCATGTTCAAATACCATGTTCTGGACAATTCTATGAACATTCCACTGCCAATCTGATTGAAGATCAAGACATGTACCTAATCATGTTCAGAGACATGATCATGTACATGGTTTTCCAGAAAGATTACAAGAGATGTGCCATGCTAGATTTAAGGAGTTGGAGCTGCAGACTCAAGATGGATGTTTCATAATAGAAGCTGCCTTGTTTGTGATTAATATCAAGAAGGAAAGAAGGAGTTCTATTCAAGGAAGACATCTAAACTAGGAAAGTCCGATTCATATAAGGAAATTGTTTCCTTGTTAAATCCTAGTCAAAATAGGACTTCTGAATACCTTGTTTAGGCTATAACTATTTCTTATAAATAGCCTGGGATTCAGACTAGTTAAGATGACACGAATTTTAGGAATACTCAAAAGGGCCGAGAGTTAAAAGACTTCACATTCGAAGCATATAGTATTGGGATAGACTAGGTTTGATCGACTAGATCATTATGTTTCTAGTCTGTGTTTGAAACTCACTTTCATACACACTTAGAGGAGTCTCGAGAGAGATTTCCTGTGGGAACTAGAGGGATTCTAGGTTGTGAGGAGCTCACAATTCAGTTTAGTGAAAGAGGTTGAATTGAGTAGGAAAGGGGTCGAGTAACGGGAGTCTTCGTGTAATAACCTTTGTAACCATTCAACGGAGTGGAAAACTGTTTCTCACGGACTTGACAAGTCCCCCTGACATAGATCGATTGATCGAACAGGGTTACCAATCTCGTGTTCTTTATTTTCTCAAGTTTTTACATTCTGATCTTACATGTTCACAACAATGTTCAAGTACATGATGATGAGCATGACCGCACAGTTTATGTAACTTCATAATTCACATATCCAAATTTGATATCGTTTATAATTGAAAAAAAAAACAATCTATGAATAAATTACGCATTAGATAGATCTAATTTTGAGATCAATGGTTATGTTTCCAACTTGAAGAAAAATGATATATTATATTTTTTGAAAAAAATTATGCAATCCTTGAATGATCGTTTAATTCAATATAATTATTTACAATCATTATATTAGTCAAAAATAATATTTTTGAGATGGAGATTAATGACTTATAAATTTCTCCTAGAAGTTGTTGACGTTGGATAATACTATTTATTAGTTTCAAAATTTATGAAACATAACTCAATTGTGTCAATTTGCCAGCAGCAAATAAGACTAAATGGTGATGCCAATGATTACCTGAGCATCTTTTGAAGATTCTAATGATATGATATCATCTTTTTAGTTTAATATTTGTTAAATATTATATCTATCTCGATTTGAATATTGCTCCAGTTGAGTTTTCAGAAGTTATCAAGGTTGTATTATACCTTTATTTAATCAAACAATTTATGTTGTGATAAATTAAAAATAAAATAAAATTTAAAGACCCAAAGTTTGGAATTATGGCATAAGTGTTCGGGCTATTTCCCCTTTATATTAGTGTGTCAATAACAAAATAAACATTTCCCATCTGTGAATTATTTCTATCACCATCAAAACGTACTTATATTAGCTATAAGGAAAAGCAAAGAGTAAAGTTAATAATTGGGATCAATTTATAAATTGGTACGTTGATTTTATAATAATTTATCGGCACTAGGTGGAGATATGAAAGAAATAATGCCGATAAATTTTTTATTGAACTAAATATTGAAATTCACGCACTACATGAACTGGAAGTTCAACGTATTATTAACTATCAAAAGTTATCATAATTGAGTTATTTTAATATATTTGTAGTAGTGGAAGTTCCATATATATTTAAATTACTCAACGTCAGAAGCGAGAGAGTTCATTGACGATAGAAGCGAAAAGTATTTGAAATGTAAAATCCGCAAAAAATAAAATTGAAGACATGTGATAACTTCTAGAACCTCCTAAAGAGGATCATCTTGAAGATGAAAATCTCAGTACATTTGCACGTGCACCAAATAATCTTAATACTGAGATTGCGGAACAACCAGATCGAAATATTATTAGAAATGACAATGATCTGGTTAATATTAATATTGAAGGTACCGTGTATTTTATAAATATGGGAGAAACCTATAGAATAAATATAATAGTTGTCGACAACATATTTGCCTCTACAATTGCTTTTATAATGATAATTTGGATCGAAAACTTAAGATGAAAACAGATTGCCAGAAGTACTGATTATGTAAAATGAAAAGTGGCAATTAAGGCAAGCTCAACCAACTACATAATTGTTGTCCCAGTAGGATACAAATGAACATTTCTATGTAAGAGAAATGACTTAATTAATAAAATGGTGAGATACAAAAGGGTTGTAGCTCATGGGTTTACGCAGAGACCCATATTTCATAAATTATATTATCCTATTAGCAATGACATTATGTTCCACTACATAATATAAATGGTAGTAATTTTAGCATCGGATATGCAATCAATGGACATCGTGACTGCATATTTTTATGTGTCGTTGAGCGATAATATTTATATGAAATTTTTTGATGGAGTTAAAATTTCTTGTATAATATCGCAACATCTACTGTGAGAAAAGTTATGCCTAAAGATGAGTATTTTAAATAAAAGACTTGGATAACACCAAGTATTGTCTCGACATGTAGATCAAGAATCACCCGATGTGATTTTATACATCAATCAACCTACTTGAGAAATGTTTTTGATATTTTATTTATGAATAATTTTATTTAGCACACCAATGTTTTTGTCAGATCACTTGAAGTGAATGTGTATTTATTTAAACTCAATGTTGATAAGAGGATATTTTGGAACTAGAAGTTTCTTACAATATTTTATCTTGCAAGATTACCTAGTCAGGTACCGTATTTATAAATAATTTGCTAGCAAGATTTAGTATTTTTCTACAATGAGAAATAATCATCAAGCTTAGTATATCCTCCATTATCTTGAGGTTACTAAAATTATTTTTCACAATAAATAGTGGAATGGCATTGGTGGACTATTTCAACTGTTGATTATATGTTTGATCCCCATATTGCCATATTTGATACTGGTTTTATTTTTAACTATCCATTTTAGACCATTGAAAGATTATCACGTTATATAAATACCTCAAAATAATAATTTTATGTGTAGTGCGATGAGCAATATTATCCCCTATTGTCTATTCTTAAGACAGTATAATTGTATTGCACAAATAAATAGTGTGTGGGTTAAAATTACCTGATGTAACACATGTTATTATTTTACCCACATAAACTCTAAAACAGTTGTGAAATTTAAAGTTCACTCCAATGATTTTCAAAATAATCTTGAAGATTAGGCCCTGAAGGTCAGATCTTGTAGG
This sequence comes from Perilla frutescens, assembly GCA_026008535.1. NCBI lineage: Eukaryota > Viridiplantae > Streptophyta > Magnoliopsida > Lamiales > Lamiaceae > Perilla > Perilla frutescens. The sequence goes on from BRKX01000001.1 coordinate 43,597,577, forward strand.
TCTACATTATGCCTTGAAGGCTCAATGGTTGTACTCTTTTTCCCTTACCAAGTTTATTCCCATAGGGTTTTCTTAGTGAAGGTTTTTAATGAGGTAACTAATGCAACACATAAATATACATATGTCATGTACTCTTTTCCTCGATTGATTTTTTCCCATTTGGTTTTTCAGCGAGGTTTTTAACAAGGCATGAACATCAAGGCGTAAGTCCAATGGGGAGTGTTATAAATATATTTATTATATATGGACATTGCTTATTCCCTACTCTAGGATTTTGGTTTCTAACCCTATATATATTGTATTGTTCTATAGATCAACACAAAGAATATACACCGATCAATAAAATCATCTTTCCTTATATTTTGTGTTCTTCTACTTTCATATATTTACATCTTGAGTATGATTTTGGAATTTGATTTACAACATTAAGCTATATTTTAAAATTTCTTTCAAATAAATTAATAATAAACATATACATATAAAGAAAGAAAATTTTCAATTTTTTTTATTTAAAAAAAAATCCAACCGAAAATTATCGCTAGAATAGGCTTAAATACTACTGGAAATTCCAGCAGGTAAAAATATTCTCTTAACTTCATATTTATTACAATGTTTTTAAACCTTGATGATTGAACAATTAATTCATTGGATCATTAGTTTGACCAGTTGAACTATTTTGAAAAAAATGATTGACCTGTTATTTGATACATATAATTAAAATATAACAAAAATATTGATACACTAATATCATATATTATATATATATATTATGTTTAAAATGCATAAACCTGTTTATCAATACAAATTAAATACTCCACTCGTTTGTGAATAAGTGTAATTTTGGATGAATATACACATATTAATAAAGATATTAAGTAGATAATCAAATAATTACCTTGTACATCTTATATGAATACATTAAATGAGTTAAATTTGGTTGTTTGAATGCATTAAATGAGGACAAATATGAGAAAAATGTGAAATATTTATCTCGATTGTGTAGAATGACACTTTTTGTGAAATAAAATTAAAGTTCTAGGATGACACTTATTGTGAAACTGAGGGAGTAAAAATCATTATCGTTATTTGTTCCACAAATTGAGCATATCAAAGTAAATATTCATGAAAAATACAATTTATTACTCTGGGTTTCATAATAACCAATAAATAATTAAATGCACAACACTGTAGGAAAATAAATATAATTTTGTAGTTTTTGATGAGTAGTATTTTTTCACAATATTTTGAGATTTAAATGAAGTGATTTGAAGAGTATTGCATGTGCTTTAACACAATTTGCACTTTCAACCCCCCGGTTTGGAAGTTTTGTTTCTTGTTTGAGTTTCATAGGAAATGGAGGATGAATTAATACATTTTTGAGTGATCCAATGTCATGAGAAGATAGAGAATCGAATAAGGAATGCGGTGCAAGTTGAATTGCCTAAATCGGACAAGAAACGAGGGAGAACAGAGCAAAACCGTGAAAGGTGTTGGTGCAGAAGCAGAGGCACAAGTTGTAGCGCGACCGAGGTGCGACTAGCGCACTCGCGCCTCCAGGTGCGAGTTGCAGTGCAATCGGAGGCACGACCGGTCTACTCCGACACAGAGACATGTTTTTCTTTGTCCCAATTACGATCGGAGGTGCAACCGAGGGCACGACCGAGCCCGTATTGCGCCCCCAGCCCAGATTTTTAGATATGCACTTCTTCTTCTTCTTCTCGATTTTCTCTCCATTTTTAGAGAACAAATACACATATTCATTTCCACCACCACACAACCAAAATTCCTCTCATCTTCTTCTCCCACACTTCAAAACCCTAACCACTATCAACTCCACACCCTAGCTGGGATTTCCACCTAGCTAGGGTGAATAAGGAGCAATGACTTGAAAATGGAGCAAAGAGGAGACGAGATAGAGCAAGAGAGGAGTCAAGACCCAACTTCCAGGTTGTATCAAGTTTCTTTTCTTATTTTTATCTTTATTTGCTGTGAGATGATTTAGTCCTTGCATTTGTATGATGTTAGGCTAGATTATTTTGTATTTTAGGATTGATAATATTTTGGTATTTATGCATTTATTTTTCTATCGATTGTCTATGGCCTATTTCATTTCTTGTGCTTATGCTAAATATGGGTGTTGATTAATTGATCACTAATTTGCACAATTTTATCTATTAATTCAAAAATCGAGAGATGAGTCCCAATAGACGAACCCTAGGCACGAGACACCTATGTTGATAAATTCAAGAGAATTGAGGCTTAGTGTGAGGGATTAAAATCTTAGGTGCTTTTGGTAAGTACATGTGTAGGATTCAATCGGAGACGGTGAACCTAGCGTGTATCCTACAAACTTGAGTGCCTCGTGAGAGAGCTTAGGATGTATTAGAGATTGCCCTAGTGAAATTTGACACCACAAATAGACATTTAATAGGATTGTTAGTGTTAAGTACCCGAAGAACTCAATCCTGAGAGTACCTCTACTTTCTTGTCCCATTCTCTATTTATTTTTCCCATTTATTTACCATTTTTCTTAGTTTAGATTAATTAATTAATTAATTAATTACCCCCTTTCTTTCTCGCTTCTTAATTCCAACCCCCATGACGTCCATTTCCACGGTCTTTCAGGACCGGGGCACTACAAAGTGGTATCAGAGCAGGTTTGCAACTCTGCAGACCTGCTGGGTAAACTTATTTAATTTTTTATTAAATTCTCGTGTGATATTATATAAGCCCTCAGCTCGTCACCCACACAATAGCTAAAAGGTACGCATATTTTTATGTGAATTTTAGTTTTTAAACGTTTATATTATTTGTTGAAATGTTAAGTTTTTCTGAAAATGAAAGATTAGGATTCGCTGTGTTGACAGGAATTCCTCGAAAGATTGATTTCTATGATGATTGCATACTCTGATTAACTGCGCTGATTGCGTACTCTGTTGCTATATTGATAGCATACTGGATTTGAAATATGTTTGTGAGCATATTGGTTTCTGTCTAAAAACTATGTTGATTACATAATTGTACGAACTTGTTTATCTATGCCTTGTGCATACTTATGATGTTGGGACTATACAGAATGCATACTGTGAACTGTGATAACCGAAAAGTGTTTGTTATATATAATATACTCTAGAATGAGAACGAGAACTTGAAAGCTTGATAACGTAAGATTAACTTAGCCTATAGTTGCTGAACTTAGGCTGAACTTGTTTACAATTATGAGCTAGATTGCTAAGAACATAGTTTGACTGAGAAAACGTTTCATTTTTATGAATGAACATAAACTTATGGCTCAGAAGAACTGCCACACGTACATCATGATTGATTAGCAGATTATGAGATTTCATATGAATACTGAGAAAGAGATCGATTCGATGTTCGAGTTTATTGGAGAAATAACTTACTCTATGGGAGTCGAGATTGAGGTTGTGTTAAGGTTGACCAAGAGTTTTCCATGGTGCTAGAAAGATGGACGTATTAAGCAATGAAATATTTAATAAAAAATGTAGCTTAACTATCTATGCAGAGACTGAGAATTTTCGTGGGTAGATATGCTAGATAATGATGGCCACTACAAACAAGGTTCAACATCAGAATTGTCACCTAAGTGAGATATCGAGGTAGACCGATCACCACCTTTATACCTACCTGTGGAGATGAGATTATAAAGTTTTCTCAACAAACAATAATGAGTTCATGGAAGACTTTGGCATCATCATTTGAAGTTGTTGTTGATGTATTTTGCATGCGTTGTGTTCGAACTTTATCATTGGAAGCCACTGGGCCATGAGCATATAGACGATGTTGAACGTACGATGGCCATAGATGATTGTGCGATGTTGTTGGGTCAAGTTTGATAATTTTCTATTAGGTCAACTTGGTATTTTTTTTGTAAACCTAGAATGTTATGTTCTTTTGATTAATCTATCCTGGTGTCACGTGCAAGAAGAGATCGGAATCTACCACCCTAGAGAGCTAACAAGATAATGAGTGTTGTGAGGAGAAAAAGGGTAAAAAATACTCGAATATTTTATAGTGGACCAAGAGATTTTCGTAAGCAACAATATGTCAAACCAATCAAAATAGAGATGGAGTCAAACAAGCTAGCTCAGCTATACGTACGAGTTATGGTACATCTATATGGAATTCGTATCTCAATCATGTCAGATCGAGAAATATACTTCACATCGACATTCAGTCAGGAAGCTATGGATACGAAATTCAACTTCACATACAAACGAAGGGCTAAATCAAGCGAACGATACAAAATAAAGGATGCATGCTTTAAGAAGTTTTCTCAGATGACAACACAAGCTGGAAAGATGTCCTACAATAATCTATCAGCAATGAGAGAAACACAATGGAAACAAAGTGTGTATGATGTGTTAAATGTATTGATCCTAAGAAAGTATGTGTTTTACCCGGACCACGTGCTCAAGGACGACAAGTTGATCTTATGTGCATATATAACATATTATAGGAGCCTCGCTAGATAGAATCGCGAAGGACAAGAACATTAAAACTTGAAAACAAGCGAGACAACAATAAACCTGTGGTTTCGGATAAGTGGAATTTCGAAGATGAAATTTTCTTTAAGGGGGGTAGAATGTAATACCTCGTCCCAAAATAAAATTGTGAATTACTTCAACTGTATAGGAAATATGTGTTGATTATAGGATGCTATGTGTGACCATCTACTCTACCTAGTTTCATGCATGTCCTACACATGTTCATCATAGTTATTGGATGAATCAAATTGAGGGAAGATGAGCAAGAGCCCTACTTTCTCACACATTCTTTTCTTCATTAGTTTCCCTCTTCCCTTCCCAGTAGCAACCTTTCTTTTCTTCTAATTTCAACCCTCAAACCTTAACCAACAATTATTAAATTTTACAGAGAGCTTCCATACTTTGATTTAGATGATTTTATCCCAAGAAATCATCTAATTTAGTTCTCATAAGGTCGAGAACGAAGGCAAACATTACACCTGTCGCTATTTTCCGCCACAGCCGCAACAACAATTTTCTTCTGTATATTTCAACCCTCACATCTCCACCAACATAGCTTAAATTTGGATATAATGTTCCTTTATTTACATATTTGATGTTACCCACTGGAATTGCTCGATTTGGTGTCCAAAAAGTCAGAAATGAAGACATGCAAAATTGGGGTTTCTAGCTGTAAGTTTTATCATTAGTATAACAATCGTATTTTACCATTTTCATCCCTTAAGTCTCATCCATAATTTCTAAAATTTGAGTATGTTTCTCCTCTAATTATTTAGTTCATTTTAGGATCAAGAATTTCTCAATTTGGAGCTCTAAAGCTCCTAAACGAAGCTGAACTAATTTCTTGGTGGTTGAATTTCCGTAACTCACCAAACCTATTTCCGACATCTTTTTCCGTAGATTCAATCATTATCTTTCTATGAGATCTAAATTATTATAAAATTCACTCTTCAAGGTTTCCATAATAGGTCTCGGATCATCGATACTATATCGTTTAGTCTATCAAAGATATGTCGCAAATCAACACGTTAAATCTGCCACAGAAATCACCGTGTTGCAAGTGAAACTTCGGAGGCTATTTCACATCGTTTTCTCCATTGCATGCACTTGATTTTTGGTATATAGAAACTCTTCCTTGCAGTCTTTCAATGCCTTCTATCTGATCTAAGATCAGACATCATTTCATCCTTTGAATCCCAGTTGTAAGTTTCCCGAAAACCACATTCTTTTCTGGTAGATTTCCTCTATGTTGAAGATGCTATATTCCTTGCTTATTTTCTATTCTTGTAGCCATTGTATTATGGAACAGTTTGTTCCATTGAAATCTTTATTTTCCATTCTATGAAAAATTATACTTTTAATCAAAAATCCATTGAGTATAGAGCTTGATCGAGACCTAAACTTTTTGTTGATTAATCTATTCAGGCGAACAGTCATAGTTGCCTTTTCAGCCAATTTTAGGCCAAGGTGATTGGAATTTATCTCCGACTCTTTCTGACCGATTGTAGGTCCCTTTATAATGGACGCGCGGTCATTGTCCGTGTCTCAATCAGATTTGAATTGAATTTTCTATGATTTTTTGAATTTTCTGCCCTGTTTTAAGTTGTTCTATTTTACGTCGAATTTGTTTCAAGTTAATTGAAGAGTATCGTAAGAACTTATTACCGAGTCATGTTGGGTTTAAAACCCGAGTACTACGCATGCCGAGTAGAAGTAAAATTAATAAAGCTCCAATTAAATTAAAGTGAATATTAGAATAATTCCAAGAATAGTTATTGATCATGAATTAAGAATTTATCCTTGTAGGATTTGCGTGACTTACAAAGAAGATGAAGGATTAAATCTCGAGATGGTTACAGTAACTTAGCACTAGGGGAAATTGGGAAGGAACTCCGGACTGTTGCTCCGTTTCCACTACCGTGTTCGAGTGTTGGATCCTTATTAGGACTTTTGTATCTATAAGGTGGGCTATACTATCTTTGCAAATTGTATCTTTCGAGTTATTAAGCCCTGCTGTGTTAAAACTGCATATGTGACTATTTGTGTTAAATATTTACGTGCTACTATATATTGTCGGAGTCTCATAAACCAGCACTGTGTCAATGTGAGTAGCTACAGTATTGCAAGCATTATTGCCATGTCACATTCCTTGTCAAAAGACTAAAATGAACGGGGTTACACTCATTGGTTATACTCAAACTTTATGCGTTGGTGATGTAGAGGGGTTACGGGCAGTGACTGGTTATACTCTTAAGCGCTTCAAGATAAAATGTTTTGGTGAACTTAGGTTGCTTCCAACTTTAAAACCTCCTAAGCTTCACTACCTGCATGCATACAGATAGATCACTTTTGAAAATTGATTTGCATGACTTAATTGTGAAAACTTGCCCACTGAGTGCATTAGTACCCCAGCCCAAATCTTTTCAAACATTTTTCAGGTCAGTAGGCTGGAGCGTGGATTTGACGATGCTGAGAAATGTGCTTTTGTTATTTATGTATTTTCCCATTGTCTCTTTTTATTAAGTATTTTGTTAAGGATTTGAACTTCCCCACTTATGATATTCTTTTGCTAACTGCTAAGGACTTTGATCTTGGTATTGTGGACAAGTATATGCATTAAAATGCATGTTTGGTGGTTCTGAGTCTTCTCTTGAGGTTTAATTAATTAATTAATTGCCCCTTCCTTTCTCGCTTCTTAATTCCAACCCCCCGTGCTGTCCATTTCCACGGTCTTTCAGGACCAGGGCGCTACAACATGCATTAACCATTAAATATTATCCAAATAAACACCAAAATACATACAAAAGCCATGTTATCAAAATTAAAATTATAACAAAATAAAATATAACCCCAACTAATTTAAAATATACCAAAATAAAATACAACCCCTAATTTGTAAAGCCCACTATTTAATATGTATAATAAAATAAAATACAACCACAATGTAGAGCCCCCATCTTGCTTACTTGGTGAAGAAAACCCTCCAGAGCAGGTTCTTGAAATGACTAATAAGCTTTGTGATAATGTTGCATGGTAGAGTCCCTGTTGATGTGTGTCTACAGTCCCGTCGTACTCATCTTGCCTCTCGTTGTCATTATTGTGATGATTCGCAGGCCGAGTCTTTAGAGCATGTTTTTCTTTCGTCTGAGTCTGTGAAATCGGTTTGGGCTTTTGTTGCGTCTTGGTTTCACACTTCTGCACCACATGCACATACAGTCACACAGGCTCTTGGGTTTTGGCGGAGGTTGTATCCACGATCCTCTCCGAAGCACATCAGTTTCTTGCTTCCTTGCCTTGCTTTTTGGTTTCTTTGGATGGAGAGGAACAACCGCAAACATCACGGGGTTCCTTTCCTTGTTTCTCACATTGTTTGGCAGGTTAAGTGTCATCTCCGACTTTTGGTTTCGGCCAGGAAGCTCCTTCCACATCATTGGTTGGGCTGCTAGCCGCAGGTGCCTTTCATGCCCGTCTCTGACCCTGTTTTGAGATCTCTCTGGTCTCAAATGGTGTCGTGGCGGCCTCCTGAGGCTCCCTGGGTCAAGCTCAACACGGATGGATCCTTTTCGACAGATCTTCAGATGGCAGCTAGTGGTGGAGGCTTGGTTCGAGATTTCAAGGGTGCTCTTCTTGCTGGTTTCTGTGCGCCCCTCCGGGCGACGTCGAGTTTTGATGCGGAGTTCCAGGCACTTCTTCACGGGATGAGACTTGCTGTTCAGTATTCAGATCATATATGGATTGAGATGGATGCTGCTTCAGTCGTCTCGGTGTTACAGTCGGGTTGTCCTGGTTTGGCTGTGACTCGGCACACGTTGACATCTATTCGCTTGTTATGTCGGGGACGACATGTTAGGTTCTCTCACATTCCTCGTGAGAGAAGTCGAGCTGCTAATTTTCTTACAGATAGGGGGGCCCAGACCCCTACTCTCACCTTTTATGATGTTGTTTCTGCCCCACGTCATCTACTCTCCATGGTTCGGATGGATCTGTTGGGTTATCCCAACTTCAGATTTCGATATAGTTAGATGATGGTGATCTTTCTTTGCATTATTTTTTGTGGTTGTTTTGTTCTTGTTTGAAGTTGTAGTCAGTCTGTGACTGTGCTTCACGCTTGAGTCCTTCTGTTGGTTTATGGGATAGTAGTCGGTCTGTGGCTGTATCTTCTCATTTTTGTTCTTTTGTTACGTTTTCTAGTACTTGGTTAGGGCTGTGTTCACTTTTGGGACACATCCCGCCCATGACTTTGTACGAGATGATTTATCATATATATACTGGCTGGACATGGTGCCGAATGCCCCACCCCTTCTAGGGGTGTTCTTTAAAAAAATAAAATAATAAGCTTTGTGATAAATTGCTCAATCGGAAAGAGCAAAACCGTCACATTGCTAGTATTGCTTTGAAAACAATTGTTGCAGAAGTTCCTAACTCATTAGTTGAAGAATCCGTTCTTGTATCCATTTCTCCCAAATTGATACGAGGAATAGTCACACACGAATTTGTACAGAAATCAAATGTTAATGTCTTGATATTTTGTGTGGCGTTCTACACAAATACGTCTCAATCATCTTTCCAGTATTAGTTAAGGCTACGTTCGTGTTTGCGAGGTGACTATAATCAATCCACACAAACTTTTCAAAATTTGAATGGATCCTCCGATGATGAAACCGGCAAACGACACCTAGGATTCTGGAAAGGATTATCGTTCCAACGCGGTGGTGATTTTCAATACGAGGGCAACACGCTCAAAGATGCAGTGTAGAGTATGTGAATGAGTGTGTATGGCCAGGGCTTCAGAGTTCAAAGAAGTAAAGAAAGTAGAAGAAAAATATTTCCATTTAGTACACCCGAGTGCCATTATAATTTATTTTGGGGTCTTTTTTAACAATACCTCTATTCGGTTTCCAGTCTTCTGCAATTGTTATCTCAGAGATTCACTTCAATGGCTGAGCTCTTTTATTTTCTTTTTTTTGTTCTTTGTTTTCTCTTTTTTTTTCCTTTCTTTGTTTTCTCTTTTTTCCCCCTTTTGCAGTGTGCTGTTCTTTTTTTTTTTCTTGTTAGATTGTTTAGAGTTTTTTTTTTCTTTGTGTTTGTTATTCTTTCTCTTTCTCGTCTAAGGATTGTGTTTAGAGTTTTTTAATTTTTGGTTTCCTCTTGTATTATTTAAGATGGGGGCTATATATTTGGGGGTTGTATTTTAGTTTATTAGGGTTTTAATAAAGTGGAGGTTGTACGTGAGGATAAAAAAGTCTAAAAAAAATTATATTTTAATTAATTTAGGGGATTGTGAAGAGAAAATTGAGGGTTGTGAATAGAATCACCCATATTATTTAGGTATAACATTATATTGAGTCACCATACTTATAATTTTATTTTGTTCAAAATTTTAACGGAAGGTAACAAGGTCCCAAATTATGTCTGGTGACCTTAACAGAAGGTCATATTATTTAGGTATAACATTACATTGGGTCCCTATATAAGGACTTGATTTGGTTGTAATGGTGTCCTTATACTGTCAATGTAATTTGGTTAAACTAAGGCCCACCTGTCACCTTACGTTAGAGTTTGAATTAATGGAAAATGACTTGATTTTAATCAAATTGATAGTACATGGACCTCAATTCAAAATTAAAAAAAAATTCATTTTTAATAAACTAATTAAAAATTTGATTAAATAAAACTCAATTTTTTTAAAAAGGATTGTTTTTTGAAATTTTTGTTGGGATTGTATACTAAAAGTATGTCATGTATATAATTATTTCCCTTAATTATGAATAAGAATAACAATCACATATTTTGCATTTATTTTATATGATAAATAATGCAAATCGTCATATACTTAATATTGAAGATAATATGATATGTGGAATGCACACAGAAGATCATATTACCGGTTCCTTATAAAGTACCACTACAAGAAAAACGCGATTTAACGACGGAATAAAATCCGTCGCTAGATTAACGATAAATTAACGACGGATTGTGATTGAGACTTTTAACGATGGATTAACGACAGATTTTTCCATCTTTAATGTAGCGACGAAAAAATCCGTCATTAAACATTGAATTTAATATTTTTCATTTTATTTTTTTAAAGTAACGACGGACTAACGACGAATTTCTCCGTCTCTATGTTAAAGACGGAAAAATCCGTTGTTAAAAATTAATTTTTTATTTTTATTTTTTTATTTTTTTTAATTTGAGCGACGGACTAACGATGAAATAATTCCATAGTGAATTTTTTTTAATTTTTAATTTTTTTATTTTTTTAATTTTTTATTTATTATTTTTTTTAATTTTTAATTTCTCAATTAATACTTAATTTACGATTTTGAATTTAATTTTTTTGAAATTTGGATTTTTTATTCATTTAATTTTTCGGATTTATTTTATTTTTTAAATTTTTTTAATATTTTATATTATTTTTTAATTTTTTTAATATTTGAATTAATAATTAATTATGAATCTTTTTAATATAAATAATTTTGTATTTTTTAATATTTTCAAGTTTATTTTATTTTTAATTTTTGATATTTTATATTTTTTTAATATTTTTTTATTTTTCAATTACATATTAATTACGAATCTGAATTTTTTTAATATTTTTATTTATTTTACTTTTTTAGATTTATTTTATTTTATAATTTTTAATTTTTTATTATTTTTAATATTTTATATCTTTTGTTATTTTTAAATTACTAATTTATGACTTTTTTATAATTTTTTATTTTAATAATTTTTAGGACTTTATATTATATTATTATTTAATTTGGAAATAAAAAAATCAATGAAAATAGGTTTTGTGTGTGTATATATATATACTAGTAGTATATTTTAACGTAAATACCTTCTAATGTACTTGGTTAGAGTTTCAAGGTATAAGACCATTGGCCTGTGTTTGAATCTCTTAGAGGGCGAGCAATTAATTAAATTGAGTTGTCAGTATACTTGATTTAATTAATGGACATTTGATATCTTAAACATGGGAATTAATTGAGTTGAAGAAGCTATATCCATAAATATGAAATTAGGGTGGTAGTGCAATATTAATTCTTTAGTGTATTGAATTAATATTAATGGACTTAAGTTATGCTTGGCCTAGACATGGGAACTTAAGACCTGTTGGAGGTCCAACCCTAATTTTCTTCCAGATCCCTATTGTAGCCCTATATATACTTTATGAAGGCAGAAGAAAAACCCTAGCCACCAAGAGAAAAATTTCGAAATCCTCTCTCCCAAAACGATAGATTTTGAAAATTTAGGTGACGAGTTCTTCATCTTTAAGCTTCTACAAGGTCTAGAGGATCGTCGTCTACACGACATTTGGACCGAGGTTGGATCATACCACTGAAGATCATGGAATGGATAACATGAAGAATGGAGGAGTTGTAGATTTTATATCTATATCAACAGTATCTCTCTGATTGCTATGTAATCGATGATCTCAATTTTCCACTGCGCATGAGATTTAGATTCGATTTTAGCATGTAATGGAATGTGGGATTGTTTTGATAAAATGTTTTATTCAATCAACACATATCTAAAGGATCTCAGTTCCATCAATTTTTTTAGTTAAAAAAATAAAAAATACATGAAAATCAAAATAAATAAATTAAATTAAAAAAAAGAGATATCTGCACTGAAACAGCGCCGATGAACAGTCTTCTTCTTCTTCCCTGATGAACAGCGCTGCCACCTCCTTCCTCCACCGAAACAACTAGTAGTAGCCTGCAACAGTTGTCTTCTTTTTCTTCCCCGATGAACAATCGTCTTCTTTTTCTTCTTCTTCCTCGATGAACAGCGCCGCCACCCCCTTCCTCCATCGAGACAACCAGTAGCAGCAGCAGTACTGCAAATTAGGAGTTCGAAAATTATTTCTGGGATGACACAATGAGAAATCGAAATATGATTTTCGAAGCTATAGATGGACCTTTGGAAACATATTTTCAAACCACTCTTCGAAAATAGATTTTTGAATCATGTATTGTCCATTCAAAACCACAATTTTTGAATCTCTGTACAGGAATTCAAACTGATATTTTCGAATACAGATTCTGGCATAAAGGTTTTGTTGGTCCCAGTGCGAGTCTACGTCAGTTTAGGGGGGTTGAATAAACCGACTTCAAAAACTTTGAATAAATGCGGAATAGATAGGGCCCTGACTTACTTTTGAGATTTATCTGTGCTGACTAATCAGTTGAGAGAAGCTGACAGAGCCCTAGCTGGTGAGCTGCTCAGTTTTCAACTGATAGCTAGAAGACGTGGCTAAAGCTTGTCAGTTCAGTCTGTGTGTGTGAATGTGTGAATGTGTGCAGTTAAAGAACTTGCAAGACTGAAAAATAGTAAGAGCAGCACACACAGAACTTTATAGAGGTTCGAAGCTTCCTGCTTCTACGTCCTCTCTTCCTTCCGCAGAAGGGAAATCCACTATGTAAGTGTAAAGTTTCTTTATTACAGTTACACAATGAAAAATTCATGTTGGACCTGAAAATGGCACCCTTCTACCCGAGCGCAGCCTCCTTTCCAACTGTTGTTGTCCCGGAAGAACGAACCCATCGGTATACGCTTCTCCTCAGCCGGTTTCTAGGTCGACATCTCACACTTACCAGTCCCAACTACTCACTGAGACTTTAGGTGCTATTGCCCGTCTTTACATGATTTTAGATCTCGCTCGATCTTCAAGAAGACAGTCTTGAATCTGTTATCAACCTAGAGTGCTCCTTTCTCTTGAGCTGAGTGGTTGATCTTTGAGGGACTGTACTGAGAAGCTTTGCTCTTGCTGGACTTCTGCATCATCTTAGCAGCTTGCTTTGAAATTGAAGCACCCCTTCTCAGTTTAAGACTTTTCGCACTTTGAGAATATTGAGCTTTGAGCTGTAGGGAGAGAGAAAGAAATAGCTCATTCTGCAAAATAGCAAAGTTAGATTGGCGAAAGTCTTGGCCAAAATTGATTTCACCCTCTTTAAATAGATGAGTGAATTTTGACCGTTATGATTGGTGATCTTTAGAAATCACCGGTGGTATTTTAATGCATGTAGCCGTTTGAAGCTCTTTTAATGAACTAGCCGTTTTGACTTTAATATTCTCTGCTCTAAGATCATCAGGATCTTTTGAAGATTTCCTGTTTAGATCTTCATTAACTTCTTGTCAGTAGGAGCAGGTGATTCAGCTATCATTTCTTGGACATTCAGCTGACGGGCTCTCAGCTATCTCGGCTTTCAACTATGAGATTGTCCAGTTGACAGATCTTCTGCTGCCTTGAACTTCTATCATGATATAGTCTAGTTCAGCTGACTCATCAGCTAAGCTTAAAAGCTTCCATTTCTAGACTTATCAGTTGGCTACCTGATTGAGCTTTTACCTTTTCTCTCTGAACTGATCCATGGTCAGTTAAGTGGAGGCTCAATGCATTTAGAGCTGTTTTACCAATAAACTTATCTTTGATCAGTTTAGGATCAATCAGATCAGTTTCAACTTTCAAGCTGACTCTGTTCATCAGTCTATCTTGGCTTTTTGCTAAGACTGATGATTAACTCATCTGTGGATGCCTACCAGTCTCCATAGTTATCTTTCCCCTTAACAGTTTATCTCAAGCTTTGAAGAGTTTACTCTGACTGGTTTGATCAAGGCAACCTGTAAGCTGGTTGACCATTCTTCTGAATAGCTATCTCTCATCTCTGCTTGAAGTCTTATTTGGTCATTATCCCTGATTTCTAGCTTTTCATAACCTGCAGTTTTTTATTAAATCATCACACATGTTTTGACATTTCATCAAAATCATCATTTGGGATTTTCTCAATAATTTTTCTAACAATTTCTCCCTTTTTGATGATGTTAAAACTAGCTGATTTGATGGTGGAAAAACTGTGCAAGGTTATCATTCATGAATGAGCATCTGAGCCTGTACCAGTTCTGGTAACAAAGCTGAATTAAACCTTGTTCATAAGAACAGTCTTAGTAGCTTTTGAAAGCTAACATTTTATACATTCATGAGTATCAATGCTTTGATATAAACATCAGAGCTTTGATAAAAAGATGAGTATTAGAGTGATGGAGCATACATCAATATGTAAGCTCTACAAGTTTTATCCTTATGGTATCAGAGATTTGTTGATGAGAAATACAGCTAAAATGACCTTCAGATATCTGAGTACTCGTTTGCACAGCTTGAAAAACTTCAAATGTTTCAATTATAAACACAGCTCAATTCTGATTATCTTGCAGATTTTTCAATTTTTAGAGCGAATGGAAAGCCTTAAGCTATTCAAAGGGATAAATCAACATGATCAGAATATTTTGTATTATAAACAAAAGAGCATGTTTTAGAAACTGATTGAGCATAAAAGATGAAGAATTATTGGAAGTAAGAGAGAGAGAGAGAGAGAAAATATCAAGACTTGATATTTAACTTCCTTCTTCAGTTGGAACTGTTCACCACTCAGTTTCGTCTTCTTTTGCTCGATTCTCCTTTTTCAAACTTGCAGGGAGAGATGTTGGGTATGCTGTGGATACCCCATTTTATTATTGTTTCAGATGAGCATCCTCCTAAGTCCAATGATATTCTTAAGTTAGGCAATGCTCAAGTTGGACTTCCCCCTCACGAATAGCTTACCCCTGATGGGTATCTTCCCCCTGAAAGACAGCTTACCTTTGAAGCTGTACCTCTTTTTGGACTTCTCTTTGGATTTCATCCCAAAGAGTTATATCACCTTGCCAGAAATCATATGTTGGAACATATGATTTTCCATCATCAATATATCATTCCTCCTTTTTGGCATCATCCGAAAGGGCGAGTTGATGGAATTCATAATGAGGCAGTGACAACTGTGGCAGAGGAGAGAAAAAAGTGGCCAGCAAGTTGTTGGTGATATAGGGAGCTTGGCGTGCAGGCATAGGAGTGGACTCCTCTGTCGTCATCAGCTGGTCAAGATCTGGGAGAGATAGTGGATCTTGCCGAAGAGAAGAGGTTGATGCGGTTTCGAGAAGTGGCTCGTCCGGAATGGTGATGATGGCATCCTCTTAAAGAGGAGTTATGGACGAGTTGGAGGGCTTATGTTTAGGAAGGGGTGCCTCATGAGGCACCTAGGTCTGAAACCTCTTAATCATGGAATCCATGATTTCTGGGGCTGATGGAGGCGTATTAAGTGGATAGTTCATCCAGCTCCGGCTCATTGCTTGTCTGCCATCATTAGCATGGTGGCATCATCCACCTGGATCTCCAGAGGTGATATTGGAGATATCTTCGAAGGTGTTCGAAGAGAAAGGGACTGTGATCCCTTATTTGACCAAACTAACTTTCCAGTTATTGGTCAAGGCTTGCATTGAAGCCTTCTTCCAGAGATTCTGGGGCAG
Source organism: Perilla frutescens (assembly GCA_026008535.1). NCBI lineage: Eukaryota > Viridiplantae > Streptophyta > Magnoliopsida > Lamiales > Lamiaceae > Perilla > Perilla frutescens. Next base: position 43,613,431 of record BRKX01000001.1, read on the forward strand.
CAACATAAGGAGGTTTGTTGGTTGCAGGTCCAGTAGACTCGTCACTTGTACAAGTGTAAGAGTCACTGTCAGTCAAGGACTGACCTGCGTCAGCTGAAGGATCAGCATAAAGGAGCGGCTACTTTTCTTTAGCTGGGTTATGGTCCTCCATGAGTTGAAGTCTCGACTTCCTAGGGCAGCCAGTTACTGATGTCTTCGATGAATGTAGACTGTAGGAAGGAGATCTCGTCTAGTGAGAGTGTATCCACCAGGAACTGTTCTAAGTTACTCCGCGATGATATGATTAAGTCGATTTGCAAATCCTAACTTGGCTTTGAATGTGCCAGAGGTTAGATTGATCTCAGCATGCCTCACATGACAGCGAAGCTGAGCCAATATATAGGATGCCCAATCAGCTTTGCATCCATAATATATTGCGGCCATAAGATAAGAGGTGTTGTCATTGAACTGTGCGTTGGTGATGCTACTCAGAAAAATGTGCATCACAATGTCCAGGATCTAGACCATGGTTGGAGAGAGACTATCTTTCAAGTTGTTTGAAAAGTCTTTGTGATCAACGTGTGGACGTTTCCAATCGTTCTACAGCTCTAACTTTGAAGGGAACACTAGTTCAAACACCTTTTGGGCCATGATCGGGGAGCTGAAATTGGTCGGTTAGCACATCTTTGTTGATGATGATAACCTGATCTCAGACAACAAAGATTATGTTGTGTCCTGAGATTTCCACGTGATAGTAAAACTCGGCTATGAGCTGAAGATGCTTTCTTTTGGGCTGTGTTGTCATAAATGACAAGAGCCCGCATGACTCCAATAAGTGAAAGATCATGCTGGTCTTCTCATGACCGATCCGAGCTTGAAGAAATGCTCGATTAATGAACTTATCCATTTTGAGCTTCTTTATTAGAAGCTCTATATTCATCGATTGGAATGAAGAAGCCATTCTTCGATGATATAAGAGGAGAAGGAATGGGCTATGGATAAGTGAGAAGACAAGGAGAGGAAATGAAGAAGTTAGAGAGAGAATTTTTGGCTCTGTTGTATATGTTCTTCTTCTTCAACTTCTCCGCTGCTTTTAAAAGCAGTAATTTTGCATGCATTAAAACCAGAGCAATCGAGTGCTTACTCGCTGATCAGCTATCTGATTTGAAAGAAAGTTAGCTGAATAAATGATACATGCATCTCAGCTGTCCACTTAGATTAATGCTTTATGATCGAGCGGCTGAGATCTGAGGATTTGAAAATATGAGTAGTTGCCATAAATAGCACAATATTTGCCAGAAGATTTACTATTTATATACCTCAGAAAATTTGTCTCGTTATACTTTAATGCTAAGTATAGAGACTTAAATGGCAACTCAGATGAACAGTAAGCTTATTTTGAAATGTTAACGATAACTTTTTCAAAAATAAGCTGTGAGGAATAGAGAGTAGAGAAGCTTATCGAAGAGGATTGATCAGGCAGCTGATGAGATGAGGGACTTGGGGCTCGAGGCGTCAGTATCCTACTGAACTGATGATATCACCTTTAACTGATCGAATCAGTTTTGTTGAGCGGCGGCTGAATGACTTTTTGTCAATTTCCTTTTCTTGAGTGGTCGAATGAGACTAGCTTTACTACTTTCTTTAGAGCTATTAGACCGTTTCCTTCTGGAAGCTGAACTGGAGATGTCCTGAGAAGGGTCAATTCCAACTTGAGTCTCAGCATGCTGAAGTTGCTTAAGAGCAACTGCTGAGGTAGTCAGCTTCAAGGAGGTCAGCTCTTTAATTACTCTGCAGGATGAGCTGGGCTGATTTATCATCAGCTTTGCAACATTTGAGCAAGACTTGATAAGAGGAGTAACATAGTCTCTGGACAAGAGATCTGGAGACGTGGCATTATCCTCATCGTCTTTGACTCCACTTTGTCTAGGATGTTGACTCCTAGGGATTACCATTACTTAAGTATGAGAGAGATCTTTGTCTATCTCTTCAGTGGTATTCGCAGCTTGTAGATATGTCTTTTCTGACTGAATTGGATCAGGATTCAGTTGCAGGCAACATAGATCGACTGGATTGTTGGCAAGCTATTTTTCAGTTGCAACTTCTTGCGATCTCAAGCTGGCAGGACCTTAGCTGGAATGTTGTTATCAAGTCGATGCTTCATAATCCGCTGGACTTGCACAATATTTGGAGAAAATGGATTTGAGGCTCCAATCCATTTGATGCTCCAAGTCTCTTCACGTTGCCAAAAGCTCCTGCCATGAAAGGCTATAAGCAAGAAATGTGATTGGATTGACATTGAGTATCTCTAGTTGTACTAGTAAAAGTACCGGTGCAACTGTTTGAACAGCTGATTATCTTGCTTGGCAACATACGTGAAGTGAGTAAGAAGGAGATTTGTTACATCCTTCTGAGCACTCTTGACTTCATATTCGCCACTGTAGAAAGTGTGAATATTGTCTTCAGTCAGTTAGGGAGGAGGGCAGACTCTCCTAAAGTACCGAATTCCATAATTTGGATGAGGAATTCCAATGAAGGGAATAAGCTCATTAGGATCAGTGCAGGGTTTAAAATCAACTGATGATCTATTTTTGGAGTGAGGAGAGGGAACTTCATTGGCATCTGAACTGCTTGAAGTTGTATTGCCAGATTTGGCTTTAGATCTCCCCTTCTTCTTGAGTAACTGAAGATGTGCTTTCCCTTTCTTGGGAATCCAGTTGGATATGAGGATTGGCAACGCGTCATCAGTTGGAAGATTCAGCATATCTTCCAGGAGCTTGCTCATTCTTAGAACAAGTCCTACTCTGGACTCAAATTTCCCAGTTCTTTTTGAGTCGGCGGTTTTAATGACTTGATGCTTAAATTGGGAAAAGACGAATTCCACCCAATTAGCTTCCAATCCTTCAACAAAGTGTAACATTACCTTCTATCTTTCTTGAGTCAACTGACTCAAGCTTCCAATGGCGTCGAATATCATCTTGTTCGTGATATCGAGTATGACTCCATACTCGGGCTTCAAATAAGTTTTGGTTGTGGTAAAACTGAATTGCTTGGAGCAATTTGAAGCACGCCATTCTTTCCAGTATGGTTCAGCTGAATCTTTCAGATCTTGAACCCTAGAGCATTTTCTGGGAAGTTGAAAGATTTCTGCAATCTTTCTTTCAGTGATTTGGAGTTTTTTTCCTTGAATCACTGATTGTATGACCTTCTCATCTGCAGTGAGCTTTGCTTGAAACAAGAACTCACTTACCAAGTTTTATCTGAAGAATCTTGGAGGAGTTTCTAGGTAGTGCCGAATTCCGATCTGTGAAGATTGACCAGAAGAAAAGGATTGTTTGATTCTTGAAGAATCAATTGAAATTTCTGTCTTTCCAGAAATTTATCTCTCATCATTTGCTCCTTGAAAGATGTAAGAGCTTTTAAAGCTTCATCCATATTTGAAAAATTATTGGCTGAGTTTGATTTGAAGCTTTTTTTTACTTGAGAGAAAGAGAGAACACTCTTTTTGAAAGAGAAGAGAGTATGAATTCTCTTGAGAGACTGCTTTTTAAAAAAAATGCAGTGGATGTTGAATGTGTTGTTGTATTATGTTCTCTCAAAATTTTGGCAAAGGGGTTGGTTATGAGTGAGAAGGAGACTCATAAATGTGTTGGTTGAAAGAATTAAATTCTCTTTGTCGTTTTTAGTCGTTGGTTTGAAATGAACATGAAACGTGTCAATGTTTTACCAACGGTCTAAAATTTCAAAATGAATGCCGACATGTCATGCATTATTATTATTATTTTTAAATAATTTTCATTTCTTTTTAAGAAAATTTTGAAGTACACTGAATCACAAGATAATAACTAGAGAGTCTTGAGTCAGTTGTGCTTAATCAGGCTCCTAGTCTCGCTTGTGTTCAGTTCTTCTTCTTTTGGCGACAGGCAAGATGGGGCTGCTTTCCCCATCATCAGAGTTAGAGGACTCACCTTCAGACGATTGGAGTCCGGTGTGGCTTGAAGCTTTGTGATCAGCTTCTCATGCCGCTTCAACTGATGTTGAAGGCTCTGAAGAAGATCTCCTTGCTGAGTTAATAATTGACCTGATGACCGCCTGAACTGATCTTCTGCCTGGATAGTTCTTGAAGGACTAGATTGATCAGTTGCAATGAGTAGCTGCAGATCATCTCCCATATATGATACTTCGTCTTTGTCCACTGCAGCTTCCAGTTCTTCACAAAGAACTATTTTGGATTGATTAGGTGTTTGCTCAGTAGTTTTTGCTGCTAACTGATCTGCATCCCCTAAATCAATTGTGTAGTTGTGACTCGATTCAGGGGGAGTTTCTGGATTCTCCTCAGCTTGAGCTTGAAGTGCTATCTGGACTGGATCAGCAAAGATCACTATGTCTTGCACTTGGGGAGCTGATGTCAGCTGAACTATTTGATCAGCTGATCATTAGCAGCTGTTTCTTCTTCTGCTGGTGGAGAAGAAGTTTCTGTTGGACCTGCTTGCGATTCTTCTGGGATAAGTGAGGGTTCAATAGGTTCCTCAGTCGATTGGACAGTTTCGCTTGTTGGTTGAACTGGTGATTTGAGTGATTCCATCAAACTCTTCATCACTAACAGTTCTTTCAGTAGTAACTTTTGCACCTTTTGGCTGGACATGAGAGTCTAGAATGTTAATTCATGCTCTATGACCTGTGGAGGAACTCCTGACTGCAATTCTTCTGCAGTTTCATCAATGATGTCGTCAATATGAGTCTCTTCTTCTCTCTTAGGGGAATTTCCAGTATGACTCCTTAGCTCATGCTTCATTATTTCGTCAAACAACAATTTTTACTTTATTCTGATGTACTTCCATTTTGTTTCTTCGTTCTCATCAGAATAAACAAGAAGTTGTATTCCTTTCAATTTGCTCACTTCCTCGACAATTTCGAACATGGAACCTTCAGATGGATTTGCACATTGTTTGCGGAGGTGAAGCTGTTGTTTGAGCATGTTCCTTTTTTTTGCCCAGGCATTCTTGGTATTTGTCCATTTTGAGCTCCATTCTTCTTCTCGTTTCCAGAAGCTCATTCCATGGAATCGCATGAGCATTATGAATGAATCAGCTTCATACACGTGCCTCCAGAGGAGCCAGTAAACATACCTTAGTAAGGTATTGTAGAGCTCTTCATACCCAGATAGCTCTGCAGCGAAGTGTCGAGCCGTATACTGGTTGACTTGTTCTAGGACCCAATTTCTGATATCCTCTTCTTTTGAGAAAGCGTTGATATTTCCTTTAGTTTTGGGCATGGACAGACACGTTAATTAAAAGTAGTCTGCTACAGCTCCTTTGTGTGGAATTCCTTGAGCAGCAATGATGTGCCTTGGATCTGCACATAACCCAAAATCAGCAATAGACTGATATATGTGTCCTTCAGCTGTGGCCCTAGAAGAATCTGGTGGAGGACTTTGACTCCTTCTTGTCCTTAAGCTTTCAGCACTTCTCTTGCTGAGTTGTTCAGTCATCATCTGAGCTGAGTGAGGAACTGGTCTTCTTGTCTCTAATTTTGATGTTTTTCCGGCAGCCTCGTCGTCTTGTGTGTGGTTTGCTGATGAGTCGGCTGAAGAGCTTTCGTCAATGACGATTGTTCTCCTTACTCTTCTGACCGATTATTCTGCTGATGATCCAGTCCTAGTTGATAGAGATCTGGCGTCAACTGTTCTGAGAGGTTGAACATTCAGCAGTGTGCCGAATTTCTGAGACAGAGGAATATCATCCTCAGAATCTGTAGAAGTTTTACGTGGTTCTTCAGTAACTGCTTTCTTTCCTTTTCTTTTATAAGCAGTTTTCTTATTTTGTTGGATATTTTGCTAAGTGGCAGGCTCATTGATGGAGACTATCTTCGTACGTTGTTTTGGAATATAGTCTTGCCACGTGACAGTTGTGAAGAGTCTCTATTCCTTCATCAGGTCAGGGAGTTTTTTTTCCAAGATCAAGCTAATTCGGTTCAGAAAATATATTCCATGAGAGAAGTTCTTGTCATCGCCATTCTTCTCCCAGGAGTCGATGAATCTTTTGAGTTGCTCGAAGAAGAATTTTACCCAGTTGATCTTGATCTGATACATCATTGCTGCACAGACCTGATATTTAGGCTCTGACATTTTTGACCAGCTTTTAGCAGTTCTGATGTGATTGAGCATAATACTTGAAATTCTTCATTGAAGAGAGAGATATAATGGTTCTTCTTGAATTTGGATGTTGCGTCTACTCATTTTCACAATCTGTAATCACTCTCTGACTCTGAGTGAATGTCTTCAAGATTGGCTCTACTGGTTGAAAGGCTGAACATTGCTCCTAATGTTTCAGCTGTAACTTGGAATCCCTATCCTCTTACATTTGTAGTAAAGAAGTCTTCTTTGTTGTACCCGTCAGAATTGAGATAGAACTCGGTTGCTGCTTCTGAGTAGACTTTTGAAGGAGCAACTTCAAGAAATATTTGTAGTTGAGCATCATATAATCTGGCAATGATTTCTCCACTCAGCTCTGAGTTCTCACAGTTGTCGGAGAACACAGTTGGCTTAAAGAACTTATCCTTGAGCAATTTGTCACAGAACCTAGATGAGTTTTCTCTGTTTGATCGGAAATTGAACTCTTTTCAGGTACGGCGAACAGGATTTTGGGCCATGATTTTGGTTTGAGGATTCTTTGGAGTGAAGGTAGGATTTTTGAGACGACTTAGGGTTTGTTTCTTTGGAGAGAGAAATGCTTGAAGGCAGAGAGTCTGAAGTTGGTAAGGTAACTTTGAAACTTTAGTTGATCTGAATAGTTTTGATCACACGATGCCGAAGAGTCGGCTGTATATGGCGTTCAAAATCTATCCATTCTGAATTGATGAGGAGAGAGAAAAGGTAGGTGGGACCAACGGTAATATTTGAGAGACACATCATTTTACCGTTCAGTAATAAATTCAATTTGAAATTATCTTATTTTTGCTCTCCTCCAGTCTCCACGTGGCATTTGAGCTGCTGACGTCATCAGTTGCCTTCTCGACTGATGATCCTCTTGGCCTGGAGTGATCAGTTCCAGCTGGAGTCTCCTCAGCTTTGACTCCTTGTCAGATTAAGCTATCCTCTCCAGCTCTGCTCAGCCTAAGCTCGTCAGCTGTTTCCCTCAGCTGAAGCTTTGTTTTCATCAGTCAATTTTGAATTCAACTGCTCTCATTAGTTGAACATGACTGGTTGAGAACTGATGTCTTCTGCGATCAGTTTACTCATTTTCAACAGCTTTCTTGTAGCCCTTTGCCATTCTTTTCAGAACTGATATGGGCTATATCAGTTTAAGATCCAAATTTTGCAATACTGATGCCCTCTTTGATCAGTTCTCATTATCAGCGGGAGTGCTCCTCTTCACTCCTTCTGTTGGTTGATCGTCATCCTCCTTTGAAGCTAGTTTGAGCAATCCCAATGGGATGCATAACTCAACAAATCTAGCTTCTGGCAATGGCTTGGTGAAGATATCAGCTATCTGTTTCTCCGTGTTGACATATCTGATGCATATGTCTTTCTTCTCGATATGATCTCTGATAAAGTGGTGCCTGATATTAATGTGCTTCGTCCTTGAATGCAATACTGGATTTTGAGATATTGTAATAGCACTATTGTTATCACAGTAGATTGGCACTTCTTCAGTCTCCACCTTGTAATCTTTGAGCTGTTGCTTCATCCATAAGATTTGAGCACAACATCTTCCAGCAGCTACATATTCAGCTTCAGTTGTTGACGTGGCAACTGAGTGCTGCTTCTTGCTAAACCAGGATATCAGTTTGTTTCCAAGAAACTGACATGTTCCACTGGTGCTCTTTTGGTCGATTTTGCATCCTCCGAAGTCTGAGTCTGAATAGACGGTTAGACTCAAGCTGTCATCTCTGGGATACCATAATCCAAAATTTATAGTTCCCTTGAGATACTTCATAATCCTTTTTGCTGCTCCAAGATGACTTTTCTTCGGATTGGCTTGGAACCTTGCACATAGTCCGACTGAGTAGGAGATATCTGGTTGGCTGGTGGTCAGATAGAGAAGGGATCCAATGATTCCTCTGTAGTGCATTTGACTGACTGATTCTCCTTCTTCATCGAGGGTCAGCTGCACTGACGTATTCATTAGAATTTTGAGAGCTTTTTCCTTATCGGTTCCAAACTTCTTGATAAGTTCCTTGGTATATTTGGCTTGGCTAATGAAGATTCCATCTTCGAGCTGCTTTATTTGGAGTCCGAGGAAGAATGTCATTTCTCCCATCATGCTCATTTCGAATTCTCTTTGCATCAGTTGTGCGAATCGATTGCAAAGATCTTTGCTCTTGGATCCAAATATTATGCCATCCACATAAATTTGAACCATCAAGATCTCAGCTGATCGTTCTATTCTGAATAGAGTACGATCGATGACTCCTTTCTAAAACCCATTCTTTAGCAAGAATGTTGTGAGGGTTTCATACCAGGCTCTTGGTGCTTGCTTCAGACCATATAGAACTTTCTTCAGCTTGTAAACTTGGTCTCCGATTTCAAAACCTGGAGGTTATGCTACATACACATCCTCCTTCAGCATTCCTTGCAAGAATGCACTTTTCATGTCCATTTGATAGATCATGAAATTGTTGTGAGCTGCATAGGCGAGGAACAGTCTGATGGCCTCCAATCTTACAACTGGTGCGAATGTCTCATCAAAGTCGATCCCTTTACTTTGTGAGTAACCCTTGGCTACCAGTCTGGCCTTGTTCCTTGTGATCACGTCTTGTTCATCCAGTTTGTTGCGAAAGACCCAATTAGTCCCAATGAATTTTTGAGTTTTCGACCTATCAACAAGAAACCATACGTCATTTCTTGTGAACTGGTTCAGCTCTTCTTGCATCGCTATAATCTGGTCTCAATCTTCAAGCACTTCTTAGATATTGGTTGGTTCCATCTGTGAGATGAAGCATGTGAAGAGTGCATGCTCGGTTGACCCTCTAGTCTGGACTCTGCTTCTTGGATCCCCAACAATTTTGTCAACTGGATCGCTTCAGAGCCATTTAGGAATGATTGCTTCCTCTGCGCCTTTAGCTTCATCATCAGTTTTTCCAGCAACTGATCCTTCGGTTTCTTTATCAGCTGCTCATTCGGCTGCTGTCTCGGCTCTGGCTTGTTCTTCATTTTCACTAATTCTTCCCCATGTTCCAGTTATGGGATTTGAGGTTTCATGATGATTTGTGTCCTCAGTGACCAAGTTATCTCCAACCAGTCTAGAATCAATTTCTATGCCATCTTCTAGTGAAAATTCAAACTGCTCTGGGACAATGTGATCAACATGGTTCAGCAGGCTTTCACTAGGCAATGCTTGCTCTGATGTACAGTTCTTCTCGTAGGGTGCTTTGTCATGGGTGATGACGATGGCACTTCTGTTGTGGCAGGCTGTGTTAACTGTCTCTGCCCAATAGCATTCGGCTATGTTGGCATCTGCTACCATTGCTCTGGCTGCCTCCTTTAGTGTGCGATTCCTCCTTTCTGCTACGCCATTTTGTTGAGGAGTTCTTGCAGTAGAGTGTTCATGAGTGATTCCCAGTTCACTCAGGAACTTGATCATTTGCTGATTGACAAATTCAGTTCCATTGTCGGATCTTATCCTTTGAACTGATTTTCCTTTGTCAGTCTGCAATCTCCTGATCAGTGTTGATAGCTTCTCAAAAGTCTCATCCTTACTTCTCAGGAACTCCACTCAGTTATACCTTGAGTAGTCATCTACTACTACAAGTGTAAACTTTTTACCTCTGGGGGTTGGTGGTTTCACAGGCCCAAATAAGTCCATGTGAAGTAACTGAAAAATGTCAGTTGTTCCTTGAGGATGACTTTTGTTCTTGAATGACGACTTCACCTACTTTCCTTTCTGGCATGGTCCACAGACGCCAGTTTTCTGTTAGATCTCCTTGGGAAGCCCATCAACTAGCTCCTTCTTGGCCAGGTAGTTGATAGTTTTGAAATTGACATGATTCAGTCGCCGATGCCACAACCAGCTTGCTTCAGTTAATCCTTTGAAGAGAAAGCAAGCTTCTGAATAGCCGGTTGACCAGTCAACTACATACATGTTGCCCTTTCTTACTCCAGTTAGGAGTATGGCTCCAGATGACTTGTCTTTGATGTCACATTAGCTATTACTGAAGTCGATTGAGTACTCATTGTCACAAAGCTGACTGATGCTCAGCAGTTTATGCCTCAGTCCTTCAACATGTGACACGCCATTCATGACAACTTTTCCCTTGACCACGAACCCTTCTCCAATGGTTCAGCTCTTTGAGTTGTGACTAGTGGTCCCTTAACCTCTTTAAAGTCGTCAAGATCATTCTTGTCTCCGGTCATGTGTTTTGAACACCCACTATCCAGATACCAAGTATCTTTGATCTTTTTCTTGGATAGGATGCTCTTTCCCTGCAAAGTAAGAGTCAGGGTTTAGGTACCCACATGATATCGGGTCCTGAGGGTTTAATTATGTATCTGGGAATCCACATACGCCACATTTTTTGCTTTTCTTTTTCAAGAAATCCTTCAAAATTTGATCTCTGGATATGCATTAGACTTCTTATGACTCTTCGACTGAGAGTTGAGTCCAGTGATTTATACCTCCAATGAGATTCAGGATATAAGACTTCAACTAATATCCTTTCATCTTGTGACCTTGATGCTCTTTGTCTTGGCCAATTCCATCTGACTGTTTGACTTTGAGCTCTTTGGCCTTTGTGATATGGCCAGTTTGCAGACCAGTAGTAACTGGGATTTATTTTTGATTCATCCCTTGAGTTTAAATACTCATCGTACTGGGTTGCAAAGTCACTTGAAGGGAACTCTTCCGGAGAATTTGGATTATGTTGTTTTGCATAATACAATCTCATGTGTTCATTTCTTCTGGGGTTTGAAGAACTCCTAGGTTGAAATGTATTGGAGGAGTTTCTAGATCATTGAACTGATGGCCTATTTTGAGCTGATGCTCTTATCTGAGCGACTAGCCTTGGGTGAACTTCAGGACTTGGTTGAACTGATGACCTGGAATGAAATGGAGGCCTTCGAGGATTTGACCGCTGATAATCTTTGGATTTTGATCGAGCAGTAGGTCTGGACTGCTAAGCTGATCGATGTTGAACTGGTGGCTTTGACTGAGCACCAACCCTTTGAAAGACTGACTGTCTTTGAGTTGCCCCTCTTGATTGATCAGTTTGATCTCTGGGCTGAGTTTGAGGAGTTTCCAAGATGCCCTTGTCTTTTGACTCCTCTACTAGGGGGATTGAGCTGGTCTTCTGAATCCTCTCAGGATTCCAGATTCACAGCTCTGTACAACTATCTTGCCCTTCTCTGTGGCAGTGTACTTACTATATCCCAGCCCTGGACTCCTAGATTCAGTTCTCTGATGACTTAAGATTTCATCAAGAGTCTGGGATCCCTTCTTGAATTTGAGAGATAATTCTTCTCTTTCAAGAATTTCTTACTTGAGTTGCTCATTCTCAGCTTGCAGTTCTGCATTTCTCAACTTCAGCTGATCCATTTCTGTTGACTGAGCATCAAGACTTTTTAGTCTTTCATTTTCAGCACTTAGCTCATCAACTCTGCTTCTTAGCTCATCATTTTCACCCTTCAGTTCAATATGCATACTTGATACATAAGCTAATTGATCTTCTAGGATTCTTAACCGTTAATCCAGTTTGTTCCTAGAGAGCAATGCTTCATGTATATGATAGAATGAGGTTATTGAGTCAGCTTGACTAACCTCTTCATCATTGTCGGCCATAAGGCATAGTAGAGCTTCATCAGCGGAGTTGTAGCCATCTGAGTCAATTCCAGATGGGTAGTCTGAATCATCAAGCGCGACATTATCAGAGTTTGCAATCATTGCTTTCCTTTTGAAGAAACTTCTCCTCACTTTGGCCTTTTTATCTTCAGGAAGCTTTGGACACTCGTATCTGTAGTGTCCTTGCTTGTGGTAGTGAAAACATTCCTCTATGTTCCTGTTTGCCATCCTGAATTGTTCAGCTGGACGATCAGCTGGCTGCTGGTTCCTCTCACCTTTAGCAACTTCATCAGCTTAGGGTTGAGCTGATTGTTGATCTCTGACTTTTCTTAGCTTCTTCAGCAATCTTATCATTGACTGGATTTGCTCATTCAAATCCTCAGTCAGAATCTCCTCTTTGATCAGTCACCGATCCCCTTGGATTCTCTTTGACAGGTGAGCCTCTTGATTGGAAGTTGTTTCTTCTGCGGACTTCTCTGAATCGATTTCTTTCAGCATAGAAAGAAGCATCATGAGAAGAGGAAGTGGATGCTTCTCTCTTTTGATTCAGGCTGTACTCATGAGCTTTGAGAGATCCAAATAACTCTCTGGGAGTAATGCTATTCAAGTCTCTCGACTCTTTGGTAGCAATTACTTTCATATCCCATTCATCAGTGAGATTGTCAAGAACTTTCAAGTTCATCTCAGTGTTGGGATAGTTTCTTCCCAGATTGTTCATCTCGCTTATGATGCCAAGAAATCTTATTTCTAGGCTCGAGATGCTTTCTTCCGACTGCATTTTGAAAGACTCATATTTATCAACTGCCAGCTGGAGCTTGTTTCCTTTAATAGCTTCAGACTCTTTGCATAGATCTACAAGAAGGTCTCAAATCTCCTTCACTGTTCTGCAGTTTTTTTTGTCTTTCATGCGATTCTCATCTAGAGTTTGAAAGAGTGCTGCTTGAGCAACAAACTCTAGATTTTTTAACTTCTTCTCTTCACCCGTGAGAAGATGAATTGGTTTTGGAATCATGGCTGGTTGGTTGACATCCATGATGTGGGCTTCATTGTCCATCATTATGATGATTGGACCATCTTCGATCACCTCCCACATATTCTCATGGATGGAGCATAGATGAGCTTTCATCCTCCTGCTCCAATTCTCATAGTTCTCAACTGAAAAGAGAGGTAGCTTATGGTTTCCCATAGCTAGAAAGGTTAACATAGATAAATAGATCTGATTCAAATGATCTGCAGAAACGGCTGATCCTTAGAATCAACCTGGTTCTGATACCACTTGTTGGTCCCGGTGCGAGTCTACGTCAGTTTAGAGGGGGTGAATAAACTGACTTCAAAAACTTTGAATAGATGCCGAATAGATAGGGCCCTGACTCGCTTTTGAGATTTATCTGTGCTGACTGATCAGTTGAAAGAAGCTAACAGAGCCCTAGCTGGTGAGCTGCTCAGTTTTCAACTGATAGCTTGAATATGTGGCTAAAGTTTGTCAGTTCAGTCTGTGTGTGTGAATGTGTGCCGTTAAAGAACTTGCAAGACTGAAAAACAGCCAGATCAGCACACACATAACTTTATAGAGGTTCAAAGCTTCCTGCTCTACGTCCTCTCTTCTTTCTGCAGAAGGGCAATCCACTATGTAAGTGTAAAGTTTCTTTATTACAGTTACACGGTGAAGAATTCTTGTTGGACCTAAAAACGGAACCCTTCAACCCGAGCGCGGCCTCCTTTCCAACTGTTGTTGTCCCGAAAGAACGGACCCGTCAGTACACACTCCGCCTCAGCCGGTTTTTGGGTCGACAGCTCACACTTACCGGTCCTAACTGCTCGCTGAGACTTTAGGTATTGCCTATCTTTACACGATTTTAGATCTCGCTCAATCTTCAAGAAGATAGTCTTGAATCTGTTATCAACCTGGAATGCTCCTTTCTCTTGAGCTGAGTGGTTGATCTTTGAGGGACTGTACTAAGAAGCTTTGCTCTTGCTGGAATTCTACGTCAGCTTAGCAGCTTGTTTTGAACTTGAAGCACCCCTTCTCAGTTTAAGACTTTTCACACTTTGAGAATATTGAGCTTTGAGCTGTAGGGAGAGAGAAAGAAATAGCTCGTTATGTAAAATAGCAAAGTTAGATTGACAAAAGTCTTGGCCAAAATTGATTTCACTCTCTTTAAATAGATGAGTGAATTTTGACCGTTATGATTGGTGATGTTTAGAAATCACCGGTGGCATTTTAATGCCTGTAGCCGTTTAAAGCTCTTTTAATGACCTAGCCATTTTGACTTTAATATTCTCTGTTCTAAGATCATCAGGATCTTCTAAAGATTTCCTATTGAGATCTTCATTAACTGTTTGTCAATAGGTGATTCGGCTATCATTTCTTAGATATTCAGCTGACGGGCTCTCAGCTATCTCGGCTTTCAGCTCTGAAATTGTCTAGTTGGCAGATCTTCAGCTGCCTTGAGCTTCTATCATGATATAGTCTAGTTCAGCTGACTCATCAGCTAAGGTTAAAAGCTTCCATTTCTAGACCTATCAGTTGGCTACCTTATTGAGCTTTTACCTTTTCTCTCTGAACTGATCCATGGTCAGTTAAGTGGAGGCTCAATGCATTTAGAGATGTTTTACCAGTAAACTGATCTTTGATCAGTTTAGGATCAGCTCTGACTGATCTCTGATCAGATCAGTTTCAGCTTTCAAGATGACTCTGTTCATAAGTCTATCTTGGCTTTTTGCTAAGACTGATGATTAACTCATCTATGGATACCTACCAGTCTCCAAAGTTCTCTTCCCCCTTAACAACTTATCTCAAGCTTTGAAAAGTTTACTCTAACTGGTTTGATCAAGGCAGCCTGTAAGCTGGTTGACCATGCTTCTGAATAGCTATCTCTCATCTCAGCTTGAAGTCTTATTTGGTCATTATCCCTGATTTTCAACTTTTCATAACCTGCAGTTTTTCATTAAATCACCACACATGTTTTAACATTTCACCAAAACCATCATTTGGGATTTTTCCAATAATTTTCCTAACAGGTTTCGAGGAAGATTAGAAAATTTTGGCAATGTGATTTTTTCATCCTTAATGGTAATTGTCTGAATTTGTTTAGATATTTAATTCAAAGTTTTTCTTTCATTTTTGGAGACGCGCACCACTGGTGCAATTAGCAAAAATTTTGAAAGTGCTTCTCACGAGATGAATTGATATGTAATTTTGAAAAGTGCAGAAAATTTGGACAATTTTGATAGAGCTTCTCACCAGAAATTTTGGAAATTTAGGTTTTAGAAACAAAATTGGAGAAAATCGAGAATTGATATGAACTCCGGCGGAAATGCAGTGGCGGAGCGGTGGATGAATCAGTGATCGGTGGAAATGCGGTGGCGGAACTGCAGCTACTAGTGGTTTGAAGATGAACATTTTTGTTTTTGTTTTTTATTTATAATATTATTTCATTTTTGTGGTGTTGAAAGAAAAATGTGTTCAAAAAATAAGAAAATGGCATTTTAGTAATCTCAAAAATAATTACATTTGCATTTATTTATTATTTTGGTGTGAAAAGAAAAATTGGTGGTGTAAATAGAATCACCATAATCTATATATGAATCACTTCTCAAATTACCAATATAAAAATATAATATATATTTTTTTATTAATAATAGCAACAGAAGGGCTAGCTATCGAGTTTTAAGAGATATGCATAATCGAAATATAGTTATGCAGTAATCAGGAGGACAGATCACTCTAGTTAGACAAAAATCATCATATATAAGTTTGACATTGTAAAATGTTTAGCCATTAGCCAAACGAATGCAAAACGGGTAAAGTCCAGTATATAAACTAGTAATTACCCTAATTATATCAATGCAAATGAAATAATCCTATTTGTGCATGCAATTCAAAGGCCCCGTCACAAGACTACGAGCTAAGAAGTTGCAAGATTATTTGCAAGCCACAATTCGCAAGAAGCTCGAAGATGAAGACGGCGTGCAAGGAAGCTTGAAGATGATGACCTTGTTGAAGATGGATGATGGAGATCAAGACATGAAGATGTGCACGTGTGCATGTGTGCGTGTTGAAGACTCACGGCCATGAAGTGAAGAGGCCAAAATAATCGGCCCTTAATGATCCAATTAAGGGGATTGATTTATTAGACTATAGTATTTTATTTATTTAATTTGGACTATAGCACAATTCAGATTTTTATTTATTTAATTATGTAATTTTCGGTCATGTTGAAGTCATAGTTTGACTAGGATTTTAGATAAGGCAAGATCTACAAGTTCTACCTTAAATAGAATTCTAGTTTAGGAAATTATCTAGTCTAGTTCTAGTTTGATTTGGCCTTGAAATTTTCGGCCCTTAGGTCTTTATTTTCGGCCCTCTATTGTTATAAATAGGGGATCCATGTGACATTCATACTTTAGACTATATTTGAATTATTAAGCCTTTGCTTTCAATATCGTCTCAACCCATTTAATCTTTGTGAGTTTAGATAATTAAATTCATACTCTTAGATTTAGCACCTCTAAGTTTTACAAAGGGAATTTTCCGTCCACGTTCGAGGGATCGTCGGAGACTCGCTAATCGAAGAACAACTTAAAGAATTTGGCCTTGTGTACGTTCGAGATTCAAGGCAACTTTTGGGTTGTGATTCACATCGACAAACCATCATCCATAGCCGCCTATCGACGTCAACATCCACCATCTTCGTCCGTCTCAAAGTCAGCCATAGTTCGTGCCAAGAATCATCATCGTCCATTTAATTCGTAAGTTCGATACAACTCTATCATACCCTATCTACTCTAGCCCTTCTTCACCTATACATCACCATCGAAATACCTTCCTCTTAGCCGTCCATATTACCGTCCAATTCAGCCCATATATTTGGATTTTGTGTTGATTTTGTGTGTCATTGCCTAGGTACTTTAGTTGAGTCTTAGTCGTCTAGATATTCGAGTATTGTTCCCTTACTTCATCGACGTAGTTTCTTTCCTAGCTTCCGCATATTGTGTCGTGTCGTGTCCCTATAAGCCCTGGGTCACATCATACATTTTTATAACATCTGAGGCCACTTTGTTTCTAGTTATAAACTTTATATCCGGGTTTAAATATTTTAAAAAACCCCTCATGGTTTCATATTCAATCCACTTCAATGGAAGATCATGTGCAATTGAAACATTAGCTATCCATTCACGACATGCTTTTTGATCAATATTTTTACCCTTAGCCCTTAGTTTTCCTTCTTGGTCAAGAAACGTAGAGTCCACATTTCCAAATTTTGGTTTCTTCTTGCATGCATCTAGATGGCGACCTAAAGTTGAAGTTCCATATTTAGAACCCCCATATGAATATGATTTTCCACAATGATTACACTTGGGCTCTCCTTTATCAACTGAAAAATGATTCCAAACCCCGGACCTATTTCTCTTTTTAGAAACAGATGGAGAATCACCTAAAATCTCCAAATCATCATTATCACCACCAACACTTTCACTAGGAACATTTTTAGATGCACCTTCCATTTACAACTGCAATAATAATATAAAAAATTAAAAATATAAATGAATACACAAACACAATGAATAATGGTACGTGCTGCACTCTAATCTAAAACCAAGCATATTACTAATACATCTCCATTTTTAACAAAACTAAATCTGAAAGCAGGTTTCATTTAGAAATGTAATTAAATTAATATGTTAATAATATCAACTATGTTCACCCTCAAGAAAAATAACTTATTTTCTAGATGCAAGTAACCACTTCCAATATACGATCCAGAATTCCAAATTATTGTCCTTAATTTTGTTTTAGGCGTTTTACTATTTTATATCAATAAAACTTGGGATTTCAGATTTATATTTCATGGATTGAAGGTGGGATTTTTCATTTATTTTTCTTTCATATTATAGATTTCAGATTTGGTTGATTTCTGTCTTCTATTATTTATTTTTCTAGCAGCAGCAAGAACTTCATAGAATTAATCAACTTTTTTCACAATTTTAACAAAAGATGAACAATTAATTAATTCTAATTTCCATTTTGAAATCAATTTACTTTGCAGTCTCTATTTTCTACAGGCTACTACAAACGCACACACATAAGTTACAAAACCAAATTCCAAAAATAAAACCACCACAAAAGAGGGAAAGACTAAATAGGAAGAGAGAGCTATGGGCTTACATAGTAGTCCGAAGATGAAGCCTTCAGATTTAAGTTTGATGATGGTTAATGGTTATCCACTTATCCAGCAACAGCGAGAGTGATAGTCTGATAGATGCAATATTCAAGCAGTGGAGGTCTGTAGAATATTACAGGTGATTAGGCGACATTTGCAGCGGCATCTCTAGTGAAGTAGTGATAGCACCACGCCCCTCGATTACAGATTTATAGTCTCGGCATAAAATGCGACTGCTCGTACAACGCTACTACAGAGCACTCTTCCACTCGTCATAAGGTAAGGTTAACGCTTCGACGTCGGTCGCTGTCACCTGACCGGGATATGGGCGGTTAGGGACTGGGGTGTTGATGAATGGTGAGTGAAGCCTGGTCACTGATGCAGGAGTGAGGAGTTGCAGCGCAGGCTGCGCGGTAGTCTCTCGTCTCTAAGGTTCTTATCTTCTTGAATTTTGAGAAAATGTACAAAATAGGGTTGATATTTGTCTATTTGATAATTAAAACATATATTTAAAAAAAAAATTCAGCCCGACGGGTCAGCCCACGGATCGAGCGGGCTGGCCCATTTAGCCCGCCAGCCCGTTCGGGCGGGTCCGTTCGGTTAAAATTTAATTCAGGCCTAAAAAAATGACCCTAACCCACCTTTTTTTCGGGCAGTTCGGGCCAGCCCATCGGTTTTGGGCTAGTTTGACATCCCTAGGTATAATGTATATTTATACTATACTGTGAGGATAGGCCCATCTGATTTATCTATTGGGCTAAACTCTAAAGGCCCAATGCTGGTGGCAACTCAGGCCCATTTTGAAGCATCAACCCGGCCTAAACACTGTAGCCCTACTTATCTGTTGTGGTTGTTCAACTCTCACACACCGATTCATTTTACTGTGTGTTTCTAGAGAGCTCTTCTTCTTCTTTGTGAGAAATATGTGAGAAAGTGAGATCTTGTGTAGTAATCTCTGTAAGTCTTCTCTTGATTTCTAGCTTGTGTTAAGGCTCTTGATTCACTACCTTGGTAGATCGATTATGGTTCGATTAAGGTTGTTGTTACCTAGGTCTGTGAAGGCCCCAGATTATGGTTCTTGAGTCTCCTTCTTTCACCGGTGGTCTGTGGTAGAAGATACTTTTTTTATTCAGCCGATTTCCTTTGTGGAATGAGTCTGAGCTATAATTTGTATAATTCTTTTAAGTAAAAAACATTGTAATTAAGGAATGACTTTTGAGGCGATCAAATCGATACCCAATAGTGGCATCAGAACGAGTCTCTAAAGCCCCCGCAACTGAGGCCTCATCGTCACGTTCAAAAATGCGGAAGGTAAGATAGATTACCCTTTCCTAGGGCTCCGCTCTAGTAAAGTGGCCTGGACCTCTCTGTTTTTCAATTCTAGTGTCATCTATGCGCGACTATAGGCTTGGGCTTCTGGTAGATCTAGGGTATCTGTGATTCTGTGCTTTTGTGCTTCTGTTGCTATCTAAGGTTACAACAGTTTTGTTGAATGTTGTCTATTTATGAATCATTCTTTTGTCGTTACAACAAACTAACCTTTTTGGGACGATATTGTTGTCATTAAAAATGTTATTCTCTAAATGGGAGTTATTTATGTCAAAACGTTTTGGGACGACAAATCATTACAAAAGTATAAGTGATGACTTTTATCGTCATAATTAAATTATTTGGGACGGGGTTTAAGCGATGACATACTTACAACGATATGTCGTTACTAAAAATACTTTTGTAATGACATTTTATTTTCAGTGACGATAAAATGTCGTCGCTAAAAGGTGTTTTTCTTATAATGACTCTCTATAATAAAAAAAACACATACAAAATTGGTTAGGTTTCTATTCGATATTTATTTAACCTAACTGCAAGTGCACAGTGAGGTTTATAGTGTAGCAGTGAACAAGAGTATCATATCTATAAAGATTTAATATTTAACTAACTAAGTACTAAAACTTAACTCCTAATGCTATCTAGACAACCGGTTAAAGTGCTTGAACCAATTAAAGTACTTAAACATATAATATAAATGGAAATACAGAGATAAAAGAGTAAAGAATAAACAACGGAGAAAGATGAATTCTAGAGTTGGGGAATCCTTATCTAATCCATTTATTTAATTGTTTCATCATACACCTATGTAGGGACTTAAATCCAGCTAGAACAACCACAATTATATTTTAAACCTTCTCTCGAAGTGCCTAAAGTGTGGATCACACGACTAGTATTAACATCTCCGTTCAATACCTAACATGCAACTCATAATGGCTCTCAAGGTCTATTGCTCTCTCAATTAACCTCAACCCTCTCAAGTGCTATTGATTAATAAGTTAATTACTCCAGATCATGTGTTAAAACTCCTTTCTCGATTTATGAATTAACACATCAAATTGTATCATTTAATAATCAGTTAAACAATACATATAAAAACAAGAGTAATCAAAGATCAAGATAAAGTTATAGGAAATATGATAAAACCAATAAAATAGACTTCATAAATAATTCATCATCCAACCCTAGAAAACTAGGGTTTAGCTATCCATACAAATATAGAAAACTAAAATCCAACAAGAAACCATATCCAACATAAATAAAGATAAATAAAATCCGGAAGTAATTATTCTATCTCTATTCTTGCTCGGTTTGAATCTCTTGATCTTGCTCTCCGTGTTCTTCTTTGCAGTTCTCTAGCTCTGTGTTTAGGGGGTGAATATAGTGTGTGTTGTTGTGGTTTTTGGTATTATGGTAGGGTTTGTGATACCTAATTTTTGTGTGCTTGTGAAGATATAAATAGTGTAGGAAGTATCATATTCGAAAAATGAAAGAAAAGAATCAGGCCAAAATAGGCTTAAATTGGATTTCCAGGGCTAGATTCGCGACCTCACCCGCGATCAGGTCGGTCGCGGGTGAGGTCACGGGTCCACGTGGCACTTTTCTGACCATTCGTGATTGGTAGAGGGGTCCAGAGAACAAAATTCGCGGCCGTGGTCGCGGGTAGTCCCCTGGTCGCAGGTCCACGTGGCAGTCCGGCAGCCTTTCACTATTTTCTTCATTCTCATTCGTTTCTCGTTAGATTGATCTGATTCTTTTTGCAACGCGTTCCTTACTTGATTTCCTATATTTCTAGGGTATTCCCAAGCTGATTTGAAGCTCACACAAAACATGACATTAAATCCCTTCACAACGAAAAACACATGCATGACATTGCACAAAACATAGAAAACAATGCAAAACTTATCACTTCATGCATGCAATGGTCATCAAATACCACTCAAATGAACCTCAAAACACATGAAAAATACAAGGTTATCAGTTTAATAATATTACTCTTGTAATTAGAAGATACAAATAAATAAATTTAATCCAAAAAATAAATTATAACTTGCAAATGTAAAAAAAATAACTTTAAAATTCTGTCTGTAAACATAAAAAATCTATCTATATGCTAATTGAGCAGTTGCGGGCTCAGGGATTCCCAGACAAGTAGGTTGGGTGGGAATTATTTTTGAGACTCCACCGTAATAAGAATGAACTCTTCATTGATAAGAAGAGCGAGTACCTTGCTGTAAGTTTTTAATCTATAAATAATCTTTAGTATACCAAGTTTTTTATATTTATTTAGTTAATTCATATATATATATATATATATATGTTAACTTATTGTTGTGTTTAGGAGGAGGTGTACCGACAGGCTGCAGAGTTGATCCGATCTCTTCCAGGCACTAATGAGGTGTCTGAGGTGGATATGACTGCCCTCTATCTAGAAACATTCAGAGGCATGAATAAGAAAAAATGTTTATTCGGCACTGGATCTCGATCACACCTCTACAGTGGCGACAATATCAATAATAGTATCCATTCAGGAGCCACCTTACAGTATGTGTTTACGGAAGAGGCCTTCACTCGGCACGTTGATGAGATGCAAGGCCAGATCCAGGATGAGGTAAGATCTGAGATTCGGAACGAGGTCAAGTCCGAGATCCAGCATGAGGTGAAGTCTGAAATCCAACAGTTGCAGTCGCAGATGGAGGCCCAGATGTTCAATAGTAACAATATTCTTTGCGCCAATGTTATATAGTTAATCTTAAACGCTTAGGTATATATACTATCGTCTATCAATTAGTATTCAAGAATATAGTCAATATTAGTTAAAAGGTGTGTAGCAATAAAAAGAGAAAAGAAAATTACAATGAGATCTTTGCTCCTGTTGTGAAATTTACTACAGTCAGAATAATGTTGTCTCTTGTTGCTCACTTTGACCGGGAATTAAAATAAATGGATATTACAACTGCTTTCTTGCATGGTGACCTTGAAAATGATATCTTTATGAAACAACCTGAGGGCTTCTTTGATAAAAACAAACCTGATCATGTGTGCATGTTAAAGAAATCATTGTGTGGTCTTAAGCAGTCTCCCAGACAATGGAATAAGAAGTTTGATGTTTGTATGCAATCTTTGAAGTTCAAAAAGAGCAACTTTGATCATTGTCTGTATTTCAAAAATGATTCAACACCTGTGTTCCTTCTGCTCTATGTTGATGATATGCTTCTTATCAGTCTTTATTGTAAAACTATAAAGCATGTTCAAAAGTGTCTATGTGAGAATTTTGACATGAAAGACTTGAAGGATGCTAAGAAAATAGTCGGTATGCATATTCATAGAGACAGAAAGAATTTCTCACTTGTTTTAAATCAAAACTCATATGTTGAAAAGGTTTTGAGTAAATTCTCTATGCAAAAGGCAAAACCTGTTAGTGTGCCCCTTGCTGCTCATTTCTTACTAAGTAAGGACCAGTCTCCTAAGACTGATTCTGAAATCCATGATATGTCTAATGTGCCTTATTCAAATGCCATTGGTTCTGTGATGTATCTCATGATCAGATGCCTATTACTATTCCTTGTGTGACCCTTCGGCTAACTAGATGCTTCTATTAATAAAGCCTGGGGCATTCACTGTTCACACACCTTCAACCTATCTCTCTCTCTAAGTGCCCTTCTGCTCACCTTTTGCGAACCCTAACATCAAGCTTTTGCTTGTGAGCTTTGTGCTCTTACTACCTCCTTGCTTACGGTCCCAGTTCGTCTGGATTCCTAAGTGGTCTCCTCGTGCGAGTAGCCTAGGATAGTAAAGGCAGTCTTGGGCTCACCGGAAGTCTCGAGCTTTCTGTGAAAGGTTGTGTGGTCTGTTGTTCTTCATTTTTCCGATTTCAGTGTACATTTGGTCACTGTGTATAGTGAGCTTTGGGTTCAAAGAACCCTGAGCCTTTCCAGCAACTCTCCGATTGATTGAGGGACGAATGCACGACTGTCGGCGACGGGAATTAAGCGGTGTAACCTCGGAGAGCATTGATACCCTACAATATACACCCTAAATTTTACCCTAAAATTAATTCACAGTATGATGGTGAAGAAGAGCCAATAGTAAGAAATTGCAGCTTGAAGAGAATCTGCAGTCGTCATTTTTTTTTTCATTTTTGGTTATTTTATGTTTTTCATTGGTGATATAGGAGTTGCAATGGAAGAGGAATTATGGATATGTGCGTTGGATACTTGTATTTTGTTTTCAAAGAGAGGAACGGAGCAGTGAATTCCTATCCACGGTGCAAATTGATGTAGTTTCTATTGATTGAGATTAATTTTATGGAGAGAACTGATATGGGTGTTGAGACTTGAGAAAGAGATCCCCAATTTCTGTGAGAAAATACTCCCACCGATCCCAAATTTGATTTTTTTAATTAAACCACGTTGTTTTTAATCATCATGTCGTTTCAATCAGCCACGTAGATGCACATGTGTCGCCACGTCAGTTTTATTTTGGAGAAAAATAATGGAGATGTTTAATTTACAAAATAGTTTCAATTTATATTAAAATTATAAAAATTAAAAAGTAATGTTTAAAACCAAAAAACTCGTAAAAGTTGTGATTTTAGAGGCACCTAACCCATTTAAAAGCAAATTAGAGTCTCTTCTACTGTGGATGAAATTCTCTACCGGTGGCGTCTACACTACATCAATTGGAAGAACAAGCTTACTGTGATGCTGGAGAACCACTTTAATAGGGGGTTCTTTTCTTTTTAATTTTTTTTTACTGTATATTATTAAATGATTGATTATTTTCATTTTTATTTAATGAAGATAATTGAGAAATTTTATAATTAATTATTTTTTAATTAGTTTATCTTATTATATGAAGAGTACTTTTTTTTAGTGCAAATAAAACCTCCACTACGCAAACGGTTATTTAACAGAAATGTCGATATCGAAACGGGCAAATTGAAACCATTCCGGATGATAGCAAAAATACATAAAAATCTGATTCACATTATAATTATCCGATACATAACTAGTATTTTCTTTGTGCGATGTACAAATCACTATTATTTTTTTAGATCTATAATATTATAATTATTTTGAAATTCTATATGTTGTGTTTAATTTTTAAAAATAAATAAACTAATATGTGCATGTGCTAATTAATTAGATAAGAAGATCAATTTTGTGTAGTTACGACGAAAAAAAAATTAAATTTTAGGAACTAAATGAAAATCCACGTTAAAAAGATCGAATTGGAATATTTTAAACTACATTATTTTATAAATAGTAATGTACAATTTTTCCACGATTAAAGAATATTTGATTTCTTTAAATATATTACAGATATAAAAAAAACATAATTATTTAATTATTTTAAATGATGAAATTGCAATAGAAAAATAATGAATTATTGCAAATTATGTTGTTGTTGTTGTTGTTGTTATAGTGCAACACAAATGGAAACTAATTGTAGGCAACAAATGTAGAGTACCATAAATCCTCCACGGCTCCACCTATACATAAAAAAATAAAATAAAATAAAATATGTTACAAATCTCAAATTTTCAAGTAAAAAAATAATACATAAGATTGCAAAAATTTATTAAAATACAAATATTGTAGTCTAAACCTTCATGGAAAATGCAAAAAAAAAACAAAAAAAAAAAACACACACACACACACACACACAAAATAAGAAGAAGAAAATTTACAACAATAAATGTCAGTACTATTGTGTATTAACTCAAAACCGTTGTCTATTATATAAAAAACTGTTGTCTGAAATATAAATGTTAAATCGTGTGATAGACAACTGTTTATTTATTTCAGAACTTTGTCTACCACACGATTTTCCCTTAATATATGTATAGATACCCAACCATTATACTCCCTCCGTCCCGTAATCATAGTCCACTATTCTTTTTTCACACGTCCCAAAATTATAATCTTATTTCTAAATTTAGACTGTATTAAAATATCATTTTACTAATATACCCATATTTAGTATTTCTTTGAAATCTACCATTTACCTTTTTCATCTTTCATTAATAATATAATCAAGATAGATTATGTGAGATGCATGTTCTTTTTCCACAATTTATTTCTATCTATATAGCTTTGCACGCGTACGCACATAACATCCATGATTATTTATAATTTCACGCTAAAAATTCAAAATACATATTAGAGGCTCAAATTTTAGAGCCAAATCTGGTTTTTATTTTGGAAAGTAATTGGCGCTTTGCATTGGAGCAAAATTCAAATATTTTGAGGTAAATAAAAAGTTCAATCTGATTTTTCATAAATTGCACCATAGCACACTACAATATGCAGAAAATAATCATCTAGAGTTAAATGAAAGTTACTCATGTTAAATATGAAATTCATGGAGTAGTAAATAGGGGTAATATAGGACAATAGTATGTAAATGATGTCTTCCAATACATATTAAATGAATTTTTTTAATCCGTATGAAAAGGGGAAGGTGGCTACAATTACGGGACCGGAGGAGTACAATATGCCCAAACCAAAGGGTAGAAAAATTTTACAAAAATATATTTATTGGAAAAGATTTGTCGTTCCTCAACGTCCAAAAAGAGCACCATCACCGGATAGCGAGAGAAACATATTCCTATAGCTTCACATGTTGCAATGTCTCACACAATCATTTCAGTATCACTGTCACACAATGCAAAATTCAAGTAAAGCACTCAAATTTAAAAAATGAAAAAAAAATTAAATGGCCAAGTCCCTTACAAAACATTTCCGCAATCATTACAGGTATGCTACAACTCATCATCGACATCAAAATTCATTAACATTTACAAAACAAAACAAAATGTAGCTGCCCCATTAATCTCCAACAACAATCAATATACTTTGGGAGTAATAAAAACAGAGCAACACAACTACTTTTGCTTCTAGGGAACGAGTTGAAAGGATACAGAGTTCAAATCCAACAACCAGATAGAGAAGCAAAACCACAAGATTTGGAGAAATCAAGAAAAAAAAAATGTGCTTAAGCTTACTACACCAGCTTCAAGTAAATAATCAGCAAGTCTGAAGAGCAAAAGGTCTATCTACAAGCAGATTAACACATCATATCTCTTGCTGACACTAGTTTTGCTTCTTTGCTTTTTAAAAGGAAAAACAAAATTCCATGCAAACCATGCATTCAATACATTCCCAACTGTCCAAGTAAAAACATTTGCATCATTACATTTATTTTTGACAATTACAAACTAACAAGATCACTCCATCAAGCTTTGCCAAAATACATCAGCAAGCGCCTTTTGTTCACCAATATGTTTACATACAACCAATCAGTCATTGTGATGTAAATATTCATGGTGATGACATTCCACCATTTATTGAAATATAAGGTCCAAAAAACTACCCAAAATGCAGCGATGAATCCGAGAACCATGCTGATATAAAAGCCTCTCGTGATAAACTCATCCTCTTCTTCTGAATCATCCTTCCCATTACATGGCTTCTCGGGTTTCTCATCTTCAAGACATGGTCTCCATAGCAGAGGCGGACCACATAATCTTGGATTTCCCAGATATGTTGAATCTCCAAATGTCTGCAAGTGAGTGTCCCACGGGATTCTGCCAGATAAGTTGTATTACAAGTCGAGAATTCCAAGGTGACTCAGTTTGGAAATAGTGGGAGGAATAGCTCCAGAAAGCCTGTTTCTGGACAAATCAAGAAAGTTCAAGAGTTTTAACTGATCAATGTCGTGGGGAATGAATCCGACCAAGTTGTTTCTTGACAGATTTAGTCCAAGAAGGCCAATGAGACTCGTGAGCTTTTGTGGGATCTCCCCAGTGAACTCGTTACTTGAAAGATCAATCATCTTCAGCAGTCCAAGATTTTTAATGTAAGTCTCCTTATTTCCTTTCCAAATTACAGAAGCACTATCATAGAAATCATGTTCGTAGCTGTTCATGCCTTCCCCAAAAAATTCATAATATTGAGAGTCTATTTCTCGCAGTTGAGTGAAGTTAATCACACATTTCGGAATAGTTCCTGTAATCTTGTTCAAAGAAATGTCCATGACTTGAAGATTTGCAAGATCACACATGCTTGAAGGCAAACTACCATAAAGCATGTTGGATTTCAAGATTAGAACCATCAATTCTGGCATACTTTCTCCCAACCATACTGGTATTTTTCCAATGAATTCATTTTCTCCCAAATCAAGGATCACCAATTCACTGCAACTCATCAATGACCTTGAAATTTCTCCTCTGAAACTATTGTTCCTTAGATGTAAAGACCGAACAAAGCATGAAAAGTTGTTTGTGGACGGAATATCTCCAGAGAAATTATTGTTAGCCAAATTTAGATGTTCCACTGAACTCAACAAATTCAGGAAACAATCTTGGCAAATCTCACCAGATAACAAGTTGTTTGAAAGATCAATTATCATATGATTTCCATTGCAAAACGGAAGAAGCATACCTGAAAATTTATTGTTAGACAAGTATATTTCCCAAACATCGACTAGGAGCAGAGAAGGCAAAGAGCCAGTGAATTCATTAGAACTCAAGTCTATTGACGTAAGTCGTTTGAATTTTGATGACAAATCTGGAAGGACACCATATATCTGATTATGTGACATGTTCAGATTCCGACACTCATGAATGTTTCCCCAAAACCAACTTGGAATACTGTCAATGATCCCCGAATTGGAAATGTCAAGAAATTCCAGTTGGTTTTGTTTTTGTTTTTGTAGCCATTTGGGGAAATATGGCCCCAACTTACAGTTTGCCAAATTGAGCTCACGGAATTGAAGAGGATGACAAATCCAAGAATGGTTGATCTTTACAGTAATATTTAAGTTGAAAGACAAATCCAAATAGATTAAGCGGGGAAGACTAGGTAAATGGGCTTCAGTGATCACACCTTCTAACTGATTAAAACCAACGCTCAAATCCTCAATCTTGGAGAGATTTCCGAAGCTCTCTGTCAAGCTGCCATTAAAAGAATTGCGATATAGCCGTAACACTCTTAATGATGGACATGATGAAAAATTAGGTAGTCTTCCTGTAAACTTATTTCTGGACAAATCAAGATGTTCAAGATTAGGAAGTCTTAAATTGGCTTCTAAATGTGCCCCATGCAATACATTATTCCCGAGATACAATTCCTTTAGAACTGCAAATCTTGACATATTAGGAAAGGAACCACCCAATGAATTTTCGCTCAAAGAAAGAAAGATAGTGGAATCTGGCAAACATGCCAGCAAACGGGGAAGCTGTCCATTCAATTTGTTCGAAGACAAATCTAAATATGTCAAGCTACTTGAGTTTCTGGAAGGTGGTGTAAGCTCTCCTTGCAGATGATTGCGTGAAAGATCAAGATGATTAAGACTCGTCAAATTCCCCAACACATCAGGATTGCTACTGTTAAGACTACTAGAATGGAGTCGAAGATAGGAAAGTGACTTCAAATTCCCCATGGCATCCGGTATCTGTCTCTCGTCAAAATGATTAGAAGAGAAATCAATGTAGGTGAAGCTACTACTCATGTTAAGAAACCTAAGTAAAAGTGCAGTGGAGCTTCGAAAATTATTAAAAGAGAGATCTAGGGCGACTAGAGAATTCGAAGAATTGACTGAGAAAGGCTCAACGGTGGGAAGAATTTTACACTGGGACAAGTGTAATTCTTTTAGTGATGTGAGTTTGTGTATTGCCTGCAACCATGTTGTACATCTTTCAAGATTAGAAAAGCTTAGGTCGAGGTATTCAAGTGATGGAGAACCAGAAAGCCAATCAAGGTTTGTGGATGTTAGATCATAATTGCCACCAAAGTCAAGAAGCCGTAGCGCAGATAGGTTCCCAATATGATGTGGGATCGGACCGAAAAACAAACTTCTACTCAGATTGAGATGTTGTAATTTGGTGAGGGAACCAATAAATTTGGGGATAGTGGTTCCACTAAAATCATTGAAACTGAGGTCAAGATAGTGAAGATGAGGCAGTTGCAGCAGTGATGGGCTAATCTTACCTCTTAGAAAATGAACCAGGAAGATGGAGAGCCACGACATGGTTGGTTCGGTTGTGACAGAAAACACCCTTCCATTCACAGCAGTTTGTGGAAGATCCCCAAGAGGAGAGTCGACCATGATCATCAATCAGCTCACCCTTGAATTGGAGAAGTGCCACCAGCTCTCTCTTTCTGCACTTAGCTCCATTATTGCCTGCAAAGTTTGAATGGCCTCCATGTATATTTAAGACCAATAATATAAAGAACAGACAAGTTTGGAGGAAAGTTAAAAAATTCGTAGTGATCATCATTGGGATTGCGTTAAAAGTTTGGCACAAACATATATACAAGACTGCATGCTTAATTTGATTTATAGTTTTTTGAGGCCTTTCGAGATATCTTTCCCTACAAATTTTAGACTACAAATTAACTCTACCTAGTGAGCTTATTTTCTATGAATGGTGGATAAGTTTTTGAAGACTTGGACTAGTAGTCAATAAAAATAGAAGAAAAGGTCAGGTTGGGAGGGCGAATTGAAGTCGCGTATTATTTAATTAGTTCAAATCATAACTTGCAATTAAAGTGCCACGTATTATGCAGTAAACTTCATCTGTGAAAATGCAGCATAGGAGCATCCACAATGTATTTTTAGGTACAAATTTTTTAGTATGTACTAAAAATTAAGGTATATTATTATGAAGGGTATAAAAAAAAGTACAAATTGTAGAAATAGTATACATGTACCAAATATTTTGGGAAAAAAATTATGATGTGAGGTCCACTCTCCTTTTTTTTATTCTTCTCTCTCCTTCTCTCTCTTCCCCTCTCTCTCCACCCACCCGTCTTCTCTCTCTCCACCTTTTTATGCACGGTGGACCCCTTCTCTCTCTCCACCCGACCGTGTAGTTCACGATGGAGCACCGTGTACTACAAGTAGCACACGGTGCTCCACCATGAACTACTCGGTCCAATTTTTATTTTTATTTTTTGTACACGGTCAAAGTTTAATATTAAATTAAAACAAAGTTTAACAAATTAAATTCAAAGTGTAATCAAAGTGTAAAAATGCTTCACGATTCATTTTTAATTTTAAAATTTTTTTAATAATTTGGTATGAACGCGATTCACTCTTAATTTAAAAAAATTTAATTTTTTTTAATGATAGCTTTGATATTTTTATACACGGTGCTCCACCATGTAAAAACCAAAAAAATATTTATACACAGTGCTCCACCGTGTAGAAACCAAAAAAAAAAAAATGAAAGTGGAGCACCGTGTAGAACACGGTGCTTCACCGTATAGACACGGTACTCCACCGTGTAGAACACGGTGCTACCAACCAAAAAAAAAAGGTGCAAATATACCCCCTAACGTTTATATGGAGGAGCAAATTCACCCTTAACGTTTTGTTTAGAACAAATACCACCCTAACGTTTTTTCAAATAGTGCAAATTCCCCCTTCCCTCCCCAAAAATAGTGTTTTTTGTGCAATTTTATTAATGATTTTTTCCCAACACTAAAAAAAATATTTATTTTTGTATAATTTCCATTTTTTTAAAAATTATAATCCATTTTAAATATAGACCTAAAATCATCATCATCAGCATAATAATAATAATAATAATAATAATAATAATAATAATAATTAATTATTATTATTATTATTATTATTATTATTGAGTTTAATTGAGTTTGTATTTTTGTGAATGAAATTTATTAAAAAAATATATGAAAAATACATGTAAGTTTTTTTTAATAAATTTCATCTTATAAAAATTATTATTTTTTAGGGATGAAAAATATGAAAAAAAATAAATTTCTATATTTTTGAACAAAAATACTATTTTTGGGGAGGGGAGGAGGGATTTGCACTTATTTGTAAACATTAGGGTGTTATTTGCTCCAAAAATAACCTTAAGGGTGAATCTGCCCCCTAAATTTTAAACGTTATGGGTGTATTTGCACATTTTCCCAAAAAAAAATCAAAGTTAATGCCTTCAAAGTGTAATACACGGTTGGAGCAAAAAAAATTTTAAAAAAAATCAAAAGTGTAATTAAAACCGTGTAGAACACGGTTGATCACCAACCATGTAGATCAAAAAAAAAGTTGGAAATGTACATGTATTGTAGAGCAAAAAAAACTATAGCTTTGCTATTTTTATATCAAAAAATAACATTTAAATAAAAATTAATTAAATTATACATAAAAATTATATGTGTGTGTGTGTGTGTCTGTGTATATTTTATTAAATGGATGATAAATATGGTGGGATCCCAAAAAGTTGTATATGTACCATATATATAGTGAGTAATTTGAAGGAAATTGATATTTAAAAAAGTAGGTATATAACTTTTGAGGTGGCAGTGAGGTGGCAGAGTCATGTACCAACATCTTAAGATATTTAATTGCGATATTATTGCGGTGGAGCCGAGGATGTGATGGATGACAGAACCAAGAATTTTCTCCTGGGCCGATTATTAATATGAAAACAATATATATAAAATATTAGAAGTTAATTATACATTTAATAATATAGGAACAGGGAGTTTCTGTTTGCACCCTCATATTTACTCTTTGCACCATAGCTTCTTTATGCACCCCCTTTTTTACTCTTTGCACCCTTAAAATTGAACTCTTTGCACCCCTAAAATTGACTATAATGCCCTTACTTAAAAAAAACATAAAATCTAAAAATTAAAAGCATAAAAAAAAATCGCGTTCCGTTCGAAGTTGTATATTCGAACATTCTGAATATGTTCGAAGTCTTCTGTTTGAGCATAATGGATATGTTCGAAGTCTTGTGTTCGAACGGTACTTCAAAAAATTCATGGAGTCCGTTCGGAAATTATTTTTCGAACATGCCATGTTTGTTCGAAAATTGATGGTGTGTTCGAAAATTAATTTCCGAACGTGACTTATTTTAAAAATTATGTATGTTCGAAAATAAAATTTCGAACAAACATGATGAGTTCGAAATTTTATTTTCGAACCACACTTAATTTTTTCTTTTTGAACAAAGGACATTTAAGTAACTTCAAAACTATTTTATTTTTTCTTTTTTTCTTTTGGGGTGCAAAGAGTAAATATGGGGGTGCAAACAGAAACTCCTATAGGAATAATATTAAAGTATTAGTTACGTACCAAGGGTAAGCCTTCACAAGATTAAATTTTTAATATTATTAACACTTTAAATACTAAATAATAAAATAATGTCTAATGTAAACTATTAATTATGCAAGGTCTAAATATTCTACTATCAAACTATTATGAACATGCGCACTAAAAACTTTAATATAATTAAGAAATAAATTGTAAGAACTAGCTATATATATAGGGTTGGGTTCCAGAAGGAATCATACCCCATGTGAGAACTGAGAACCAATCTCAATCATAGATCTCGCCTATTTGGACGGTCAAGATCTGTTCAAAAATTAAAAAAACGCGGTGGCATAATTGTAATAACTTCGAACTTCACTGCCCCTGAAACTCGGTGAGGGTAAAATTGGAAATTTCAATGTATATGTGATTTACGCGTATATTTTTCAATTTAGGGTTTTAGCATTGTCATTTCCTATTTTAGCACTGTCATGACTTATTTTAGCACTGTCATGACTTATTTTAGCACTAACATGACCCTTGTTTAGCATGACAAGAAACTCTCAAACCAGTTTCTTTTTGCGAAGAACAAGTTCAGATCCCACGTTCTAAATCAAAATTATACACCTAATCGAAAAAATAGTTCCGTGTTCTTACCCAAATAGACTTGTTTACTGCAATCTTTGCAAGAAAACGCCAAGATTCAGTGAAGGACCACAAATGCACAAATTTAATTTTGCACTAAATGAATACATCGATGCATAAGCAGAGTTCATCTACATATTTAATTAATATTCACCCCCTTTCACAGATAAATCCTAATTATATTACAGATGACGCAATTGACATTTATGCTGGTCGATCTCAATATTATCTACAACAAGTTCTAAATAGATTTCCAGATTTCTTGATCCTAGCTAGTCTACTATTGATTGAACTCTACAAAGTTATGTTCACATACTGCAGTAAGGAAGATATCTTCACCAAGTATTTAATTCAATGATAGTCGACTGTAGAATTGCTACACTTGTTTGTATTTTTTTGTACATATAATACGAGCATTGTACATAAGTTAATTAAAGCTTAATTTTACCACTGTCATTGTCTTTTTTAGCACTGTCATGACTTATTTTAGCTATGTCATGGCTTATTTTAGCACTGTCATGATTTATTTTAGCATTGTCATGACCCTTGTTTAGCATGACAATTGTTTAGCATTACAATAAAAAAAATATCATCGACATCTTTTTATGCTTCATGATTTTCCATTTTTAGCACTATAGTTTAGAGTTTAGCATTGTATATGTGATTTACATGTATATTTTTCAATTTAGGATTTTATCATTGTCATTCCCTATTTTAGCACTGTCATGACTTATTTTAGCACTAACATGGCCCTTGTTTAGCATGACAATTGTTTAGCATTACAATAAAAAATACTATTATTTACAGAGCTTCACACTGCAAAAAGAGTTAAACTGGCTAGATAGACATTTTATACGTCTCTAGCTATATCGCTCTAATGTAACTTCTTGTTTTTTTCTTTTTCTTTAATAAATAAATTATGGCTTAAGCCATAAGCCATCACTTCAATTTCCTTGTGTCCTTTTTTTTCAAATAGAAGTTGAGAACTTTCTAAGAACTTGAGTAAATCAATTAAAAAAGATATAAATATTACAAAACTTCACATCTTTTTTGGAAATGAATATAAAGAACTAAATTACGTGATGAAAAAAACACACCAACATTAAAATAAGATAACGATGATGATTGAGTTGATCTAAAATTAAAGTTGGAATCACAGAGTCCGATTTATTTGATAGTAATTATGTCACATCAATATTTGGATGATACATGGAACATGATTTTAAAATTTTAACATTGTATATGTTATTCATACGTATATTTTTCAATTTAGGGTTTTAGCATTGTCATTCTCTATTTTAACACTGTCATCATTTATTTTAGCACTAACATGACAATTGTTTAGCATTACAATAAAAAAAAATATCATCGTCATCTTTAGGGTCAAGCCCTTATTCATTTCTCAGTTGTAGTCTCTGATCCTCATCAGGATATGGATGTTCCTTAAAAAATCTTCATCCATTCAAATAAAATCCCACAACATTAATACAACTCATCAACATACAAAATAAATCCAAAAATAATCTCATCTCATAAATCAGTAAAACCACCAAGTGTAGCGTTTAATTTCCAAAGCTTCATGCGAAAACAAAATACATGCACAAATTAATAAAGATATAAATTAGATGCAAATTAATAAGTAGAATGCGTACACTTCGAGCTGCTGAACTTGCTTGGAAGAGTGATGATGACATTCTCTATTATTATGTCTTTCTCATCGTAAATAATAGACTATAAATGCTAACACTATCACCTACCAAAATATTCAAACATTAAACTAACAGTGTTAAAAAAGGAAATGGAAATGCTAAAATATAAACTACCGGTGCTAAAATATAAACTATCAGTGCTAAAAGCTAACTACTCTCTCTATATATATGATCGCGTGTATGTATCTATCTACCTTGACATTGAAGCTCTAATAATCAGTACTGATTTTCCATAGGAGTAAATTGTATCTGAAATTTCATTGAATGATTTTGTTCCGAACCGGAGAATTGAAATTGGAGGTTTTTTGAGTTGAAGAGAGAGAGAGAGAGAGGTTGGAATCGCGGCGATTGAAGGCGCATTGTCATTTTCGGTGGCGTCAGTGGTGGAGGATGTTCTGCAACAGCACAGAAGCCGATCGCGCGGCCTCGATTTGGACGCTTGCCGTGCGGAGGAAGACGATAATTTCTGAGGAATATGTCTGATTTGCAACTGAATGTAGCTAATTACAGAAAACACAAGTGAAATCTCCAAAGTGGAAGAAACACAATCTGCATATTAATCAATACATAACTAATCACGTTAGTGCTTAATAATGTTAAAATTATTCACAGTAGTGCTAAAATAGGTTACAGAAGTGCTAAACATTTTAATACTAGTGCTAAACTATTTGCTGGCAACATGTTTTTTGAAATCTCAATTGTTTTTACAATTTGTAATTCTAGCAAATATGCAAAGATTCACGAACATAGTAATTACAAATCTGGAGAGATACAAGTACTTAGAAATATGAAATCACGATTTGCAGAGCTAAAAATACATATTGATCCTCAAAAATCAAAAGTTCAACTTAATCAACATTATTGAACAAATCTAAAACATAACAAAATCGTAGAGAACCAAAGAGAATCGCGTGAAAAAATTACAGAAAAAGTACAATAAAAATATTTTTACCCAGTATCATCATCCAAGAACAACGAACAACCAAAACTCTAGGGGAACTCACATGAACAACGATCGATTAAGATGAATCGACTGGAATCTAGATTACATAAACACAACAAAATCGAAGAGAAATCAAAGAGATCTTTCAGCGAGTGATGAAAAATTCGAACTTACGGCGGGACGGTAGTGCTTCGACATGGCGTCCACACGACGGCTACGAATGAGGTTGTGTAGCGGTGTAGCGGTGAGAAGAGAGAGAGAGAGAGAGAGAGAGAGAGAGAGAGAGAGAGAGAGAGAGAGATGAGGGTTCAAGAGTCGGGAAGAGATTTCATGCCAAAAAATAATAGAATTCCTAAATTACGAAAATACCCTTGCTTCATTAAAAAGTCAGTAATATTACAGTAATGCCACTGCGTTTTTTTTAAGTTTGGAACAGATCTTGGCCGTCTAAATAGGCGAGATCTGTGGTTAAAATTGGTTCTCAATTCTCACAGGGGGGTGTGGTTCTCACATGATCCCATATATATATATAGGGGAGGGTTAGCATGCACATAGGTGCCTAGTGTATAAATTATGGATTAATCTAAACCATTAATATGTGAGATCGACGGTTGTTATTAATTCTAAGAGTTAGTAATCATCATGCTCATTTTTAATATGTGAATGTACTTAAGGATAATTTCGTAAACTTGTGTATGTGTTATATGGAAAGAACGTGATTGAAGCGAATTCAATGACAATTAATTTTTGCAATTGTGAGGGACGTTATTTTTTTTAGAGTTCTTCTAAATACTATAAAAATATAACAAGCATCACAATCATTTTAAGGTGCATTAATAAACATTGTTTTTTAGGTGGATTCATTAAAATTTATTATATTTTATTTTGAAGTTGAATTTGTAAAGTACTCAACAATGTCAATTTTTTTACATTACATGATGATTTAATTGTATTTGATAATGCTAGTTTAGTGTAATTGTGAATTTGATAGTTTTAATATTTATTAGAGTTTATAGTGATGCAATTAATATTCGACAATGTTATAATTTATTTTTCTATGCTAATTTGACATTATGTGATGCTTTAATTAATATTTGATAATGCTAATTTATTTTTATTTTTTGTGAATTTACTAACAATTCACAAATATACCAAACAAGTTATTGAAAGCATTATTAACCACAAAATAAGCATGCATTTACTAAAAACAAAACAAACAAAATTAAGCATTGCACAAAAAAAAAAAATCAATATTATCAAATTTAATACTAAATTTAATTTATTCCAAAAAAAATTCTTACTATTTTTTTTAATCCATGTAATCCATAAAACTATAAATATAGAAACTAAATAGCTGAATTAAAATGACGAACAAATTATGCTTTCAACTACACATAAAGAAACATTAATAATATGCTCGAATAAATAATTGGAATATTTCGAGGTAAAAATTCATACTAAATTCAATAATGCATTATCAAGGACCAAAAAAGTATTAATAAAATGAAAAAAAAATTCAAAAAATAACTTTACAATAACCTAACATAATAAGTCATTAGAGCATCAAATTAAAACCAATAAAATTAAGCATACTCACTCGAAAATATTTAGTGTCACAATATATTGTTATGTTATTTTTATGAACTAGATGCTTTTTATACTATTTTGCAATGCTTTTTTTTATTTGATTAGTGTATGTTTAGGTTGTTTGATGTCAACATAAATTGTTAAGTTATTTTTAAATTTCATAATGCTTTTTTTTTCTGTTTTTATGATGCTTTAATGCGCGATTATTGTCTTACTATATTATATGATGATGCGTCTTTTGTTATACAAGATGCTTGTAATTTAGTGGTCTAATATTTGCATTAACCAAGTATGGAACATGCAAATTTATTATTTTGGTATTGTTAAAATACACATTAGTTCCTTAGTATTAAAAATATTTTATTAGAAATTCAAAAATATTGTAATTAATTTATTTGTCTATAGAAAATATTGCTTATTATTAATATTGTATGGAATAGTATAAATAACAATGTATCGATTGTTCTATAACCTTTATAAAAAAATATTTAGCGTCATAATATATTGTTATATTATTTTTATACACTAGATGCTTTTTATACTATTTTGTAATGCTTTTTTATTTGATTAGTGTATGTTTAAGTTGTTTGATATCAACATAAATTGTTAAGTTATTTTTAAACTTCATAGTGCTTTTTTTCTATTTTTATAATGTTTTAATGTACGATTAACGATAGTAATATGATGATGCTTCTTTTATTATCCAAGATTCTTATAATTTAGTAGTTTAATATTTTGTATTAACCAAGTATGGAACATGAAAATTTATTGTTTTATTACATTAGTTTATTTAATAATTATTTAATTTTAGTTTTTATTATCGGTTACTAAAATATTTTTAATAGTAATGAAGTAAGTAAAAGATAACCGTGTAATAATATTGATATTGATTTAATTGATTTCTCCATTATTTTGAGAGTGATATTGATGTAACCAATACAATGCGGAAGCTTATTGAATCGAACACACGTCAACTTGACAAATGATTCAATCCAATACCAAACTGAACGACAACAAATAATTAACCCAAATAAACTGACCTCAAATCAAATTTCGAATTAATCACCAAGAAATCACAAAAATGCCCAATTTCAACCCGAAGAACCCTAATTCTTGACCTGTCCAATTGACCTACCAAACGAAATCGGATTACGCTCAAAATTTAGGACAAAGTATAAATATATAGCAGGAATAACATATCCAAAAATCAGACAAAACGCACGTATAAATTGAGAGATGGCTCGGTGGTGATTTTTAGGTGATTTACAGCTCGATTGGATGGTATATGCGAAATCTGAACTTGGGGTGGATTATAGGTGATGAAGACAGCGTGTAGGATGGTGTGGGACGTGTATGGAGGCGTGGTGATAATGGTATACGACGTGGAGGCGAATGGAAACGAAAAGGGGTAGAAGAAGCTTACCCGAAACGAACCCCGGATCTACGAGAATCCGAAACGCAAGTATGGAGTAGAACTTCATGGCAGATTAACCCGTACACTACTGGATGCACGAACGAATATTTTGATTTCGAGTTTGTAGGCGCCAATTCACAAACCCTACCAAGAACTATCGATATGTGTGTTTGAGACGGGATGAACGACAAAGCGTTTTTTTAATCAAATCCAATCTGTCTAATACAGCGTTTGAAAGGTGCATAAATACTAATCTAAGGGAAAACGAAATTATTAAGTTGATGGGCTTAATAATTTCTAAAAATAAAAGACAACAAACTAAAGTCCCAATTCTCCTAACATTAATTTGGGCTTCAAATTAAATAAAAATCACAACTGAAAATAGTCTAATTAAATTAAATAAAATTTGCACTAAATCCGTCTATGCCTCTGCATCTTCATCTTGTATTGAAAGCATAATAATCAGCTTGGGGCTACTTCGAACCATCAACTCTTCCTCGAGCTTCTTTCCAACGAAACACTGAAGGTAGCCTTGCAGCTTCTTGGCTCTAAGTCGCGTCACTGGACCACACAGCTGTAACTCCGGATTTAGTGTGCCAAAGCTCATCCCATACTCATCAGATATGCATAATATATTAAATTCATGGATGTTGAAAATGGTTAATATGAGACACTATTTAAATCGGCATGCTATTTTTAGTTGGTAGAATGCTTATTAGGTATTTTTATGATGCATTATTGTATGATTAGTAGGGTGTTTTTTTTTTCATTTTCAAAGTTTTTTATTTGGGAGTTTAAATAATATTATTGTAACTTTTAATACTTTACTATCTCATTAGTTGATTTTTTATATTATTTTTTAATGTTTTTTATTTGATTAGTGTATGTATAGGTAATTTGATGCCAACATAAATCGTTATGTTATTTTTAGATTTCAAGATGCTTATTGTATAAAGTTATAATGCTTTAATGTATGAATGATATCATACTAGGTTATATGATACGGTGCTTCTTTTGTCATCCACATGCTTGTAATTTAATAGTCTAATATTTTGTACTAACCGTGCATATGGAACATGCAAACTTATTGTTTTTAATGTTGTAAAAATATAATTCCTTAGCATTAAAAAGGAATTATAAAATTAAAGTTGTTTTATTTATTTGTTAATATAAAATATTAATTATTATCATGATTAATAATGTAAGAAGAGTATAAATAATAATAAATTGATTGTGTATAATCATTGTAAAAAAATATTTATCAGTACATATCATAATATATTGTTATGCTATTTTTGTGCTACTATGTTTTCTTATAATATTTGTTAATGTTTTTTTTTATTTACTTAGTATAGGTCCTTTGATATTAACGTAAATCGTTAAGTTATTTTTAGATTTCGGGATGCTTATTTTGTAATTTTATAATGCTTTAATTTATGATTAGTGGCTTACTAAGTTATATGATGATTTTTTTTTTGCTATCGGAGATGCTTTTATTTTAAGAGTGTAATGTTTAGTATTAACAATGTGTAGAATAAGTGAAATTGTTCCTTTTGGCATGCTAAAATATACTACTATATAACAATTCATTAATACTAAAAATGTATTAGAAAATAAAAAATGTTATATTTATTTATTAATAGAAATCAATAATTTTTATAACAATTCATTAATGCTAAATAAAAACTAAATGAAAAATTATAACGATAAATTGAAAAACAAAACGAAACACTACGGTAATCATTAAAGATAATGTAAATGAAAAATGAAATTAATAGAATCACTACTTACATATAAATTAACGAATTAATCATTATGCTAAACTAAATTTACAAATGTTTGATAATAAAATATTTGAAAATGGTTGATAAGTATTGATTTTGTTAAGGACGTATAATAAATATTCATTTTTAATATAATTATATAATTACAAATAATACTAACATATTAATAAAGAGGCAAATAATGGAAAGATCATAAATCAAGGAATTTAATGATTTTAAAGATATCAATTAATTTGTCATGACAACTATGCCCTTTCTACATAAAATAAATATAAAAAAATTATTAAAATAAAATTGATCCTAACCATTCATCTAACTAATCTAATGGATATGGTGAGTCCACAATTTATACACTAGGAGAGTGTTTATAAATGATCCATTCCCTATATATATATATATAGGATGGATCAAATGAGAACCTTAACCCCATGTGGGAACTAAGAACTCATCTTATCCATTCATTGTTTTGATTTAGATGGCTAAGATTTGGTCAACTTTTGGTCAAAAGCAGGATGGCAAACTTGTAATATTTGAGCATAATTTTCGAAAATCATAGAGATAACACTTTAAAACCGTTGTTTATTCTTACAAATTTCGCTATGCTAAAATGAGAGTACTATAATGCTATTATGAACATATATACATGCTAATATGAATATATGTGCATGCTAATATGAACAAATAATGTTCTACTATTAATGAACACTACTACTGCTATTATGAGTAAAATTTATGTGTTTTATGAATATTTTTTCATACTGTTATGAATATTTTTTTCATGCTATTATGTGTATATTTCCATGTTATCGTGAATATTTTGTCATGCTATTCTGAGTTTAACATCATGCTATTATGGACGAAAAAATATATTTTCGAATAAACATATGCACAATGGATTTTAAATGAAAGAGCACGAAAAGAGCTTTAATTTGATATATAATTTGCGTTAATCCAATGAAAAATGAGCAAGTTATGGATGTTTAAAGTTTAAATAAATTTTGTGAAAGAATACTGATGTCAGCTTTGACCAGGGGTAAGTTTGACTTCCTCATATTTACTATAATGCCACCACCTTTTTATTTAAATCTGGACCATTGAGATTAAAGCATTGTGTGATTGAGATTAGTTCCTGATTTCCATATGGGGAATGGTTCTCATGTGAACCCTACCCTATATATATATATGTATATGTATATGTATATATTACAGTTTTATTTCCCCACTACACGCTAACATTCACATACTAAAAAGTCAAATAACTTAATACAATTACAAATCAATTAAAGAATTTAACCTTTCCTTAAAAAACCATTTAACCATGAAAATAAAATA
Source organism: Perilla frutescens (assembly GCA_026008535.1). Taxonomy (NCBI): domain Eukaryota; kingdom Viridiplantae; phylum Streptophyta; class Magnoliopsida; order Lamiales; family Lamiaceae; genus Perilla; species Perilla frutescens. The sequence continues at coordinate 43,655,162 of BRKX01000001.1, forward strand.
TATTATATTCACGGATAAATAACAGTTAAAGCTTACAATTATTAATAAAATAAAAATACGAATGTTGACCCTATCTTCTAATAATCATTCACATAATAAAAATTTTGAATGATGCGATTACGAAAGAAACTGTTTAAAAACAAGCAATCTATTATTGTTAAGAAAACCAAAAAAATATACATAAAAAGTAAACTATCATAAGGGTGGATGCAAAAAAATTTCACCTTAAAAACTCAAATATTGAATTACTATTTTAATATGATGCAGTCTACTGAGACCACCGCATGCATCAGACTGTTTTTTTTTTCTTGATTTTCGTATTTTTTTAGATTTTTTTTTTCCTGAAATACATATCTACCCTAAAATTGAATTGTCAGCGACATGCACAATGCATCACCCATCACTAACAGGAGGGTTGGTGCACCGCACTCGTAATTAATTTTTTCAATATATATATCCTAAAATGAAATTAATGCTTGAACCCTAAAATTAAAGAAAAATAATTTAATTTTTTTTTAATTCAGTGGGTCGAGCCGTGCATGCGTTTGGCACTAATATATTGCGCTCCATAATTAATTTTTTTGAATTAAATACAAACCTAATTTGAATTAAATAAAGAATTTTAAAAAAATTAAAAACAAAAAAGCGAAAATTGAAAAAATAAATATCGCGCATGTGTCCGTGTGCTTTGGGCTCATTTTAGGCTGATTTTAAGTAGCTTCATACATCTAATTAATACTCCCTCCGTCCCTATTTTATAGTTCCTTTTACTATTTTGAGGTGTCCCAATTATATAGTCTCATTATTATAAATATTATTAATTTTCATAGTAATGTACAAATAAACCCTTGTTGAATCTTAGAAATTAAAAAAATAATAACTTAACAGTTGAAAGTCATAAATATTCAATGGATGTGTTATTGGAAGTTTAGCTTTAATATCTTATTTTCATAAATATTTTTAAACTACGTGCGAGGAGAAATAGAACTATATAATTAGGACAAAGGGAGTAGCTTTTATCTTCTAATATATGTGAGTTCAAAATTTACAATAATCTCTAAATTGAACGAATGAGTAATTTTCTTTAAAAAAATTAAATGAGTAATTTTAATTTTCTTAACTTTACTTAAGAAAGGCATGGAGTCAAGGAAAATAATCCACGAGAAAGAGTAATAAATTTTAATATGATATAATTTTTTTAAGTAAATTTTCACAAATAAAACTAAAAAATAAGGAGAACTGGAGGACCACTTTAAGACTAACTAAGAGTCAATGCTTCGCTCCCAGCCTCCCACCAAACATTCCTCCATTAATGGATTTATCATCATGTATACAAAAATTATTGATTAGACTCATTCTAATTGTGACAACTAGTATGATATAAGACTGAATGAGTTTCGAAATTATTTTATGATGTCTTTTATGTCAGGAATGATTTAATCTTCCTAAATTAACATGAATTGCAAAAAAAAATTAAAAAAAAAATCCTTCGAACTAAAATTTATTTCATATAAAGTTGCCGTAAATTAATAGTTCTTAAGAATAATTTATTATTTAATTAATCGGGATTAATTTTTTTGGAAGATATTGACATTAGCACTAGACTAATTGAATTTAAAATTAAGTCTTATAATTGATTTAATTAATTCTATAATTTAAAATTGAACTATAGTGTTCTTAATTCAATTATATTAATTAATGTAAATATGTGTAAGTTTCTGTTAAAGAATAATATGTGTGAAGATGACATGTGTATTTAATAGCCATGTCAGCTTTTGTTGGATTGAGTTTTAACAATATTAAATCTTGAGACCTTAAATCTATAGTTTTAGATCTTTCAATTTTTTTTATTGATAGAATCTATTTTCTGGGATCTATATTAATAAATAATAATCTTTCAGACTTCAAATTGATAATTACCTATCAAAAAATTGTTAATGTGAGGTTTCATGTAGATGTGGCAATTTAGACTCAACTCGGCCAAATTTCAGGTCGAGCTAGAGCCAAGATTTTGTTGGTCTATCATGACTTCGGTTCGAGCCGACCCGACCCGAGAAATCGAATGGTCCGAATGGGTCGGGCCGCTTAGCCCAAAAATTGAAAAAATACACTATGGCCCGCGACAGCCCGAATTCCTTTCGGCCAGACCTGATTTGTATCATTGGCCTGATGGGACTGGGGCAAGCCAATTCAGGTTGTCCGTTTTGTCACCCCTAATCTCATGGAACACATCAAGAGATAAATCTTCATGTGTAAAAAGGAACGATCTTTGGTTAGAGACCCACTATTCAAAAATGCTAATGTAATACTAGATCTAATTTAAAGTTACCACATAGATTAATATTTTTTTGCACCCTTCACATGATTCGGAATTAAAATATGATTTTACGTCAACATTGCAATTTATCAGCTCTTCATGCATCTAGGCATGGTTCAATTAAGAAAAGCACCTTGAAATTAAATTATCCCTGCATGCCCAGTGTTGTCCAACCACAACCCAACAAAATGGTGGAGTCATATAGATAGAGAGAGAGAGAGAGAGAGAGAGAGAGAGTATGTGCAACTTCTTATTGTTTATATTTTGGACTAAAATAATATTATTTACTTGAACTTGAGTATTTAAATCTAGCTTGCAATTAAAGGTATTTCGGGTATAAAAAAATTCAAAGGAAAGTTGTGCATATATTTTATAAAAATACAACGAGGTTTGGTGCAAAATTTTTTATAATACAAGAGGATTTGAAGCATTTAATTCATCCCAGCATTTAATTCATCCCTTTTGCTCCAAGAGAACGACTTGAAACGATTTCAAGTTTAAATCCAAGGGCAAAAGGTCAGATAAACTCTCTTACTATATAATTAGTCCTTCTTAGATGTATGAACTAATTTTTTTTTATCTCAAATACACATCTAAACTATTTAAAAAGTACAATTGACACCTTCAACTATTCAAAATATATCAAATTCACACTTTTAACATTGGTAGTTTTTTTCTATTAATTAAAATTGTACATAAATTCTTCAGCCTAATTATGATTAATTCAGGCGATGACACCATGCAATGTGAGTATGGTTGAAATATCCTTGCCATGAGATTTTTAAATATTCGCTCAATTTTTTCGATCGGGTGTATACAAGGGTATGTATACACAAATTAGATTTCACATAAGTGATGAAAACCACTTTAGTTTTATATTGGTGTAGTTGAAGGATCATATTATTTTCAAAATACTTTAAAGTAACAATAAGGTTTGGGTTCAATAAGATAATGCACATTTATTATGATATATTAGTCCAAGTGGGAGATTGATTGTTCGGAAAATTACAATATGTGGACTTATATATATAAAATAAAATGTGTATAACTATTTTATGGAATTAAAAATCTAATCAAAGTGATCTACTAAAGTTTATTTTCAGACCATTAGAGGTATCAAATAATCATTGAATTAATGTATACATACCGTAATGAAATATCCAATTTGTTGAGATATCAAATTGAAAATCATAGATATCCACAATTTTATATTAAGATTATGGTTCCAAACGACAGTAGTTCAATTCATATAATTTGTTATCTTTCTACAAAAAGCAAAATAAAGATTTTACTAATCATTTGAAAGATTCATAACAAATTAACAATAAAAATCTAAAAATTTATCGATTTAGGTGCGCATTCACAGACAGTTTAATTATTCTATTTCTCATTGATTCGACGTAAATTTTTTATGATTATGATTTAATTTATGAGTTATAAACTTACATATTTATTTAATTAAATCCAACACATTACATCTTATTTTTACTATCTATCTATACATATATTAAATTAAAATTGTGGAGGCAAAATTATCATAAAAATAATTAAGTTAAAAATTTATTTAAAACGATATATTTTCTGATGATTTATGAAACTTTTTTCGTGGCGGAGTGGTTTCCTGCACACTCAAGCCCATGATGAAACTGTGATCGAATCTGCTTGCCCCCGCCTATTTTTTAACTTTTTTTTTTTTGCCTTTTTCCTTTTCTATTTTTACGTCTTGTTTTTTTATTGCTTTTCGCTTTTTTTCTTTTATTATCCTTTTTTATCTTTTATTTTATTTCTACAATTTTCCTTTTTTTTTCTGTTATCTATATTATAAAGCCCACTATTTATTTAGATAATTAACATTAATTCAAATTTATTTAACAATGTAACACTAATCTTTCAAGTCGTAATTACTTTGTATTTATAAATAATATTTTTCTGAAAATACTCCAAATTACTCATTATAATATTTTTCAAATTAGCCATTTATCAAATTCGTGATTCTCTTTGGTGCTTTAAAGCTCTCCATCCAGTGTGCATATATTATGGATGAAAGATGAAGATATTGCATCTAAAATAAAGGCGGACACATTCACACATTTCATCTCAAAATTACAATTTTCATGTTGTATAAAAATATATCGTTTTAACATGCAATAGGCTTTCTTTTCTGTAATGTATTGTTTTTGCAAAATCCATTTTCTATGTAATTGTAGTAATTAGGTGACAAAAATAATTGATTGAAATTAAATATTTTAAGAATGATAATTACATGATTTTTAAGGAGAATAGTTACATGAATTAGTAGCTAGGTAACAACATAGAACACAAAATGATTATGACAAAATTTATTAAAACCCCTATAAGGTTTTAAAAATGATTGCTACACCAAACACAAATAATAATTTTAATCATGATTGCTAGATTAAAAATACAACATAGATATAAAATAATGCATTAAAATTATATTGGGCCTAATTATTTTTTACAACTCAAGTTATGTATTTTGTTCAGTTAATATCATATTTTTATTTTTATTTTTGTACTTTTGAAAATTAATAAAATAATACCAATAATTATGATTACTATTTTTTTTAGTTTAACTGATGTTGTGATATTTAGTAAAGTTGTATGTATATTTATATATTTTCAAATTTTGAATGTAATTATTAGGATATATGAAGAAGACAACCAACCATATGATATTTATGTAATCACATATAAATACTTTGAGTACATTTGAGACTTACAATATTTTTCTTATTCAATTATAATGTGGTTATATTCAAAAATTAAAATATTAATTTAAATCCTTGCAACCTACGCGATAAATACTAATTATATTGAAAAAGGCGCAAGTAAACACAGGACAATATATTCAACTAACTTTATGTTCACGCGGCAAAACTTCGATGTGGAAGACATTAATTAATTGAAATGTCAAAGGTCGGTTATATTAATAATTTAAGAACTTTCCGAATAATTTTAATCGTATGTGGAAGGCATTAATTGAAATATCAAAGGTGGGTGTGGGTTATATAATATATAATTTAAGAACTTTCCGAGTAATTTTAATTGCAATATAAATTTCAAAATTAATAATTTACTTACAATTTCGCAACCCTTTGCAACTACATAAGCTACTACATTGAAAATATTACCACACCACAAAGAAGAGGTAAAACACATTTGAATATATATATATATATATATATGTGTGTGTGTATATATATATGAGAAGGTCACACAAGTTGGTGGAATTTGAACTATGGACTTTAGATCTTAAGCTATAGCACTCCATCACTAAAGACTATCCCAAGGGATATAGTTTAATATTGAGGGGGCAATCATGTATAAAATAGATGTAAATTATAAGGGAAAAAAAAGGATGTGCTAATGGAAAAATGAATGTATTTATATAGGGAAATTCTAATATACCTACACAAGTACTACCCACAAATCACACCAAATGTGTTATGTGCGCAACTTAAAAACAAATGACATGATACGATCTCTACGGTCATGGGGTAGTACCAAGGGGTTATGGTAGACTTTAATTTTATCTAGTACTGACATTAGTAAATAACCTGAAAATATCAAATAATATATGGCTTGTAGTAACACGAGTTTAGAATAATGAAATAGTGTCTTCATTGAGAAGATTAAAATGTGTACACATATGAGATACTTGAGACATGTAAATTCTTGTTTATGTAAAATGTTTAAACATAGGCCATTAAATACAAATTTATTATATCAGCAAGAACTGAAAAACAAGTAAAAGGAATTACAAAATCTAATAGTAAATCACAAAACATTCCCCATGTATGGTTGAGGTTATGGAGAAAAGGAATGATCGGCATGCAAGGTCTGATAAGGCACCTTTACGACGAACCAGACAATAATTTAAATTTGTTCTTCATCGGCCAAAATATTTTACTGAAAAATAAAAATGAAAAACATATGTTAATTTATGAATAAGACTAAAATTACATTCAACCAGAAGTCCTCATATAGTGAAATGGTTCCAATCATCACTTGACCTGCAGAGAGAAATAAACTTGTTACTGAAATTTCGAAATAAAATTAGACTTAAAAAAGAAAGTGCTGATGTTGTAATCAAAGAGAGAGTACCTTTTTTGCTAGTACAAACTATAAAATTAACCCATCAAGCATGGCAGAAATACTTGAGCAGGCGCCTTTTGTTCACCAATATCTGTACATACAACCAATCTTCTGCACTAGAGCAAATCTTCACAGTGGAAACATTCCACCATTTATTGAAAAATAAGATCCAAAAAACTACCCAGAATGCAACTATGAATCCGAGCGCCATGCTGACATAGAAGCCCCTAGTGATGAGCTTGTCATCATCTTTCGAATCATCAGTCCCTTTAGTTGGCTTCTCATCTTCAGGACATTGTCTGGATACCAGAGGCGGACCACATAATCTCGGATTTCCTAAATATGTCGAAGCTTCAAAAGTCTGCAAGTGAGCATCCCACGGGATTCTGCCCGACAAGTTGTTGAATGACAAGTCTAGGACTCCGAGGTGACTCAGTTTGGAAAGAGTTAGAGGAATACCACCTGAAAGGTTGTTCCTCGACAAATCTAGAAAGTTCAAGAATTTCAGCTCATCAATGTCATCAGGAATGAATCCAACCAAGTTGTTTCTTGACAGATTTAACCCGAGAAGGCCAATGAGACTTGTGAGTTCACGGGGGATCTCTCCGGTTAACTCATTACTAGATAGATCAATGAGTTTCAGTAATCCAAGAGACTTTATGTAGGTCTCCTCATTTCCTTTCCAAATTACAGAGGCACTATCGTGTGAACTATCATTGAAATTATCATTCTCTGCACCAGTAAACAGATCATTCCAAGGAGAGGGCTCTGCTTCTAAACTCAGCACAGTGAAGTTATTCACACAGTTTGGAATAGTCCCTGTAATCTTGTTAAAAGAAATGTTCAAGACTTGAATATTTGAAAGATGGCATATGCTTGATGGCAAACTGCCATGTAGCATGTTCGATTTTAAGATTAGGACCCTCAAGATTGGCATACTTTCTCCCAGCCACCCTGGTATTTTTCCAATGAATTCATTTTCCCCCAAATCAAGGATTTTCAATGCACTACAATGCATCAATGATCTTGGAATTTCTCCTCTGAAACTATTGTTCCGTAGATGTAATGACCGAACACGGCATGAAAACTTGTTTGTGGTTGGAATCTCCCCAGAGAAATTATTGTTTGCCAAATTTAGATACTCTTGGCCCAATAAGTTCATCAAACAATCCTGAGGAATGTCACCGGATAATAGGTTGTTTGAAAGATCAACGAAAACCTCAACACCATCAAAATTGCACAAATTAAGAATTGTACCTGAAAATTTATTTCTAGAGAAGTCTATGTAATCTACATCTAGAGGCAAGGGTGGCAATGGGCCAGTGAATTCATTAGAACTCAAGTCTATTATCTTGAATTGTTTGAATGTAGATGACAAATCGGGAAGAACGCCGTAAATCTGATTATGTGACATATTCAAATGCTCACAGTTATGAATGTTACCCCAAAACCAACTTGGGATGGTGTCAAAGATTCTGGAATTGGAAATGTCAAGAAATGTGATTTGGTTTTGTTTCTGAAGCCAGTTGGGGAAATATGGCCCCAAGTTACAATATGCCAACATTAGCTGACGGAACTGAGCAGGGTGTGTCCAAGAAGGCCTGATTCTTATAGTAATATTTATGTTGAAAGACAAGTCCAAGATTCTTAACTGGGTAAGACTTGATAAATGGGATTCAGTGATCACACCTTCTAAGTAATTAAAACCAACAACCAAATACTCAATCTTGGTGAGGTTTGGGAAGCTGTTTGTCAAGCTGCCATTAAAAGAATTGTCCAATAGACTTAACACTCTCAATAATGGGCTTGAAGAAAATTTGGGCAGTCTTCCTGTAAACCTATTTGAGGAAAGATCAAGATACTCAACATTAGGAAGCCTTAAATTATCTTCTAAAAGTGCCCCATTCAATAGATTGCTCCCAAGCCGCAATTCCTTCAGAACTGAAAATCTGGACATATTAGGAAATGAACCACTCAATTCATTCCTAGTCAAAGAAAGATACTTGAGTCGTCTATTGGGATCTCGTAAACATGTAAGGAAACGGGCAAAGTCTCCCTGCAGTTGATTGTAAGAAAGATCAAGATATGATAGACTTGTCAGATTCCCCAACACTTGAGGAATATTGCTACCAGTGAGATTACTAAGGGCACCTCCAACGGAGGTTTTTCCCTAGATAGAAACTGATGTGGCAGCAACTAGAACGATTGTAAAAATTAGACAGATGAGGAGATAGAAAAATGAGAGAGAAAGAAGAGTATCCGGACACAAAGAAGAAATTGAGATGTGGGGGTGGGTCCCACTTACAGAAAAAGTAGAAGCAGCCATCATTTTTGACTTTTTATTTCCAAAGTCACATATATATGTATATGTATATGTGTGTGTGTGTATCGTTATGGATAACGAAATTAATAACGAAAAATAATAAAACTAACTAAATGAAAGATAATAATTAAATTAATGAAAGTTAATAATTAATAACGAAAGATATAATGTATATATAACGAAAGATATAATTAAAGATAATAATTAAATTAATGAAAGTTAATAATTAATAACGAAAGATATAATGTATATATAACGAAAGATATAATGTATATATAACGAAAGATATAATGAAAGATAACGAAAGTTAATTACATTAATGAAATTAATGTGTAACGAAAGTTAATTACATTTGTAACGAAAGTTAATTACATTAATGAAATTAATGTGTGTCCATATATATATATATATGGATAACGAAATTAATAACGAAAAATAATGAAACTAACTAAACGAAAGATAATAATTTAAATTTTATGTATTTTTAATTATGTTGGATGTTGGTTTGAGTTGTAATTTTTTTTTCATGTATCAATTTAATTTGTGTTTTAATTTTAATATTGCGGAATTTTTTGGGGATTATTTTTAAAATTAATTTATTAATTAAATATATATTTAAATTTAAATATGAAAGTAAAAATAATTATCTATATATAAAATAAATAAATTAATAAGATATAATAAAAATTAAATGAGTGGATATGATAGCGGCCCATTAATAATTACTTTTAGGTAGAATGATTGGAGAGAAATATGTTAGATAGATAATAGATAGATATTTTATGACGTGGCAGTGATGTGGCAGTGATAGCACCTGAAATTGGGGAGAATTATTGTGGATGCTCTAAAGCAGAGTCCAAGATGGGACAGTGGCATCAAATCCCCCAAGGCATCAGGAATCCTTCCCTCATCAAAATGATTACCACATAAATCAATGTAAGTGAAGCTTCTACTCATGTTAAGAAATCTAAGTATAATACTAGAACTTGGAAAATTGTTGAAAGAGAGATCAAGGACGACAAGAGAGTTTGAAGAATTGATTGTAGGGGATGAAATAGGCTCAAATAATGTGGGAAGATAACAATAGGACAGGTGTAATTGCACTAGTGCAGTGAGTTTGTGTATTGCCTGCAGCCATGTTTTACATCCTTCAAGAATGGCATAGCTTAGGTCGAGGTATTCAAGTGATGGAGAACCAGAAAGCCAATCAAGGTTTGTGGCCGTTAAAAACCAATTGGCACGGAGATCAAGGAGGCGTAGTTCGGATAGATTCCCAATATGATGTGGGATCGGACCACCAAAATTAGCATAACTCAGATCGAGATGCTGTAATCTGGTCAGCGAGCCAATGAAGTTGGGGATTGTGCTTCCATCAAAATCATTGAAACTGAGATCAAGATAAATAAGATGAGGCAGTTGAAACAATGATGGACTAATCTTACCTCTTAGAGGAGCAACTGGATACAGAGATTCCGGTAAAAAAAAGCGATAGTCTTCTCTAACAAGCTTGGGACCATGAAGATCGAGAGCTATGACATGGTTGGTTTGGTTGTGACACACAACACCCTTCCATTCACAGCAGTTTGTGGATCTCCAGCTCGAGAGTCGGCCATAATCATCAATCAGCTCCGCCTTGAATTGGAGCAGTGCCAACCGCTCTCTTTTCCGGCACTTACCTCCACTTCCGGCGAAGTTAGAATGGACTCCATATATATTTACCACCAATAATATCAAAACAAGAAACCTTTGGAGGAAACTGAAAATATTTGTAGTGGTCATCATTCTCATGCCTAAAGCTATTAGCTATATATGACACTTGGGATTCCGTTAATTAATTTGGCACAATCATATATTCACACATGAGCACTGCATGCGTTTATTTACAATATGAGGCCCCTGAACATATTCTATGGCGGCTTCCACTCATTTTATTAGACTACAAAATTCAAGTCTACGCTCATATATTAATAATGAAATATGAAATGTTATATTTCTGTGGGGACCTATGAATTTTAGAGCGACTTACACAATTATATCTCACAGAGTATAAATATACGTGCATATATAACTCCTAAAAATAAAAGTGTAAATAGATACAAGTATTCAAAATCCAAATAACAAATGATTTTTTAGCCAATTCTAATAACACATGCTTTTTTATTTAAACTTTTCCACAATCTCTCAAATACCCTTACTATAAGGGGGCCAGTCAACAAGATTCTCCTTACTTTTTGACTGATATTGAATCTTCCAAAAAAAAGCAAAGTTTAGTCACGAGGGAACAAAATTACACACCAAAATTCACACGAAATCAGTCGACCCCTTCCCACTTTTCTCCCGAAAAATCTGCAGAAATTCTCAAAATTTTTTCACGAAGGAACGAAGCAAATCGATGAACGAACGAACGCAGCAAACTCGATCTCGATCATGGAGAATTTGGAGCCTTGGGCTGTCGAATTTCAACATGTTAGTGTTCTAAAATCCTTCGATTTCATGAATTGTTATGCGTAATTTATTCCTGTCGAAATTTGCGGAGTTTTGTCAATTTAAATATGATAATAGGTTGAATTTTAGGGTATTTAAATTGTGTTGTTGATTTTTGCGAATTTACATCTGATAATATGTTCGAACGTTTGGAAAATTGGTGGAATGATGTCGATATGAATTCATGAATTGTTGTGTGAAATTGAAAATTTTTACAGATATGAAGATTAATTTTTTTCATGATTACGTTATCGGGACAAAATATACACACGAAATTATATTTCGGGACTATATATACTCTCGAGAGCGATTTCGTGTAAATTATTCCCACGAAATATATGTTATGAATAAAAAAGAGCCAATAGTTATCGTGACAATATATTTACACGAAATCAGATTTCGTGATAATATATTGTCACGAAAACCAGTGGTTCTTCTTGTATAATCGGTTATGCTTGCAATTTTTATGTCATAATTAATTCTTCTTCTCAATCATTGGTGAATTTTCAGTATGTAGGTATCTATATCATGTCCAATTAGTTTTAATTTAATTAAATTTGTTTTATTTTTGTATATATATTATTTAAAAAATAGCATGATTGGGTGTGGAGGAGAGAGGCTTTACAGAACATCACGTGCGGGATTAATTTATACTGGAAGGACAATATGAGTGTAATTAGGGAAGTATTCCACGTGATCAGTGGTGGGCCCGAACTATTCGAGCAGTTTAGGAGAGAGTCGTGTTTCGGGCATCTGATAGATTTCGCAGGGGGAAACAGTTGTAACAATGCTCTGCATGCATTGTTGAGTAGGGAGGTGATTATTGACGGTGCAGGGGAGCACGATATTTGGTTTCGGATTGGAGAAATCAATATTAGATTTTCTCCGAGTGAGTTTGCTCTGGTGACTGGACTGCAGTTCGGAGGATCCGATTTTGATCCGTCTGCATCACATCAGATTTCTAGGAGATCTTTCTATTCCCGTGAGTTGCACAAGACACCTCTGAGAGTGAAGGACCTACTTGAGAGGTTTAGGACCTATTCACTAGGTAATGACCTCATGGATTACGTCATGGTCGCCAATGTCCTGTTCCTGCACACTATGATCTTTGGATATGATCAGACACACATGATAGATGACTGGGTATGGGTCTTAGCCGAGGATCGGGATCGATGGAACTCATTTCCATGGGGAGCTTATGCATTCAGTCTGTTGACGCATTATATGAGTTTGGTACCGTCCACTGAGGTGGAACTGAGGAGAAAATTCAAGAAGACGGAGGAAAAGGCGAGATTGTCTTATCATTTCTATGGGCCGGTGTGGGCTCTACTGGTATGAATCTCAATTTTGTCTCGATTATCAGTGTAATCTTATTTTATTAAATATAATTTGATCAATGTCTTATTCGACAGGTGTGGGCATATGAGGCCTTACCGAGACTCGGTACACATTGTGCACAGGTTCCAGCACCAGACGCATTGCCCAGGTGTTTGAAGTGGGCCTTTAGGACGAAGACTGCGTGTCTGGCCACATTGTTTTCTGATGAGGTGAGCATTTATTTTAAACACTGTGTGTTTTCTTGATTATTTGAAGTGTTTCTAATCAATTCTTTACCATTTGTAGCAATTATGCTTTATATATCTACAGCCGAGTGAGAGGGAGATGGCCACTTCATATTACAGAAGTGTCGTGCTCGGTGATTGTATGGGTGTGACGTATGAGGCGTAGCGCAATAAGAGGATAAAGCCCACTTACCGAGAGCTGGCTGGAGCGCATCAGCATAGAGCTCCCTCTCCCCCGAGAGCTCCCTCTCCCCCCAGAGCTCCTTCTCCTCCCAGAGCACCCTCTCCTCCCAGAGCTTCCTCTCACTCCAGGCGATCTGGGAGCTGTATTCCTCGCACGTGTGCAGATACGGGTGCAGTTGAGTCATCCAGGAGACGACGGAGTCGCCCTACAGAGAAGCGTCCTAGACTGGCCACTCCCACGTCTAGCACTAGTGAGGATCACCAGTGTTGCAAGCATGCTGGGCGGATGCGAGAAGTGGCGCGTCAAACAGGCGAAGAGATGCTCCTTATCATGCAGGAGCGTGATGAGGAGCGTGAGAGGGCACGCAGAGAGTACGAGGCGGAGCGGGAGAGGGCACACAGGCAGGAGTACGATGACATGTTTCATAGATTGAAGGATTTTGTTAAGGACATGTTGAAGAAGTTTGTCCCTAGATCTCGATCCCGGTCCCGGTCCCGTAGTAGGAGTCGCTCTCAGAGTAGATATCAAGAACATGCACGGGAAGAGAGTCCTCAGCGAGCGGCACCTCATATGGTACATGATTACGATGTAAGTAGTGTGTTGTATGATTTTTTCTGATAAATATTTGTAAATATACTAACTAATTTCAGTACAGGTCGAGGGCCCACATCTTGAGGATGTACGCGTTGAGGTTGCAGGGCCCACAGGTGACGATTGGGATGTTGGATCACATTCCAGTCCAGTTAGGTGTAGCTCGGCTAGGCCGAGCACAGATGGTGTGTCGAGCTTGATGAAGAAATTTGTTGAGTTTCGATGCTGTGGGCCAGACGCGGTCTTAGAGTGAATTTGGTCGAGCTGGATCTGAACCAGACCTTCTTTGATGAATTGCTCGACAACAACAGAGATATGTCCACATTGTCGATGGATCTGATCTTGTTTTGCCTTCAAATCAGGCTGGCCAAGGGTCGTGGATTGAAGGCAGGGGTGAATTCACAGAGCACAGTTATCTTGCAGACATCATTCTTCGTAAGTTTTCAATTGTTATTTTGATCTACCAAGTCAATTGATTTTATAATTACGTTAATATTTGTTTGTTACAGTATAAGTTGGTGCAAGAGTATACCCGCATTCATCCAGATGATACAGAATTCACGCAGACATTCCTCAATTATGAATATGCATAGTGGGGTTGGGATGATGAACTGGTCCAGATCGTCAGAGGGGAGCAGCTATTGACGGGTCCTTGGTGGCAGGCGAAGAATGTAAGTGAACATCGTATATATGACTTGGTATATATGTCACAACTAATGAACTAATCATCGTATATACTATCATTGTCGTCGTCTGCATCAGTGAAGATCTCTTCTTCTTCGTTTTCTTTCTCTGCATCGCCATCGTCCTCAATTTCTATATGACCTCAATTTGGATGAACTGAAACAGAATCATCAATCTCAATAAATGGAGGTCGATCCTTATGTAATTCATCCTCTTGAAAAGCTGGAACTTCTTTATTTGAGATTGATGCCTCTTGTGGGAGTTCAACATTGGACCTAGCTTTAATCTTACACACGGCCCACAATCACTTTTTGCATGAGATAAACTTGGATAGAAGCAGTAATAGACTTGAATTGCTTGCTTTGCAAGGACAGACGGCTCATAATTATTGTAACTATGTTTATGATTTATTGAAATCAATTTGTAGTTTGGATGAACCGTCGTCTCCTATGGTGTTGTGTCAAACCACTTGCATTTGAACAATACTATCCTTTTAATTGGCAGACCGGGATATTCAAGCTCAAACACTTTTTCAGGGTAGTCGTAATAATCGTTCTCGTCCGTACCATAATTGGTACCTTTTATACAAACTCCACTGTTCATCGTAGTTCTACGTGTTCTATGATTCATGGTATAAAATTTATAATCATTCACATAATACCCATGATACACTACAACACTACGATGTGGCCTTCTTGAGAGATCTTGAATGTATTTGTTCTCTACTTATTCGCAGGATCTTGTGCCTATGAACATTAGAGAATATGATATAATGATTAAACATAAATTTATGCATTGTGACATACATACGTGCATGTAAAGACATGTACTCACATATTTGGCAAACCAAGTTGCAAATTCCGTATCTAATTTACCCTCAATCTCAGCTCTTGGTAAATTCTGATGCATTACTTCCATCTGATTCACAAACAAACTAGACAAACATATATATTCATGTTAATTGATTCATGACTTATTGAAATAAATGTATGACAAGTGTTGAGGTCGATCTCCATGCAGTTAAGTAAAATGTATATTCTAGCAGCATTGTACTCTTGATCAGTCAAAAATCTAGTTGACTTTTTTCCAAATGATCATCCAGGATACTTGAATATGGAAAGACAATCTGGATCATCATTTACCACATCACCTTTACCGTCATAATTTCAAGGCAAATTTATGCGCTTTGTTCGCACATGATCTTCAAAATAATAGGAGCAAACGTCGAAGCTTCTTCCTCTAGATAAGCATTGCATATTGATCCCTCAACCCTTGCTTTGTTCCGTACATTATTCTTTAGTTTTCGTAAGTACCTTTCAAATGGGTACAACCAACGATATTGAACCGGACCAGCAATACGAGCTTCATCAGATAAATGTACGGGCAAATGCTCCATTGAGTCAAAAAAGCTTGGAGGAAATATCTGTTCCAGCTTGCATAAAATGATAGGGATCATGTCATGCAAATGACACATATCCTCTACTTTAATGTTCGCAGAGGACAGATCCCTAAAAAATATACTCAATTCAGTATTGCTTTCCAAACAGGAAGTGGGAGAAGTTCTTTAAATGCTATAGGTAGGATTCGTTGCATTAGCATGTGACAATCGTGACTTTTCATTCCAAACATCTTCAGCTTCTGCATATCGACACATCTACTCATGTTCGACACATAACCATTTGGAAATTTCAGCTCTTTCACCCATTCACACAAAACATTTTTCTCAGCTTTGTGGAGCATGTAAAAAGCTTTGGGGTATTTGCCCGTCCTGGCATCCCGTTTTAACACAACAAACATAACATAAATAGCATCATACTTAATTAAATTAATTTCAATTTCATAAATTGGAGAACATATTTAGTAATACTTATAATACACAAACTTATCATAAATTATATCATACATCTATTTCAACATAATCAATTTAACAACATTGTAATTATAAATAAATATATATAACACTTCTCTAACAAAATCAATATTCCAAAATAAATATATTAATATGTTCCAATTTCTCAAATTCATATGTACTACTAAAAAATAACATGCTAGCAAATTAACATGCTTAAACACACCTAAAACCGTAAAATAATTAATTTTTGATTTGCTTCTACTTTGAACAACCTAAACAAGAAGAAGAACCGTAAGCTTCTACTTTGATTTATACCATAAAAAAAGAACTGTAATTAAACAAACCAAGAGGGAGAGAGGAAGAGAGACCGAGAGGGGGAGAGGGAGGGAGAGTGAGAGAGACTGAGAGAGGGAGAGTGAGAGACCCGAGAGGGCAGAGAGAGGGAGAGACGAGAGGGAGGGAGACGAGAGGCAGAGAGAGGGAGAGCCAAGAGGGATAGAGAGAGAGGGGGGGAGAGAGACAGAAAGAGGGAGAGAGAGAGAGAGAGAGAGAGAGAGGGAGGGGAAACCTACTTGTCGCCGCTGCACGCCACTGCTCGTCGCCACTGCCGTCACTGTCGATGGGTAGAGGGGGGGTTGGGGGTGGTTAATGGAATTAGCGCTCGGATTGAATGAAAGAGAAGCACCTGGTTCTGTCTGTATATTTGTCTTTTACCGACTGACGCAGTCCGTTGTTAATATTAAAAATTAAATCCGAAAAATAAAAAAAATACTAACGACGGACTATGTCCATCGTTACCATTAAAAATTAAATCCGAAATATTTTAAAAAACTAACAACGAACAATGTCCGTCGTTAATATTAAAAAATAAAAATAAAATAAATTAAATAACTAACGACAGACTATGTCCGTCGTTAACGTTATTACTTAATTAAAAATAAACTTAAAAAAATATAACGTGTCCATCGTTAAGGTTGCCGACAACATATCCATCGTAGATCCGTTATAAAATTTAACCGTGAACCGTCCGTTAAATTTTTCGGCTCAAAAGTTAACTACGGACAAACCGTCGGTAGGCCGTCGCTACTACCGACGGATAAAAATCCGTCGCTAAACTCCACTTTTCTTGTAGTGTGTTTTAGTTTAATTTTACACTTGTTATTTAGGGTTCATCCTATCTAATTAGGTTTAAATATATTTTTTTAGTATTTAATTTTTTAAATAATTAATTAATAACTAAAATTTGAAAATTAAATACTATATCTCAGATTCACTTCTGATGCAGGTGGAATTTCCAACGTGGAAACGTAACAAAGAAACAAGCTCGATTGATTCCAAAGAAATACCAAAGTTCCGTGTTAATACCACACTTAAATTTAAGACCATAGAAACGATAAGACTTTGTTCACTATTACAATAAGAAAGCAGGGATGTCAAATAATTACTACAAACCAACATATCATTCAAATCTCAAAATTAAAGCCAGAACATTTTTTTTTTGCCCCACTCGCTAAAAGAAAATATCATAATTCTTCCTTTTCCATTTTCTTTTTTTTTAAGATTTTTATATTGGCTTTTGTAAGAGAAAATAAGTAGTAACAGAACTAAAATAAAATAAATGCCAGATTGCTAGGATTGGGACTTTAAAGTTGCGAAAGCAATTTCGAGGAGGAGGAGGAGGAGGAGGAGGGAGTTTTTCATTATTAGAAAGAAAAAAATTGTTGGATAGGATTAGGATTTTAAAGTTACATTGCGAAAGCAATGTTAAGTTAACTAGAATATCTCGTGTGCAATGAACAAATAAGAGATATGTATAATTTTATTTGTTAAAAATTATAATTATGAAAAAATAACAAAATTACCGTAGCAAAATAAATTTAATTTACAACCATTATGAACTATAGCAATCTAAAGGGTTTATATATATATATATATATATATATATATATATATATGAAAAGGATCAAATAGGAATCAAATCCCCCCGTGAGAACCTAGGAACCAATCCTAACCTTAGATTTGATTAGATATAATGATCATAATTTAGTCAAAGTTTTAGTCAAAGTAAGGTGGCAAACTTGTAATATTTGAGAACTTAATGAAGGCGGGGTTATTTTCGTAATTTAGAAATTCGGTTATGTTTTTTCAGATTTTGGGCTCAATTCTCGGAATTAAATAGACAACGCTTTAAAACTGTTGTCTTTTCTGGTGTTGCATTAATATGCTAACATGAAAGATTTATATTGCTAACATCAACAAATTTTGTTGCTAACATGAGGTAGACTCATATTGCTAACTTGACAAGATCATAATATTAAATTGACATGTATTAAACACCGCATATATAACATTAGACCACATTTAAAATAATATTGTGTAACATGTGTAACATCATTCATACATACAACATATTGCTAATATGTTAGAGAATATACACACTGCTAATATGTGACTAATAATTTGCTAATATGTTAGTAACATGTTGCTAATATGTGAATAATGATATGTTAGTATGACTTAAATTCTCAAATATTACAAGTTTTCAAAATAATATTAAGCATTAATAAAATTATAATTGTTTATGAACTTAACTATATATAGCTCATACTTTAACTATTTTCTCATGAAAGCAACTTAAAATTCGAAGTCGTGCATAAAAATTTTCATGTTAGCAACATAAACACAAGATATGAGCAATATTATGATATCATATTAGCAAATGTCTGACAGTTACGAGTTGAATATACGTGAAAAAAAAATTTGTATTTTCATCAATTTTTGCTCAAATAAACATATGCGCTATGGATCTTAACTGAAAGAGCAAGAAAAAATCTTTAATTTGATATATTTTTTGCGTAAATTGGATAAAAAATGAGTAAGTTATGATTATTTAAAGTTTTTAAGAATTTTTTAAAACATGATGACATCACTTTATAAAAAAAATATGGAATTGCCCCTTATATTTCGAATTTTACATATTTACAACTATGCCACCGCCTTTTATCCGTCATGTCATCAAAATCCTTGAATTTGATTGGTTCCTAGGTTCTCACGGGGGGATTGGTTCCTATTTGAATCCACGGGGGGATTGGTTCACATAAGGGCAATGTGCATGCTTTGCGTGTAAAACATGTGTACTATACTTATTTATTCTAATTTTATGGATGTAAAATTTGCGTTATGCTGAGAGATGGAGTTAAACGAGTATTTGGACACTTGTCATTTCACCGAAGTCTTCGTACCTGTATATCTAGCTTTTGTTCGACGCGCAACAAGCTTCATTGTTGCCTTCATTTTCTTGGTAGTCTTCAATTCCAAGTTGGCATAGGTTGACACAGAAAATAACAAAGTGATTTCATTATTCCATCTAATTAAAATTTATTTTTATTTTTAGTAATTAATTTTTGTTTTTTATTAATATAATTGATCAATATGATTGATTATTCTATAATTAGGTTATATCATTTTTAAAATTCTATTTTTAACAATAAATTAATTATTTTATTATGCTATAATTAATAAATTTTATTTTTATAATAAATATTTCTACAAGTTGACATTGTAGAAAATTTACAATGTCGTTCCAACAACTCTTTTTGTCTAGGAAGTGATTGATTCTCTTCAAAAATTCTTGTTGTGCCCAAATCTGAAATTTTGGGATTTAAATAAATTATAATAGTAATAAAATAGTATATTGGAATAGATTATTACCTTTTAAAAAAATAAATTTAATTATTTTCTTTTTCATTGATAATATATATGTTATATTACACTATTGCCATTAAATTAAAGGTATAGTAGGGATATAATAGGTAAATCATATTTAGTAAGACAATGTTCTTTTATAATAGTAGCAGATAGTAGACTATGATCGATTAGGAGATAATATCATGCAATGTTGGTATAGTTGAAAAGCTCTCGTCATGGGTTTCTTATTAAGTAATTGTACTCTCAATTTGCCAATTGGGTGTTGAACGATAAAATAATTACATAGAGAAATATCAATGACAAAATCATTTGATCATACATATATATCATAATAAAACATAATGGGAAAGATAATATCGAGATTTAAATAAATGGAACTTTTCTATTAGAACTTTGGAAATCATTAATCATTTAAAGTTTATAAAGCCTGTTATAAAAGTTTGACAATAAACAGAAAATATGAAGAACAAGAAAGAACACACAAATTTACAAGTGGAAATCCAAGATAGGAAAAAACAACGGATAGATGAGAATATTCAATATGAAGCGAAAACAAGTACAGAGATGGTTCAAAGTAATAATAAAAACCCTAGACACAACTCGATCCCTTGAACCCCAACTACATTGCTAATTAAAAATTCAACTTTGTTACAACGCCATCCTCTCGGACTTAACCCTAAGTTTAACCCTAAGTCCTGACAATTCATGTCACCAACATCAACATTCAAGTTAAAAAAATTATGTATTGTTATGAGTTATAAGATTTTTTAGTTACTAGCAGAATGCACGCAATTCAACTAATTTGCTTAAATTAATTATTGAAGTTTGCATAATTTTACCATACTATATTTGTTTTACTATACTATATTTGAGTAGTTAATTTAAAAAATATATTTCATTATATATATATATATATATATCAATTTATAAATTTAATAATATCTGAAAATTCTAGATTAATCAATAATCAGAAAAATAATATAAACATAAAATATAATTAAATTGTAACTATTCAAATACGAACTCAGAATTTATACCCTTTTAATTTATTTATATTTTTGTTGTTTTAATATATATATATATATATATATATATATATATAGAAGGTTAGGTTCTGGTGAGAAAGAACCCTGATATGAGAAAATGAGAATAAATCTGATCCATTTATCTTTCTTGATCAATGGTTGGTATTTAATTATGTGCAATTGGGCGTGATGAATGTAGATTAATTCATATATGTGTGTTATATGCTCTGAAATCATTATGGAAAGAAATTAATATCTACATGAAATATGAATACGTTATATCTTAGATTCCCCAAAGATTAAAAAAAGACCAGAGGAGTTTGAGAAACTCAATCATGTTTATAATATTTTGTATTTAAATAATTACTAAATAATGGACGATCACAAAAAAAAAAATCAATTAATTAATGGACGGACGTGAGAGTTGATGAAACCGTGAAAAAAGGCGACGGGTTGATTTAATAAATTTGTTCATTTTTTTATTAATGTATATAAATTTATTACTTATAAATTTATTTGTTGGTTATATATCTTATATATGAATTTATTATATAATTGTTAATATTTTATTGCATAATTACTTTGTACCACTTGTGCAATGAAATTATATTAATTACGTGACAAAGTATTTTAAGCAATAAAATAATATCAATTAAACAATTAAACAGTAAAATGCTGTAAGAATGTTGTAAGATAAGAGAGAGAGATGCATGTATCCTTTCTCAAGATTCTTTTTTTTTTTACAAAAATTCTAAACCTTCTTAGATTGATGACGTATATATGTATTAACATAATTCAAATCTTCCATTCAACAATTTTTATGTTGACTTTACCGTCAAATAAAAATACAAATTTTTAATTAATATAAGTTCACAAAATCTTGCATCATTCATTTCAGAAAAATTCAATATAAAGTTAATTAAACCTACTAAAAAGTAATGAAAGTGTTGCAATTAAGATATGTCAATCAAAATAAAGCAATATACAACACAAGATTTACAGAGGTTCGTAGCTAAAATTTCTACGTCTTCTCTACCTTTGTATAGATCAGTTGTGCTATAGACAATTGATAACGTGCCATCTTTTTTTATTATCAACTCGTCTCTGTGATAATTGTGTATTTGTTCAGTCGAGTTTGTCACGACTGATTATTTTAAATTATTTGACATTTCATCAAAACATTTGACCGATTAATTATATAATATATAATATTACTATAGGATTATATTTTTTTTCTTGTTTGCTATGGTTTATATGATGAAGAAATAATTGGTGGAGAATTAATTGATGTGAATGTAGAATTATAATAGTACAGTACTATTGAAATATATATAATATATTACACTTGATAATGATTAATTATATAATGATTGATGGAGAAGAAATTTTTGATTTTTGATAGAACACTTCTTAAGTATCATCAGGTTAGTTTATAATCTTTCTATAAATTCAAGCATTTATTTTTCAATCTCTTCATTCGAACGTAATTTATATAGACTATATGATTGATAGAGAATTAATTCATGTGGATGAATGAAAAAAAATATAATAATACAATTCTATTGAATTAATATTTAAATTATAAAAATAAATATAATATATTATACGTGTTGAATTAATTATATACTATATTATATTGTTGCATAATTATATTTTTTAATTTTTTTTCTTGTTTGCTACGGTTGATATGATAGAGAAATAATTGGTGAAAAATTAATATGATGTGGATGAAGAATTAGAATAGTATAATACTATTGAAATAAATATAATAAATTTTATGTGAATAATTAATTATATAATATAGTATATTACCATTTTACCCTTAAATTAAGTGCATATTATGGATATAATAGATAAATCATATTTTGTAATAAATTAAATAAATATAATATATTATATTTACAAATAATTATTTATAATATTTTATATATATTAAGGATAATTTTATGTAGTAGAGTTCAATTATAACAAAACTGTTGAAATAAATATAATATTTTATATTTACAAAAAAAATTGTAATATATTATATTATTTTTTTACCTTTAAATTAAGTGCAAATTGTGCACATAATAGGGAAATCATATTTTATAAGAAACATCCACACTTTTTATATAGATATAGATATAGATATAGATATGTTACAAGATTATCGTATATGATATAGTTTGTGATGGAATAATATGTGATAGAATAAATTATACAAACAGTCAATGTATGAATCTATTATTCTTTTTTCGTAATGTGGAATAATATGATCTAAAATTTCTCCTTATTAATATTTCCTATATAACTCTCCCTTTGATTACCATGTGGAATTATGGATGAGATGTTATGTGGTCTACTTTCCTGTGATTAATTTATTTTTGGAAAAAAGAAAATAAAGGAAATTATAAATCCATTATAAAAACAAGAACTTCAAAATGGGTAAAGTCCATAATATAAACCAGTAATTACCCTATTTATCACCGCAAATTATGTAATTCTAGTTGTGCAATATCTTCCTTCAAGACTTGATCGTATTTCAGCTCATTCTCATTTCCTATTTTTTGCTTTTCTTTGAAAAGGAAAAACAAATCCCGCAACACAGATGAAATAATTATAGAATGAAGCTACTTGCAAAATCATGTATTCAATGCATACTCAATTTCTCAAGTAAAAAACAGTTACATCATTACATTTGTTATTGATAAGTACATACCAACAAGTGCAATCCATCAAGCATTGCTGAAATAGCTGAGCAAGCGTCTTTTGTTTACCAATATTTGTACATACAACCAATCTGCCACAGTGGTGTAGATCTTGATGGCGATAACATTCCACCATTTATTGAAAAATAAGGTCCAAAAAACTACCCAGAATGCAACAAAGAATCCAACCACCATGCTGGTATAAAGCCTTTGGTGATGAAGGTGTCATCCTCATCCTCTGAATCAATATCCCTCCCATTACTTGGCTTCTCAGCTTCAGGACATGGTCTCCGTAACAGAGGCAGACCACATAATCTGGGATTTCCCAAATATGTGGAAGCTCCAAATGTCTGCATGTGAGTGTCCCACGGAATTCTGCCCGATAAGTTATTGAATGACAAGTTGAGGACTCCGAGGTGACTCAATTTGGAAATTGTGGGAGGAATACCACCTGAAAGCTTGTTTCTCGACAAATCTAGAAAGTTCAACAATTTCATCTGATCAATATCGTCAGGAATGAATCCAACCAAGTTGTTTCTTGAGAGATTTAATCCAAGAAGACCAATCAGACTCGTAAGTTCACGAGGGATCTCTCCAGTTAACTCGTTACTCGAAAGATCAATCATTTTCAGCAATGCCAGAGTATTAATGTAAATCTCTTCTTTTCCTTTCCAATTTACAGAAGCACTATCGTAGAAATTACTATCATTCCGTGATGCAATAAAAGGATTGTTCCAATATTCAGAGTATACATCTGAACTCAGCAGAGTGAAGTTATTGACACAATTTGGAACAGTTCCTGTAATCTTGTTGGAAGAAATGTCCAAGACTTGAAGATTTGCAAGATGGCATATGCTTGAAGGCAAACTACCATAAAGTATGTTCGATTTAAGGATTAGGACCCCCAATTTTGGCATACTTTTTCCTAGCCACCCTGGTATTTCTCCACTGAATTCATTTTGTCCTAGATCGAGGATTCTCAATTCACTACAATTCATCAATGACCTTGGAATTTCTCCTCTGAAACTATTGTTCCGTAGATGTAGTAAGGAAGCACGACACGTCGAGTTTGTGGTAGGAATCTCCCCGGAGAAATTATTGTTCGCCAAGTTTAGATAAGGTAGACTCAACAATTTCATCAAACAATATTGAGAAATATCACCGGATAATAGGTTGTTTGAAAGATCAAGGAGAGGATAAAAATATTCAAAAAGATTGCAAAAATGATGAATTGTACCCGAAAATTTATTTGTTGACAAACCTATGTTAAATAAAACTGGTGGCAAATGTGGCAATGAGCCAGTAAATTCATTAAAACTCAAGTCTATTGTCTCGAGTATACTGAACTTAGATGACAAATTGGGAAGGACACCGTAAATCTGATTATGTGACATATTCAGATTGCAGTACGCATACATGTTGCCCCAAAACCAACCTGGGATGGTGTCAAAGATTCTGGAATTGGAAATATCGAGAAATTTCAGTTGGTTTTGTTTTTGAAGCCATTTGGGAAACTGTGGCCCCAACTTACAATTTGCCAACTTTAGCACATGGAACTGGACATTATGTATCCAAGAAGGAGTTATCCTGAGAGTAACATTTAAGTTGAAAGACAAATCCAATTCTGTTAATTGGGGAAGAGAAGACAAATGAGCTTCAGTTATCACACCTTCTAACTGATTATAACCAACATCAAATTCCTCAAGCCTAGACAGATTTCCGATGCTTTCTTTCAAGATGACATTAAAAGTATTGTCGGACAGATATATGACCCTCAATGATGGACATGAGGAAAGATTGGGCAGTGTTCCCGTAAACTTGTTTATGGACAAGTCAAGATACTCAAGATTGGGAAGCCTTAAATGGGCTTGTACAAGTGACCCATTCAATAGATTGTTCTGAAGGTGTAGCTCCTTTAGAAGTGAGAATCCTGACATATTGGGAAATGAACCACCCAATTCATTATCTCTCAAAGAACCATACTTTAGCCTGGTGGAATCATGTAACCATGTCATCAAATGGTGAAGCTTCCCATTCAAGTTGTTCCATGACAAATCTAAATGTGTTAATAAGCTAGTTGAGTTTCTACAAGGACATGGAAACTCTCCATGTAGTAGATTATAAGAAAGATCTAGATATGAAAGACTCGTCAAATTCCCCAAGGCATTATGAATGCTACTTCCAAAATTATTAAAATGGAGATCAAGATGGGAAAGTGACATTAAATTCCCCAAGGCATCAGGAATACTGTTTTTTCCCTCAACCTCAAGAGTATTTTCAGATAGATCGATGTAGGTAAAGCTACTACTCATGTTCAAAAACCAGCTAAGTAAAACTGCAGTAGAACTGAAGAAATTATTGGAAGAAAGATCGAGGACAACAAGAGAATTAGAAGAATTGTGTGAAGAGAGTGAGATAGGCTCATCTATTATGGGAAGAAAACAATAGGGCAAGTGTAATTGTTTGAGTGCAATGAGTTTGTGTATTGCTTGTAGCCATGTTGTACATCTTTCAAGACTTACACCACTTAGGTCGAGGTATTCAAGTGATGGAGAACCGGAAAGCAAATCAAGGTTTGAATCCGTGAGCTCAGAATTGTAACCAAGGTCAAGAACTCGTAGCACGGATAGGTTCCCAATATGATGTGGGATCGAACCAACAAAATTAGAATAACTCAGATTGAGATGATGTAATTTTGTCAAGGAGCCAATAAATTTGGGGATAGTGGTTCCACTAAAATCATTTAAACTGAGGTCAAGATATTGAAGATGAGGCAGTTGAAGCAGTGATGGGCTAATCTTACCTCTTAGAAGAGGAGCAGGATAACCATGAAGATCGAGAGCTATGACATGGTTGGTTCGGTTGTCACACACAACACCCTCCCATTCACAACAGTTTGTGGATCCCCAACTCGAGAGTCGCCCATAATCATCTATTAGTTCTACCTTGAACATGAGCAATGCCATACGCTCTCTCTCTCCGCACTTAGCTCCATTATTGCCTGCAAAATTCGAATGGCCTCGGCCTCCATATATGTTTATCACCAATAATATCAAAACAAGAACACTTTGGAGGAATTTTGTAGTGATCATCATTCTCATTGAGATTTTGTTAATTCATTTGGCACAAACATATATGTATCATTGATTTGATTTATTTATTACAAGGCCTCTCTACATATTCTGTGGCTTCCACAAAGTTTAGAATATAAAGTCTACCTAGGGACCATATTTTAATTACAAGTTTTGAAAGACTTTGGCTTCTAAGTCGCCACACCACTAATCCGCACTCAATAAATAATTATTTAAATATTATGATTTTAGAAAGTCTTCCAAGACTTTGACGTACTGCAAAGTCGCCACCCAATCCACACTTCATAATACATGTATGAATATATAAGATATCAATTTGGGTGCTAGTTATCATAAAAAAAGTACTTTGCTCTATGTAGTGCACACAAACAGGGCGATCCTAATATTTTGATGAGCTTCAGTCAAGGTAATTTAATAAATAAATTAAACAACATGCCTTATTAATTATATTTTTATACTCAAGTGTTTCTTTCTATTTTAATTTGGGATGTTATTTTTAATATTATAATATATATATATATATTTAGATTTAGATTTATGATTAGAAATTGAAAAAAAATGGATTTAGATTTAGTATTTTTCATTCTATTTTGTTTTTAAGATTTTAACATTATAATACATATTTAGATTTAGGATGAGAAATTAAAAAGAAAAAAAAAAGGTGGGCGGTTACTGTTAGGTTGCTACCCTTTTAATAGGAGTAAAAAAACAAACCCTGTAAATCTGTAAAAGTACTCATAACAAAGTTTTGATCCTTCACCTTTTTGGGCCATTTCAAACATACTCACCACTTGGCTAACTTCATATTTAATGTAATTTTACAACTATTTATGTGTGTGTGTGTGGATATAGTCTAAAAAATTTGGAACTCCTAAATTTTTCTATTTTTCAAGGTCTGAGATTACCGACTCACTTGTATCATGCAAGGAGCGGCCCGACTACAAGGAGAAAATGAGTCTATTAATAGAATTAGGGAATTACCCTTGCATTAATTGGCCAAACAAAATTAGTCATGTTGTAATTACAAAATTAAATAAAAGTGATGTTTTATTTGCAGCAATTAGAAAATTACATTGAAATTATAAAACTGTTCAAAAATTGTAATATATTATTTAGTTAATATTGACATTAAATGAAAGTGCCACACCCACCAAGAACAAAGAGACAGAAGTCAAGTCGTTCTAATTACAATTAATTGAGATAATAGTTAGTGACATAATAATCTAATATATTGGAAAACATGTCATCACACTATATTCAACAAATTAATGTTCACGTGGCAAGACTTCTAGGATATGGAAGAATCAAATCAAGGACTGTGCCGACATGAAACAACGGTGAGGCGATCTTCAACCGTGTACCATATTTTTGATACATCATTATGGCATATCATCGCTAATCAATATTTACGTAGCTACTTTTTTAAATATCAATTCTTATTCAAATCATCATGGTACATATATAGTTTTAGGGGTTTCATTTATCATACCACTCAAAATAATTATATTTTTCATTTTATATATAATTAAGTTAATTAGAATTTATATATCATTTTAGGTTCAAATAGTAAAATTCCAAATGTTATTTAAATATTTTTAGAGCATAATTGAATCAATTTTTTTATAAATCATGTATAAAAAACAACAATTTTATTGACGGTAAATCACAAACGATACATAAAATAAAATATTAAAATAAAACACAAACGATTGCATAAAATAAAATATTGAAATACATAAAAGAAAAAAAAAGAAAAAAAGTGTGTGACAAAGGAAAATACGTTTTTTTTTATTTTATTTTCATTTAATCTATTTTATTTTTTTATTTGAAATTAGTGAATAGTCCGGTCAATTTAAAATTTGGTAGTCACATTAAATAGAAAAGAAAAAAAAACATTGAAATTACAAAATAATTAATTAAAAGCAATTATCAAGAAAACTTTTAAATAAAATTCTTCAAGAATTTATATGTACCACAGATAAAAATCACCACTATAGTTTGTACCACAAATTTGGTACATACAAGAGTTTTGTACCACAAAATCCACCCTATTGTGGATGCCCTGATTGTTTCAATATAATGATAAACATTATTAACAAAACTAATTACAAAAATAAAAAGTAAAAATTCTATAATTGTTATACGTACAATAAATTGGAAATAATGTATACCTTTATTTAGGAAAAACGTTAGTTCAAAAAAGTAATATGATAGTGTACGTTAATCTATCACTATAATAAAAGTATGATATTTTATAAAATTTAATTTGTATATAATATATAATGTGTATTTATAATGTAAAATCACATATACTATATTAGTTTCTATATGAATTTCTTCTGTATAAAAAGAGTCTTATTAATTTTATTTTATTTTGTGTGAATTTTATGCATGTGGTCATTTATCGGATTATACATATATATGGTACTAATTAAGAAATATTATTATTGGCTTCTACAATATTATATTAAAATACATATATAATTTTGATTGGTGACTCAATTTGAAATGTGAGTGTGTATAAGTTTCTAATTTCAACTAACATATTTTTTTAATTAAAATACTAGACAATTTATTAATATATTTATATACCAATAAAATATAATTTATGAATTAATATATATACAATACCTATTACATACATTCTTCTTTTTTATATATGATGAACGCATGTTCTAATTTATTTTTAACAACAATTTAGGAATGTTGAATTTATCACAATTCAAAAGGCGCTCACATAATTGAAACATTTTAAAAATCATGTTGAATTGTAAAATTGATCAAATATAATATTTAATGTTTTACATATATATTATATCAATACAAAAATATTACATCTATAATCTATAATCTATACTATCTATAAAAGCAGAAAAAATCTAATTGAAATTGATTTCAGATTGATTTTGATGATTAATTGATGGCAATTTTGTAATAAAATTTGAAAGTTGAGGTCATTAATTTTTCCTTTATGATTCATTTAAAATATTATATAAATATTTTTAAAAAATCAGAAATTAATAGACATTATCCACCATCTTATATCAGTTTTTATGCCGGTTATTCCAAAAAAAAACTCACCCACATTCTTTACAGAAATTCCCTCAAATTGTTCTCATCGAGATCTTCTTTCAGATTCTTCAAATCCGATTGTCCTTGAGATTCTTTAAATCTGAATCGGAGATGCGGAGTACTGAGACGAAAACAACAACAAATGAAGAAAGGTATGAATTTCAATTTTGAAGTCGAGAGAGATTGAGAGAGCAGAGAACATGAAGTTCAGGTGAAGAGGAGCGGCCGATTTGAGGATAAAGAAAGCGGTGGAGGTTTTAAATGTGAGAGAATTTGCAGATCGAGCAGCAAGTATCGATGCCAAGAGAGAGAGAGAGAGAGAGAGAGAGAGAGAGAGAGAGAAGATAGAGAGGCGGTGACGATGGTGAAGATCACGGTGTTGATGGAGACAGAGAGGCGGTGATTCTATTTCTCCCTTCTACTCTCAATTTTTTGTGTAAACTCAAGCAAAACTTAGGTCAAAGAGAGGAGATGGATGAAAAAGCATGAAGTTTGACAGAGACAGAGCGGAGGATTTCTAGGGAGAAAGTTTTGAAGACCTCTGTCAAAATTTTGAAGACCGCTCTCAATGTTTGAAAACCTCAAGTCTAGGGCCACAGAGAAGATAGATGAGAGGGGACACGAATTTGGGGATGAACAGCAGGGGAAGAGTGGCGGATTTCTGGAGAGAAAGAAGATGGTGGCGGTCTTTGGGTGAGAGATAGAGCTGCGAGAGAGATTACGATTCGAAGTTGAATTCGAACAAAAAATAATTCAATTTTCTTCTCCAGCATGAAACCCCCAATTTTGTCATGATGTAAGAACAAAATCAACGGTTCGCTTCACGCCATCAACAGGTAATTCACAAGGAGTTAGTTTTTTTTTACTTCGTTTTCTTTTCAATATTTGTTAGATTATTTGTTTACATCTAAGTTCAACGCCATGTAGAGTTCTCATACCTTGTAATTCCCCGTGTTCAACGCCGCCCCTTGGCTCATCTTTGTCGCCGGAGTAGAGTTCTCATACCCTGTAATTCTGTAAAGCTTGGAAACAGTGTCGCATTAGAGGTTTGTATATTTAATGTAATGGCTAAGTTGTCTTTTATAAAGATTGCTAGGAATTATTTTTGAGTGAATTTGATTGATCAAATTAAACTAGGACAATCAATTACTCCATTCAATGAGGCAGGGAAGTACACTCTATGCTCTGGTATATGCAGTAGATGTGGAGATTAAACTCTAGGCTCTACAACAAATGAAATCAATGGGTAATTTAGAACCCTTGCACATATATCTCTTTTTTTTTGAATGAGTTGCTTTGTTACTATTAATAATTTTTATTCGATTTAATTAAAATCTTTAAGAGAGCTGAATAAATGGAATTTCTTAAAAAAAAAATAAGGTTTCTTTTATCAAAAATATTGACACATTGCCATTAGAATACTCATGATTAAACACAGTTTCATCCGTGTGCATTATTTCGGCATTTTCTCATTTCCTAACATGATAAACAGACCTAATGTAATATAATATCATCTCTGTATTTCACAGTCATGTGCCATGCATGTTTATGCAAAAAAGATGGCTATAGCAAGTAAATGCAATCCAAGGCTTCACCTGTTGCTTTCATGAGTTTTTAGATTTTGTAAGATCTATAACTGATCAAAATAAGCATACATATATGCTTTCTTTTCCTTTTTTTGCTCTTCGGTTTACTTTCTTCATGAATATGCATGATTCTCATCCCACCACCATAATATCTCAACAGGATGCGAATCTTCTTTGTTTCTTCATAAATTTGCGTGATTTTTTATGATTCTCTTTTATTTTTTGATGAATATTGACAGAGATAGGAATATGTTGGAATTAGTCCGACTTTGTAAAATGTTGAATTGAAATAGTCTCATGACCTTTTCTTGGATATAAGTAAAATATTGCCAGTGGCTTGAATATATATCTCAATATTTGCTTGAATATATTCTATACAACTATGCATCTTGGTGTTGAGTCTTCAATTCAAATAATGCTCTGTATCAAATTTGCATTTATTGGAATTTGTTGTTATGGCAGATGAATAGTTTAGAATATGGAGCTCATTGCTATGTATCATACTGAGCAAATGAACAAGGGCTAAGTATCATACTGAGCACATGAACAAGGAATTATAATTTTAAAATAAAAAATTTCATCTACTTGGCGATGAAAAAAAAATGAGAAAGTGAAAGAAACCGTTCAAACATGATTATCTTTTGCTACTAAGCATGCTTCTTCATATTACAAATAGGTAATAATTACTTCTACAAACAGGAAATCATTCAAACATGTTCTCTGATGATATTTGTATTCGATTATTGTGCATGTTGGTGCTTAGATGGTTTACCTGCTGAAAGAGAATACATTTTCAAGCTCCAAAATATATTCTTGATTTGCTACAGATATTTATGTACTGTGTTTATGATCGGATATAAAATACAATGCAAGTTCTGGAGATGCATATGTTATTAGCTTACCATTTTGAATGCATGTTATTCTTTGTGAGTATTTCTTCTCTAATTTGCATTAGTTTTGGTAGGAGTTGGAGACTGGAATTGGAGATAGTAATAATAGTGTCGTCAATGAAGCGAAATTGAGGTTTGATTAAATGTCTTTAAATTTTCAGTATTACGAAAGGACAATGATGGTATCCCTGAATGTATAACAGACAATAATGTTGGTGTTTTGTTTAGATAACTTGCTGAATTGATTGACAGAGACTCCAGAGCTCATAAAGTTTAAATGGCAAGCATATATACTATTGTATTAAGGAATTAGAAGAGAAGAAAGAGTTGATCAATACTCCAATCACCTAGTACCAGAAGATATTACAAAACATGCATGCTCAATATTAAAAAATTGAATGTAGTAAGTGCTTAAATTGTCTGATTCTCATTTTGGATCTACACAAAAGTTGAAGGTGATTGTGCGCTATGGGGTTTGCTGCAATGGCTATTGTTTTGGTTGTGAGTTTAAAAGTGTTTGTTTTTGAGAGAAGTCATGGATGAATCGGATGATGACATTCATTTGTGGTGAAGGTAGAGACTCAATCAACTGATTGTGTCTATATATGTATCCGGTAGTATATGTTACAATATATAAACTTTAATTAGATGCTTGTATGATTGTTCATCATGAAGATTGGAGATTTTATCCATTTCGTGCTTTTAATGTGCTTTATATGGAAAATCTTACTATTTGTTTGAAGTTTGAACTATTCAGATAATGGAGTGAGTTTTCATTCTCACAATGCTAGAATAGAGAATGAATTTTGTGATTTGAGGGCGAGATTCTCAGTTTAACTTATTTGCTTTTGTTACTGTAATTTAATTAGTTTATATATACGAAATTTGTATTTATATTCATTTCATACTTAGAATTAATAATTAAACATAATTACATATCTAATCAATGCATAGTTGAAATTGTTTTAGTGATGTTTTAATCTTATTATATACAAGTCTTATTCAATCGTGTTATAATAATACTATTATAAATATTTTATCCATAGAAATATTGTAGAATTTAAAAATTTCAAAATATAATTATCTTTACTTATTGTTTATTATTTACATATAATTTACATATGAGTAAAAATATGATAATGATACAAATACCACTATAAATGTTGTGTATAGAGAAGTATTTCAAAATTTGTAAACGTAAGACTTTTTTTTTTAATATTTACTTAGATTTTTTATAATTTAAACTTATAAAGTGTATATAATTTAATAATGAATTGATGTTAGTATAAAATGTTAACAACTATATAAGTACTTATCATATATATATATATATATATGTTATATAAAAATTGTGTTAATAATTATGTGGATAAAATTAATAATTATGATAATATTTTATAAATTTTAAAATAATTTAAATACTAATCTATCTAAAATTACATAAAAATATAATATAATATTAAATTTAACTATTTTTTTTGTGCAATGCACCGGTGAAATTCACTGCCACCATGCAACGCACGGCTTACATACCGGTTTACTTCCACCGTGCAACGCACGGGCCGCGTACTCTATGTAAAAACAGAATAAACCTAATTTTACTGTCAATTTGATGGCAATTTTGTAAATTTAATACTATTATGTGGACATTTTCTCAAATGAATACTATTCGCATTTGGCGGTGCATACGGGACACGATTGCAGCAGTTGTATATTTCAAAACTATGAAGACCAAAATCATATATTCCACAAAATCAAAATCGTCAGACCACCCGCCCTCTCTTCCAAAATTCTGAAGATCCAAAGATTTTCCACTCAAAACGTTCTCGAAAAAACCCAAGCAAAATCTAGGCCACATAGGAGATGAGGAGAAAAGATGAAGTTCGAGAAAGGCGAAGCGATGGATTTCTAGGAGAAAGAAGGTTGCGGCGATTATCAGGTGAGTGGATACATGAACTGCACATTTATTTCGAGATAGACACGAAAAATACGGAAACATAAGCCTCTCTCTAAACCTGCAAATTGGTAATTTTTTCGTTTTGGAGTAATTTCATCAAAAGTTTAATCATTTTTTGAGTTTTTGTTTGAAAAATCATGTACGGTCAGAGGTGTTCCAAGAAGAATGTTCGGCAAGCTTATCACAATCTCTGCAATGGTTGGTTTAAAAACTTGAATTTTTAAATTTTTGGTTTTGGGTCCTTCTTTTAGTTTGATGAATTGAACTTTCAGTGAAACACATGTTGATTTTTTTTAATATTCTGAGGTGATTCTATACTTGATTGTTGTTGAATTATATGTGTAGTTGTGCTAAAGGAGCGCAGTGTATGAGCCAAATGTTGATGTTGCATTGATCACATAGTTGGAAGGCATATAATTTTTCCCCAATTCATTTGTTAGCTTCTTTCATATTCTAGAATTATTAAGGATTGATGCCGGATATAAGTGGAAATTATCGTAAGATAAATTAAGGATTATCTTGGTTTGAGGTTATTGCTCTAGGATTAATGATTTCAGTACATGTATGTGTGTATGTTTTGGCATATATTTCAGAAGTGGAAGCAGAGCGGAAGGCATCAGAAGAGTTTTTTTCATCTTATTAATTTTATTCTAACTTTTTCATTTTTTGTTTTAGATATTTCATTCTAAAGAGTTTTTTTCATCTTATTATTTTTATTCTAACTTTTTCATTTTTTGTTTTAGATATTTCATTCTAGCAATTTAATCATCCATTGAAAATAGTCAATTGTACATAATTTGGGTTTATTCATAATTGGATCTTCAGTTGTTATTTTTTTTTTAAAAAAAATCATTATGCTTTTTAATTATCAGTTGATAACATGACAAACATCTTAGATAGGTGAACTTTTAGGTTATATTATTGCGTTCATCTGGATTGATGCCAAGTAAACTGACGACAAAAGTTTATTAATTATAATCCACCACGGGATTATGTTTTAGTTCTAATGTTGTTCTCTTTGAACTAACCCAGATTGCGACAAGAGACCAGGTTATATCTAATACTTAGGTACATATAAAAAAATATGATAAATTACGAAAGAAAAGCTTGCTATAAGAGAATAAAAACCTATATGCATATGCCATTTGTTCTAAGGATGAGAAGCGTACATAGCATGCATGAAGGAAGCTGAAAAACTTTCATCGTATTCTAGCTACTATTGTTGTACTTAGAATTGTCAGTTCACATGTCTTATGTACAAACTTCCATGGCAGGAACTACAAACTTCCTTGCAGGGATTAAAAGCTGAAACTAAGAAACAGAAATATGAGAAAATAAGTAAGAAAAAGTTTTCTATCAACTTCTATTGAGGTAACTCTATCATGGAAAATTATAATTGGACATGTGTCGCTTATGTGGATGTATAAATGCTGACTTAAAGTCCTTCCTAACTTTGGATTCATAAGTTTTGAGGTGTATTATTTTGTTATGGGAGTATCGAATGTGTTTGCTTTGTGATGATTGTTCAATATAATATACTTAATTGAGTAGTTATGGTATTGAGAATTCTTTTTTTTTTTTATATTTATGTTTTTCTTTATTTTTTTATTATTCACATTTTTTGTGTTGCCATTTTACCATAGTAATGTTCGTGAGATGATTTATATTGTTGCATATGCTCTTATGAATTATGTCTTACGAGATTTTGCAATTCATCACTAAATTTTAGAAATATTGCTAGGGATAATTTCACTTTTAGTCCCATTAGAATAGGAACAAAACACTTTTGGTCCTATATCTTTCTTTTTTGTCCCATAGTTAATTAGCTCGACATTTTTGGTCCCAAGTATTTTTTTTTTTTTCGACACTTTTGGTCCCAAGTGTTTTTTTCTACATTTTTAGTCCTAAAACTTGTTGTATATATTTTCTTATATTTCTTTTCAACGTTTTTTTTCCGTATATTTTGTTAAGAATTTTACTGAACAAAAAATGTATATTGGCAAGAAGTTGAAATGATTTTATTAGGCATTTTGCCATTAACAATTAATTTTTTTATTTTTATTGTAATCTAATTAATAATGATTATAAACTATTGACTAACAACACAAATAGTTTTTGTTTGTAATTAATAATTAATATTTATTAATTATTATTTATTTTATCTATTTATTAACAAAATGAAATCAAGAAAAAATATCAAATAAAAATTGTCTTTTTAGTTTTGTAATTATCTATACATGAAAATAAATAATATACCTAATAGTATAAAACAAAACAAAGTTGTGCATTTTTATTTTATTTTTGAATTTTACCTATTTCTTTTAATATTGTCAATTTAACCATATATTAGTCAATTGAGTAAAATTAAAGATAAATAGTTTTGATCAAAATTAAGTAAGTAAATTTTTATGACATTTTTAGGCAAGATCAACAAAAACATTAATTATGCCATTAATAATTAATATTTTTCTTATTAATTAATTATTTCATCAATTTTAGGACCATTTGCGGATTCAGGTGTGTCCAGTGGAACCAAAAATGAAAGTTACTCTTACGTGCAACTCACATGGGAGACCCCATCTACATTTGATAGCCTCGTTAAAAAAAATGGACTAAATTTGAGAATTTTAATCGAACGGGACTACAATTGATGTCAAAATTCGGGTGTGTTCGGTGAGACCACAAATGAAATGAATTCACATTTTGCTGGATATTTATTGGGCATTTTACTTGATATTTTGTTGATTATTTTGCTGAAATTTTCGAGATATTATGTTAGATTATTTACTAGATATTTACCTCTTTTTTTCTTAATGATTTGCTGAAAAAATGAAGTCAAAATGTCCTTTGAATATATATATATATATATTACACTTTGGACTAAAAATGTAAAAAAACACCTGGACCAAAAGTGTCAAAAAAAAACACTTAGGACCAAAAGTGTCGAGCTAATAAACTATGAGACTAAAAACAAAAGATATTCGACCAAAAATGTTTTGACCTTATTCCTGGGGACTAAAAGTGTAATTATTCCAATATTGCTATATATTAAAACCATAATAAAATCTTATCTTTACTTTTCAAGCTTGTCTCTTTCTTGAGCGGAAAGGGAAAAAAGATTAATAAACATGTCAATTTTTGTCAATCTCTCTCTCTCTCATTTTTCTTGATGGCTTGAGAACAGAGACACATAAATACATAGTTTGGAGGTTTCAAGAATGCATGCTTTATTATTACAAGAAATTATAGGATATTGAAGATGACAACTTGGTACAAAAAATGAAACTAAGTGAGCAATAGTATTTGTAGATACTGGGTATTTCAGTTGATCACATTTGAAAATGAAATACTTTTGCTCTCACCATGTGTACGTGTTAATTTTTAATCCAAGTGGCTCACACCATGTGTACGTGTTAATTTTTAATCCAAGTGGCAAGTTTTTATGCTTGTAAGTACAGGGATTTGATTTTACCTTACATTAAATTTTTCAAAATTCAAACTTGATGATAAAGATTTGCTTTGCTGTCTTATAAAACGTATGAATCAAACTTAGATTATGCCAACTTATAATAAGAAGCAGTTAGATGGCTTTTCATATTCGATTAACATTTTAATTATCGGATACACACAGCCAAACAAAAGGGCAGAAAAATTATACAAAAAGATCTTTTATTAGAAAAGATTTGTCGTTCCTCAACGTCCAAATGAACTAAAAAAGAGTAACACCGGATAGCGAGAGGAACATAATCCTATAGCTTCACATGTCGCAATGCCACACAACCATTAAAGTATGACACAATGCAAAATTCAAGTAAAGCATTCAAATTTAAAAATGAAAAATAAAAGAAAGTTAGTCCAATAAATGAAAATGAAATGACTCAGTCCCTTAGATGTTCAATATAATTGCGATCATTTCCGCAATCATTACAGGTCTGCTAGAACTCATCATCGCCATCAAAATTCATCAACATTTACAAAACTTTGAATTTATACACAAAAAAATGTAGCTGCCCCATTATTCTCCAACAACAATGAATATACTATGGGAGTGATAAAAACAGAGCAACACAACTACTTTTGCTTCTAGGGAACGAGTTGAAAGGATACAGAGTTCAAATCCAACAACCAGATAGCGAAGCAAAACCTCAAAGTTCCAAAAACAATCTCAAGATTTGGAGAAATCAAGAAAAAAAATGTGCTTAAGCTTACTAGACCAGCTTCAAGGAAATAATCAGCAAGTCTGAAGAGCAAAAGGTCAATCTACGAGAAGATTAACACATCTCTACCCAATTTTTATAAAGGAAGGATGTTGCCTGAATATCTACTCAAATAATACAACTAATCAATGCATACATTGAAATGGAAATTGCAATAACATGATAAATTCAAACAAATAAACGCTCAGATAGATGCTTTATGTGCTCAACGAAGGGCCAATTAAGGCTCTTCTCGTACAAGAGGTGTCAGAAATAAAGCAATAGTCATCCTAGTTTATCATATACAACTGGAAAAAAATTTAATTGAATGTCAACAATAAAAGTTCAAAACAAAGGCCTCATTGAGAAGATTAGAATGTCCACACAAAAATTCAGACATATGCTTGTCTATTTAAATTGTTTAATCATAGGCCAACAAACATGAAGTTAATCAAGAAAACAGAGAGAAGGATTATTAAGGAAATTAAATACAGTGAAGAGTCATCAGATAGGAGCGAAAGACTAAAAAGAAGTTTTATAATCACAAATTATTCATTTGAACTATGCTTCTGATCATCACTTGACCCAGAAATAAAAGAAAAAAATTATTTGTTTTAAATTGAACAAATGAAACAAAATAAAAGTAAATTTAAATGGAATTTAAGAAAGAAAACCTCAGAAGGAAGGCAGTAGTGTGAATATAATCAACGAACACTCATTATTAATAATTCCACTTCTATCATCATCGATTTTCAGAAACATAAACACACAAAATCAAAAAAAAAAAAAACATCAAAAGTTTAAAACGGAGAAAAGAATCCAAAAAAAAGAGCAATTGGAAAGAAAAAAGAAGGCTCAGTTTATGGGTGGTGATATATCAGTATGGTCGGCAAGGCACGTAAATATGCCATTACGACGAACGAGACCTTATCACAAAATTCGTCATCGCCAATTGATCTTCAAAAAAAAAACATGAATTTGAGCTGGTGTGTGTTGTGTTGTGTTGAGGCGTGTTGAAATGAAGCGATAAGCGGTGCTACTTAAAGGGGAGGGTTGGATCTAGGGTTTTGGTTTTACTCTTCACAAAATTAGGTTTGCGGCGTTGAGATATAAGCGGAGGGGAATGCACCAGATTAGGTCTTTCTCTGCCCTTTTTTTTTAGAATAAGAGATTTAATGGTCTTTTAATCCTCGAATAATAACATTTTATTTTTTACATAATTTTTTTTTACGGACTACATTATTATTTGAAGGGGAAAATAATTTCAAGTTTTAGATTGAGAATAAAATTGTGGAGTAATTTCATGTTGACATTATAGATTTCCAAAAAGTATAAAATAAAAATACTAATATATTTTTTTTGGGAATTTTTATGGGAAAATAAATATAATTAAATTTAGTCAAATTTTAAGTCATGGGAACGTGGTAAACTTATAAATTATAATATATGAGAATTAAAAAAAAATGGAAGTATTTTCATAATTTATAAATTGTAATATGTTTTCCAGATTTTTGGCTCAGTTTTCTAAATTAAATAAATAGCATTTTGAAATTGTTGTGTTTTCAGGCGTTTGTATGATTTTTTGTAAATGTAAATATGTCATTTTTTAAAATTGTCATCTTCTCATGTGTTTTATATGAATTTTTCTAGTCCACGCACATTAATGATATCATTAAGGTGTATGGACTATATTCACTCTTACATAGGGATTGTTTTCTATTTAAACACGCTCCTATATGTATATAGGTGGTTCTAGTGAGAACTAATTAACTCTAGTATGAAAATCCATCTTCCACCATATATTTTTCAAAATTCAATAATTCATGTTTCTAAAAAATGGCGATGCTTTACTGTAAATAAAATTAGGAGTGGAGAAAAATATCGAAATAACACACCTATCGTACCGAAAAAATACTTAAAATGTCGAATTTTCAGTACAGTATTGATGTAAAATTTGAAGATTTTCGATATACCGCAGTATACCGAATTTTCGATATATCGGGGTTTCGGTATATACCGATATTTTCGATATATGTCAGCATTCAAGATACCGAATTTTCAGTATGTACCGATAATTCGGTATATATCAGTATGTCTAGTTAATATCGATATTTCAGTATATATTGTTATATCGGTATATCGGTATACCGTACCATACTAATTATTTTTTTTTACAACTTATGATTATTGTAGTGCACCAATTTTATTTGAGAACACACGACTACAAAATAAAATCAGTGACAAATAAATATCAATAAAGGAAAAAAAATCAAATGATTATATTTAAATGAGGTAATTGCTTTTAAAATCATGAACTTTGAGCATAGTTGCAAATTTAACTTGAACTTTAAAAGTGGGCAATTAAAACATCAATTTTGAAATTTTGTATTATTCAACATTCCCAAATTTTTGTAAAATAAATTGACCTCCAATTCAACCGACAATTTGCTTGTCTCTTAAAATTCGTTGTGGCTCAACTATCAATTTTTGAAAAAGAATGTCAACGTATCTGAATTTTACACTTATATCAATGG
The DNA here is from genome assembly GCA_026008535.1 of Perilla frutescens. Classification (NCBI taxonomy): domain Eukaryota; kingdom Viridiplantae; phylum Streptophyta; class Magnoliopsida; order Lamiales; family Lamiaceae; genus Perilla; species Perilla frutescens. The sequence continues at coordinate 43,696,022 of BRKX01000001.1, forward strand.
AAACAAATTGGGGATTCTGAAATTCAGCTACATCGATATCTTTTTCCGAAAATTGATGGTCAAATCATGATGAATTCAAAGAGACGAGCAAGTTGACAGTTAAAGAAAAGGTCAATTTATTTTACAAAAAAATTGGGGTTGTTGAATAATACCCAAATAAAAGTTGGTGTTTTAATTGCAACACATTTGCAATTTGAATATATCATATAAATTATGTATAATTTAAACTATTACGTAATAAAGTGAGCAATTGAAAGTTATATGTATGAAAATATAGTAATCTTATTCTTTTATTATTAAACACCCAATACTCCTCTCCAATATTAATTAAACACAATAAGTTAAAAGAAAATTACTAAGAAGATAAAAAATATGAGTGAATGTATGATTATAACCAAGTTTAACTTATGAAATTCTTTAATAACCAAAGTCTGTAGTATGTTCTTTTCTAGCCAATCCAATCTTTTATGACCATTTTGACCTTGAAGGATTTGAATCTAATAAGGCATTTGTGAAAGAGTATCCTATTTGATTTTGTGATAAATTTGATTTATTCTTTGATTTATTCTAAGTTGCCACTTGCTCGAAAAATGGTATCAGAGCCTAGGTAATTTTATTTGGGAATAATATTTTATTTATTATTAAAAGTAATATCCTAACGGAGGAGACACCCAGAAAATATGAATCCGAACAATTGTTCGATATGTTTTTATTTCAGAAGGTACCTTCAAATTTTGAAGAAACTGGAGGAAAGTCACAAGGAGAGGCTATCCTACTAGAAAGCCCAATACGAAGAGAAATTCCTATCGGAGTCAAGCCTGGAGGAAATAGAGCAGTGTATTTCCCAAAGACAAGCTCAAATGAACTTGTTAATGGTGAATAATCTGCTACAATGCGACTTAATGAACCATCAACAAAGGGCACACCAAAACCACGGTTGATGGAATAAAGAAACTACGAGATAACTCCCAGATTCAAAGAGATCATGGCAGACACATCTAAAATCTCGGAGGATTTACGAGAGATCCAGAAGACGGTACAAAATTACGAAAATCACACGTATGGAGTACCACAAGAAGTAAAGCGAATTTCTATAAAACAAGATGAAATTATAACCATCTTGTCAGAAATTCAAAAGAAGATCCAGACACTAGAATTAAATCAGACATGTTCTAGTAGAAGGAAACTCATCAACTTTGGCAAAGTGAATTTCACACCAAAGGCCAAAGAAGAACCCAAGAAATCGAAGGACGAAAGGATTTGCCAATTGTTAAGACAAATCAAAGAATGACGTCCCCCGAAAGGATAGGATTGGAAGATCTACAAGGATTGGTAGAGTCATTTGCCAATATGAAGATGGTAGATCTGAAGATGAACACAGGAGATTGGGCTTTAATTCCCCGTGGACCATCAGGTACCCCCGGAACAACAGGTGCCGCAGGTGCCACCAGCCCAACAGCAACATGAAGGAGGCCCAGCACAAGACGTTCTCATGAGAGCCCGCGAGGACTTTCATGTTGGAGATCAACATAGGAGAGAGAGGCCCAATATGAACAATCATACAGGAACTAGGGTGAGGAAACGGATCCCTAAGTTCCCAGATACGTCTCTCGGAAAAACAAGCATTGATCTCATACATCCGTATGGACTAATGCTCAATATCGACGATATTAACTTCAAGGACATCGATATGATTATTGATGATTGGTCATCATTGATGAGAATAGTAGCAGGAACGTTGGATCTAAAAAAGGAGGGATTCATCAAGCTGCTAGAGATGAGTTTGTTGGGTGTAGCCAAAACGTTATGGTCAAGAGTTTCACCAGCAGTCAAAGAAGAAACCTTGGAACCAGCCTCATACACGGAGATCGTGGATAGAATGGATTTCTGGTTTAAGCTCACCTTTTTGGGAGCAGACAATTTCGGAAGTGCAGATTCCAAAAAGAGGAAGAATTATTCTCAGGCTATTTTAAACCTGAGACTGAACAACATGGAGAAGGAGTCAATTTACCAATTCTTCAAGTTATACCACATCTAACAATGGAATTTAGATGTGGATGAAAGGGTCTGTGTAGAGATTTTCTTCACGAAGTTCCCGAGTCCCTAGAAGGAAATGTTCTTAAAGAATACATTCCAGGAGATCCTGACAATGTTGGGAGAAGAATGTCTTTTGTCAAACAAAAGCTAGCTGAATGGTGCGAACAGGCCATTCTGCAGAAGAATTACAAGAGATTAAAGAGGATGAATAAATATTCCTCTCTTGATTGCACAACCAATGATCTGCCGACCATCATTGGAGGAGAATCTCAAAGGCCACGGAAGAACAATAAACACAGAGTTCATCCTTATGCCAAAGAAGAATTCTCAAGAAAAAGGACCTGGAAACCTAGGAGCAGATGGACCAGGCAAAAGGCCAAATTTTACAAATCTGGACAAAGAAGGGGTCCTTCCAGAGACAGGACATCACAAAGTTCATCAAGTCGAACTCCTGTGAGGAAAACTTTCAGAAGAGCCCATACGAGGGCAAATGAAAGTTTTAAAGATTGCAACTGCTGGACTTCCGGTGCAAGAGGACATATTTCGATAGATTGTCCGGAAAAGAGAGGAGTCAAAAGCTTCGAAGGTGCACCAGACATCGAGGAAGCGGTTTACTACCAAGACTTGGTACAAGTCTACCAATTCGAGGATATACTCTCAGATGAGAGTATATACGAAGAAGAAAAAGTATTTAGCAACGAAAGTATTGATGGGAGATCAGACTCTGAATCAGACTGGAGCTGAGGTTTTCCATCAAGAGCAAGTGGACGAAACTGGATATTCCAGTCAAACCACTATCTCACAAAGCATGATTGACAAAATCATGAACAAGAGCCTTAATATCCAAAGATATCAAGGCTTTTCAGCCGGACAGATTGATCAATTGCTCCGCAATTTTAGTCTGAAAAGAAGGAAGCACAATGTGATCTATAAGATTACCAGAAGAGAGATGTCACTTCCTATAGAGCTTACAAGGAATCAAGTGGAGCTACAACTGATTCCATACAGTGAAGTTCAAGAAGATCTGGGAAGGATGAGACCAGAGGTAAAGGATACCATATCCTGGATCCACATCGGGGCTGTCCAGATAGTGCTCAAATCCGCACTGCCCGCAGGTGTTGATACGCCCATTGATATTGCAATATGCGATAAGCGTATCAGAATCACAGAGATTCCTTGTTAGGAACTATATCGGGAAATCTCTGTGCCAAGAAGATTATAGGGGTAATCTATCCAAAAATATCCTATAATCTGAAAGATAGAGATTTCAGTCGAGCCCTGATACTGTACCAAGACTTCAAAAGAAAGGATATCAGCTACGAGGGAAATCGACCGTTTTCTTTAACATATCTGGTGTCTTATGCGCTTTCCAATTCAGACCACACAGATTTATTCCTAGGAAAGTAGTTCATCGAGATACCGGATGTATTCTCAAAGGTGGCACATGCAATCCACCCCGACAGATCAGAAATACCACTACCAAGAGAGATAAATATTCGAGTAGGAGACAAACCATTGTTGAAATACAATGAGAGTCTCAAGTTGGAAGACAAAAGACTGTCATTCCAAGGAGATAGGATTGTAATAGAGCCATGGACTCAGTCCTCAAGATGAAGCTTCCAAGGAGATCTCAGGCGACCAAGGCAAGTTAAAATAAAAATTAAATGCCCAGAAGGTTGGAGAGAGATCGACACAAGATTCGACAGTACAAGATGGGAAAATAATTTTCCTTGCGACGTCATGTATTGCTTACAGCAACCAGAAGTCGGCCACTATAAGGGAACTCTCGATATAGAGGCTATGACAATGGAAGTACGAGGAAGAGCCGGAAGGGAATCAGGAGTCCTAATCTTAGGACTTGACTTCTTAGAAAGGTTCAAGCCATGGGAGCTGAAGGAAGATGGGATGGTGATCACCTTTAATGGAAAACAACTGGTGATTGTATGACCAGCCCATTCTCTATATACATCTCAGTAGGGATGTTATACGAGAAATATAAGGTTGAATACTTTGCAGCCTATATCGACTCAGGAGCAGAAATTTGTACTGCAAAAAGAGGAATCTTCCCAGAAGAATTGGAAGAAGATTTAAACCAATTGCGGGAAAAGATTTCTCAAAAAGAGTCTTGCTCCTATTTAAGGGAGTAAAGCAGTCGGAAATCTTGATTGGAGGAGCAGGAGATACACCATGGTATAAGGTGAAAACTCCACCAATCTATTTTCATGATATAGGGGCGGACATCTTGTTAGGAAACAATTTCCTACAAATGTTCAAAAAGTATACGCAGGACAATACCAACCGGAGACTGATCTTTACGATGATCTGTGATCATAAGATCATTGTCCAACGGCTAAAAGGGGCATTCAATCGACAAATGCCACTACAATTTCGCAGCAAGCGTGGTGATGAAGGACATCTTCGACACCCAAAAATGCAGGACAAAAGAAAATTCAGAGAAGTAGTTCTGAGTTTTTGTAGGGAAAAGGATCTTGAAGAACAAGAGATCCAAATCCTCAAGGCTTCTTTAATATCACATCCAGATATTAAGGAAGAAGCAAAGATATCCCTCGAAGACGTCAAGCGGAAGATAGCCAGAAACTATAATGAAAATCCGCTGGCTTGGTGGGGAAAGAACCAACTTAAAGCAACATTGAAGGTTAAGGCTGGAAAAGAGTTTGAGTTCGTTAGATACAAGCCTATCCTGATGAACATCAAAGATCAAAAGGATATGCGAGCAATCATTAAAGAACACCTTGATCTCAAGCTGATTAAACCAGGGAATTCGCCATACAGCAGCCCCGGATTCTTAGTAAGGAATCATGGTGAGATTAAAAGAGATTTTCTAACGAGAGATGGAAGCGATTGAGGTCGATGCCATCATGACTGCGCAGATGCACTTCACTGAAAACATGGAGTTGCTTCAGCGTGAATGAAACGAGCTGGTTCTTCATGCTGAACAAGCAGGAAGAATGCAACAAGCAGACGAAAACAAGGTCAACGAGAGAATACGAGCATGTGTAAAGACTCAGGGGCAACTCTGGTCAGCTATGCATGAACCCCTTATCCGGGCCATCAACTTACCATTGATGAAAGGAGAGTTACCAGTACCGACCTGTAAAACGGAAGCAGGGGATTCCAATACCCCTAGCACGAGCTCTAAGCCGGTGATTTCTAAAGAAACACAGGCCCAAGAGAAAATTGAGGGTCAGGGATCACACTCTGAACCATCAAGTCAACCCAGCACCTCTGGGGTTAAAGAGAGAGAGATTAATCTTAGACCCATGATGGGTACCTCTAAGATTAATACTAACAAGTCTGAAGCTTCATCTTGGCAGGTTTATCAAGCTAACTGGGAGAAGCTCTATACTAGACAGAGAATCAATCCGCCTAAAACAAAGGTTGATATCTCTGGAAAGTACCTAAGGGTGTAGATGTTACCAGGAACCAATCCACACGAAGTCAAGCAATTGTATGATTTTGGGGCATTAGCTTCAATTCAGACCATGTCACCGGGCTTCTCAGAAATCAAGTGTCTACCAAAGTGGATACAGGAATCCGTGCAAGAATCCTGGGCTAACAATGATATGCTTAGCCGATGAGATGTTCTTGAGCTATACTTCATCAGTGCTGCTCCAAAACCAGCAGGAAAGGGGAATCATGGGGCCTTTCACTACATTAGATTGAGAAGGTCAGATTCCAGAGGATGGGGTAATATTAGAACCTCATCAGAGGACATCTCTTTAATCACCGCGATCACAGAAGATCAAATCACTACCGAGCGAGCATGGGGTTTGTGGGTCTGTCTTACAGAGATGGACAAAGTCAAGTTCCCATTCAAGTTTTTCCACAATTCAGCGAATGGGTCATTCCTATTAAACACCATGACAGGGAGAACGACGAGATTTGCAGAGGACTTGTTCGAAAAGAAGAGGTCCCTGATATGGAAAAGCAAGCTTGCTATGAGCAAAGAAACTTATCGTAAGTATTGCAACATGGCTCATTTCGGACAATGGAACGATCGCATATGTTCAAACTGTTAGAACCAGAAGGAGCCAGAATTCGGCAAGGGGTTCATTCGTCCAAGGATTGAACGAAGGCGAGCTGGTGAGGATGAGCATCGGATGCCAAAAGCAAAGATGTCAAGAGCTCCACCAAAAAAGTAGTTTCTCGACAAGGGAAGGTGGAGACATGTGATCCCAGATCATGTGACTCAAAAGAAGAAGCCACTAGCACCAAACGACAAAGGCTGAGTGGTCCAACACAAGAGGCACATGGTGCCATTATTTGTGGGAACCTCCACCCACAACCACTTTCACTTGAGGATAAAGGAACAGGGCCCGACCACTAATTCAAAAGAGAGTGTCGGCAGAAGGGGCCACTTACGTGAATTGCGGAGCTAAATAATGAAGTTGGTGAAATAGAAGGATCCCCTTCTATAAAACGAGAAACTGAAGGAAGCAAAGGGCATCGATTATTTTCTTAGTTTTTTTCAAACATTGTAATAGCTTTGAGTGCAAATAGTGTATGAGAGTTGCGAGAAATAAAGCTATTATGAGTAGCTAAACAAGTTTGTCTCCTCCCTAAAGGAGATTTACTTATTTATAATAAATGTATTATTATTCCTAAATAAAATTCAGGCTTTTGCTCATCCCTTGTGTTCATCATATATATATTTACTACATACCAGAAGATTACTCTACACCCTGTGTAGGAAATGAACGTGGGTTGCGCTGTGTGCTGCTGAAGGAGTTCGTCGTTGGAAACCATAGGTTGCGATCGTGTGGTTGGCAAGGCCGTAAAAGTCCCGACGAAAATACCCGGCAGCATTCCGGTCAAAAAGGTATGAATCTGGCGTATAGTATTATGTATTTGATTTACGGAAGCATGATGGGCCTGATATAGTCGTAATAGACTATTTCTGTTTGATCCTGAAAGTGGCATTCTAGGAATAAATATAAAGATAATAATTTGAGGGCATGATAGTCATTTGATCTTGTGTTTGGTTAGAAAAGAAGATCTCATAAACCTTGGTTAGAAAAGAATTTGGTATTCTAAATTTGATTATTTTCAATTTCCTCCCTAAAAAATATTTTAGAGTTCATTAAATTCTAAAAAAGTATTTAGTAAATTTAACATAAAAGCTTAGAAAATATATATAATAAAAAATACATAAGTTATGAATTGAAAATGAACAATTTAAAAGTATATATAATAAATAGCAACCTTATATTATTCTCCAATATTAAACACTAAAGGTTAAAAAAATAACAAAATAATAATAAGAAACTAGAATATACGTAAATTATGAGAATAGCACTTTCATGTTTAGAAATTGGTTGATGACTAATAAAAGATAATAAACTAACATTATTGCAATTACGACTTATGAGTAAAGTAAGTTATATGAGAAATAAAAGAAAAATACTAAATAAGAAGTTAAAAAATTTGTTATAGTTCATCAAATTATACAAAAAATACAATATTTAGTAAGTTTAACATAAAAACTTAGCAAATGAATACAATCTAAAATACATGAGTTATGAATTGAAAATGAACTATTAAAAAAAGATGTAATAAATAGTAACATTATCTATTATTCTCCAATATTAAGCACTAAAAGTAAATATATATATATATATATATGTATGTATATATAATAATATGAAATTAAAATATACTTAAATTGTGAGAATAATACTTTGATGTTTAGATATTGAAGATGAACATGATTAATATTAGAGATAATAAACTAACATTATTATAATTACGACTTATGAGTAAAGTATGTTACATAAGATGAGAAAAGTTAAATACCTCAAAAAATATAATATTTAGGAGGTTTAACATAAAAGCTTAGTAAATATATTTAATCCAATTTAATATAAGTTATGATTTGATAGTGAACAATTATATTTTTCTCCAATATTAAGTACTAAAAGTTAAATAAAATAACAAAAAAATAATATGAAACTAAAATATACATAAATTAAAAAAATAATACATTAATGTTTAGATATTGAAGAATGTTATATAATAAATAAAAGAAAATTACTAAATAAAAATACTATATATGATTACATAAGATACTGATACTATACATTTAATAAAAGTAATTAAAAATAAATAGGTCAAAACTAAAAAGTAAAAAAAAAAAAACATTTTGTTTCTTCTCAATGCTCATTCCGTAAAATTGAAATCCGCCTCAATATAAAATGAAGTATACTAATAATTTTATTAATTTCTTATGTTTTTGTTACAGATATAGTTGTGAATCAAGAACATTCTCAAACTATTTCTCCAAACTCCATTTAGTTTTTAGTATTTTTTGAAAAGTAAGATTATCAATATGTATGTAAATTTATTTCAATTTTAATATTTTGAAAAATGTAATTTAATTAATTTTTAATTTTGCTGATTTTTTGCGATGTTGAATTTCAAATTCCTATTCAACATTAAACTACTATGTTATTCCACTTAATAATATTATATTTGAAATTTGGTTATTAAGACATGAAATATTAAACTTGTTTGGTGTTGGGCACGTAAAATTTGGTATTTTCAGCATATCTTAAAATTTCAACATTTACGATATATTGTACAAGTTCGGTATACCTTGAAAATTCAGTATATTCAGTATACCATAAAATATCAGTACCATATACCAAAGCTCTGGTATACTGAAATTCAATATACCGAAAGTTTCAGTATGAGAACAGTATGAAATTTTTCAATATCAATATTTCGGTACGGTATACGATACGGTATGAAATTTTCGGTATACCATACCAACCCAGCCCTAAATAAAATGAACTTAAAAAAATACAATGTCATTTTGATAATTTTGTAAAGGGTCAAGGTAAAAAAAAAAAAAAAAGATTTCCAAGATACGTGCTAACGGAGATACAATCATATGCTTACAACACAGTATCACTTCCTGCATAACACTTAACTCTGAACGCAAAACTGATTTTACTAAGTCAGACGATTCAACACTTGACTTAACAATTCAAAGACAAATGATTAAAATAGGGATTCTAAGTCAGATGCCCCCATTGCCACTAGTGAAAAAATGGGAATATCAAATATGGCACAGGCAGGCATGCGCAACCCGGGAACATGGACCTGCTGTGCTGTGATATTACTAATGACACCGCCGCATGTCTACGATCTATCCGGTCTGATTCTATCAAGTTGAGTACTTCTCTGATCCAAGGTAGATAGGATTTGGGGCATTGACATGCCACCAGAGACAACGATTTCTGCATACGTAAAACAAATAAAATGTTGGAATACTACTATATTCACAAAAACATATCAAGAGAAACTGATGAACTTTTCCCAAACAAAGAAGAAAACCAGTTACAAAGAACTAGGAAAAGGGAAGAAGACGTGCAGTTCTAAACTGGATACAAGTATCATTAACATTGCCTCCGAACACCTAAAATTCCATGTTATAGTCAAATATATCTTTGATGGCTTCCAATCCCCTAATATCCACACAACCACCCCCATGACATCCTACCTAGATTGCGACAAACCACCCATGTTTTCCACCCTAAGGAACCTTCATGTCACTTCCCGAGCTTGAGTCCCTACTACCCACCAGCCCCCCTAAATCATCTAATCCTAACAAAATATTTTCCCACACCCTTCCCTTGCCTTGCCCCTGAATGCCACCCGAGTTCCATCAGTTGATTTCATGGCATTGACTTCAACCCGTTATCTCCTCTTCACCCAAAATCACCCAGCAACCGGTTCCACAACCAACCACCTTTATGATCCATAGCCCTGTTGAACTCAATCTTATCACTGGCACTACACCAGCTAATAGTCATTCCATAAACCACTGTCAGTGCTTGTTATCCTCTGTTCTCCCTCAAACTCCACCACCTCTGATACATAGCAATCCATAATCATGACAGCCACAGCTCCCTCTCCAGAAATCATGACAGTGACCAAGAGAACAGAAAATATGATCTTTAGTGATAAGCAACTGCCACTAAACCACTAAAGGGAGAAATCTGACTATGAGAGAGATTCGGGCCATCGCAGGTGAAATTCGGGTGTAGATTCCTATTAAAATCAAGTTCATTTTCTGTAGTGTTGAGTCCTTGCATTAGTGGCAATTCTAGGAAGGGTAACCAACATGGTTGTACTATTAGAACAGGCAGGATGCATGTCAGGCTGCGGGCAAAAAGACCAAGGTTGCAGACTTGCAGCGGTTGCAAAAGAGGTAGAAAAGGTAGGTTTAAATGGTTGTCCATATTCAATTCACTTATTTAGCCATATGTCCAACAAGTAGATATACGATAGAATAAAACTCGATAATATATTTATAAATAGGGTGCTTAACAGATTCAAAATATTATCTTTTCTTTTAATCTTTCTACTTCATTATCAAACCAAAATAGTTGCAAAGCCATCTTACCAATTCCTTCTCGTACTGACAAGTTTGGTCTAATAACATCTTTAGCATTGACCAGGAATATATCACCAATGTAAAGATGATTCGTCGGGACATACACACAGCAGAGCTCTTCCTCTCCTGAATAACTCTGCATGAAAAGGAATTGAAAAATCTAAATAAGAAAAATATATGTAAGTAAAAACAGCCTCCTTTTCAAATTCACCAAAATATCAGAGGGTCATTGTTATATTATCCAACATCAATCAATGAATTTGACTAAATTGAGCTTCTGTGTTACATTACATCAATAGATATACGAGGGAGACGGTCAATTCCAGACAAAGCTAGAAGTCCAAGTTTTGATGCTTAACAATGACAATCAAACCAATAAGTGGTTTTAGATGCAGAGTATCTGCCCTACAACTTATTTAATTCTTTACATCCTTCTTCTTTTTAGGGTATATTCTTTGCATCTTTTATTTCAGGGTTTACAGTGAGTCAGGAGGGTGAACAAAAGGTACATATGCATGGAAGATTATCAATTAGACGAAAATTAATGCATCACAATTTGACAAGACAAAGACTGGGGGTCATGCGTACTCAGTGCAGGTGGAAAATCCCACAGCAATGATTTTGAGTATTTATCTCTTTCTTTCTCCATTAGTAACCAAGATGACAATCATGCAACAATACATTACAGTTCAACATACTAGAATATCCAGTGCACAGAAGAACACAAATTTATGAGACTAACATGTGCAAGTTCAGAGATAAAAATCCAAGCGTCAGAAAAAAATAAACTAAAAGATGCAAGTAATGGAAAACCTGGAGGGTGACAGATGATGTGATGAACCCAAATGCGTATTCACCAATACGTGGATGTCTTATTATAGCCACTTCCTTGAAAGCCCGTGTGTTCTGATCTGCAATAGCAATGTCTAAAGATCTCAAAATCCATACCTAGCGAAAACTCTCTTCAAGAGACTAAAAACTGGAAAAACCAAGTGCACCTGGAGATATGGCAGCACTAATTTGCTTTGAGGCATTATAAATATGACGAATAAAGGGCATACGCTTAATAAACCACTCTCCAAGGCTCAAAACAGAAGCCCCCAACCATGATGACATAAATACTCCCACCAAGAAAATAAAAGTAATGGAGGTCACAAATCCCAAACCTAAATCAACAGAAGAGACAGCATTAGTAGCATTAAAAATATGTGAAAGGAATATTTAATTAATGTGGGACTGAACTACCAAAGATGATTTTATGAAAAAATTAACAATATAAAATTATCCAGGGCAAAGTTTTTTTTCCTTTTACTCATATATTATATACTTCTATTTTTCTCAAAAAAAGTTTTAAAATAAGTGCATAACACACAAGATGATACGTCATTCTATTTCTATAAATGATGGCATTCTATTTCTATAAATGGTGGTGCGTACAGTTTTGAAAGGTTCATAATCATTAATCAATAATGAGTAACTCAATATAAATTAGACAGATATGCAAGTAATTAATTGTGATTATCTACTTCTGGACATTAAGTGAAAGATTAGAATGCTTACCAAATATATTAATTCCAAGTTGAGCATAAATAGGAGAGAAAAAGCCATCCACGAAATGAATGAACCACCATGTTACATAGAAAGTAATAGCTATTGGGAGAAGGATGACACTGTAAAGCAACAAAACAAGTGCACATCAAGTAAGCAGATGAGAAACAATTAGTTTCAGGTGCAAAAGGAGAACAGGAACTTTACTATCCTCGGAGTAACATTTTTCATGTTCCCAAAATTTGTGGCAATAGAAACATAGTGTTTTTCTCATAGAGTGAAACATTTCAAAAGTTAGAATAAAGCATTGTTCATTCAAAGATGAAATAGCTTTACAACCTCATTTCAAGTTTGATGTTTGTACAATTCTCAAGCATGTGATGTGATATGGAACTGGCTTAAATTAATCATAGAAGCGCTTTTATGTTTTTCCGCAATCAACGACAATCCACAAGAATGGACATGCCTACAACTTTATGCATAAATAAATATACATGAAATACACACTCCAACACGTAAATATGTATGGAACGTATTTGAATAGATGCCAGCTCATTAGAAAATGTTATTTACTAATAGTAGATACATTCACTGATGTACATAAAACTTTGACGAAATTGTTTTGTTAGGGACAAATTATTGTGTATGTCTTCATATTTGTAAAAAAAGATACAATAAATACTGAAATGATGGACGACAAATTTATCGATCTTCTTTCCTCCATAATTTTGTAGAAGGGGTGTAGTATAGCTCAAAGACTACTATCGGAGTTTAGATAGTCAAAATTTATTGATGAAAGGATGTTAAGAAATCAGACACGCCCTAGGAATCATACCTAGAATAGCATGGGCATCCTAAGACCAAGTATCATTTTTTTCTGTTGTTCTTTCAATTACCATAACCAGAAAGCACTAAAATGTGCAATATAAACTACAAAGATCTTACAGGACTGTATATTATAATATGGAAAGTAAATAAAAAAAGCTTACAATACAGCTTGGCCACATTAGGGAAGAGTTCCACTCAAGCCTTCCTCAAAACCAAAACTTTTCTGAAGGCATGCAAACATTTTGTGATATACCAGAAATCCCTCAGAGCCTCAGACTACTAAAAAGCTAGGTCTATCTCTATCTAAATAGAAAATAAGCAAACTTGGACTACACTAGATACAACTCTCAGGCCAGTAATCTACCTCGGTGTTATCTTCCTTAGTGACCAAAATATTTGGTTTTTTCAGCACCTTACACTGTCCTAGTCAGGTATCAGCCCATAATTCTTGACAGCTACAGTGATTCAAAAGAAAACTATGAAACTTCTGCACTAATACTTACGCTAGTCCCTCATGCTGTTGGATTCTACTAATAAAATAAAAGTATATTATGAACTGAGAAAATAACTTTTATGTATGAGTTTCTAAATATTTTGCAGGTCTATGAGATAAAGACTACCAGCCAAAGAGGTCAAAGATCTCCAAATGCAGTAATAGACCTACTAAAAGATGATCTTATAAAAGAGCAGCACATATATTGTAGCCAAAACAAGATCTAAAAGGCTCCTACATGTATGTTTCTACATGTTATGCTTAGAATTTTAAAGATCATGTATTATAAATACGTGCTCACCATCCAGTCATGAACTTCTTCGAAGCCCAGCTCCTCACAACTTTGTAAAATGTCTGCATGATTACCGAGGTAATAAAATACACTTTATCTTTTGTTACAGAGCAAGTTAATTCAAAAGCAGTACAAAATCAGGTATTTTTATCAACAGTGGAAATAATAGTTGGCATGAATGAGATGATGAACAAGCTCTACAAAATATATCTAAAATGTACACATCCTTATCGTTTTATCAGCTTGGAGATGGGAGTGGGTTGCAGGAAAATAGTACAAGATGAGCTGATTAAAGTTAGGTGCCTCTCCACTCCACAAAAAGAAAAGAGAATGGCACACAACTGATGCCCATATGTCTTGTTTCTCATCCAAAAATAGGTCCTCCATTATGATTGACTCCATATTAATACTAGCCTTCTGCATGTGTAGCTAAATCAGCATTAAAATCGTTCATTTAGATGCCAAATGATTATTTACTGACAATTCTATCAAAAAGGTCAATTTCTTAAAGACGAGGATAATCAAATTCCGCGGTCTACCTTTTATATAAAATTCATCACACCACAATTACTCATCGTTTGCTTTTCCACTACAACGATTTAATTAAGCCCTTTCAAGAATTACTGAAAAATGCAGTCTTTAATGCTAACTAAATATGATTCATAATTCATGTATGCAATTAAAGAAACAAATAACAATAAACCAAACTGACTTTTGGAGAAACCTTGTCCAATTTAGCAAAAGCAGAAAAAAGCTGGTAAATTTAACTCCTAAAACCCTAAAACAGAAATAGGAAGAAAAGAAAGGAAACAATCATCGACAATAAACCCACACACTAAAACATAAGTAGAGAAAATACCTCCCGGCCAGAATGATGGTGGGAGGAAGAAGCGGAGGCGGAGGAGGGGCCGTCGTCATCGAGGCGGCGGTCAACGGAATCAGCGACCGGAATTAGAAGCTCGCGATCTCTCTCTCTGCTGTTGCCCATCACGCCGAGAGATTTCTCATCTCCCATCATAATTCACACACAGTGGGCAGACTGATGAATTCGTTCCTTCCTTAAGACTCCCAGTCCTAACAGATTCAGTGGTCGGCCTCCGAAAATTCCTCTCTCCGTATCTCTCTCTCTCTCTCTCTCTAGAATTTCAGCTTTAATTAAAGAGTTCAATTGAATGATAATTGTGTTTACTGTTTTGGGTTATAGCATGTAGATTAGGAATTATATGATGTCAACGTATAATAGAGGAAAAAACCGATTTTAAACTTTAACTTGGGCGTTGTTTTGTTTTGTGACGGAAAATTCAAGGAGGGCTGAATATTCAAATTGGGGCGTTTGATGAGCTGTCCCCAACCACAAGATGCCAGCTCGTTTATGGGCGTTTTGGCATGGAATAAATTTCATATTGGACTAATTATAATTTAATCCAACTCAACGTTTTAATAATTATAAATTCATTCTTAACATTTATATATTTTTACATAAATAATCTCAATGTTTAATAATAATATTTAATTCTCGACGTTTTAATATTTTAATATAAATGACCCAATATTTTAGGTGAAAATATTATTTCGGTCCATTTCGATCACATTACTCTCAAATGAGCTGGATAACTGACACTTTTGCTGAAAAATTACCGAAATAGTTTTTTCGCCTAAAATATTGGGTCATTTATGTTAAAATATTCAAACGTTGGGAATTAAATTGTTATTATTAAACGTTGTGTTATTTATATTAAAATATCCAAACATTGAGAATTAAATTGTAACTATTAAAATGTTGTATTACTTCAAACATTAGGAATTAATTTGCAATTAATCCAAAAATATTTTATTTTTTATAAGGACTTTTTGCTTAAGAAGTTTTAAGAATACAAAAATTTGGACAATTAAAATAAGAGATAAGTTGTCTTGGCGGAGATGATCTATCGGTGAAGTGGAATTGCTTAGAAATCAAAGATGACGAGTTCAAATCTCCTCAATTCAAATTTTAATTTTTTCGAGTTAAATATTTTTTGTCTTATCTCTAACCTTTCGACATATCAAGTCGGTATGTTTACAAATTACAAAATTACAATAAATATTTGTCATGTATCAATTGTCTTGATGACCTCTAAATACTTCTTATATTTTATTCTGGAAACAAACAAATACAAATTAAAAGAGATCGAAGTAAAAAAAACAAACAAACAAACAATAACAAAGGGCACCAATTATAATTAACACTAAAGACAAAGAACATTTCGGAAAAAAAAAATTCAACAATCAACTGTACATTACATGATAATAATATCCGATCATTGTTTATTCTCATAAAAAAATGAAAAATTACGAACTACATCACAATAATAACTCACTCATCAATCTAAATATTTGAAATATGCTACTCTTCTATTACAACAACATTTGGATTTCCAATTTCAACTTTATGGTCATTTTTTTCGTCATAGTTTTCTTTATCTATTAAAACAAATGGAAATATTATACTATTTGACAATCAGATAATTTTAAATTTTATAAATAATGTAATATTGTAATCTTTTTTAGCTAATGATGGAGGAATAACAAGAGGAAAGCAAAAACAAAAAAACAAAAACAAAAGAGAGGTGTGAAATTCGACATCCAACTCTGAACAAAGATGCATATATATAACTTTTATCCTTAAAATTTTATAACTAATTGTCAAATATTCATATATGAGTTATTCTACATGATACTAACTTTCTATAGGCTTCTTAACATCGATAAATTCATGAATCTACGTAGTAAATGTAGATATTAGACTTAACGAAAAACTAACATTTTTGAATGAAATTGATTTTTTGTAACTTTTGAACATTCATAGCTCTTATTATACTTAGAATATGAGAATAACTAATTAACACTATATGATTAGAAAGACAATTGAGTTAGTTTCCCAATACATCTGACCATTCATGAATTAGAGTTTTTAAGATGAAGTTATGGTTCAAATATTAAAGGTTGTGAGGTTCAGCCCGACCAACCTGCTAACCTAAAATCATTTTTGGGTTATATTTTTTCAATCGTAAACCTTCTTTTTTTTCTGGATCTAATGTGGTCAGTTCACCGATTTCAAATTGTATTGACATTCCTAATCATTTGCACAAAAAATACACCAACATTTGCATTTCTTAAGGTTGTGTTTTGATTATTTTATCTTGTTCAGCTTTTGAGATTTACCGAGGAACGTAAAAGAACGCAAAAAAAAAATTTACGATGTTAACAATGCGCATGATATGTTTTGGAGGGAAAAAAGGGGAGAAAATCATATGCAATGATGAAAATTGAAAATATGTGAAGTGGGAAATATGATGAATCATATATTAAGCAGTAGACGCGTCCCTAGAAATAAAATAAAAAATACTAGTAGATGTTGGATGGTTCATAATACAGCTAGATATATGGCTTTAGCTGACATGAAATTAAATTATCTAGCTTTACCTAAGCAATTATGGATATATATATAGGGAAAGGATCAAATGAGAACCCTTCCCCCAGGTGAGAACTAGGAATCAATTCTAGCCCTTGTTTGACTCAATCTGGATGGTCCAGATTAAATCAGATTTAAGTGGATGGGCAGTGGCATTCTTATAATTTTCGGCAACTTTCTGGACGGAGGGGTAATATAGTAATTTAATAATTCTTCCCTTTTGTTCTGAGACTAAAATGAGAATCGCATAATGCTAAAATTATCGAAGTAGGAGGCTAAAATTGATGTGACATTTTCCACTAGGGTTCACCGTTCTCAATTAGGGTTTATTAAGTTCCTGATCCCAATTAGTAATTATGAGATTCCCATTAGGGTTCACTGTCCCCAAATAGGGTGTATTGCATTTCATTCCAATGAAATCATCGTTCCATTTTTGTTTATCAACACATGCTAAAATGAGAAATGCATGAGGCTAAAATGTACGAAGTCGGATGCTAAAATTGAATCTGGGCAATTTCTGAATTCAGTTCCGATTTTACCCTTAATGAGATGCGCGAATTGAAGATTTTCGCGATAATTACAAAAATGCCACCGAAAATCTGGATGGATCTGGGGCTTCGATTTTACAGGATGGACGGATGGGATCAGTTCCCGATTCTCACCTAGCGACCGGTTCTCACTAGATCCCATCCCTATATATATATATATATATATATATATATATATATAGGGAAAGGATCAAATGAGAACCCTTCTCCCAGATGGGAACTAGGAACCAATCCTAGCCCTTGTTTGACTCAATCTGGACGGCCCAGATTAAATCAGATTTAAGTGGATGGGCGGTGGCATTCCTGTAATTTTCGGCAACTTTGTAGGAGGAGGGGTAATATAGTAATTCAATAATTCTTCCTTTTTTCTCTGAGGCTAAAATGAGAATCGCATAAGACTAAAATGATCGAAGTAGGAGGCTAAAATTGATGTGACATTTTTCACTAGAGTTCACCATTCCCAATTAGGGTTTATTACGTTCCGATTAGGGCTCTTCTGATCCCAACTAGTAATTATGAGATTCTCATTAGGGTTCAGTGTCCCCAAATATGGTGTATTGCATTTCATTCCAATGAAATCATCGTTCCATTTTTGTTTATCAACACATGCTAAAATGAGAAATGCATGAGGCTAAAATGAGCGAAGTAGGAGGCTAAAATTGAATCTGGGCAATTTATGAGTTCAGTTCCGATTTTGCCCTTAATGAGACGCGCGAATTGCAGATTTTCATTTTAATTACAAAATTACCACTGAAAATCTGGATTAATCTGGATCGTTCAGATTTTGGAATGGAGGGATGTGATTGGTTCCTAGTTCCCACCTGGTGACTGGTTCTCACCAGATCCCATCCATATATATATATATATATATATATATATATATATATATATATATATATATATGGCGTTATACTTGAAAAATACATTTAAACATCCATGAATGATATTGTCACACAATTAAAATCCACATTGATATTAAAGATTATGCCTATCTATCTATCTAGACATATATTAAGGTAAAATCGTGTGATAGATCATGGTTCTTGTATAAATTGTTGTCTATATGACACGCTTTAACAATTATATTTTAGACAACAATTTTGAATTAATAGACAATAGTAGTGACATTTTTTATGTAATTTTTTTTTTGCATTTTTCAAGACGAATTAGAGTACAACCGTTGTCTTTTAATATTTTTTTTGCAATCTTATTTTTTTTACTTTGTTATTTGAGAATTGTAACATTTTTTATGCATAAAAATAGTTTTCATTTGTGTTGCACTATAATAATAATAATAATAATAGTAATAATAATAATAATAAATCGTACATTTTGAAGCAGTAGACGCTTTCCTAAAAATAAAACAAAAAATACTAGTAGATGTTTGTAACGCCCCAATTTTATTACTCTTAATAAAATGAAACGTTAAACATGCTTTTATTATAAAATAGAAGAAAAATCTCAAATAATCAAATATTAAGGTCTCAAAGTTCACAGCAAAAAAATCCTAATAAGAAAAATATCTAAATTTATTTAAAATCTTTATTCAATCGAGACCATGACCACCACCATCGCATCTTGACCCGCTAAGCATCACCCGAGCCTCCATCTGAAAAAGATAAAGTTTTTGGGGTGAGTACTTTAACTCAGTGGGGAGTGTTCAATTATCAAGCTATATAAAATTAAACGAGTAAGTGAGAAATAATAAAAGTTGTTCAGTCCATAGACCAAGTTGTTCAGTCCATAGACCAAACCATATAGCCCGTCGGCCCAGTCTCATTTAGCCCGGAGGCCCTGTCTCATTTATTTAGCCCGAAGGCCCTTGTACTGTGCTGTGTCATCACATAACTGAATAGGCCTTGTACTGTGCTGTGTCATCACATAACTGAATAATTAAATATAGGGAGAATAATTAGGACATGATCACGTAAAACCCCACCTTGACCGTGACCTTGATATTAACCGATTAAGTCTTGCGCGCCTTGCTTATAAATTATTTATCTTGAATTAATAAAATGCATGACATGATGTAATTAAACTATGCATGAATTCAAACTATGGTGCATGTTTTAAAACAATAATCATGTATAAAATTTTTTAATTCCATTTATTATTCAATTAACTACATAAAATAATATATATATATATATATATATATATATATATGTAATCACACACGCAAACCCATACATCTATATATATATATATATCTACACGTATGGACATATATAAATATATCTATTTGCTTTATACGCATATATATATATAAATAATGCATGAATATGTTAAACCAAATTTTGTAATTAACGTTTTTAACATGCTTAAACAAGATTACGTACTCTAAATCTATTTACTAACACATCATGCAACAAACTAACTTATTTAACTGGTACGTGGACTAGGTATATGCAATGCATCTTGAAGACAAAATGTTTAACATAACTATACTTACGTCATAAGTATAATTAATTTATCAATTTCTATTAACTAACTTATTATGAACGAACACGGCATATGAAAAGAAATAAAATGAAAGACTATGCTTGACTCTTGGCCCAAAACTCAAACTACAATGGCCCAATATTCAAATTATTCCCAGAAGCCCAATCTGCAAAACAAATGTGATTAGACAATTGAAACAACACATCTCAAACTCTCTCTCTTCCATTGACGAGTACCAGTGGAGGTCTGCAACTTCCTCTTCACTCAGCTACTCCAGATAAAAGAGCCCCGCAGTATGAGCTCTCTCTTTATTTCTCATCCTTGTGAAACTTTGGGATAGCAACTGTATTGCTGAACCGGCCAACATCAACGTCGCCGTCGGGCAGCAAAGCTGCAGTCGAGCTACCTTTATCCGATGTTGCTACCATAACCTCCAGCACTTTCAATTTTTTACCAGTCCCCCCCCATGATTATGCTATGGAATGTAATGCACACGTGAAACAATAAATTTAAATGAACTTTATACCTTCGGAACCTTGAAGAAGAAGAAATAACTATTTTCTTTTCCTTTTCGTCTCTTTGGTGTGAGGAAATAAGGAGGTAGAATTCCCTATTTATACTAGTAGGGTTAGGGTTAGGGATAAGTTTCATAGTTATCAGAAGATCAATTCGATAGGATGAAGATTTTGATAAGTCTTGGAGATATCAAACTCATGCTAATCCATTCCGTGAAGGAGAAGAAAGAGAAAAGGGGTTCTTGAATTTGGACTTCATAATCATAGCTTTTGGGCTTGGTAAAAAAAAAAAGAAACTTGGGCTCGCAAATTATTTGGGCTACAAACAATTCCAATGGCTAGAAATAACTTTGGCTAAAAAGAATAACACTCAAATTAAAATTAAATGCATGCTTATAATATGAAATAACTATGTTCTAAAATGAATTCATGCTTATAAATTACTTAGGCGCGACTTATTAGACTTAATCAGTTAATATCACATGTAAGAATAAATAAAATATGTTTTTACGAAAAATGTAGCAATTTAAATATTAAAAAAAAATCGGGTTGCTACAATGTTGTTCATAATACAACTAGATATATGGCTTTAGCTGATATGAAATTAAATTATCTAGCTTCACCTAAGCAATTATGGATAATATATATATATATATATATATATATATATATATATAGGGGTGGGGTTATATAAAAACAACCCCTTGTGTGAGAAATGAAAACACATCTCACACCACACATCCATAAAAAATCAAAGGTCCAGATTTGATGAAAAAGGCGGTGGCAATTTTGTAATATCTGAAAAGTTTTTCGCGCGGGGGTATTAATGTAATTGTATAATTCTTATAAAAATCGCGGATGATTTGATAACAGATCGTTATGCTAACGAAGTATTATCATCACGTTAACGAAGCATTATAGGTATGCTAATTAAAGTTTTCAAATATTGTTAGCGAAAAAAATGTTTTAAATATTAATTATAAACCTAATTTGATTTAATAAACCCTAATTAAATGGAAAAAATCATAATTGGATGAAATAAACCCCAATTAGATGAAATAAACATTGATTGGATGTGGTAAACCCTAAATGATTTGGAACAAATCATAATAATAATATATTTATACTACGTTAGCATTATGGTTTTGCTTCGTTAGCATTGCGAATACACTATGTTAGCATATGACAATACTCTGTCAAAATATAATATAAATTATAATTGGATGGGATAAACCATAATAATCAATTAAGAACTATAAATAAAAAATTAAATTTTACAAAAATAATGATAATTAGATGGAATAAACCATAATCGAGATTAAATAAACCATAATTGAGATTTAATAAACCCTAATAAATTTATACTACGCTAGCATTAAGATAATTATTTGTTAGCACAACTAATACATTATGTTAGCATATGACAAATGCTTCGTTAACATACGTTATCATATGTTATCATAATGCTGACGAAGAATTATTATATGCTAACGAAAGCATTTACAACCTGGACACGCGTAAAAAAATTTCTTTTTAAATTTTTGTTCATATTGTTTCATTTAAAAATAACATTTCGACATCTTAAATGAAAGAGCATGAAGAGAGCTTTAATTTGATATATTTTTTGTGTGCATTGGATTAAAAACGAGCAAGTTATGATCGGTTAAAGTTTTTAAGATTTTTTTTAATTGCTGACATCATCATTTTTAATGGGTTTGGACGAAAATAGCCATCCTTCCTTTATTTTTTACCCTATTATCTACGAAATTGCCACCTTAAATCTCAACCATTGGATCATTAAATTGGATGGTGCAAGATGGGTTCTCATTTCTCACACCAACAAAGTGTTCTCATATGATCCATATCCTATATGTGTGTGTGTGTGTGTGTGTGTGGCATTACACTTGAAAAATACATATAAACATCCATGAATGATATTGTCACACAATTAAAATCCACATTGATATTAAATATTAGGCCTATCTATCTATCTAGACATATATTAAGGTAAAATCGTGTGATAGACCATGGTTCTGGTATAAGTTGTTGTTTATATGACATGCTTTAACAATTATATTTTATATAACAATTTTGAGTTAATAGACAACAGTAGTGACATTTTTTTATGTAATTTTTTTTTTTGCATTTTTCAAGACGAATTAGATTACAACCGTTGTCTTTTAATATATTTTTTTGCAATCTTATTTTTTTTTTACTTTGTTATTTGAGAATTGTAACATTTTTTTATGTTTTTATGGATAAAAATAGTTTTCATTTGTGTTGCACTATAATAATAATAATAATAATAATAATAATAATAATAATAATAATAATAATAATAATAATAATAAAAGTATAACATAATTTGTGATAATTTATTGTTTTTCTATTTCAATTTCACCATTTAATAATAATAATAATAATAATAACATAATTTGCAATTTTGTTTCACTCTCATCATTTAAAGTAATTAAATAATTATATTTTTTATATCTTTCATATATTAAAAGAAATCAAATATTCTTTAATCATTGACAATTATACATTGTTATTTATAAAATCGTGTCGTTTGAAATATTCCAATTCGATATTTCTAACATCGATTATCATTTAGTTCCCAAAAGTTAATATTTTTTATTGTAACAACACAAAATTAATCATCTTATATAATTAATTAATGTATGTGTATTTCGTTTTATTAATTTTAAAAATTGAACACGACATGTATAATTCAAAAATAATCATAATATTATAAATTTTAAAAATAATAATTATTTATGCATCGCACACGATAAATGCTAACTAGTCAAACAAAGCCAAACCATTTGTAAGTGTTTTGGATTTTAGCCAGTTTTAAAATATTCAATTTAGTCATATTTTTGTAAACCGGGTAAAATTATGATTCAATTATTGTTTTTATTTTATTTTTTCCTTTTGAGTTGGGAGAAGGAGAAGCGACGAGTCTCGAACCCAAGATATTTCTCTTACATAGGGGTCTCAACTCTCCACCGCTTCCGCGTCCCAAGGGGTCGGTCAAATTATTGTTTTAATTGGTCAAAATTATGTAAGTTTTGGCAATAATAAATTAGCCAAGATCAAAACATTTTTAATTATGGTTATTATTATTATAGCCGAATTGATTATGATAAATTATTTTGATAAATACTAATAATAATGAATTTACTATATACTATGTTTGTCATTATTATTAATTAATAGGTATTGTGAATATATTATTATTTACCGTTTATTATTTTGTCAAAACAATAATAATAGTTGTCTAGTTAATACTAATCAACTGTGGTAATAATAATTATGTGTGCATCAACTTATAAACACGTGGGTTTCACTAACTATCGAGATGTCGAACTATTTATTCTGGTCTTTACCTTAGAATAAATACAAAACACATCCTCTTAGGTCCTTGACGTGCGGTCGTTTCGCACTCAAAAATATATTTATAAACTCCTGTGCCCACAGCGAGCGTAGCTAGCCAATGAGTACGGGTCGATCCCACAGAGAGCTGTTGCGATTCTATCTTCAAGTAACCAATCACAAAGGGGGTTTTGGTGTTGTCACTAAACTGAATTTAAATCTGCAAAAGAAACTAAAGAAAATATCAAATAACAAAAGGTTCTGGCATTTGAACTAGAATTTGGTTTAAACATAAAACAACTCGATCATGGGCACACCGATTTTCATACATGACATGTCATCTAGTTATGGTGACCGGATTCCTCTCTGTGTCTCCTCATCCATCCTTTCATTTTAGGTTTAAAAGTGATTCCTCTTCGATTAAACCCCTAACCAGTTACCCACCTCCCGATTCCTCTAAGAGATGTAAGCAAACAGGCAGCAGTGTGCCCTAGACGGACCCAGATCTGTTGTGTTCAACTGATTCCTCTTGTGCCCACAACACCCCATTAATTCTCTTATTACCATATGAACCGACACACAGTCACGATTCGCTAATTCAATTAATAGTGGTGTGCCCTCTTTACCTAACGAGTGATCAGCCACATTGGGCACTTCAGACACACACTCACGTGGAACAAGGCTCAAGAATTAACGAAAACTAATCATGCATTCCTATGCCCATTTTGGCCTCACGAGTCCAGATTTATACTCAAACCAATTTCATTGTTCAAATGCCAGAATTAAAGATCTAGCCGAGAAGACTAGACATAATTAAACTTGCAAAAATTAAAGACATAAAATAAACAAGAACTTACTGAATTAATTAAGCAAAAACTCGACTCCAACGTCGAGAAACATGAAAATATCCTAAGTCCCGAAGGTTTAAGACCTTTCGGATTGTTTTTGGCTGCCTAAGCAGCGTGCTGGAAATGAAATATAAAATGTAGAAATGTTTCAGACTGTCTAAAAGCTTCTTTTTCCAGAGACTAAACTTGTTTAAATAACTACATTTCCGAGTGGAGTTTCCCCCACAGGCGGGGTCTTCTGCTGAAATTTCGGAACGCCGTGCCCTCTCTGATCGGTTTGGATAAGCTTCAGCTTTATCAAATCCCTTTTTTTTAGGGATTGCGCTTTATCTCTTCGATTGAGCTTATCTCTTTGTTGCAGCGCCTTCTAGGAGTCCAGCTTAGTTCTAACTCTCCTTCAGAAGTGTAGCTATCTTCCACCATCTCTCCTCCAACTGATTTCCGAGTTTCGCGGGAATGCCCATTCTGACCTGTGGTCGAGTCTGTGTGAGTACTGTGGGCACGGCATCATCTGTCAGCTCCATCCGTATCTGATATGCCCACTTTACTGACCGAATGTGGGATGGATACTGAAGATGTCCCCTGTGCCTCTGATGAACATATGTGTGAGATAAGCGTGAATAACTGGGCATAAAATGCCCCTTCCGCCAGACTCGACTCTTGGAATGCCCTTTGACCGTAACGTGGTTCTTTTCGACTCAAAACACACTAAAAATGACATTTATAGAGGATAAAATGCCCATAAAAACATGAAATAAATGGACTTATCACACCCACACACTTTAAGCATGATTGTCCTCAAGCATAAGGTGCAACGCATCCAGAAAAAACAAAAGAAAATAAAAGAGAAAAGAAACAGACTCAAGACACAAGCATGCAAATTGTTACTCAGTGTGGGCACATCAGAAATAATCCAACAAAATTGCAAAGTTTCAGCATACCTAAAATAGGTCAAAAATGAGTTTAGCTTTGTGTTCCTCACAGACTCTCTTCACTCAGTGTATACTCTCAATTCGGCTGTAATTTTGTACAAATTTGTCCCATAAGTTTGCCAAAGTTCTGCTGTTCATTCTCTAAAAACCATGATGCATTAGTATCAATAGGGCTTTTTAGGCTACAATGGGCATTTTAAGTAGGAGGGGTTTTTATTGATTGTACAGACCCCTCCCCAGCTCCTTTCTATTCACTACCCTACTGTGCCCTGTTCAGGCACTGAATTTTTCTTATTTTGAACATTCTGAATACTTAAGACTCGGGGAGTTTTTATTCAGACTTTTTTTTTTCTTTTTCTCTTTTTTTTCTAATCACTTATATATATATATATATATATTAATTCTTCCTCCTTTCTTTTCTAGCCCTTCATATATATGCTTTCCCAGAAACAACTCTGCCTTCCCCATTTTTCTTTTCAGGTTTTATAATGCCCTGGCTAAGTATAAACCATCCCGAAACAAAATCGACCAGGGCATTTCATAGGCTCAAAGGGGCTGCAAGGGCTGTGTCATTAGTGAGAGTTATTTTATTTCATTGGTTCAGCAAAACATGGCCTATTTCATCTACATGTGCATTAATAATCCCTAGAGTTAAATGCAGAACGGAGGCAAATTCTAGAACATCATAAGCATAGAATTATTCACACTGATGAATGAAAGAAAACTGTAAAATGAAGCATACAACATATAGGCTCAAGTCTCACAGGGCATGCTAAACTCGTTCGTCATCCCTATCTTAAATGGGCATGCTGATTTTTCTGTAAAGCAATTAAAGTTGGATCATCACGTGAAATGCCCCACACAGACTCACAGAATAGCATGCTTTGACTCAACTACCCACCTACACACTTTGCAGCTTGCAAAGTGTGGACACAAACTCAAACAAAACAATAAATAAAACAGGAAAAACAAAATAAAACCTAATCTAAAAGGACAGAAAGAACCAGGCTAGTCGGTTGCAGGCGTTGGGTAAGAGAACCCAACATGTTTGAAATAGGCCTTCAGGGCTGCTTCGATTCGGGTCAGTTTTTCATTGGTCTGGAACTGGGCATTCTTGATCAACTCAAGTCTCCTCATGATCACTGCGACTGGGTGCTCCCTCTGTGGTACCTTCTCTGCTGGTGGTTTCCTCGATGTACCTGCCATTGCTAAAAGCATGCTCGAGGCGTCTGCCCCCGGCACAAAGAAAACAGGTTTTTCATCCTCATCGTCAACCACATCTTGCATTCTCCGCAAGCAGTTAAGATCAAAATATTCACGGGGAAGGGGGGTTAACTCAGTATCATGCAAATCAAGGAGCCTATGTCTAACAACAAGCTAGGTGATTAATTGGGCACAAGAGATACGATGCCTAGGGTGTGTTTTAATATCCCGAAAGTGTGCAATGGCCACAGAACCAAAATTGATTTTGATTTTATGAACCATGCACCACAAAGTAAATAGCTCCTGATTAGTGATTGAATTAGAGCTATCTTTTCGGCTGAAAATATTATAGGCCAACACCCTATGGCAGAATCTCAAAACATCATTATTTAAGCAATATCCCTTTGTGGATCCGCTTTGAAAAATGGATCCATCCCTAATATCTACCCATTTCGCATCGACTCCTTCTGCAGAGTCGGGCACTACAGTCACGACATCGACATACTCCTCTTCCTGTAGGCCCAAGTATGTCACGATGCCCAACAACATATTCAAGTCATCAGCAGACATAGAGTAACTCCTACCCATCAGTTTAAAAGATAAGACCCTAGTGGATGTAGCAGGCTTGTTCAAAGCTTTAATTTTCAAGTTTTGGACAAAATCACGAGACAAAGACGCAAAAATTACACACTCCATATCTAGAAAACATTCCCAACCAATTGTAGAAAACAAATCCCTTACCTCCTGCTCTATACTAAGAGCTGCGAGCGTCTCACGGTGGACTCCTTTTGAGTTTATGATGCCCCTAACTGGTGGCGGGCCACTGCTGGGCTTACTTGGTGTGGGGCTCCCCACCCATCTGCCTCTTTTTGGCACAGGGGCTGAAGTGCCCTCTTCAGCCTTCCTCTTCCGTGAAGAGGCCTCTTCAGCCAGCTTGGCTCCTGCTTTCACACTCACAGATTTCCCCACCCTTCGCTTGGGTGAGGAGTCCTCCGAGGGCTCTTCAGAGCCTGCCTGAGTTTGGGAGGGCGCACTGGTTTCTTGCTGCTCCTTCTCTTCTTCGGTATCCCCTTGCTGGGATACCTCTGGATGCTCGGTTGGCTCTGGAATGGGCTCTCCAACCTTCATTTTTCCTTTCGCTTGCTCTAGTGCCCGCTTCTTGATGTCGGCGGGTGCCTCGTCCTCCTCTTCAAACAGGGGTACCTTCTCCGGTTGTGGCTCAGCCTCAATGTCTTCTATTTCAGTCAAGTATTTGTCCAAATCAGTGTCTCTGTCTCCTTCCTCTTCAACTTCCTCTCCTTCCTCTTCATCTTCCATGTCCTCGATCTCCACCGACGGCACAGGGGTCGGAGCCTTAACTGGCTTCTTAGCCTTCTTCTTTTCAGCCCCTTTTTTAGACTTTGGCTCAGGCTCTTCAGTAGCCTCTTCCTCCTGCATGCCCTCTGCAGTCGCCTCATCATCTTGCTGCTCCGTTTGAGTCGGAGTTGCGGAGCTTTCTTCCGTCGCCTCAACCTCAGGCATAGGCTTCTGTTCCGGTGGAGTCTCCTTCTTGTCTTCGCCATTGTTGAGTTTGAAGGTTTTCAGAGATTAGGGTTACAGGAAAATCGAGAGAGAGAGAGTTTTGATTTTTGCAAGAGACGGGTGAAAGTGATAGTGGAGATTTTGTGGGGTAAGGATTTTATATTAAAGAAATCACTATTCATGATTTGACTTGAGACTCTTCAAATTCCTTAGGAGTCTCCCAGATCAGTATACCCTATGCTAATGGATAAGCCTTATCCCCTGAAAAATCGGAACAAACTTTATCTCTTCAGAATGCCTCACTTCAGAATCCCTATTTCCAAGGGATTTATTTTATCTTCATCTTTCTCTCTCATTATCTAAACCTGCAAACACCATACTTATCCAAAACAAGCATAAAATTACTCCCTAAACTAGGTTAAGTAACTGGAAAATTTATTTAAAATAAATAAAAATGAATTAAGATAAATAAACACCTGGGCTGCCTCCCAGTAGCGCCCCAGTTATTGTCGTGGGCACGACGTCACCCCAGATCAGGCGTACGTGGGCTCCGCGAGCCAGATCACTGTGACATCTTCTTCAGAGTGCCCCAGGTAAGCTTTCAAACGGTGATCATTTACTTTGAAGCGCCCTCCAGTATCGGGATTTATCAGCTCAATTGCCCCACTCGGGCATTCTGCATATACTTCAAATGGACCAACCCACTTGGTCCTCAGTCCTCCTCCCATAAGCTTGAATCTTGAGTGGTACAAAAGTACTTTCTGTCCTGGGATGAATCTCTTCCTCCGAATTATTTGATCATGGAGCCTTTTCATTTTTTCTTTGTACAACACCGAATTATCATAGGCCTCTATTCTCATTTCTTCCAGCTCTTGAATTTGAAATTTTCTGAAATGCCCAGCAGCGTCAGGATCCATATTCAGCTTCTGAAGTGCCCATCGTGCTTTGTGTTCTAACTCGACTGACAGATGGCAACACTTTTCAAATAACATCCTATATGGGAACATCCTAATTGGAGTCTTGAATGCAGTTCGGTATGCCCACAAGGCATCTTCCAGATGAATACTCCAATCTTTTTGGTTCGGAGCCACAACCTTCCCAAGAATGGCTTTAATATCTCGATTTGAGACTTTAGCTTGACCATTTCCTTGGGGGTGGTATGGTGTGGTGACCCTATGGTGAACCCCATATTTCTTCAACAATCTTTCTAGCGTTTGGTTGCAAAAATGGGTCCCTTGATCACTGATGATGGACCTGGGCACACCAAACCGACTAAAAATGTGTGATTTCAGAAATGTGGCTACTACCCTTGCATCATTGGTAGGAGTAGCCTTTGCTTCTACCCATTTGGACACATAATCAACTACCAGGATAATATATTGGTTCCCTCTTGAATTTGGAAAGGGTCCCATAAAATCCATTCCCCAAATATCGAAAATCTCCACTGGCATGATTGGTGTCATGGGCATTTCATTTCTTCTTGTGATGCTCCCTACCCTCTGGCACTGGTCACACCTTCTGCAGACGTTGTGGGCATCCTTGAATATTGTGGGCCAAAAGAACCCACAATCCAAAATTCTCCTCGCTGTTCGGTTTGGTCCGAAATGCCCTCCGCAAGCATAACTGTCACAATGCTTTAGAATTTCATCTATCTCCTCATCAGGAATACACCTTCTGATGATTTGATCAACGCATCTCCTCCATAGAATAGGGCAATCCCATGCATAGAACCTGCTCTCATACCTTAGTTTATTTTTCTGATACCTTGAGTACCCAATAGGCATTTCCCCAGACTCTAGGTAGTTCACTATATCCGCGTACCAGGGTGCTAGTGTGCCCCTTGCTGAATACAAATGCTCATCGGGAAAATGATCAGCAATGGGCATTTCGTCGCCTTTCTCATTCAGCACCCGACTCAGATGGTCAGCTACCAAGTTCTGTGCCCCACTCTTATCTTTTATTTCGACATCAAATTCCTGTAACAGCAGGATCCACCTAATTAGTCTCGGTTTCGTCTCTTTCTTGGCCATCAAGTGCCTCAGGGCACCATGATCTGTATAGACAATGCTCTTTGCTCCTAAGAGGTAAGATCGAAACTTCTCAAATGCAAACACTACTGCCAATAACTCTTTTTCAGTAGTGGTGTAATTACACTGTGCCCCATTCAGAGTCTTGGAGGCATAGTAAATTACATGGCTTTCCTTTCCTCTCTTCTGACCCAGTACCGCGCCCACAGCGTAGCCACTGGCGCCACACATAATCTCAAAGGGCATTTCCCAATCTGGTGGTTGGATGACTGGTGCCGTGACTAGTTGCTTCTTCAAAAAATTAAATGCCTTTTTACATTCCTCATCAAATTCAAAGGGAACATCTTGCTACAATAAATGAGTAATAGGCTGGGCAATTTTTGCAAAATCCTTTATGAATCTCCTGTAGAATCCAGCGTGCCCCAAGAATCCTCTCACTTGTTTCACCGAGGTGGGATATGATAATTTTTCAATTATATCCACTTTAGCTTTATCGACCTCAATGCCCCTCTCAGAAATCACATGTCCCAGTACAATGCCCTCTCTGACCATGAAATGACATTTTTCATAGTTCAGCACTAGGCATTTGTCCACACAACGCTGCAACACCTTCTCCAGATTATCTAAACATAGATCAAAGCAGCTCTCGTACACTGTGAAGTCATCCATGAATACTTCAATGAAGTTCTCGAGAAAATCAGATAATATGCTCATCATGCATCGCTGAAATGTTCCAGGAGCATTGCAGAGGCCAAAGGGCATTCTGCGATAGACAAACGTGCTGAATGGGCACGTGAATGTTGTTTTCTCCTGGTCCTCTTGACTTACTGCAATTTTCATGTATCCTGAATATCCATCCAAAAAACAAAAGAACTTATTTCCTACGAGTCTTTCCAACATCTGGTCAATGAACGGAAGTGGGAAATGATCCTTCCGCGTGACCGTGTTCAGCTTCCGGTAGTCGATGCAAACTCTCCAGCCAGTTTGCAGTCGTGTGGGCACAAGCTCTCCTTTCTCATTTTTCACAACTTGAATGCCCGACTTCTTGGGCACAACATGGATTGGACTCACCCACTTGCTGTCTGAAATTGGGTATATAATGCCCTGGTCCAGAAGCTTAATTATCTCTTTTAGCACCACATCCTTCATCACTAGATTCAGCTTTCTTTGTGGATCACGAATGAGTTTTGCATCATCTTCCAGCAATATTTTGTGCATGCAAACCGCTGGGCTAATGCCCTTTATATCTGCCAAAGTCCATCCGAGTGCCTCCTTGTACAGTCTCAACAATCTCAAAAGGCGGTCCTCATCAGCTTGATTCAACCCCGCACTTATGATTACAAGGAGAGTCTCATTATTCCCTAAATAGGCATATTTCAGATGCCTTGGTAATGCCTTCAATTCCAGCGTGGGTGCTTTGATAATAGAAGGCATCGGCTTATCATCATTTTTCCGAATGGACACACCATAATCCACACATCCATATCGCATTTCTTCCAATGAGTACATCATCATAATTCCATCCCTTATGTCATCATCCTCGTCCAGGGCATTCTGGTCAATCAGTCCATCTCACAATGCCCACTCCAGCGGTTCTTTATTGCTCACCATGGATAAAGTAGAACGGCTCGCGGAATGAAATGTGTTCACAAAATTACAATTTTCTGTATCCGGGGGGTGTTTCATAGCTTCAAAAATGTTGAACGTCACCTTCTCCCCATCAAACTCACACGTCAGTGTGCCCTTGTCCACATCAATCTTGGTTCGAGCTGTCTTCATGAAAGGCCTTCCCAGCAACAAAACTGAAGATTTTGAAGTCGCTGTGCCCATATCAAGCACATAAAAATCTGCTGGGAAAATAAGCTCATCCACCTTAATCAATACATCTTCAATGAGGCCTTCTGGATACACATTCGATCGGTCAGCTAGTTGAATGACCACACGGGTTTCCTTCAAAGGTTCGATCTTTAATTCTTTGAACACCGACAGAGGCATTACATTGATTGATGCCCCCAAATCCAACATGGCCTTTTCGACTTTCCTGTCTCCAATAATGCAAGGGATCATGAACATCCCTGGATCATCACATTTCTTGGGTAATTTTTTCTGTATCACAGCTGATACATTCTGCCCAACTAAGAACCTTGCATCATCATTGAATCGCACCTTTCTGGTACAAAGCTCCTTTAGAAACTGGGCATACCGTGGTACTTGCTTGATTGCTTCGATCAGTGGGATGTTGATCTCCACTTTGCTAAATACCTTTAGCATCTCCCTGGTTTCCTCTTCTCTTCTATTCTGTGCCAATCTCCCTGGAAAGGGAGGTTTCCGTCTTTCCGGAATGGGCATCTTGGCAGATTGCTTCACTTCTGGGATGGGCACAGTATCAGTCTGCTCAGCTTCTTATGCCTCATCCTCTGTGGGAATTTTTTCCACTTTTTCCTCCAAGGGCACATCGTCCTTCTCTTTTCTTGGCCTGACCATCTCCGGAAGCTCTTTTCCACTCCTCAATGCTACTGCATTCACTTGTTCTCTTGGATTCTCAACTTGGGAAGACAGCTTCCCATTTTTCTCCTCCATCTTGTGCATAGCTTGAGCCAATTGATTGATTTGTTTGCTCATGTGCGAGAGACCAGCTCGAGTCTCTTGCTTAAACTTCTCATTCTCCTCAGCCATAGCAAACACAAGATCTTCTAGCCTTTGCTTCCTTTTCTCTTCTGGTGGTGGCAATGGGCGTCCAGAATGCCCATCCTCTGGTCTTCTCCATCTGAAATTTTCATGGTCTCTCCAGCCATGAATATAAGTCTGGGAGTGGGGATCATATCTTCTAGAATGCCCATTCTGGCCACCTATAGCATTCACTTCTTCCATTTCATCTTGTAGAGTAGGGCATTCATCCGTGAAGTGAGATATGCTTTTGCATACCCCACAAGGTCTGGACTTCCTCGCCATGCTTGCACCGGACAAGATTTTTTCGATCTTGTCGCACAATCTATCAATTCTACTATCCTGGTCCGATGCCCTTTCTGTTTCATTTACAACCCGAATGCCCTCTCTACCGAAGTCTCGGTTGTCTTTAGCCATTTCTGTGAGAATTCTGAATGCTTCAACAGGTTGTTTGTTCAAAATGGATCCTCCACATGAGGCATTCATGATCGTCCTCTCATGTGGTCTCAATCCTCCGACGAAATACTGAATCAAATCGTGTTCAGTACTCTGGTGCTGTGGGCATTTCGCCAGCATCGCCTGGAATATTCCCCAATAGTCGTAGAAACTTTCATTGGTTCCCATCTTCAGGCTCCCTATCCTTCTTCTCATTTCTTGCACTCTGGATGCTTGGAAATATTTCTCCAAAAATTCTATTGAAGTTGTCTCCATGTGGTCACAGCGCCAGTGGGTAGTGTATACAGCCAATCCCGTGCCCCATCTTGAAGAGTAAAAGGGAACGAGACCAACCGCACATACTCTTCTCGTCCATGGTCGGATGGTTGAGTTTGGCAAACCATCTCAAAATCTTGCAAATGCCTTTGTGGATCCTCTCCAGGCATTCCGTGGAACTTTGGCAAGATCTGGATAAAGTTTGCGTGAATATCCCAGTTCTGAGTCACAGCTGGGAGTGTAATGCCCATTGGGCGCAAATTCATGTTGGTCGGGAAGACCAACTGCCTTAAAGTCCTGTTATCATCCGCATTATCATTCGCGGCATTTCCATTTGCGGCCATATTGATGTTGTGGCCTTTCTCAAACTATCCTTTCTCCTCGTGCCCTTCGTCTCCTTGATCTTCTTGATTCTCTGGTGGTGGTGTGGGCTCACGAGGTCTATTTGCTGCTTGGCGTGCCCTCTTCACTGTTGCCCTGTTTTTCCTCGAAGTCTTCTCTATCTCCGGATCGTACAATAGAGTCTCCTCTGAAGAGCCCATGGGCATCAACTTCCAGGCTCACCAATTGTGGAAGATAAAATCACTAGAAACCAGCTCCCCAGCAACGGCGCCAATTTTGACGCGTGGTCGTTTCGCGCTCAAAAATATATTTGAAAACTCCTGTGCCCACAGCGAGCGTAGCTAGCCAATGAGTACGGGTCGATCCCACAAAAAGCTGTTGTGATTCTATCTTCAAGTAACCAATCACAAAGGGGGTTTTGGTGTTGCCACTAAAACGAATTTAAATCTGCAAAAGAAACTAAAGAAAATATCAAATAACAAAAGGTTCTGGCATTTGAACTAGAATTTGGTTTAAACATAAAACAACTCGATCATGGGCACACCGATTTTCATACATGACATGTCATCTAGTTATGGTGACCGGATTCCTCTCTGTGTCTCCTCATCCATCCTTTCATTTTAGGTTTAAAAGTGATTCATCTTCGATTAAACCCCTAACCAGTTACCCACCTCCCGATTCCTCTAAGAGATGAAAGCAAATAGGCAGCAGTGTGCCCTAGACGGACCCAGATCTGTTGTGTTCAACTGATTCCTCTTGTGCCCACAACACCCCATTAATTCTCTTATTACCATATGAACCGACACACAGTCACGATTCGCCAATTCAATTAATAGTGGTGTGCCCTCTTTACCTAACGAGTGATCAGCCACATTGGGCACTTCAGACACACACTCACGTGGAACAAGGCTCAAGAATTAACGGAAACTAATCATGCATTCCTATGTCCATTTTGGCCTCACGAGTCCAGATTTATGCTCAAACCAATTTCATTGTTCAAATGCCAGAATTAAAGATCTAGCTGAGAAGGCTAAACATAATTAAACTTGCAAAAATTAAAGACATAAAATATACAAGAACTTACTGAATTAATTAAGCAAAAACTCGACTCCAACGTCGAGAAACATGAACATATCCTAAGTCTCGAAGGTTTAAGACCTTTCGGATTGTTTTTGGCTGCCTAAGCAGCGTACTGGAAATGATATATAAAATGTAGAAATGTTTCAGACTGTCTAAAAGCTTCTTTTTCCAGAGACTAAACTTGTTTAAATAACTACATTTCCGAGTGGAGTTTCCTCCACAGGCAGGGGTCTTCTGCTGAAATTTCGGAACGGCGTGCCCTCTCTGATCGGTTTGGATAAGCTTCAGCTTTATCAAATCCCTATTTTTTAGGGATTGCGCTTTATCTCTTCGATTGAGCTTATCTCTTTGTTGCAGCGCCTTCTAGGAGTCCAGCTTAGTTCCAACTCTCCTTCAGAAGTGTAGCTATCTTCCACCATCTCTCATCCAACTGATTTCCGAGTTTCGCGGGAATGCCCATTCTGACCTGTGGTCGAGTCTGTGCGAGTACTGTGGGCATGACATCATCTGTCAGCTCCATCCGTATCTGATATGCCCACTTCACCGACCGAATGTGGGATGGCTGAAGACGTCCCCTGTGCCTCTGATGAACATATGTGTGAGATAAGTGTGAATAACTGGGCATAAAATGCCCCTTTCGCCAGACTCGACTTTTGGAATGCCCTTTGACCGTAACCTGATTCTTTTCGATCAAAACACACTAAAAAGGACATTTATAGAGGATAAAATGCCCATAAAAACACGAAATAAATGGACTTATCAGTCCTATTGGGGTCCAGCGGCCGCTGGGCCTGGCCCAATCCGCTATAAAAACTCGATCACAGCCACTTTTTTCCGTCCATAATTTTTTCACAAAGCGGCGGCGGCAGCGGCTATATTCTTATTCCTGAGCGGCGGCGGCTACAATCTTCTTCAGGTACTATTCTATTATGATTATTATTTTTTACTCGTGTCATCATTATTGATTGAATTTGTCTTGAATTTATTGCATGTAAGAATAAAAAAAATTTACTTTACTTTTGAATTACTGTTTAGTCTCTGTTTTAGTTTTGGTATAATTGTACTGATTATTGAATCATCGAAAACTAGTATATGTGGTTTTTTTTAATTATGACGATTAATAGTATATACACCATAATATATTAGTATTATCATGGGGGACTCACAACAAGATTCGAAAAAGAAGACAACTTATGAACCATGGACTAAGGAACAGACTGACCTTCTGCTAGAACTTATGGTTGATGGTGCGCGTCGCGGATGGCGTGATAATAGTGGCATATTTAGCAAAGCCACTGTGGAAGAAAGAATAATTCATATGCTTAATGAAAGACTCGGGTGTAATAAGACCTACAACAATTATCAAAGCCGGCTCAAATGGTTTAAGGATCATTGGATCGCTTATTCGAACCTGTTGAAGTGTAGCTCTGGTTTTGGATATGACAACAATATGAAAAAATTCACGGCTACAGATGAAGTGTGGGATGCGTACTTAGCGGTAAGTATCATATTGCAATAATATTATTCAATATTTTTATTTAACTAATAAAGTGAATTAATTAATTTTTTTTTATTTTTTTTATAGTCTCACCCGAAAGACACACAATTGCGATATGGAGAATCCCCTGATTATGAGGAATTGAGGATTGCGGTGGGTAATGGTGTTGCCGTCGGAAGAAATTTAATTGGGTTGGGAATTACTACTGATGCAAACACATTAGGAGAAGATGAAAATAGAGATGCGCGCATAGAAGATTTAACATTTGATCCTGAGAGTGATGCGTTTGTCGCACTATCACAAGATGATCAACCGCCGTCTGGTTTCACACCACCTTCTGGGCAGCCTGAAGTGCCAGAGAGCTCCACTCAAAGACCGAAGCAACCCAAAAGAAGTAGAACTCAGTATGAAGCAACTTCTGGCTCTAGTGAAAAGATCATGGAAGAGGTGAAAACACTGTTTGGAGAAGTTCACGGTCTCTTACTGAAAAGAGATAGCGTATTGGAGAAAAGAGAAAAAGAAAGATCCTACACTACATGAGATGCAATCAAAGAGATCCCAAATTTGGATGCAGACACTCGGATTAAGACATTTGACTTGCTTGTCACGAAGTCCCAGAAAGATAGTTTTTTGAAGATGAGTGTTGAGGAACGAGCTCAGTAGATAGCTTACGAGATTAAGGAATAGGGATAATTTGCTTCATATTTGACATACTTTGATGTTGGTTTATTAGTATTTTTTCAGATGTCTTGTTTGAATTTATATTGATTATTTATTTGATGTTATGAATTATGTTTTTTGATTATTTAACATATTTGGTTTTATTTTCTTTAATGCTATGCGTCGTTCATATTTTTTAAATGCACCATGAAATCATTAATCATGATTTATTCAAAATTATTAATTATTATTTTTTGGTTAATTTTTTTTTATTTGTTGATTTATTAAGTTGTATGCATTTGGATATATTTTTTTATTTAACACAATCGCTTTAATCAAGAACCTTTTTTTTTTTAAATGCAGCATGGAAAATCATGAAATATTGAAAGAAGAAATAGAAGATGAAGAGATGGAAGAAGAAATTGATGAGGAAGAGGAGACAAAATTCTATGAAAATGTTAAAATCTTGCTATTGACAATAAATACAGTGTTAACACTATTATGGGAAATTGCTATGATGCGTCAGCGTATTGAACGCTCTTTGCAGCGACGACCAATTACTAGAATTGGATATCATTTTGTTAATAATATGATTGAAGGAGATCCACAAAATTTTCGACAGCTGTATAGAATGTATCCTGATGCGTTTCTAAAGTTATGCTCTATCATAAGAGATAAAACGCCTATACAAGATACAAGACACATATGTGTTGAAGAAATCGTGGCAACATTCTTGATCATTGTCGGGCACAACGATAGATATTGTAATGTTTGTCAAAGATTCAGTCGTTCTCATTTTGCCACTAGTCAAAATTTCAACAAGTATTAAAGGCATTGAACATGATAGCACCGAACATGATGGTTAAGCCGTCTACATCGACCCCGGCTAAAATTCAGGAAAGCACAAGATTTATGCCTTTTTTTAAGGTATGTATTATTTATTATGTAATGTATTTTAAACGTTTTATTTTTTTATATATTATCTTCACTTTATTTTAGGATTGCATCGGGGCTATAGATGGAACTCATATCCCGGCAATGGTAACAGGCCGAGAAGTAAGCAGTTTTCGTAACCGTCATGGTATGCAATCACAGAATGTTTTGGCAGCTTGCAACTTTGATTTGCAGTTCATATATGTGCTAAGTGGATGGGAAGGTTCAACACATGACTCCAAACTTTTAAGTGATGCATTATCTAGAACAAATGGCCTTCAGGTGCCGCAAGGTATGTACCATATTTATAATTGTGTTTTTTTTTTTAAAACAGTGTAAAGGCAGCTATTTGACAAATAATAATAAACTTGTGTTGTTGTAGGTAAATATTTTCTGGTGGATTGTGGATTTGCTAATAGACGTCAGTTTTTAGCTCCTTTATATGGTGTTCGATATCATTTAAAAGATTTTGGTGGTCAAGGTCGTCACTCCAGAAATGTAAGTGAATTATTCAATCTCTGTCATGCATCGTTAAGGAATGTGATTGAGAGGATTTTTGGTGTCTTCAAATCTAGATTCACAATTTTCAAAACGGCACCTCCCTTCTCATTTCGAACACAAGCTGAATTTGGCTTGTGCTGGTTTACACAATTTTCTCCAGAAAGAGTGCCGCTCTGATGAATTTCCAATGGAATATGAAGGAGATGAAGATGTACCACCTCTCGATGCGGAAGAAGAAAATGTGGAATGTCTATCTCAAAGCCAACTACAACAAAGAACGGAAGCTAATGGATAGAGAATGAGTATTGCTAATGCTATGTGGGAGTCGAGGCCAATATACAACGGTGGTGATGGAAATGAAGATGATGAGACGGAAGATGGGAATGCTGAGTAATAATTTTTTTTAATTGACTATGAAATATTGACTATAATTGGTATTTTATAAACAATTTGTGCATATTGTGTCAAATTTTTATAACGATTTTGGATAACACTTTTTTTTATAATTGTTGTATTTTTCTTTCACAACTTGTGTATCCGATGAAACATCATACTAAACAAGTAATACGAGATGGAAAATCAACATCATCAACGTAGTAGACATAAAAATCGTTGAAAAACCATATGTTAAAAAAATAGAAGACAAAAACCATTTTTTCAAAAAAAAAAAAAAAAGGTCAGCGGCCGCTGGGTATGAACGGCCGTTCGGACGGCCCTATCGCACGCCCAGCGGCCGCTGGGCATCCATTATGCTTTTTTTTTCGCAATGTAGCACATGTGTTCTATTTTATCGAACAAATGTTTTTTGTACCATGTTTATGTCTACTACGTTGATATTTGTGTTCTATTTTTTTGAATAAATGATTTTTGTATTTTTCTTTAACACTTTATGCATCATTCAATCATCGTACTAAACAAGTAAAATGAAATGGGAAATAAACATAATCGAAATAAACATTGTTAAGAAACATATTGTTCAACAAAATAGAAAACATATTGTTCAACAAAGTAAAAAACATTTGATATCAACGACAGAATTAATAAAAAAAAAACAACACCCAAACAATGGCGGCTGGGGTCCTCCACCTCCGGCGTTCGGCTTTATTGAGCAAGCACACCTACACGATTCACAAACACCAAAAATCAACCAAAAATCAACATAATGCAAACAATTCAACATAACACATAACTACAACAAACCAATCATTACACATACTCAACTCCACAAACTCCAACTCCAAAAATCCAAAAATCCAAATAACATTAAACATATTCAACACCAACTCCAAACACTACAAATTCAACAAAAATCATTAAACATCAAACATAACATTAACATAAACCATTTATTCAAACAATCAAAATATAATCCAATAAATGCAAAGAACAAACCATTAATTTTGAGGTGGTGGCTGTGGTGGCAGATAGAAGGCAGTCCAAGCATCCCACTGAGCCTGTAAGGATGCAATTTGTGCATCCTGCGCGTCAAACTGGGCGTTCATCTGCTGGGTATGCGCATCAAATCGGGCATTCATTTATTGGGTATGCGCGTCATACTTATCGTCGATATGCTACCTTAGTGATCCAAAGGATGCGTCCATATGCTCCCGAAATGATATCATATTATTCTGGAATCGCCCATAGTAATCTCCGGATATTGTATGAGGTGGCTGGTCAGGTTTCTCTTCCTCTTCCTCCTCATCTTTCTCCATGTCCTCATCTTCGTTTCCACCTTCATCACCACCAGTGGACGGGCCGGCACCAGAATCACCTTGCATCTTGACGCGCTCTTCATTTGTGTGCTTGCTCACACATGGCCTCTTAGCAGGGGGTAATAACGTGAATCAATCTTTAATAATCTGAGCTCCTTTTAGCTCACTGAAATCGATCGAATACGGCTTGATTTCATCATGCACCTCCTGATACCCCGTCATGGCACTGAGAATTCTGAAATTATGTGCCAATCCCATCACAATATGAGCAAATGAAGGATGCGTGCCTGCTCGAGTCTGCATCTACCTCATAGCCGACCAAATGAAGTTTGAAATGCAAACTTTTGTGCCCCTCAACGCACAACACAACAAATACACCTCATTCGCGTTCACTTTATTCGCCTGCACTTTCCCAGACACATTATAAACAAGGAATTTGTGCACAATTGCCAGTGCCGGGTCTTGGATATACCTATTCGACTTATCCGAATTATTCTAATTGTCAAACCCAGACAACTCACGCCAACCCGCTTCCACACTAAATGAATTGGGTCTCTCCCGTTCCCCACCAGTAGGAAATCCAAACACAGTTTTCATTCTAGGCAAACTAATTTGGTAGTCTCTCCCGTTCATCCTAACCCCAAGCTTCTTGTGGGGATGGGGATCAATCACATACATAGTAGATAAAAATTCATAACGCAAGTCTTCATAACCAGAATAATCAACATGCTTAGCAAAATGTTCTAACCCCAAAACCTTCAAATACTTCATCACTTTTGCTACAATTTTTAAATCTTTCAACAAATCCCAATCAAAATAACGAGGCATGGTAACCATAGATTGGTTAAATTTTGTATAGAGTTGTCCCTCCCATTCAGTTTTTAGAGGAAATGGACATTGATACCTCGTCGTGAGGTCCTACTCTTCGACTTCTTCATATGCCCCGACGTTGGGATTCTTCATGCGAGGAGGCATGATTGAAAGTGGCAGCGGTCATGGGCTTCGAACGGTCGGTGGAGCTGTGGCTGGAGGCGAGTGGTGGATGGGGTTTCGCAGTGATTTGTTTCGTGTTTCTGCTGTTTTTTGTAAATTAGAGCGTGTTCTGCCCGATTTGGGGCTTTCTGCCATTTTATATTTTTAATTCCCAACGGCCGCTGGGTGCCAATGGTCGTTGAGTTTGTTCGACTCATGCCCCAACAGCCGTTGAGCCCAGCGGTCGCTGGGTTTTCTATGCTAGCCTCCCAGCGGCCGCTAGCTTGTAGCGGTCGCTGGGTTCTCTCGACTCGACTTCCTAGCGGTCGCTCAATTCAAGTGGTCGCTGGGTTCAATTTTTTTTCGGATCTACCGATCGTTGAGTTCCATCGAGCACTGGCTAGAAGGATTTTAAATCCATTAAAATCATTCAAAATCGGTCCGAAATCCCTCACGAAATCCGTCAGACATTTAAAAGTCTATCAAAATCCATGTGGAGTCTATGGATTTTATAAATCCATAGACATTTAAAAGTCTATCAAAATCCATCAAAATCCCGAACGAATACACCCCCCCTAAAAAAGATAGGTAAATATTAGCGGAGATTCGAAAAGGGCACCGTACCCGAATTTCATATTTTAATTGAAAAAAATATTTTAAAAATATCTTTGCCAAAAATATATTTGAGGACATAAATGGTAACATTAATAGATGTTAATTATATTGGTTCTATTTTTTTTCGTCTCCTGTTATGTTAATGACATTGGTGCGTTTTTTATCGATATTTTGAGAAAAAAACACAACATTATCGTTAACATACCAGGAGGCAGGAAAAAAAGAGACCAACAAGTTAACATCTATATTAAGAAGTAAGATGTATCCCAAAACATTTTTTTACAAAAACATCTTAAATATTGTAGAGGCTATTTTTTGGATAAGGCCCACGACTAAAATCCGGCCTAAGACAGTAGAAGGGATTAGAGCACCTCGACCTCTAAATATCAATTAAAACTCTAACGAGGGCGGACAGTTCTTAGAACAGACCTAGTCAAAACCCCGTTAAAGATAAGGGGAAGACTAGGTCAAAACCTTGCTAGGGATAGGACCTCGAAAAAAATGGGATCAGGCAGTTAGAGAGTAAGGACAAATAAGAGAAGATGAAAGGGGAAGAGGCACACAGGACTTCGGAAAAGGATTTCAGAATTAATCCTCTCCAAATACACTACGCTATTAGTCTTGATTTATCTCGCTTCATTGTTCTTTTTACTTCCAGAATAGTTCTTGTTATTCGATTCTGACTTGAGTGTCAGAGTTTGTTTGATCGTTAATCTCCAACAGTCTTTCGGCTTCATGTTTTCTGTCATTATTTTGTAGATCATCGGAGCTTGGATTCGAATACTTTTAATTGCAAAATATCGGTTCTATAAGAGAAATTCAGGTATGGTGCTCGAATCTTCCAAATATTCGGAGCAGATCCCATGTTCTCAATCCTGCAACATTTGGTGTGCCATAACTAAATTTTTTAATTTTTTTAATATACCCTAATTGGTATGGATGAACCCTAAATAAAAAAATTTAAATTAAATTAAATCATAATAAATTATTATTATTATTATTATTATTATTATTATTATTATTATTATTATTATTATTATTATTATTATTATTATTATTATTATTATTATTATTAGGGTTAAGGGCCAAATAGGCCCCTGTACTTATTTGGGGGGAACAAATAGCCCCTCGAACTATTTTTTGTCTCGATTGAGCCCCTGAACTTTTATTGAGGGCTCAATCAAGCCCCTCCGTCATACCCTTCACTAACGGCTGTTAGTGAGGAATCAAAACGACGTCGTTTTATACAAAACGACGTCGTTTTGATTCTGACCGCAAAAAAAAAAAATTAAATATTTTTTTTAAATCTCTCTCTCTATCTCATACACACACACACGCTCACGCATACAGAGAAAGGAAAATGGGGTTGTTGATCGACAGCGCCGGCGCCGGAGAGAGCACCGCCACCCACAAAGTCTTCTTCCTAACGACCCACAGCACCCCCCAGCCCCAGCTCACCTCCCTGACCCCGACATCCCATCCACCTAATCGTCTGAATCGGACCAGTCATCCTCATCAGATTCAACTCCCCTTTCCCGGTTATACAATCCCAAAACCTCCCCACAAATCACCTCCTTCCAGCCTTCATCCTACCATCACAGCCCAGACTCCAAACAACTCAAAACCTCTAAACAATCAGCACGTTTAAATCAAGAAGAAGAGGGCGGAGCTTCAGAAAGGGAGGAACAAGAGCAGGACGATGATACATTATCTGGAATAGTCTCGCCGGATCTACTATCGTCCAGCTCTTCTGCAGAGGAATCCGATGAAGATAGGCTCCCTCTTTCCCGAGCCTTACTTTAGAAATTTCAAATCTCACCA
Organism: Perilla frutescens; assembly: GCA_026008535.1. NCBI lineage: Eukaryota > Viridiplantae > Streptophyta > Magnoliopsida > Lamiales > Lamiaceae > Perilla > Perilla frutescens. The sequence goes on from BRKX01000001.1 coordinate 43,740,013, forward strand.
CTGGGCTCCTCGGACATGAAAGCGGAGTCGGATATCTCCGCCCTTGATGCCATCGCCTCCCTTCTCGCAACTCACACAGTAGCCTCGTCGGAATCTGCTGTCCAGCAACGTGTGAGCTCAAGTCTCACAACGACAAATATGAATCTGCCCGCCGCAGACTGGTCGACCCTCGCCGGTGCTCACAGGATGGATGAGGGTCCGAGTCAGGCACTGATTCCTCCCCATAAAGCGGAACAGACCTTCTTGGCTCAAATCGAGGCATCGCGAGGCTTCCATTCCCGGTCTGAATCGCCCGACTTCTGTCGCCCGGCGTCTAGCCCCTCATCGCCGTCGACTTGAGAGAGAGAGAGATTTAAAAAAATATATTTAATTTTTTTTTTGTCCAGAATCGAAACGACGTCGTTTTGTATAAAACGACGTTGTTTTGATTCCTCATTAACGGCCGTTAGTGAGGGGTGCAACGGAGGGGCTTGATTGATTCCTCAATAAAAGTTCAGGGGCTCAATCGAGACAAAAAATAGTTTGAGGGGCTATTTGTTTCCCCCAAATAAGTACAGGGGCCTATTTGGCCCTTAACCCTTATCATCATCATCATCATCATTATTATTATTATTATTATTATTATTATTATTATTATTATTATTATTATTATTATTATTATTATTATTTGCAGGTGATGTCATGTGCCAAATATTAGGGTTCGTGATGGAATGAAAATGCTGTTGGAGGAAGGCCCACGAGTGATAAGCCCAAAAAATTATTTCACCATTTAGAAGGCCCTTTTCCCACAATATAACTTGAAAAGCCTCAATACGATATACTGTGTAAGATCACCATATATTTAATAATATATTAAAAATATCCTGCGGTGTCTTCTTTGGGGACACTTAATCCATAGAGATACCTTTAGAAAATTGAGAGATCTCAGATACTGCACAAAAAAAAAAAGAAAAAAGAAGACGACCGTTTTATCTTATGCTCATTAATCTATAATTTATTATTAGAGTTATTAATATTTTAAAAGTGGCTTCAATCTTTAGGGAGCAAATCTTCAACGATATTTGTGTATTTTGGTCTACTTCGATTTAACATTGGGCCTAAGATTTAGATCTAAGGTAACTAACTATCCTTGATTATGTACTTAGTTACTTCTTCAAGAAATTCGAAAATATTTATTCATCATATATTGATATACAACTTTTATCATCAAAATCAATATAATATTTACCTAAATAGGGAGTAAAACGTGCTTCTTGGATTTAAAAGGGTCCCACATATAGATCCTGATTTTTGTAAGAAAAGTTAGTGGCAATTGCATAGATCATTTTGGGAAACGTTTTAATAACTATCACTGCCATTTCAACTAATTATAATTTATAATAATAGATTTGTAGCATGTATTGCCCTTATCTTTATGATTTATCCATGAACTCATCATTTTATATATATATGAATAATATAATAATGTGAGTTTGTTGATAGAGCAAAGTGTATTTGAATTAATTGTGTGCGCCCATATATGTTGGCTTTAATTTGAAATTTGAATGTGAGGAATTAATATTAACATAGTTATTGAAGTTGTGTATAATTTAGTATGCGAAGTGGGCACCGACGTGACAAGACTCCTGTGACTGCATTCAAAGCTTGTCCTTGAGGTAGTTGACACTACTAGCATTTAATTTTGTGGAATTTAACCTTAATATTTGAGGTGGGGAATTCTTACTCACATTAATATTTTTGTTTGCTTTTACTTCAATTAGCCACGACAAAAACATCTTCTTATACTAATGGTCATGAAATCAACCTCGATTTAACCTATAAAACAAAATATTATTGAGTTTAGGGGAGAGTGGAGAACTCGAAGAAGCGACCATGTTGGTAAGTTGGCCTTTTAAGAATGGGTTGAATGAGAAATTCTATAACGGATGTAGGTGTACTACAATTTACTCATATTCATACTATAAATAATTCAACATGTTCTATAACGAGAAATTTATGAGTGTGAGTAATCTAAATTCTCAGGGTGAACTGAAATGATTTCATGTTAATATAGTATGTTCAATAATGCTCCTGAATATTATCGAAATAAATTGGAATTAAAGTGAATGGAGGCATTTTACAAGAGCTATGCATATATTTTTTTTGGATGATTTATCTTTCTTAAACTTAAACAATAATCACATGCTATTGCCCAAATTGCGATTCTATTTCATACTAACTAAAATGATAATTTGATATCCAAATATTGAAAACATAACTACTCGAAATGATCATGGGAGCTATTTTTTCGGCACCTAAAGACTGACATAACGAGTTATTTTGTTAGTAAAACACGACACCTAAAAATGACATGTCATTTTAATGCCCGAACTATTGAAACATTATTCAAATGTTTATGTCATGTCATTTTTAGGCACTAAGAAATAAGTTTGATATAGTTTTGAATAGTTTGGGTATATTAAAATGCTATTTTGAATAGTATTAGATACTGTTGTAATTTTGACAATAGTATGAGATATTAAACCCTATTTTCCTTTTAAAAAAACAGGTCTGCATAATTTTACGCTAGTATGGACTCGACTTTAAAAATGAGTTGGGTGTATTGCATTTGAACCACTCGGAAGACCTTCATTCTTCTTTGAGTTGGGGAAAGAGAAAATGATGAGTTTCAAACCCATAGGAGATGTCTCCCTTTTACTGTTTACACAACCACTTGGGTGTTTTTAATAAGGTGACAAATGCCTTCAAAGTGAATATACCTTCAAATATATTTTAAGTTGTGTTATATTGTGTTTTGCACGTTATAATAAGTGTTTTGAACGAATAGTAATTAAATAACATTTACAATAATTGGACAATTTTTTTCGAAATGACATAAAATGTAAATTTTTATATGATGATAGTAATCTTATGCTATTTACTACAATTTGAAAAGTTATGAATATGTACAATATGTATATGATCGGGTTACAACGACTATCAGAAATAAATTGAATTATCAGGATAAGTTTAAATAGTTGAAGATTAATTACTCATAACTTCTAAATTAACATAAAAAAATATATGTGAGTAAGTTAAAAAATAATTCAAAAGGCACATGATATGCGATTAGTCTTATATCTATATAATATATAATAACGACTATGGATCCACAAATAAAAAAATTTAATTTTCCCGCTTAAATATTATTTCTGCAATTAATAATTTATGATATAATATTTGCTTTTAAATATAGTATTTTTTTAACCGTATATATATACATGCTAGATATTAAAATCCATATCAATATTTGAATTAATGAATTGGACTTAAAATCTAAACCTGACTATATATATAAAAAAGATATGAAATCATATGGATTTCATTATTATAATATATATATATAATAACAACACTTCCTTCAAAATTATAATTGTGACCATAAATAGAAAATATTAGTTTTCCTACTCAAATAACATTTCAGGACATGGAAATAAAATTCTATATTTACAAATAATTAATTATTGAAGTCAATATCCTTCAAAAAAAAAAACCGAAGTCAATACTCCTATATTAGCTATAAGTGTAACACATACCCGTATATAAAATTAAAAATCAATGAAATTTGCCTAATAAAAAGATTGTCATAATTAAAATAGTTTCCATTTAATTAAATTAGGTACGATTTCCTTAATTAATTAACCACACTAATATCCTCCTAACATTAAATCCGGAATATATTGTCATTTGATTTGTAATAATTTGTACAGATATGTGTGATCGTTATTCCATTAATAAATCCAATATGTATATGTTATATATATCTAGATTTAAATTTTGAATATATAATTATATACACACACTTCAAACTGATTGATATATATATATATATATATGACATATATATACTTTGAATTCGAATTGAAATTTAAATAGAGAAAATATATTTTAAATTGATTTTTGGAAATTTGGAAGTATATGTTTTGGTCGACAATCTTTTCTCAATCAACTAGTCAGTTATTTTACTTAGTTAAGGTAAAATAATATAAACTCCAAAAATATGAAAATTTGTTCAAATGTTAATGGAATAATAAAAATATATAAGGTAATTGATGATTAAATTATTGCACGTATCATATACAATTGATATGTTTTCCAACATTCAATTCATGGTTATAAATACAAGTTCCCCTAATAATTCATTTTCGTTTATTTTTTATACTTTGCTTTGTAGTTGGTATTGTGCTCATGTGTTACATTCTTATATAATTGTTATCATTTTACAGATTGTAAGAGTAGAGAAGCTTGAAAATGTCATACAAACACTGTCTAGGATTCATCTTCAGAGATTTTCTTCTGCAATCGCATCATAGGAGATGAAGCTGGTCAATTAATGAGAAGCTTGAAAATAATTTTATTAATGTGCATTTTTTATTGTTTCATCAGTTAAATCTTTTATATATTGTTAGCTATTACCTATTGTAATTTCTTAAGTGTAATATATGTTCTGGAAAATGGAAAGGTAGTGGATTTTATCTTTGATGCAGTTTTAATATTTTTTTTATAATGTCCCACTTTGATTTTGTTTGAATGGATATTTAATACAAGCGTTTTGTACCATAATAAAATTATTATGTAAGAAAACATTCTCAATATTTGATTAGTATTATTATTGTGAGTGGATTGATGTATTTTATATAGAATATAAATAGTTATTTTAAATTTGTATAAAATTTTTGAAAATTATATATGTTTATATATATTAATTTAAAACATTTAATAATTAAATATTTCAATCTAAATAAATATTATTTGTTGTTCTGCAAAAATTACTATTGGAGGTCGGATTATTGAATATTATTCATGAATATACAACATAAAATTTTTATGATATTTGATTTCATTACAAAAAGTGCTACTGTGTAGTAATATTTATATGACTATACTATATTTCTCATGAAAATACAAATTTCACTCAATATTTTAATTATAAATTTTTAAGAATGATTTTTATAATGGATCATGCTTGGTATATGTAGGAAATCATGACTATTTTGTCAAAATTATTTTTTAGATATGAAGTTCCGAAAATAAATGGCACATAATTGAAAACATAGAACAAGAAAAATAAAAATTAATATGATGTATGTACATTATAAAAAATGTTAATTTTTTTTATATTTTTTATGCTTTATGATTAACAATATAATATTTAATAAAATTACGCTAAAGTAATAATTTATTATGTACGTAAGAAAATGTCACTTATATTTTATTTGTTAAAAATGAAAATTTAACTAATATTATGAAATGGATTTTATTTTTTGAATATAAATTATGCATTTGTATATGTAAACTATGCATATATGAAAAAAATGAAAAGTATATATTAATAAAAAAAAATAGTAGAAAAATGATTTAATCTTAGTTTAAACTATTTTACTTCCAATAATGCGTAATGAATTGAATAATGACAAAATCCTTTATGATAAAAATATAAAAAATGACAAAATATAAATTATGCATTTGTATATGTAAACTATGCATATATGAAAAAAATGAAAAGTATATATTAATAAAAAAAAATAGTAGAAAAATGATTTAATCTCAGTTTAAATTATTTTACTTCCAATAATGCGTAATGAATTGAATAATGACAAAATCCTTTGTGATAAATAGATTTGTATGAATAATTACATATTTCGATAAACTTGAAATTGTGATTATCTTAACTGTATTTGATTATTAGTCAGACTATAACTTGAATTTTGAATTAATTTACCTACATTTTGTTAGAAGATATTATAATTTATTCTTTAAGTAATAAGTATCAATATGATTATTTTTAATGTTTTAGGTTCTCAAAATAATAAAAAATACAATATTTAAATTAGAATTAAATTAGTTTTAAATAATATCTATCATAATATCAATACATAACATGCAATCAATATTAATTATTTTCCTACCTCTATAAAAAAAATCAATTAATTATAGAACATTAAACATAGCAAATATGTTATTTTCATATATAAATCTCAATCTTTTTTTTTTCGAGGAAATCAATCAATCAATTACAAAAACATAAATGTAGGCTATGTAGCAAACCTATTGTCTTTTTTTTTTTTTTTAATATGTAGACTGTATATTCTTTGTATTATAATTGAACTTTATGTCTTCTTAATATTTAATTGTAAAATAAAAAAAAATATGCCCTTTTTATAAGTTTATAAAATTATACCTTTAGTTAAACCGAAAATTTTATAATTATATCAATTACAATATATAATTATTTAGGGTTAATTACTATAAAATACACAAACTTTGACAAGATTTGCAAATTAGACACAAACTTTAAAATTTTGCAATTAAAACACAAACTTACATTTTTTTGCAAAATAGACAAACTCAAATTTTTCGGACTAACGGAAAAATGAGAATTTGCGACATATAATTCATTTTCACTTATTAAAACCAATGCAATGCCATCTAAATCGAAAGGTGAACAATTTTTATGGTTTTGCGGTTTTCAAATTCAATTGATTTTAAAATTTTACTTTGAATTTGTCTATTTTGCAAAAAAATGTAAGTTTATGTTTTAATTGCAAAATTTTAAAGTTTGTGTCTAATTTGCAAATCTTGTCAAAGTTTGTGTATTTTATAGTAATTAACCCAATTATTTATTATATGAAACTCCACATTATATTCGGAAGAAACAAAAGTTCAAAGAAAAAAGCAAGATTTTTAATATATGCTGAAGGATTAAAGTTGAACATATACATAGTTATGGTCCGAAAATAGTGTAGTGAGAGATCGATGGACAACATTGATTATTGAAAAGAAGAATATGAGATATGAAACACAATAAAATGTGATAGTTTAGGACTATTTCTTTTTAAAGACTTTTATTAATAAAAAAATATTTCCGCTGGCCGTTCATTTTATTTATCAACATCATTGCGTGTCAAGCATCAGAAAATGGTCCTTTGAATCCAATTTGAATTTATTGTTGTTGTTGCAACTAAAATATTTTTAATAAAATTTCAAATAACAACATTCAAATCAACACATCTTAGCATGCAAATCACATAGAAGGGGTAAACTACACATGGTAAATCAGATGTGGCAGATTCACACCCAGCGATGTTGGTAGTTCGAAATCTCTTTTGTTTCGAGTTTACACCATTCCACCGTTGGATCATTCACAATGGGTGGGATTCGAACTTGATATCTTTGATCTTTAACTTACATAATTCCACCACTAAATCATTCACAAGGATCAATATTTATAAATATCTTATCCGTACATCGCACGGTGGGTCATTCTAGTTTATTAAATAATGCATACCATGAAATTTGATCATTTAAATTTATACTAGCATTTCTCCCGTGCGATGCACGAAATGATTTTATATATTTTCAGTTTAAATAATAAAATTTATATGTAAGTACTAATAAATTAAAAAAAATTGAGATTGTTTATATAATAATAAATAATATATAATAACGTCAAAAATATATATGCATTAGTGAAATTATGAAAACAGCATAAATTTTTTATTATAAATTAGATTTTTATATTTTAATCAAAATTTATCAAGTTTGTAAACATAAAATAATATAATATATCCATATATACGTATGTTGGAAAATATAAATATATTAATTTTATTATTATGTATGTATGTATGTGTGTATATATGTATGTATGTATGTAATTGTTAATTAATATATTATCAACGTTTTTTTAGTTGGGAAAAGAGAGGTGGTGCTATGACTGTGAATATCGAATCCGAGACGTCTTCCTTTTAAGATGTGTCTACCACCTTCTTGAGTATCTCTGAGAGAACAATATGGACAATGTTAATATACATACATTATCTTTGTACTAATTATGTATTTTATATATATATATATATATATATATATATTAATTATTAATAAGATTAAATATACGTATTCATATATTTAGCATTTAAAAAGTATTTATATAGACCAAAAATATAAAAAAATAATTAAGATATGTATATATATATATATATATATATATTCTTATATCCAACTAATAACTTAATACTACCTCCGTTTTGTTTTGTTTGTTGTTTTAGAATTTTAATTTAGAATTAACAATTAATTTTTAGACTAATATATCCCTCCCTTTTATATTATATAAAATTATATTCACATATATTTTCCTAAAAAGTTGAAAAATTTTTCTCTCAATCTCCATATATTTGTAAGGTTAAATTTGAGAGAGAGTGTGTCAAATATAAAACAACAAACATTTTGACACAAAAAAAAACCTAAAACAACAAACAAAACAAAACGGAGGAAGTATAATTTTGAAATAAAATAATAATTCAAGAGATTTAAAAAGGTTTGGAAAAAATACATGTAGATTAATTGAGCATATTATGATTTAGTTGCATTATACTATCCAAAACAATAAAACTCAGTCATCAAAAAATATATTATTATACCCATTGATGACTATTTGCTCTACAATTATGATCGAAAATACATAAAATTTAGTCATTCAACCCATGAAAATCAAGAAAATGTAATAGATCAAATAAATGATTAAAAAAAAGTTTCTAACGTTTTCTCAATCAACATGGCAACACCAAAATAATAATAATAGGAAGAAAAGGCTCCAAAAGAATTTCTTCTAATTTTCCCCAAATAGTAATTCTACTACATCAAAACAATCATACCGTGCTAATATATAGATATCATATATGTTTATATGGTGGAAAAATACATTGGAGTTTGTTTAGGAATTTAACATACAACTTGTGCCTCTTTGTTCTGAAAAAACGTATTTGAATTGTACGTGACTGAATAATCTAAGATAAAATTGGACTGTACCAGTTGTTGCATATATATCTCTAGTGTGTAATTTAGGGATTAATCATATCCGTTAATCTTGATATTTAGATGGTCTACAATTTATTTGAATAAAATGATTAATGCTATTTATTTAAATGTGGATTTAACCTTAAAGGGTAAATTTGTACCATTATAATTATCATATCTTTATTGATGCGTAAATCATGCTAACTAATTTTAGTAATTAATTCAATTAAAAAAGCGTCCACCAATTAAATCCATTTTTTTTATTATAACTTGCTTTATTAATTATGTTTTGTGTTTTTTTATAGACAAAAACTTGTATGAGATCGTCTAACGGGTCTCTTACGTTAGAGGAATCTCCCTTGACCCAATTCAGATCCAACCCGACCCGGTATATATATATATTTAAAAAAAAGGTTTGAATCTTCCTCACTCGCTGCCTCTTGCTCGCTCCCACTCTCTCGCTCTTCCCATAATCGCAGTTTATCCTCCCACAACCGCCGGTGAAATTTTTGCGAGCACCACCACCGTCAGCAACTTTTCGACCACCGGCGTTCCAGTCACATTCGAATCTGGTTCTGCGAGGTCAACATCTCTGGCGCAGATTAGAAGTTGATACTGTAAGTCCATTTAGGGCTTTTTTTTTTTAATTTAGGGCTTTTGATTTAGGGCATTTTAGTTGTGTTAATGCTTGTGAGAACGCATTCCAGCTGTTTGTGTTAATGCTTGTGAGAGAGGTCTTGCTGGATGAGTATTCCTTCTCGTTGGTGTTAAAATCTTGTTCGAGGTTGAGTTTGTTGAGCAGAGGAATGTAGATTCATGGGTTGATGTTGAAACTTAGGTTTGGGTCGAATTTTTTTTTTTTTGAAGAATTGTTTGATTTGCATGTATGTACAGTGCGGGATTGTTCAATCTGGGAGGCTGGTTTTCTATAGGATGCCTAGAAAGGATTCTTTTTCGCATAATTTGATGATTGATGGATATGTGAAATGCGGGATGGTGAGTTTAGCATGGGAACTGTTTGATATAATGCCTTCAGAGATGAAGAATTTAGTATTTTGGAACACCATGATTAGTGGCTACTTGAAATTAGAGAATGGATTTGAGAGTGCGAATGACTTATTTGATAAAAACAATATGACTACAGATTCAACTGAAGCCCTTGCAACCTGCTTGAAATGATGTTATTTTGAAACATGTTTGTTGTTCGTGTGCATTGTTATAATATGATTGAATCTTTTTTCCCCGTTAATTGGATCTTTTGGTGCAGGTAGAAAGTGGATTTCAGGTGAAATGAACGATGAGTTGAGGTTAAGTTGTCGGGTGATCACTTGGAGTTCATAGGAGTCGAGCAAGTTGCTGCCGTGATGCTTTGGACTGAGTTTCCAGATCGAACTGGGGCGACGAGCTGGATTATTAATTAGTAATACTTAGTGATACTATTTTACTTAGTGATACTTATTTTTACATTCATTGGTTAGTGGTACTGTATTTTTTAAATAGTGATACTTTTATGTTAGTTAGTGATACTTACATCAATTTATTATACTTATTTTTAACTAGTGATACTTTATGTTTATTTAGTAATACTTTTACATTCTTCAGGTTTATCTCTACTTTATGACTTAGTGATTCCTGACTTTTATAAGTAGGGATGTTTATTTTTTAAATAGTGATACTTGACAGATTTTTAGTGATACTTTTATGTTAATTAGTGATACTTACATCAGTTTGTTATACTTATTTTTACCTGGTGATACTTTACTTATGACTTAGTGATTCCTGACTTTTATAAGTAGGGATGTTTATTTTTTAAATAGTGATACTTTTATGTTAATTAGTAATACTTTTCTGTTACTTAGTCATACTATTTTACTTATTGTTACTTATTTTTACATTCATTGGATAGTGATACTTATTTTTACTTAGTGATACTTTTACATTGACTTGGTCATCCTTTAATTTTGACTTAGTGATTCTTGAGTTTAATAAGTAGTGATACTTTGTTTTTTAAACAGTGGCACTGTTTTGTTTACTTAGTGATGCTTAACTGTATAATTCAGTGAGTTTTTTTTAATTATGTTATACTTTATCTTTTCTTAGTGGCTGTTTGACTTAGTGATCCCTTGTTCGTCATTAGTGATACTTACTGGATAGATAATGATACTCACATGAATTATTAGTAATACTTCAATGTTTTAATTTACTTTTCATATTGCAGTGAACATGATGATGAGGAATCTGATCATAGTGATGATAAGAATGCTGAAGATTCTTGCTCTGAGCATGAAGTCAAAGCATTTTGTTACAAAGCATTTACTATTATATCCTTCATATTAATTTAATGCAAAACATTTTGTTACAAAAATGTATTAAGTATTTTTTTCATATTTTGGTATCAATAATAATGTAACGAGTATCAAAAATAAGAAATTGATAAATTATATGTAATGTATCATTAGTGATGAAGAAAGTATCACTATAAATACCATTAAGTAACACTATTTACTGCATGATTTTTGAGTAACACTGTTTCATTTTTTTAAGTAACATGTTATAATAATAATGCAACATGTTGCATGATTTTAACAATAATATAATAAAAAAATCACAAGTTATATGAGGAAGAAAATCACAGTATCAATATTGATGAATAAAGTATCACTGTGGATGCTGTGGAGTAACACTATTTACTGCATGAATAATTTAATGCAAAATATTTTGTTAAAATAATTTATCAAGAAATAATATAACATTTTTATGATTTAACAATAATATAATAAGAAAATCACAATTTATATGATGAAGAAAATCACAGTATCAATACTGATGAATAAAGTATCACTAAACATCCGTGAAGTAACACTATTTGATAATCATAGTTTTAATAATATAATTTGGGATACATTTCTCAAAACAATCTGAATGCATTCTCAAAATAATCTAGGATCAGGGGTTTTGGACCCAAACTCCTTTGAAATTGAAGTGCCACCTATATTCTTTTTTTTTGAAGGTGCCCTTTGATTCTTTTTCTCCTACCCTTTGTGGTTGAACGTGCATGATCCAATATTGGAATAGAAGAGCTTGAAACATCCATATCCGCCACGGAAGGCATTGTACTCAACAGCTCTTCAACATATGCTACGACCTTGTTATGTACTCAACAACTCTTCACAAAATACTATTGAAGTATTATTAAATACCATAGAAGTATCACTACTGTATATAAATATAATATAACGTGTGATGTGCACTTTTGTTGATTTACCGAGGCAGAAAAAAATATTATCAATAAATGTGTGAAATGTATCATTAAATATCATAGAAGTATCACTAGTGTACGAAATTCAATATATTCATGCGATTTACAGTTTTGTTGATCTATTCAAGCAGAATCGTAATTAAAATGAAGGATTACTATTACGATAAAAAGTATCACTAAATATCATAGAAGTATCACTAATTTACGAAATACATTTTGCAGTTGATTTGTTACAAAATCAAAGAATAGAACTAAAGCACTACTTACTGTCAATTTGCAACATAACAGATTCATCCTTGTTGATAGATGTTTTTTCTACATCTTCAACATTGTCTTCATTATCAAGTATAACAATATCTGAAATTTAGAAAATTTAAATCACTTTTAGAATTACTATAACACTAATAGATTAGTAAATCAAAAGTTTAATGAATCAGTTCATAGTAGCATTTTATCGAACAGTTTGAATTCAAAATTTGATATACCTAATAATTGGTTAAAAATTGATACAAAATTTCAAATCTTCCAAAATAAGAACACATACCGGTCGTTGCTATTGTTTCTTCACCGGAATTAATCAGAATTCCAACGGGAGGAAGATTACATACTTTCTCAAATTATCCATTGAATCATTCATGATTCATCGGAGGGGGAAAATCTACGCGCCGCCGCGAGCTCAACGGAAAAACATATGCGGCGCGGTGATCTGGATGGGGAAAACGTGGTCGGGGCGACGGGCTGAACGAGAAAATCTAGCGGCGCGGCGAGCTGAGGGAGAAAACCTAGGCGAGATGGCAGCGAGAGCTGAGGGAGAAAAAAAATCTGATTTTTAAAAAAATCTGATTTTTTTAATATATATATATATATAGCGGGTCGGGTCGGAACCGGGTCGGGTCAGGAGAGATCCGTCTAACGTAAGCGACCCGTTAGACGGTCTCACACAAGTCTGCCCCTTTTTTATATTGCTTTAATTTCTTGTTGATGCTTTTTTTTCATTTCACAATGCTTTATTTAAACTATTGGATATTATTTAAAGAAATAAAATGACATGTTATATGTTAAGAGTGTAGGTAATTGTCGAGTATCAATTTTTTTTTTTCCAGAATATGAGTTCTTATTTTGTGGTTGGTAATACTTCATTGAATGATTTGGAAAAATTATTCTTTAATTTTATTTATTGGAGAAGCTCTGTTTTAATTCCTTCTTTGTATGTGATTCATAGCAAATTAAAGTGTTCCAAAAAAATAATATTTTATCTAATTTCGTATTTTTTTATTATCTGATTAATTTATGTTTAATTAAGTTGTATGAAAGTGTTTTGTGCGACATCCAAGATGCTTTATTTTATTAATGGAATGCTTTTTCTATGTGTAACAATGCTTTTGATTTGGTTTTTTGTGGTGAACTTGTTTTCTTGCATGCTTTTTTCAGGAGAATATTAATATTCTCGAGAAACACATTGAGCATGAGCATCACATGTAGCAATTAGTTTGTTTGTTTTTTTTTCCTTTTCAAACCAGAATGTATTTAGGTTGATGGAAGCAATAAACCTATACTATGAGATGCTTTAATTGATAGTTGATAATGCTATTTTATGTGGTATTGGTGCTTTAATCAATAGTTGGTAATGTTAATAATGATTTAATTGATAGCCCATAATGCTATTTTATGGTGATGCAATTCATATTTGACGATGGTATAATCTTCTTGTGGGTGATGTTAAACAGGATTATGCTATAATTTATTTGTGCATGCTAATTTAACATTACGTGATGTTTTAATTAATATTTGATAATGTTAATTAACATCGTTGTCAATGATGTAGTTGCACGCATGATATATGAGAAAGAAAGTGGTGATTATAGCTGTGAATTTGTTGTGAATAGTATACGAATATGTTTTTATTGATTTTGTAAATATTTTTATTTTAGTAAAACGTTGCTTCTATTTAATAAAATAATGTATTCACTATTATTTGATAATTTTACTAATATGATTTTTTGTGGATGCTAATTTGACATTGCGTGATACTTTAATTGATATTTGCTAGTTAAGTGTAAATTTAAATTCACTAATAATTCATGATATTGGATAACGATGTAATTAATCTATTTTTTTTGGTTAGTGCAACATTAATAATTTTGATGGCACATCAATTAATGTGGCTTGATTTATCATCAAAGGATAACATTTGAATATTTGATGTTGTCAATGATGCTACACACATGATAGAGGAAAAAGAAGATTGTGATAGTTGTAAATTTGTTTTGAATAATAGATGAATATGTTTTTATTGATTTTATAAAGGTTTTTAATTTAGTAAAATGATGCTCCTGTTTGATAAAATTATGTATTCAGTATTATTTGTATTTTATATGAATATGATTTAATTGATCTTGTATTGCATGTTTATGTATTATTAAAATAATATTGCTATATATAATACACTGTATTTAATGGAGATACTTTTATTGAATTTGTGATTGCTTTTATTGCATTATACCAATGCTGCCATATTATCATATATTGTATTTATTCATGTTTAGAAATTAATATCAGTATGAGTTTCAATTTTTGATCATATGAATGCTATTATAAAATATCAACATGTTTTATTTTAAAAATGCATTATGCACTAATGGGACTACTACTAATTCTATAAATTAACATAATATTTAATATCAATTTTACATTATTAAAAATTAATTTGTAGAGTATTGTTTCTTTGTAAAGATGCTTTCATTATAGTTGTGAGTGCTAATATATAATTTCAATCAGTAAATCATTTCACTGGATATTTGTGAATGTAAAATAATTAGTTAATCATTATAATATTGCAATTGTTATATTAATATCATGTATACAAATTATGAAGTTATTCACGAATTCAAATGGTTAATTATGAAAGTAACAATGGCATTAACAGAAGAAAGTGATTTCTTCAAAAAGAAGAGAAAATCAAAATCAAAATAAGACTTTTTTTTTAGTTTAATTAATAGAAATAACAAAAATTTCCTAATCATTTTTCAAATCGTAAGTATATTTTTCCTAAAGAAACTAAAAAAAACGGTTGCAATCATGGTAAACATCGTGATTCATGGGAATTAAGATTTGTTAGGATATTAATAATATAGTATGAGAAAAATGGCCTTTTCACATAAAATAAAAATAAAATAAAATTACTTAAAAAGCAATCCTAACCGTACAAGTTTGTAGATCTAAAGAATATGATCAATCCCTAAATTATACACTAGGGAAGTATTTATATTTGATCTCTTTTCTATATATATTGCGTTGTTATATATTCTTGATGAGTCTGAAATGTGAACAAAGAAATTGTAATTAATAGTCAGATCTTGAGATATATTTATTTTTTGGTTTTTCAAATGTATTGGCGAAAAGAAAATAAAGTAATATTACACGTGTATGAACCGTCTATTGTTTGATTTCCGAACAGTGAGTGGAGCCATTATTGTTATAAAAAATTTGTAATAATTAGATTTGGAAATTTTATTTTATTTTATTTTACAATAGTGTAGAAATATAACATTCTAAAAAGAAAAATAATTGATTCAATTAAGTATTTAAATAATTGGGCAAACCGTAAGAGAAGATTTCGACCTTCACTGAGAGATAATCTCTGAAGGGGCACACTCCTGTAGGACAGTCTAACGGGTCGCTTCCGTTAGACGGATCCTAATCTGACCCGGATCAAATTTAAATATAAAACAATAAAGAAAAAAGCTAAAAATAATAGCGCTTTGATAAGTCACAAATATTGCATCTTTATTATCTATATTTTTATATATTTGAGACTTAACATATTATTATTTTTATGATTATTGCAGGAAAAATATGAGAAAGGAAGGAACCATTCACATTTATGAAAGAATCAGAAGAATAAGGAAATAAATTAATAAAAAGATGATGAAAGAGAGAATGATCGGTTCTGAAGAAAGAAATCGGCGATTGCTTAGCAAAAATCACGATACGCCTTGATGACTCTTAAATTATTGTTTACCTATATAAAGTTGTGAGGTCATTTGGAAGAGGCATTCTGGGTTCCACAAGTAGTTTTAATTTCACGTTTTACTTTTAGTTAATTTATTTGTTAAGACTTGCAAGAATATTCTGGAGAACTTGTTTGTAAGTTTATTTCAATTCAATGGTTGCTTATGTTATGATTATGGGTTGGTTTAATCTTAATATGAGTAGCTAAGTTTATTTTCCGGAATGAGGTTGTGATAATTGTTGATATGCCCATATCGTGAGGTCAAATTAGTTTTTATATGATTCGTATTCTTATACTCTGTTATGTTCTGCGATAACACGTTTAGTTCTTAATTAATTAATTATATAGTGGCCAATATATAGTTTGTTAATTAATATCTAATGCCAATAGAATTGTAAGATCTGTAATTGTCGATTCAATTCTATATGTGGTAAAACTGACTCTCTTTGTCAGTGGGCATACGGGGATGTTAAGGGCATACGGGTTCGAATGCTTATAACATAATTGGGTTCCTCTAATTCTCAATGCTATTAATTAATTAAATCTGTTAAGAGTTATTGCGGGTTGTTAATTAATAAGATTTTGGATAATAAGAGTTCTTTTGTTCAATGATTCGTAAGGAGGAATAATGAATATGTCAGGGGTTCCGGTATTCTATAACTGATTTATAAGAATTGTGAATTAAAATCAATGCACCGATGAATGATATGGTCATATCTCTTTTTATTTACAATCTCATCCGGATTTAATCATACCGATTCATTTACTCTATTTTGTTTCATTAGTTAATTAAACACTCTCAAAATCCCAAAAGTTACCTTTGAAAGAAAGAATACACCGTTCTCTGTGGATTCGACCTGTATTTTCCACCTACTACACCCTTATTGGGCATTTGGAAGAGCAGTTATTTTGGGCGTGTGACGACCGCGTATCAAATTGGCGCCATTGCCGGGGAACGGCAATAGTAATCTTTCTTTCATTTCATTGTTTAATTGGTCTATTTTTTGTTTATGCCCCGATCTTCTCGTACAGGTGAACTCATCTTTGATCCTGAAGTTGAGAAATCTGCACGGAAAAGAAGGAAAGAAAGAGAAAAGGCAAAGCAAGCAACTTCTTCAACATCCAATCTCACTCCTATATCTGAATCTGCCGAGGAACACGAGTTTGAAGATACAACATCATCTGCAGAATCCAATATGGCTAATAATCAAGGGAATAATGCAGCCAACAATGGAGGAAATAATGCAAACAATGCTACTTTGCGTGAATTGGCTAATCCGCCAGAAATGGAATTTGGACCATTATGCATAACACTTCCCCAAGCTCATGGAAATTTTCAATTAAAATCTGGTTTTATGCATATACTTCCTAAATTCCATGATTATCCTGGAGATGATCCACATAAGCATTTACAAGATTTCCAACTTGCTTGTTCTACTGTGCAAAATCAGGGAAATGTTGATAATTCTGAATATGTTAGGCTTGTAGCATTTCCATTTTCTTTACAAGATGATGCACGTGAATGGTTGTTTAGTTTAGCACCGGGATCTATAACAACTTGGAGAATTATGAAACAAAAATTCCTTGAAAAATATTTTCCGGCGTCTAGAGTAGCTTCCATTAGAAAAGCCATCTGTGGAATTAAACAAGAGTTTGGAGAGTCTTTTGATGGATATTGGGATCGATTTAAAAAATTATGTTCTAAATGCCCACAACACCAAATTCCTAGTTTATTACTGATTCAATATTTTTATGAAGGTTTGCAGCCGGGTGATAGGAGTATGGTGGATGCAGCAAGTGGTGGAGCGTTGATGAACAAGACTCCAGATGAAGCAATAACGTTGATAGGAAATATTGCAGACAACAAACAGCAATTTGGAGCAGACGGATCGAGAAAAGTGGCTAATGTCCAGACCACCAAAGATACAAGATTTGACGCATTATGTGAAAAATTAGACAAATTGCTTAGTGGAATGGGCATAACACAACAAGCCAAGGCATGTGGCATATGCAGTGTCCATGGGCATCCCACAGACATGTGCCTAACTTTGCAAGAAGATAATCTTGAACAAGTCAATGCCGTTGGAGGTTACAATTCACAGCAAGGATATTATGATCATTTTTCTAACGCCTATAATTCTCAATGGCAGGATCATCCAAATGCGAGTTTCAAGCAGTCAATACAACAGGGCATACCACATCAGCAGGGCATACCGCAACAAGGTTTTCAACAACGTGGGCAATATTGGATGCAACAACATGCACAAGCACCGCAAGAGAAACCAAGAAGACCTTTGGAAGAAATTGTTGCAGAACTGGTAGAAAATAGTTTGAAGTTTCAACAAGAAACTCGAGCAGGATTTAATCATATGGGAACGCAAATAACCCAAATGGGTCAAGCAATTTCCCGATTGGAGGCAACTATTTCCAAAGGTAAATTTCCTTCACAAGCCGAGATAAACCCACGGGAGAATGTGAGTTCCATCACATTAAGGAGTGGAAAAGAATTGCCCGATCCAATCAAGAAGATTGACAGCGTGCCCAACCAAGCCGATATGCCCAAGCAGGAGAATATGCCCACAATATCAGAAAATCCAGAAAAAGAAAGTGCAGAAACTGAGGTAAAATCTAAACCTGTTAAACCTAAAGTTGTACTGAAACCGCCTTTTCCTGGCAGATTTGCAAGGGAGAAGAAAGATGATGAAAATCAAGACATGCTCAAGGTATTTAGAACGGTGGAAATCAACATTCCTCTTCTTGATGCAATCCGCCAAGTACCTAAGTATGCCAAGTTTCTTAAAGAGCTATGCATGAAGAAGATCAAGTATGAAGATAATGCAAGACTCTTGGTTGGAGAAAATGTTTCAGCGGTAATACAACGTAAATTGCCCTAGAAATGCAAAGATCCGGGTATGTTCTCAATTCCATGTGTGATAGGAGATAAAAAAAGTCGAAAGAGCTATGCTTGATTTGGGTGCAGCAATCAATGTTATGCCTTTATCAATTTATGAGAAATTAGATCTGGGTCCTTTAAAGAAAACTCAAGTTATAATTCAATTGGCGGACCGATCTAATGTGTATCCTATTGGAATTGTTGAAGATGTTTTGGTAAGAGTAGATGAACTGATTTTTCCAGTTGATTTTTATATATTGGACATGGGAGTTGTGAATTCTAACTCGTCTATTGTTTTGTTAGGGATGCCGTTCATGAAAACGGCAAAGACAAAGATTGACGTGGATAAAGGAAAATTAACATGTGAATTTGATGGGGAAATCGCGACATTCAATATTTTTGATAATATGAAATTTTCTTCTGATTATGAGCATGTTAATTTTTTGGGAATTTTTGATGAATTTAGACAGGTGAACGTTTCGCAAGATTCGACATTCTATGTGATGATGAGCGAAAATAAAAATTGGGCATATGAAGATGAGTTGGCCATGAGATGGAGAGTTACAGATCATATGGACATGAGCCACAATCAAGATCAAGTCATGAACAAATTTTCAGTATGCCCATATGGATCATTTAAATGGCGCAACAAATGGTACGGTGGTGACACTCCACCTCGTATTTGAGAATTATTTTGATCCTATTTCATGTCTAGCCAAAGACTATAAATGAAGGCGCTAATGGGAGGCAACTCAATATTTTTTTTTAGTCGATTTTATTTTATTTTATTTTATTTTTTGGTTATTTTATTTTCAATAAACGTTTCTTCCAACTTTTCACAAGTTTTTGTAGGTTGAATCTGCTCATCGGCGTAAGGACTGGATGGAAACAGTTTCAAATATTTCTCCAATTTCCACCCATTTAAGGACGGTTCTTTCCTTTATTTTATCTTTATTTTATTTTATTTTAATTTCTTGTCAAGTTGTTTGATTTTCTTTCTTTCTCTATTTTATTTGAACATGGAGGACCATGTAAATTTTAAGTGTGGGGAGGGAGAACTTCATTTGTTTTTGTGACTTTTATTTGTTTTGAGTCAATTTAATTGCCAAATTATGAATTTGTGATTTTAATTGAATTAAGATTAGAGTTGGTTATGGATTGACCGGTTGAAATTTTTATTTTTCTCCACATGACAATTAGTATGATGAACTTTCAAATAGCTAAAAACTGGTGAGATTTGAGCTTTATGAGATTAATTCACTTTAAAATCTCAATTCTTTTCAAGTGTGATTTTCGTCCCGAGTTTATTTTTCTCTAGAATTTGTTTTGGTTCTTATTCAAGACCACATTGACATTATGCATGCATTCATATGATAAAGGCACATTTTTCTTATTTATAGCCACATGAAGCCTACAAAGCCTAACCATCAATTATTGATTATCATTTTGTGAGCCCCTTTGAGCTTTATATGAGACAATTTGTTCAAATACCTACAAAAAAATCACTCTTCCACATAAAAAAAAACGTGTCCTAATCATAGAAACGGTGGAGCTTTGGTTATTTGAAAGTGGTAAAAAAAAACATATCGAGGTATTAGAAGAAAAAATGGGGTATTTATCTGGGTACTTGTTTGTAAGAGAAAAAAAAATGCTCTCGTTGTGGTTGTGAAAAAAAAGAAAAAAAAATGCCGAATTAAATGGGGCATATGAAGCAATTTTGGGCATATGGGAAAACAAGGCATATAAAGTCATTTGGGCATATTAAAAATGGTGTTGAGTTTTTGATTTGATTGATTATTCAATGTATAACTCCACTGATTTTCTATGATTCTAGCCTCGTTCCAAAATATTTCCTACCTGTTAACCTAGTCCCGTTACAACCAAAAGAAAGTCCTTTTGATGATTGCATGTCATATGACTATACTGGTGGCGAAAAGAGAACGTTTGCAAACTTATGGTTGATAACAACTTGAGGAATGATTTTGAGAGCAAACACGTCCCGATATTAAACACTTGAGAGTTGTGAGATATGTGCGACATTTATTGCTATTTGACTGTTTTAACTAATTTGATGGAGAATGCAATAATTTTTGGATTGAGGATTGATGGATGATACCTCTATTTTGATTTAATTGATTCACAAGTTTATGATTGGCAATTAGATTCATGTTGTTTTATTTTTCTTTTAGTTTCTCATTTTCTTTCTTTTCTTTTTCGTTCCGTTCTTCATACTTGGGGCAAGCATGAGTTTAAGTGTGGGGAGATGATAAATCACAAATATTGCATCTTTATTATCTATATTTTTATATATTTGAGACTTAACATATTATTATTTTTATGATTATTGCAGGAAAAATATGAGAAAGGAAGGAACCATTCACATTTATGAAAGAATCAGAAGAATAAGAAAATAAATTAATAAAAAGATGATGAAAGAGAGAATGATCCGTTCTGAAGAAAGAAATCGGCGATTGCTTAGCAAAAATCACGATACGCCTTGATGACTCTTAAATTATTGTTTACCTATATAAAGTTGTGAGGTCATTTGGAAGAGGCATTCTGGGTTCCACAAGTAGTTTTAATTTCACGTTTTACTTTTAGTTAATTTATTTGTTAAGACTTGCAAGAATATTCTGGAGAACTTGTTTGTAAGTTTATTTCAATTCAATGGTTGCTTATGTTATGATTATGGGTTGGTTTAATCTTAATATGAGTAGCTAAGTTTATTTTCCGGAATGAGGTTGTGATAATTGTTGATATGCCCATATCGTGAGGTCAAATTAGTTTTTATATGATTCGTATTCTTATATTCTGTTATGTTCTGCGATAACACGTTTAGTTCTTAATTAATTAATTATATAGTGGCCAATATATAGTTTGTTAATTAATATCTAATGCCAATAGAATTGTAAGATCTGTAATTGTCGATTCAATTCTATATGTGGTAAAACTGACCCTCTTTGTCAGTGGGCATACGGGGATGTTAAGGGCATACGGGTTCGAATGCTTATAACATAATTGGGTTCCTCTAATTCTCAATGCTATTAATTAATTAAATCTGTTAAGGGTTCTTGCGGGTTGTTAATTAATAAGATTTTGGATAATTAGGGTTCTTTTGTTCAATGATTCGTAAGGAGGAATAAGGAATATGTCAGGGGTTCCGGTATTCTATAACTGATTTATAAGAATTGTGAATTAAAATCAATGCACCGATGAATGATATGGTCATATCTCTTTTTATTTACAATCTCATCCGGATTTAATCATACCGATTCATTTACTCTATTTTGTTTCATTAGTTAATTAAACACTCTCAAAATCTCAAAAGTTACCTTTGAATGAAAGAATACACCGTTCCCTGTGGATTCGACCTGTATTTTCCACCTACTACACCCTTATTGGGCATTTGGAAGAGCAGTTATTTTGGGCGCGTGACGTCCGCGTATCACGCTTCTCTCTCCCTCTTCTTCTGTACAGCGCCGCTCTCCAAATCCTTCTACAGCTTCTTCGTTCGCGACTCCATATCGGAAAGAGCTCTGAAAGATCCGAGTCCTCATCCAACAGAGAGAAACGCACAATTTTAGAGAGAGAAACACAATTGTAACTGAGCAACATATAAATCCTTTCTCTCCGACTTGAGAGAGAAACCTAGAAAGAGCGAGTTCGGATCAATTCAGATGAGATTCAAGAAAGCGAGAGGATTGATGAATCTCGACGACGATGAAGCTGTAAGCGAGAGGGTTACTGATGCAATAAGCCAATAAGTGTTCGGTGGGTTACTGATTTCTGAGACTCAGACACACAATCATATAATATATATAGTGCATTAAATGTTTTGTGCTTTCATGCATAATTTTCCCCAATGCATATTTATATTAGAGTTTTTCAAGTCATTCTACATAAATTTAATTACTCAAATTGAAATTAACTTTTTTGTTGAGACAACAAGGATGAAAGTTGGAATATCCGACTATATTAGATATATTGATTAAAAAACAAAACATAACAAAATTTTGAAAAATAGAATATTATAAATTTTCCAATTTTAGCTGGAAGAAGATGTGGCTGTGTGTTTGATTATGTTGTCAAGAGATGTGTGGAGAAAGGTTTCGAACTGATGAATGGAATGAAGAAATGTGGGATTAGGGCAAATGGGTTTGTGTACAATGTTTTGATCGGTGGGTTGTCTAAGGAGAGGAGAGTGAGGATGCCCAGAAGCTGTTCGATGAAATGTCGAACAGAAATGTAGCTCTAAATAGAGTGACGTACAATAGTCTAATTGATGGGTGTTGAAGATTTTTAGTGATACTTTTATTTGTAATTAGTGTTACTTTCTTTTGTAATTAGTGATACTTTATTTGGTAATCAATAATATTTTTCTCTATGATAATGAAATAATTTTTTTTACTCAAGAATGAGTTTTTATTGTATTCATAGACCCGATTCTCAATTTAAGATTGTGTTTTAAACTGACTCTTTTCTTTTTAATTAGTGATACTTTTTTATAATTAGTGATACTTTCTTTTGTAATTAGTGATACTTTTTTCCATAGTAATGAGACTCTGATGATACTTCATCCATAAATAATGATACTCGCATGTGAGTTAATGATACTTCATCCATAAATAATAATAC
This sequence comes from Perilla frutescens, assembly GCA_026008535.1. Taxonomy (NCBI): domain Eukaryota; kingdom Viridiplantae; phylum Streptophyta; class Magnoliopsida; order Lamiales; family Lamiaceae; genus Perilla; species Perilla frutescens. Next base: position 43,763,647 of record BRKX01000001.1, read on the forward strand.
TCACATGTGAGTTAATGATACTTGGCCCATAAATAATGATACTTGAGTTAATGATATTGTACTCATAGTTAATGACATTAATCTATTATGAATTTGATAATTAGTGTATAATCATCAATAGTATCATATTATACTTCACTTCCGAGTTAATGATACTTCATCCATAATTAATGATACTTCACAGACAGTTAATGATACTCACTAGATATATATCTAATGATACTTCAATTAATAGTTAATGATATTTTGCCAAATTTATATCTAATATCTAAGAATACTTCACTTAATAGTTAATGTATTTCGTCAAATTTATATCTAATGATACTTCGCTTCATAGTTAATGATACTTCACTTCACTGTTAGTGATACTTTACTTTATACCTAGTGATACTTTACTTATATCTAGTGATACTTCAGTAGCTACGTGTGGGAGCGCGGGTAAGACACGGGCCTGCGCGCGAAATTGGGCTTGGGGGCGGATTTTGGGCGGGTTTAGAATGAGTTTGAGTTTTATTTAACCCGTCTAACGTAAGCAACCCGTTAGACGGTCTCATACAAATTTTTGTCATCTCTGAATGTTTTGCCTTCCACAAGTCAAGCCTCAATTAGGATAAGATGAGTAAACGTGAGTTTTTGTGACTCTTATTCAACCACAATTCAAATAACAAAAAATGTTGCATACTATTCTAAGAAATCGAAAAAAAGAACCGATCAGGTCAATTTCTTGATATAAATAAAAATTATATCAAGTTTGTTGAGTGGATGACTAATGACTATTACACTCGACAATCATAGTTATGCAAAATCACGATCAGTACTGTTGAAATTGAGAAGTTGTATTAAAATTGTAGATTTTTTTTAATACTAGATCAATTTGGGATTTAATTTACATTATAAAAGAATAAAAAATGGTTTCATAATCTTGTCCGACAAGAGTTTGATTTTTTTGATGGGACCAGGTTCAATTGATTTGAACAAAAAATCTTACAATTCTATCGAGAGCATAATAATTAATGTGAAAAATATATATTAAATAATAGAGTTGTTTAGCTAGACTTGGAAAGCTAAATAATGTCAACCCTGATTGTACTAATTTTATAGTGAAGTAAAAAATAATATAAAAAAGGCATACGCAAAGCCTAATAAATATAAAATTTCAATCAAATTTGATCAATTATCATCACAAAATTAAAGACACTGAAAAAAGGTCTCGAAAGAGGTGGTTAAAAAACTTGAAAATGAGTTCGATCACTTCACAACTCCAAAGATAATTTATTTATTAATTCATCACCTAAAAGATAAAAAACTATTAATTTATAACCCAAAAGATGAAAATTTAATAATAAATGATCTCAAAAATCATGTATTTGATTCTTTTTAATTTTTTATTTATTTTGAATAATTCTTTATTAAATTTCATAGATAATTAATAAAAAAATCACTGAAAATTAGTAAATAACATTATAAAAAAAATGAAATTTTAGATTGGTAGCTTTTATGTTTATGGTGCTGCATTTAATTTTCATCTTTAAGGTATTGTAATATCGATAAATGATTTACTCCCTCCATTCCATTTTGATAAGCTGATTGATATTTTTTACGGGGATTAAGAAAAAGATTGTGAAAGATAATTAATCAAGAAATTTCATAATATGCTCCTATTTATTTCTTTGACAGTGAATTAATGTTTAATGTAAATATATTAAATATGGGTATATATTAGTATATTAACTAAATATACATAAAAACATGTCTATATACGGGAACATCCTAAAAAGGCAAATAAGTCTATCTTATTGGAGCAGAATGAGTATTTTTTCCAGGTCTAAAATACATAAAACTAATCAAAATGACTATAATAGTAATACGCGAATAATATTGATTACTCTTTATTTAGTACAGCAACTCTTTTTAGCTACATTTTTTATGAGGTAAATTTTTAAATAGTCATTATTATTTAGTAAATAATATAAATAGTCATTTTTTAAAATAGTAATATTTCTAGTCATTATTATAAAAAAAAGTACTACATGAGTACCCCCAGTCCATATTTATTATATATATATATATTCATATACCAATACTATTAGAAAAAAGATCCAATTTTCTCTCTATTTCCTTTGCAAACGCCGCTCTCTCACCTCTCTCATTTTTCAATCTTTGTTTTATCAATTGAAACAAAATTACCATTGGTGAAGATCATCTAGCTATGATTTTGAAGATTATCACGATTCTCTCTCTCTAATCCCCGTTTCAGCAATAAATTATTTGTTGCAAATTTGCAATATAGAAAATTACAGATTCATTGGAAATTTGGGGTTTTTTGAAGTTTAATTGACATCGCGCGTATTTTTTTTTTGCCGCAATAATGTATATGTATTTATGAATCTGTACTCTTTTTATCGATCTAGATATTTAAGATTTTTGAATCTTTTTTTGGAATGGGTGGAAAAAATTAAATGTTCTTTGGTGCACGAATCAATTTCTTTCAGTACACGAATAATGAAGTTGATTCGTGCAATAATTTATTTGTGAACCCGTGCAATAACTCAGTTTTAACTGTTGCACGAGGGCACGAATTAGCAAACTCATGCACTCGTGTATCTATGTATTTTTAACTAGTGCACGAGTACACGAATATGCATACTCATGTAGTTGTGTATCATTTTAATAATCAACTGATGCACGTGTACACGAACGACCCTAATCGTGTTTTCGTGTATGATTTTTTTTTAACTGCCATATTGAACTAGTCGTGTACTCGTTAAACCATTATTGAACTAATGCACAAGAACACGACTTGGGCTACTCGTGTCGTTGCACTCGCGTACTTATGTATTCATTATGAGGATGAGGTTCGAAATCATCTTCAATGATTAATCAACGATGAGAGTGTTTGAATCTTGGTAGAGACAACGGTTGAATCTTGTAATTTTCATCTCCGACAACAACAATGACAAAAGACGTAAACAACAACAACAACAGCAGCAGCAGAAGACGACAACAAAAAACCTGATATTTGTGACTTCTGAGACTTTGACGTAGAACGACGGTGAAAGATAGATTTTTATTTTTGTTTTTTAGGGTACGAAAGATAGATTCTAAAATCATTGTCCATGATTTTTTGTTAATATATCAGGGTGTTTTTAATTTAGGAAATAAATAATATTAAAAATTATTTATATTATTACTAAGGGTATTGATGTATATTCACATCCTAAAAGGTTAGAAACATTATATTTTTAAAAAGTGGCTATTTACATTATTTACTAAGTAATAATGACTATTTTCTCATATTAACACTTTTTTTATTGTAATTTTATTAAAAATGTGTAATAAATGGGGAAAATTAATTAAAATTAAAAATACTTCACAAGCAAAAATATCAAAATATGAGAATTTTTAGTCTAAGAACGATAGTTCAACTTTTTAACTCCTAACTCAACGGTATCTTTCAAGTCTCTAATTGATAGATAATTTATTCTTCCAATACTATAAAGAAAATACTCCTTTTTATACTCTTCGTATAAAACAACATTCTTTAATTTTGTAATGAATAGTAGAGATACTTCAGGTATTGAAAAAGGTAGAAAAATAAACGCAACCCCCAATTCCTCAAAATTGCACCAAACCACACATAATAGTAAATTCAAATTAAAATAAAGGACCACACTCACCTTACAACTAACAAAAGTGTCATATTAAATATCGGACTTCACATCAGATTTCTTGTTAAATCATTTTCAAATTATAAGGCTTTTTATATATTTTTTCCAATTGTAATTTTGTATGCTTTAATTTTATTTTATAATTTTTAATTAGGGTTCATCGTATACAATTAGGATTCATAATTATTTTTTAGTATATAATTTTCTATTTTTCAATTAACAATTCGTTATCATGATTGGTTATTTCATATTTATAATTTTCTAATTCATTTTTTTGGAATAAATATTGACTATGGTTAATCATGATAAAATTATTTTTTATTTTATAAAGATATTATTAAAAATATAAATTTAAAAATATTAAAATAATAAATGTTATTGTGAAGGTATAATTTAAAAGTGTAATTGAAAATCCGAACCGACCCGACTTAATGTGAATTTCCCATTATCATGACTTGCAGTTGATTGTGTTATCTAGTAATATTTCCTTTCAATTTATCACAAACATAAAATCTAATTGTAATATATTAGATTAAATCACACCCCATTTCATGCACAATATTTTACAAATCAAATGATGTCAGAGGTTTGTCGCTTTGTAGTCAAGATCTAATCCATGCTATACCTGGTGAACTACATCTACACCTACGTACAAATTTTTACTAATTTAAGGAGTTATTTACCTCGTACATCGTAATCACAAAGCGTACGCAACTAATGACCCCATCATCTAAATTGAATTTCCAAAAATGACTAATGACAAAACTCATGGTACATGGGCATCTCCATTAAAAAAAATTGTCTGTTGTTACACCTTCAGGGTCCAGGCTGAACAATTTTCTTGATTTGAAACCTAAAAAGAAAGAAAAAAAGGGACCCCTACCTTTGAACTTGATTATACTTTTAGGTACAATGGATCCTAAATATGACAAAGCATCATCTGCCGCTGCCAATTATTGACTCCCAAAACCATGTCTATTTAGTAGTAAGGTAATAAATTCAGTCCTCACTCATTGTAGAAAAAGAATATGGTACTGAATAATGATAATTAAATGAAGACAAATCCATTATTCAAAATATATGAGATTCTCCCACAAACAAAAATTGGATTAATCAAACTAATTTGAGGGCACAAGAAAGCAAAAAAAAAGTCAAGATTTCGCCAGCAATATTTGCCATAACTATTGTTTGCGTGGATCTCAGGTCTCTCATTAAAACCAATCTGCAATGCCGGTGACCCTTAACTGAAAATTGTTGATCAGTCTCTCTCACTTTCTTGCTTTCTTCATATCACACAGTTGTGTGTGGTTTCAACTCTGTTTCTGGGCTTCATTTTTTTGCCGTTTTTCTTCTACTTTGATGCTTCAAAAATGGTTTTACACAGTTGTTAAGAGTGGTGAGGATTTGGTTGATCGGAGGAGGTCCTACAGGTATCAAATCCACATATACTCTCTCTCTCTCTCTCTCTCTCACACACACACACACACACAAACACACACACTTGAATTATGATGGAGATCAGGAAACAGGAGTTTTTATTAGTCCAGTTTTGACATGGTTTGAATGCATCAAAATTCAGAACTAACTGTTTATTTAAATAGAGCTGCAATTGTCTTTATCTCCTATGTATGGACGGCAGCTTATTCATCAAAAATTTTCTTCACATTTACAGTGTTGCAAGATGTGAGATTGCCTGTCACAACTCACAAGTCAATTCTTGAATTCTGATCAGAATATCAAGAAATATAATAACTTCATTCGGCAAATATTCCAAGACTAAACCATCCAAAATTTTGACTCTTTCAATCACAAATTCCAGCTCAGAATATGCCTCAAGACAGTCTGAGATCCGTTGTTTATAGATCTTTCGTCACATGTGACGACCCCAAAGGCGTGGCCGAGTGCAAGACAATCAGAAAATCCAAGAAAACGGAACAAAAAACTAAGAAAACGACGACGTCAGAGGGGAAGGATGAGGAGAAGCAGTCGAATGAGGAGCTACAAAGCCTGTCCTGTTTTCAGATGATGGAGGTGTCTAGAGGTGCAGAGAGGCTCAATGAAGTGATCGGCTCGTTGTCGAACCGGCCGAGCATTGATGCTCCGTCAAAGAGTATAGCAACGGACTTGTTGAGAGGCGCTCTTGATCTTCAGGAGTCTCTAGTCATGCTTGGCAAGTTGCAGGAAGCTTCCAACTACATTGCGAATTCGACGAAGAAGCATAGGGAGAAGAGGCCTGTTGATGGATGCAATGAGTTTAAGGATTTTGAGAAACCAAGAATTTCTGCTGATAGAGCATCCAAAGATTGCTATGATGAGCTGAGGGAAGTGATAAGGGAGAGCTTTGCTAGGCAGAATTTGTTGTCTAAAGTTGATAGAAAACACTCAGATTTGTGTGTGGATTTGCCTTCCTCGAGCTCGAGCCATTCATCGTTGATCTACTCACATTCTTCGGGTTGTTCGCCTTCAAGCATTCGACTTGAGAAGATGAAGGGGCCTAACTTGATTGCCAAGCTTATGGGATTAGAGGGTGTGCCATTAAAAGCAGGTAATGCCGCAGTGTTGAGGCAGATGGAGAAGGAAAGGATTCCATATCGGATTAGCCCTTTGCTTGATGTTGATTTGCCTAGGCCTAAGAAGCCTCAGTTCATGGTGGAGAAGGTAGTCCAAGAGAGACGAACACTAGAAGAAATCATTGAGACAATGCAGTTTAAAGGGATTCTTGGGAGAAATTCTGTGGATGGATCCAATGAATGTAGAAGAAATCATTGTAACACGTCGTGCTTGAGGAAGAACTCAGCTGCTGACGGCCCTCCAATTGTGCTCATGAGGCCTCTACGTAGTCGTGGCGACTGTGATGGAGAGCCTCATGATGATCACTGGATCAGTGAAGGGGAACTCATCAAGAGTAGACAAATGCATAGAAAGATGAGGGAAAAGTTTCTACCTAGAGCACAATTGAAGGTGAAGGAGACAAATGAGAAATCGACTCCAAAACAGAACCTCAATAAAGGGAAGGAAGGGAAGAATTCAGGAAGAGTTCAAGTGAGGACAGTCAAGAAAACAGTAGATAGCCAAGATAGACTGTCTACAACGAAGATGAACCATTCGAAGCCTACGGTTCCGCAAATGCAGAAGAAAGAAGCAGTGTTTCAGAAGATTGAGAAGATTCCAAAAGCAGCTGCTAATACAAGGAAAGTGGCAGAAACAAAAGATGCTAAGCCTCAAAGGTCTGATAAAACTCAAGATTTAGCCAAACTTGCAGCATTGAAGCATAGCAGAACTGTGAGAGAAAATAATGTCTCCAAAAGTCAGATTGCAAGAGGAAAAGTTGCAGCCGCGGATAGAAACATTCCCACTGTTCCAAAGAAGAATCTGCGGAAAGGTGAATCCAAGAGCAAGCCTTCATCAGCTTTAGTAAGTCCAGCTTTAATTCATTACACTTTTAGGGATGTTCAGATTTCTGCCATACATAGAAGTTCCCATTTTAGCTCAATTCTGAGATGAAGCTATATTGAAAATAATAAGTTAAAAATCCTGATGCAGGTTGAGAATATACAAAGTGATGACAATTCTGCAATCAACATTGAAACTAACATCGAAGGATCTTTGGTGAAGATTACAGAAGCAGAACAATCTACTGAGGAAGTGTCTAAAGCTTCTTATATGTCCGGTAAATTACTCGATTCCATCAATGTGGTTCAAGTTAACAACCATTAGCAAACTGTATTTTCCTACTACAGTGGTTAGAATTGTGTTTTATAGACTTATCCTTGGTTATTTTGAAAATCATATTATGCTATCTGTGACTCTTAACTATCACTTCCTTAAAAAATTTCATTCTATTTATACATAAAATAAAACTCCTGTGCTTCTGCTCAAAAATCTGCTTCTGAACTTATTCAGATACAAGGCATATATGAAATTCATATACCCTTTGCTTATTGGACCTTGTTGTTTCTCTCTTTGTGTGATATTATTTGGCAACCACGCATCATGAAATACGAGTATGTTTGTGAAGTGGTGAGCATTTAGATGGTTAGTTTAGATGAAGACAGTCATCAATTCAATAATCATATGTATTCAATAATTTTTCTGATGCATCTAAAATATCTCCAGCTAGTTCCATAGCATAAGTTACTATTTTGTTTCAGATACAGAGAATTCTGGAAATGCAGCTGCTACCTCTACAACAAAGGATGATCTCAATCATATTGAAGATGGCCATTGCATTCAAAGTTATGATTCAGATCAGATCAAAGGCTGCAGAAGCATAACAAACACAAGATATTTCCTTCTAGGCAGTGTTTCATTTCTCAATCATGTAGAGGAGCTCTTCGACATAAGGACTCATGACTCTACGGACTTCCAAACACCTCGTTTATCTGATGGTGAAGTACTGCTTCATGATTCTCTTCTACTCGACTGTGCAAAAGAGATACTGGAGTGCAAGAGCCTGCAATATAGAAGGATGAGAAATTCATGGCCACAAAGCCTCTTGAGAAGGCCAAAATGCCATTTATCTATGGAGCAGTTGGTAGAAGAGATTTGTGATGGCATTGAAGATTTACAAAACTATAGCAAGTCTTGTGGTGATGTAGTTCTTGCAGACAGCATATATCCAATGCTGGAGAGGGATCTGTGGTGGAACGAAGAGGTGACGGGTGCTTGGGATTCCGGTTGGAGGAATGGATATACAACAGAAGCAGTTGATGAAGTGATGCATGGTGTGGAAGAGCTAGTTTTGAGTGAAATAGTAGGTGATTTGATTATAGAAATTATGTAATAATTATTTGTAAAGATTTTGGTCTTAGAATTTTCATCAGATTATACAGTGTATATATCATTGGTGAGCCAAAGAGAGGAGACAGAACATTAAGATGTAGAGAGTCATGTTGTATTGTACTAACTGCTTGATGATTCACCTTGAAGGATTTGGTTATGATAATATCAAAATGCATTCCACAATTGAGATTACCACAAAAGTAACTGAGAGCTGCTAATTTTGATGGGTTTATTTCTTATTGTTGAAGGAATGAGTTGAAGTTTGTAATTGTGGACAGGTCTTAGTAAAAGACTTTCGATTACGGTCCGGATCCCTCCCAAAATTCTCACATGAGATCCTCTAGTCCCAATTTATGTATGTGAATCGTGTATCAAATATTAAAATTATTATTTTTCTTTTTCATTTTTTTTCTTTAATTTTAATTTCTTTTGGTTTAGTATAATTTTACATTATTATTTAGAGTTCATTCCACCCAATTAGAGTTTATATTATTTTTTAGTATTTAATTTTCATTTTTTAGTTAATATAATTTTTTAGTATTCCAAACTTAGGGTATATATTTTTTTTAAAATTTTAATTTTTAGTAATAAATATTAGTTACAATATAATAAATTTTATTTTAATAAAAAATATTATTAACACTATATACAATTTTGATATTGACACAAGTTGACACACACAATGATGGACCATGAATTTTATCATACACCCTAAAAAATAAGTATTATGTAAATGTTAATAGTTTTGGTAAATGTTAATATCTTTTTTAATTACATTTCAACATTAAGAAGTCAATTGATTAATTAACAAAATTATATCATCGCACATCATTTTTAATAACTTTCAATTTGTTATGTACCCAAATAAATTTTTTCTCATTTAAAATCAGTTGTGTGTCATAATAATACTCTTATAGTTGGAACATATAACTAAACATATTTAATAAAAAAAATAAACTATGATGGGTTAATTAACCTATATTATTTTTATATATATTCAGACTTTGACCCAAAGTAAATGTGTGAATTTAAAACTATGGAAAAGGGCACACGATTCCCCTCTCAGCAAACTCAGCAATGTCTAGAATCTCCACGTCTTCAATAACCATGTGACCATGATCATCACCTTTTCCTAATTCTTGATGCTAAAATATGAGTGAACATTCAACACAGTACTGACTGCTGAGGAGTTGATGTTTGGCTATGAATTTCCTCTCTCTCTAGGCAATGATCAGCTCCAAGCTCATTGTTGACTTGATCATAATCTCCAAAAATAGTCTACTTGTCTAGTGGTTCCACTTTCATTTTCATCCACTCAACTCGACTGACAGGAAGATCCCAATTCTCATTTTCTTCTATTTTCACCTTGTGTTTGATTAGCATGATTTTCCTCTGGGCTCAGTAGGTGACATAGTTGATTTGGACCATGGCCATGGACCTTTTTCTAATGTCCCCACGATCACCATTGCATCATATCTAGCCATTTTCTTCCATTTTTTTCTCTCTGTCATTACTTCTTCCACTTGGTTTCAGATAGAAATGCTCTTCGTGTATCTGGATCAATGACTGACAAAGCCTCCTCCTTGGACTTGTTGTATTCAGACAGAACTGCCCTTTGCCTATCTAAATCAATTCCGAGTCTCTCTGTTGGAGTTCACATTATGCACACCAACTGCCCAATTATCCACAAGCCCACACATTGCTCGTTGGATTCGTAATCAGCTGGTTCGTACTTTATGAGATGAGGCACACCATCACTCTTAGCCTCCACGCATAAGATTTGTCGTGATTTTTCAATTTGCTCAAGAAATGTTCATATTCAGGGTCATTCTCACCATCCCATGACTCCATCTAGTCCCAAATAGAGTACTGATGGATCTTCCGCGGTAATCAAATCTGCATCACCAAATAGTATTGACATGCATTGAGAGATTGCTTGTATTTTTGAATGTCAAAAGTTTTGTACTCTTAGCAACAGATGAGGTAAAGTCTATTTGGAAAGAAAAGTTTGGGTTTAATAAAATACCCGAACAGAACAGTCGGTGCCATTTTTCTCTTCTCTGTAGCATGTTGTTTCTAGTTGATCCACCGGATCATAAAAAAATACATTAAAAAAGAAGAGCCGCCCATTTTGAAGACCTCAAACCAATCAAGAACTCAAGAATCATGAATCATGAACTTGGTATGTTTCCAAGTAGGTTTCCGTTTTTGTGTTTTGATCTTGATAATATACTAAAAAATCAATAAAACACCCATAGAAAGAGCTTATAATTAAATTTAAATTCAAAACTAAATTGGGCATATTTTGCACAATGTGTGTACTATTATGTGCATATGAAGGGCAATTATAATGAACATGCATAGAGGCAGCACACTATTGCACCGGTTCATGAAAAAAATATATTAAAAAAGAAGAGCCACTCATTTGGAAGATCCAAACCAAATCAAGAACTCATGAACCATGGACTTAGGTACACATCCTAGTACATTTTCTTTTTTGTGTTTTGATCTTGATTATATACTAAAAAATCAATAAATGTCGGCAAAAAGAGCTTATAATTAAATTTAAATTCAAAACTAAACCATGCATATTTTGCATAATGTATGTGCTATTCTGTGCATATGAAGGGCGACTACATGTATTGCACAATATTGATAAACAAAACTCGATGATGTCACGAGAAATAATGAGGAAAATGTGATAATTTTTTGCGCTAATTCTTTAATTCAAGGCATGTGAAAAAAGGTAAGAATGCGGTAAAGAACTTCTCCATACCTTGTCGGAGAATCAAGAATCCAGTGAGATATTCGGGAAAAGTCGCATGAAAATCAAATGCACGAGTGAGAGAGAAGTGAGTTTCCATCCAAAAAAGAAGAAATAAAAAGAAAGAGAAAGAGAAATTGAATGAATTTGCATCTTGGTAGTCTCACGGATCAGATTTCCTATTGCCCATTCATGTTCCATTCGATGTGTCTTAACTAGATTTTTTAAAAAAATTTTAATATATTTTAACTGGGAAAGAATAAACTCTAAATAAAAAATTTAAATTAAATCAGAATAAAATTAAAAAAGGGATTTTTTTTTCAAAAGTAAAAATTTAGCACAAAAAATACAAGTGATATTGAGGAATGGTATGGGGGGATCTGATTGAATAATTAATCAAATAGGGGGAGGGGTGGGGGGACAAAGGAAGAAAATAAGAGGAGAAAAAAAGGGGAAATTCTTAAGAAGCGGTGTGGCCGAATTCAAGAACTGATGAGTGTATCCTAATACTATATTTTACTTTGGAAAAAGAGTCAACTAGGACCCTAAACTATATATCAAGGTTCAAGTAGGACCTCGTTTTAATTTTTGGTCCAAATAGACCCTCAAACTTTTAAATTGGCTCAACAAGGACCTTTCTTAACCCCTCAAATCAACATATGTAACATCTGTCAATTTGCCATCAAACACCTCATCTGCTCTTTATTCTTCAGCACCCTCCTCCAATTCCTCCATTCACGCTTCTTCATCTCACCCTCATGTCTTTCTAATTCCGATAGCCACGGCAAGCCAATATCTAGCCTCTCCTCTGCTCCGAAAGTCATGAAGGCGAGACATATTTTCCCTCGATCTTCGGGGGATGAGAGAATCTCGTATTTCACAACGTCTAGGTGTACGGAAGCTTAATGTGTCTATCACTTCACACACATATCCTTTTTCAGTTCTAGACCGGGTTCGATGACTGCGTGGATTCTTGATTGCAAGTGTGACGGAGAAGCCCAGTGTAGAAGACTTGGGGGCTGTTGTTGTTGAGCATAAACAAGTTAAATGTGGTTTTAGCAGATGATGAATTGATAGAGTTGGCTCAAATTGGACATGAATTGGATTTGGTTATGGAGCTTGAATCCCTAGTTGCCGGCGATGGCTCTGTGCCTTTGTTTAACAACTTTGTCGATGATGGATTAGATAAGTTTATGATGTTTGGGCTTGATGATGGTGGTGATCAAGCAGGTGCGCTGCCGGGTTTCGACTTGGAAGCCTGCGGTGGAGCTCTTGCCTGGATGATAAACTATCCAATGTGATGAACAGAACACAAGAATTGATTACTGTGAATAGCAAGTTTTCAACTCTTACTGCTCTGCTCCCTACAACCTCATCTACATGTATGTCTACCGAGGCGGTCTCAACACTTCCATTGTCATGGGTCTCTCATCCGAGTCCCACCGTCGCAGATGAAAAGCGAGGGCAACTGCAACTGATCCTTTATGACTTTTGGTGCAGAGGAGATCAGACCATCGTCAGAATTAGAAAGAGATGAGAGGGAGGTGATGAAGCGGAAATGGAGGAATTGGTGGGTGGTGAGGGTGCAGAAGAAGAGAAGAACAGAGAGGAGTTTGATGACCAAGTTGATGGAAGTTTCATATGTTAGGTTGAGGGGGTAAGGAGGGTCTTCTTTGAGCTAATTTTGAGAGTTTGAGGGTCATTTGAACCAAAAATTAAAACGGGGTCCTACTTAAACCTTAACATATAGTTTAGGGTCCTGGTTCGACCTTTTCCCTTTTACTTTCCCTATCTATAGATCTGTCGTAGAATGGAGAGAGATAAAAACCCCATAAGAAATTTCGATTCAAGATAGTGCAAAATGAAGATGACATGGAAGAATAGCGTTAACGACATCAAGAACAAGACCAGAAAACGGCCTATTTCTTTAAATCCGAACCTTCCCTTTGAAGATGTTAATTCCAGTTCCGATGCGAATTCTGCAGCAGAGCCGTTGCACGAAGGCAAATTCCTCGGAAACGATGGCCTATCTGACAAGAAAACCATGATTAGTGATGAGGAAGCGGAGCAAAGGGGGAATCTTGCTGGAGAATTTGAAGCTCAAGGAAATAAACTTGCTGAGGTAACTTATTTGGGGATTGATGGATTATTTTGTTATCTGTGCAAAAGGGTTTTGTGGTTTTGTTTCTATATGGTATACGCTGCTTGTGTGATGTTAGGATTGTTGAATTCAGTTGATTGATGCGTGAGATGATGAGACAATTGAAATCTGAGGGTGATTTAAGGTCATGCTTCATATATGGTTCTTCTGTGAGGTTAGGATTGTTGAATTCAGTTGATTTATGCGTGGGACTATGAGAAAATTGAATTTTTAGGGTGAGTTGAGGTGATGCCTCATTTAGATATACAATTTATTGATGCTGGTGTATGAAAATTCAAACGGCTTATGTATGAAAATGGAATGATTAATAATCTGAGAACTTACTATAACAAATGAGTGTTCTGTGGATGGCCGGTGTCGGATTTGCTTTCACAAGTAAGAGTTGAGGTCGTCCTCTAGACCTTGCGGACGGCAGATATGAAAAGCTCAGTTTTGCTGTTCGGCTGCTTAGCCCTTGTTGGCGGCGCAATTAAAAGGAAAAAAAGTATTTGTTGTTTGGCCTCTTGAACCCTACTGAAGCCGAGGTCTTTATATAGAACAATCTACGTCAACATCTGACTTTATTGTGATTTTCCATCTATTTCTGCCTTGCAGGACACGCGCTGCATTTTAGTAGTGCCAAGTGTTTATTTGTACTTAGAAGAATGAAACATTCAATGGTCATCTAGAATTGTATGAATCAGTAGATAGACGTTATGATAGAATCTTGTGATTTCTCATTCAGATCCCTGGGTTCTTCTACATTTTCTCTTGTGTAGGGCGTATGGATCCAAAAGGATTTGGTGCCTTGATTGATGTAGGAAGTGAACAATATCTGATGATTTCCACATGGTTGCCTTTTCCTGCTCCTAATACAATTGAAATAGCCTGGGGCGCTAAGAAGATTAATTAAGAATTTGGATGCGAGCAGTACCTAGGCGTGGTGACTAAAGCCCATACATGGCTACACTATTATTGATAGAAGACTGGCTCCCCCTGAAAAATGGGGAACTCTGAACACCACTAGAAAGTGCTTATCGCCCAAGGGAAAAAAAGTGTGTATTGTGACTGAACTCACTAGTTGGATATTTCTTTTTGGTACTTGGAAGAGGTATTAATCCCTTGGGTGGAATGAGAAATTTTGAGGAAGTCTCAGTTTGTTATTTCTTGAATGGGTTGTTTCTATTAACCGTTTCGTTGTTTTTTTACATGATGCTTCATTCATTTCTTATTTTCCATAGATGCTATGTTCTAATAACTAGTCAAATTGGCTGTTACTCCAATGATTGCATACCTAGAGAAGAAAGCTTTGCAAATTTAGACAATTGTCCTGCTTATAGTATGTTTATCTTTCACATATCATCCTGCTTTTTTCACATCTTTAGTAGTTATTAGGCTAAGTTGCTCACTTTCCTTTCTTGAAATCTGGAGTCCTCCTTTTACTTTCAATCATCTTGTAAATCCTTTTCATGTCTCTGCATTGACTTTTGCTTTGCCCATGGTTCAAGGAGCTACAGAATTGGACCGAAGATGGTCTGAGGTGAAGTTTCTGCTCTTATGGATCTGTCTTTGCATGTATTTTTCTGTGATTGGTCTCACCAAGACAATGAGGTACGATATTTTGTAACAACTTATTAGACATATGTGAGTAACTTAGTTTTTCAATGATGAATTTAGCTGGAAGGGAACAAAAAAATCTCTTGATACAATATTAGTGAAGTTATTGAAGTATATCGAGATATGACATAAAGAGTACTTACCTGTGTTGCCACCAGGAGTGTTAGTTTGAACTAGTTTATTTGTGGAATCATGCACTTAAAATTATTTATTGCCCTCCTTCATGTCTAATAATATACACAACATTGGATTTTAGAAGGATAGAGTTTGAAGAAAGGTTCAGAAAATCTCTGTTTAACTAGCTAATGGAAAATTATTCATTTTTTGGGATGATGAAGTAGTGTTACATATGTTGGTATTTGCTATGGATAACTAAGTTACAGAGCCTTTTAAGGCATAAGCTTATGCAGAGTGCAGACAAGTTGCACTTATTGGAACTTGGTACGGCTCCTATTCTCTACTAAAACAATTTACTGAAGAGTTTTTGTTTTTTATTTTTCTTGTTTCTGTCTACTGCTGATAGGCATGGATCACTCTCGGAAGAGCCCAGTTAAAAAATTTGGAGAGCCTGATTATGCCATTGAATCTTTTGACAAAGCTCTGGCTATTAAGGTACAACTCAGAAACATTTTTGTGGGCTTTGTGAAGGATTTTCTTCCATCTCTCTCTTATTCACTCTCTTAGTCTCAATAAAACGAACCTTTTGTCGAATACTTTAACTTGTTTGCCTAGTAAAGTTAAAATGTGAAGGGCCAAAACCATTTTCTGAAATGCAGCCCGATTCTGTGGTGGCAAAATATGTTTGCCCAGTAGAGCTAAAATGTGAAGACCAGAAATTAGTGTCTTAATGACTTAATCTGTATCTATAGACTATTATAACACCCAAGTTTTTCTTTGCAATGCAGCCCGATTCTGTGGAGGCAAAAGATGATAGGAAAGCTGCATCACATCTTGTGAAGAGGAGAAAACAGCTTCATTCAACAGGTATGAGCTCGGATGAACGTTGTTTTCTCCGTTGGAGATGAAGGTCGAAAGAAACTTTTGAGCTTCCTCATGCTTTGGGGTACATGTTAATGTGTTGGGATTTTGCTATACTTTACTGCTACAAGTGAAGTGCAATGTTTTTATAGAATTATCGTATAAGCCATCAAAATCTTGTTTAATTTCAACAAATTTAGAGTTTTCAAAGTTCATTTCTTACATTGCTAAATTTTTTAAAATAGGATTTAGTTACAACACTGGCAAAGGATCGTAAACTTGTTTGCAGATAGAGAGTTGCTATTTGCACTGCAAAATATAATTTTTTGTACTTCACTCTCTCTTCATATATTACTTATTTACCCCTCATTAAAAAAAACTAATTTTAACTTTGTATATATATAAAAAAAACTCCTCCGGTTCCCTTGGGATGACCTAGTGGTGGAGTGGTATTTCTTAAGGTCAAAAGTCTTGAGTTTGACCCACCAACACCACCACTAGGTGTGAGCCTGTCACATCTGGTTTGCCAAGTATGGTTTACCTCCCCTGTGTGTAGGTTTGCAGGCTACACAGGGTCAAGTGTAAACCACAACTGTGTGTAGGTTTGCAGGCTATTACACGGGGACGGGATTTACCCGGTACACACCACGGTAGCGATTGCAGGTTGCTCTCGATATCTAAAAAAAAAACTCCTCCAACCTTGCTGCAGTTGTCTTCTCTCCTCTACCTCCACCGTCGGAAACTGGGCCATCAAGCTTAAGGCAGCTATTAATGGAAAATTCTATGTTACCTCGGACATTCCTCGAAGTGTCACAATAGGTGTTTTGTAGTGTCACAATAGGTCTATTGAGACATTTAAAATAATATTTGAGGGGTAACATAGAATTTTCCGCCACTATCGATTAATTATCCAAGAAACAACTTTTATTCAACCAATCAAATCATTCTTGAATTCTATGCTTCCTTTTTGCCAAATCAGCAAATTTTGTATTTTTGTTTTTCTCTTTCCTAAATTATGTTCTTCCCTTTCCAAACTAGCAAATTCATTGCAAATCACACCTAATATTTTGCTCGAGTCCAATTGTCAATTATAAGATAAAAAATTGGATTCAACTACCTTTCGAAAAACAAATTTCGAATTCGAATGATCTGTTGGCAGACCAATTTTTGAACAAATTGGATTTAAAATTTGAAAAATGAAATTTTCAACCTCCTTGATTATGTTTGAAAATGATTTTTCGAAAATTCGAGACATCTTCAAGAGTGATTTTTGAGTTGGACGTGTTCGTCGCCGGTGAAGAAAAAGATGCTGAGAAAAGATTGGTTCACTCGATGCTAGGATCAAACACACTGCATACCACCCTTTGATTTTTGACACGTGGCATGCAATTTGGAAAAATAATAAAAATGGCTTTATAACTGTTTGGAGGTTGGGTTGGGGTTAACCACCGTACTTAAGGGGTACTGTAGAGTCAAATGTGGAAAGTATTTTCAATTGTAATGATGACTTGGCAAAGGTGGGAAAAAAGTGATATCTACTTTCTGAACTTGCGCATCTATCGAGAAAAAATGAGATCAAAGTTTTATTGCATGCACATATTAATATATTGAAAAAGTATATCGGCGATCACTTATTTAATTTAAATTTAAAGGTTAAGTACATCGTCAAAAATGTATTATTTTAGATTATTATAGTTTATTGATCTTAACTTATCAGCCTTTGTTTAAAGTTTAAAAGGCGAAAGTTACAAATTTGTTAAGTTTATGTGAGTTTATGAGGGAGAGGAGAGAGAGGTTCTATTTTTGCATTCTCGAGACAGGAGATGGATGTATTTTTTCTACAAGAGGTGACAGTTTGCTTACTTTCTAAGCAAAAGGGGAAGACTTGGTTAAAAAAAAATAGAAAGAGGTCAAGGTTGAAGAGTTTAAGGTTGAAGAGGTCTGAAGGTCGCCGGAAGGTTACACCATCGTTCTCTACGTCTACCGGTAGTTCTCCGGTCGCCGTGAACCTTCTGGAGTCGTCAGTTTGTAATATTCGTTTTTTATATTATATTATATATATATATATATATATATATATGATTTTTTTGTAGTTAGTTATTTCATTTTTCAATTTTTTGGGAGACTTTTAATCTCGTAATCTTAATTTTTCTTTTCGTCATTTTTTTTAGATTATTGTGTTGAGGTCCCTGCTTGACAGTGAAGGGTAGTTATGGGCGGGAGGCTAAAGTTTAAGGGCAAAGGTAGTAAAGGATCTGGGCAAGGTAAAATTCAATTGAATAAAGAAGTTGTTATATGTAGGAAGAATTTTATTATTTGGTTGATGTTGGAAGGAACGATGGATTCGATTAGGTTTTGTTGTTTCTTGATTTTCCAATCGTAATGAGGTTAGATTTTGTCATTCGCCTTTGTCGTTTTTTTTATTTATTAATTTTGTCGTTATATTAAAGGGATGTATTGGATTGAGATTTTATTAGATTTTAAAGGACTTTGAAAAGTCCATGGATTTATAAAATCCATAGACTCCACATGGAATCTCGCTAACTTGGGTATAGATATCGGACGGATTTCGGACGATTTTAATGAATTTGAAATCTGTCTTCACAGTGCTCGCTGGGATACAGCGAGTGCTGAATATGTAACCCAACGGACGCTGGAAGCCAGCCGACGAGTAAAGTAATCCAGCGACCGCTGGACTCCAACAAATCGCAATTGCACCGAAGGCAGAGAAAAACCCAACTGAGAAGAAATCGGCCGCCGAGAAAGCACCGACAACGGAGAAAGCGCCGGCTGAGAAGAAGCCGAAGGCGGGGAAGAAGCTGCCCAAGGACGACAGCGCCGCCGCCGCCGGTGATAAGAAGAAGAAGAAGAGATCGAAGAACACAGAGACCTACAAGATCTGCATCTTCAAGGTGCTAAAGCAGGTGCACCCCGACATCGGAATCTCGAGCAAGGCCATGGGAATCATGAACAACTTCATCAACGACATCTTCGAGAAAATGGTGCAGGACGCATCGCGGGTCGCTCGCTACAACAAGAAGCCGACCATCACCTCTCGCGAGATCCAGATCGCCGTGAGACTGGTGTTGCCCGGTGAATTGGCAAAGCACGCCGTGTCGGAGGGGACGAAGGCGGTGATGAAGTTCACGAGCTCTTAAATTAGGGCTTTTGTTGATGGGGATTTTTCTGTTAATTTGGATTTAATTAGGGTTTTTTATTGTAGTATTCTGTTTGTTCTCTTTCCCTAAATCGTGAATATAAACGTTGTCTTTTGTTACATGTTCTCTTTTAATATGTAGAATCCCATTAAGCTGAATACCTAATTCCAAACATCGAATTCATCAATTCTCAGCTGGCTTTTTCTCTGCCTTCAGTGCCATTGCGCTTCCCAGCAACCGCTGGGGTACACCGTGCGCTGGAATATTCGAATTCAACTCCTCAGCGGCCCCTGGAGTACACCGCGCTCTGGGTTTTAAGAATTCATCAAAATCTCGTGTGCAAAGGTCGGATTTCATCCTTTGTATTTTTTACGTGATTTTGAGGTGAAATCCAATAGAATCAATGACTTTTTAAAGTCCATGGAATTTTGAATACGGTTGGATTTTTATAAACTTCTTAAAATCTGTGTTGAATACCTCTGGATTTTTAAAAACTTTTAAAAGTCTGGATTGAATACACCCAAATTTTACAAGTCCAACAAAATCCTACATAATCTCAATTGAATACACCCTCCTAAGTTTTTGATATAAAAACTGATTGCTTCTTTTAGGAATTGAAGTTGAATTAGTCTAGGGTTTTCGTTAATTTATTTAAAATCCCTGAATAAGGGTACGTGATCGTTGTTTTTGGGGAACTTGATTACGAAAGTGTTGTTGAGTTTTTTTGAAAATGTGCATTTAAGGGTATATGATCGTTGGGAAGAAAAAGTGTATTCCGTTTAAAAAATCTATTATTGAATATCGAATTAAACATTCTTAGATGATCTGGACATTATGCATGCATGCAGGTGGCGTCGTTTCTGTGTGATGCCATTTAACATGGTCTGAACAAGTTACTAACTCGTTGTTAGCGGCTAATATGACTCGAATGCGGCAATTGTGCTTTGGCCATCTTTTCGAGATTGTGAAAATGCAATTCCAAGGCCAAGTGTATCATATCCTCGTGAAGAAACATTTGTTGACGGATAATGCCAACCGTCTCCGTTTCCTGTTGCATGATAGGATTCATGAGTTCGGGCCAGCAGAATTTGCCTTAATCACCGGCCTGAAATTTAGTGGATATTACGAGCCGTCTAAGTCTTCAGTCATCCACGCTTTTTGCTTCACAAATAAGAGAAGCCTGAAGTTCGAAGACATTTCTGATGCATTCAAGCTCGAGTGTCGAAGCTGTGGTGGTGATTCTAAGCTATCATTGAAGCTCGCTATCTGTTCGTGATATATGTTGTGGTGCTGATGAGGGATAAAAATGACAAAAATATTGAAATGCAATTCATGCACCTGGTGGATGATCTTGAAAAGTTTAACGAGTATCCATGGGGGCGTGTCTCTTATGATTACCTGGTAGGAGCTAACTTCTCGCAAAAAAGATGTGATTGAGAACTAGATGAGACAAGGGAAAAGAGTGGCTTATGATGCTTTCGGGTTCTCGCTCTGCAAGTGTGGGCCTACGAAGTCATCCCTGACTTAGGGTGTTACTGTGCAGAAAAAATCAAAGGCAATGAGCAATTGTTTCCGAGGATTCTTCATTGAACTACGGCAAGGTTCTATCACTATGATGATCTGATGCATTTTTCCCCGTGGATCCCATCAAACCTCGAGTGAGTTCCTAATTAATTACCTGTATAATCTTATATATTTTTTACTCGAGGCATTACCTAATTATTGAAAGAGGAAATCAAGACATTGACTTGTGAATTTGAGACAAATTAAGTAATTCTTAAGTAATTGATGAATGAGATGTGATGTGATTGAGTGTATAATTAATCTGCACAAGATTAGTAATATGAATTGTATCTTATTTTGTTTGTTGTTGAATGATGCTTTACTTTATTAATTGGTAGGGGCGAACCCTGACAATGAAAACTGGAGTAGTATAATTTATTGTTGCTGTGACCTTTTTTAAAATTGAAGGGACTTGCGGCTCCAAGTGAGGAAGAGTGGAGGCATCTACAAAGGCTCGATTTACAGCAGAGGCACCTGTTTTCTTCGAAATTGTTAGAGAAGGGAGTGGGTAAGGCGGCCCCCAAACGCAAGGTTCATGAGGTTGACATAAATGGTGAGAAGAAGAAGAAGAAGAAGAAGAAGCGGACAACGACCCCTATTCGTCGATCTTCAAGAAAAACAAATCTGCCGCCTCTTGATTCCACCACTGAGTGTAAGAGTCATCCTGTGAAGGATGCAGATAATGAGAGCTTTTTGGATGAGGACACCTGCACCAATGTATGTTACATTATATATATATATATATATAATAAGTGACTATATATAATGTGCATTATTAAAGATATTATGTGAAATGCAATTAATCAGTGAGAATAAATGTGAATGCAGGTGACCTTGACTGAGATTGGTGCTAATGTGAAAGAGTTGCTGTTGAGGGTTGTTTCTATTGAGAGGGTTCTGCATTCATGCAAGTGTTTTATGAATGTGGAGGAAGAGCTAGCTCCGAAACAGGGTCCGGAACTTGGTGTTCCAGATGTTCACAGCCCCCCCAAAAGAAGTCTGATGTGATGGAGGATGATGAGATTACCCCGATGGAATCAGAGTCGGTTGGTGTGCAGAGGGAGGCAGATGTGGATTTAGGCAACCCTTCACTGCGGAAGGGGCTTTTGCAGTGTAGTTCCCAAGTCTGGAAAATCTGCGGCCCGTAAGTTATTCACACATAATTCTTCAATGTATGATCCGCTGCATGCGTCCTACATGGCCCTTGATGCGAAGCCCTTCCAAGAGTGGCATGACAAAGCAAGAAAGATTGGAATGTATGTGTTTGCAGACTCATTGTTATCCTTTTATCGATTGAATTGATGTGTAATTGGCTTTATTACTGAAATTTTGATTGTGATTGTGTGAACTCTCAGTCCCTACGAGACTCCACTACCAATCATTAGCAGGTCGAGAGTGAACTGGCCGGGACTAACGCCGCTTTTGAGGCGTCGGGGTTGGAAGTTGGACAACAGCAGGTTTGTCAAGGCGTCGATGTGCTGGCACATATAGTCTAATTAATGATCTAATTCTACGTCAAGTGCATAAATATTCCGTGAAATTGATGCACAACTTCCAACCCCGACGCCTCAAAAGCGGTGTGAACCAGTCCAAGTTCACTCTCGACCTGCTAATGATTGGTAGTGGAGTCTCGCAGGGACTGAGAGTTCACACAATCACAATCAAAATTTCAGTAATAAAGCCAATTACACATCAATTCAATTGATAAAAGGATAGCAAGGAGTCTGCAAACGCATACATTCCAATCTTTCTTGCTTTGTCATGTCACTCTTGGAAGGGCTTCGCATCAAGGGCCATGTAGGACGCATGCAGTGGATCATACATTGAACGATTATGTACGAATAACTTACGGGCCGCAAATTTTCCAGAATTGAGAACTACACTACAAGTGCCTAAATCCACATCCGCCTCCCTCTGCACACCAACCGACTCTGATTCCATCGGGGTAATCTTATCATCCTTCATCACATCAGACTTCTTTTGGGGGGGCTGTGAACATCTGGAACACCAAGTTCCGGACCCTATTTCGGAGCTAGCTCTTCTTCCACATTCATAAAACACTTGCATGAATGCAGAACATTGATTAATTGCATTTCACATAATATCTTTAATAATGCACATTATATATAGTCACTTATATATATATATATAATGTAACATACATTGGTGCAGGTATCCTCATCCAAAAACCTCTCATTATCTGCATCCTTCACAGGATGACTCTTACACTCAGTGGTGGAATCAAAAGGTGGCAGATTTGTTTTTCTTGAAGATCGACGAATAGGGGTCGTCCGCTTCTTCTTCTTCTCACCATCTCTGTCCACCTCATGAACCTTGCGTTTGGGGGCCGCCTTACCCACTCCCTTCTCTAACAATTTTGGAGGAGACAGGTGCCTCTGCTGCAAACCGAGCCTTTGCAGATGCCTCCACTCTTCCTCACTTAGAGCCGCCAGTCCCTATCAATTTTAAAAAAGGTCGCAGCAACAATAAATTATACTACTCCAGGACACATAGTCAGAGTTCGCCCCTACCAATTAATAAAGTAAAGCATCATTCAACAACAAACAAAATAAGATACAATTCATATTACTAATCTTGTGCAGATTAATTACACACTCAATCACATCACATCTCATTCATCAATTACTTAAGAATTACTTAATTTGTCTCAAATTCACAAGTCAATGTCTTGATTTCCTCCTTCAATAATTAGGTAATGCCTCGAGTAAAAAATATATTAGATTATACAGGTAATTAATTAGGAACTCACTCGAGGTTCGATGGGATCTACGGGGAAAAATGCATCAGATCATCATAGTGATAGAACCTTGCCGCAGTCCAATGAAGAATCCTCGGAAACAACTGCTCATTGCCTTTCAATTTTTCCGTACAGTAACGCCCTAAGTCAGGGATGACTTCGTAGGCCCACACTTGCAGAGTGAGAACAAACCCGAAAGCATTATAAGCCACTCTTTTTCCCTGTCTCATGTAGTTCTCAATCACATCTTTTCGCGAGAAGTTAGCTCCTACCAGGTAATCATAAGAGACACGCCCCCATGGATACCCGTTAAAATTTTCAAGATCATCCACCAGGTGCATGAATTGCATTTCAATATTTTTGTCATTCTTATCCCTCATCAACAGCACAACATATATCACGAACAGATAAGCGAGCTTCAATGATAGCTTAGAATCACCACCACAGCTTCGACACTCGAGCTTGAATGCATCAAAAATATCTTCTAACTTCAGGCTTCTCTTATTTGTGAAGCAAAAAAGCGTGGATGACTGAAGACTTAGGCGGCTCGTAATATCTACTGAATTTCAGGCCGGTGATTAAGGCAAATTCTGCTGGCCCGAACTTATGAATCCTATCATGCAACAGGAAACGGAGATGGTTGGCATTATCCGTCCACAAATGCTTCTTCACCAGGATATGATACACTTGGCCCTGGAATTGCAATTCCACAATCTCGAAAAGATGGCCAAAGCACGATTGCCGCATTCGAGTCATATTAGCCACTGACAATGAGTTAGTAACTTGTTTAGGCCATGTTAAATGGCATCGCACAGAAACGACGCCACCTGCATGCATGCATAATGTCCAGATCATCTAAGAATGTTTAATTCGATATTCAGTAATAGATTTTTTAAACGGAATATACTTTTTCTTCCCAACGATCATATACCCTTAAATGCATATTTTCAATGAAACTCAACAACACTTTCGTAATCAAGTTCCCCAGAAACAATGATCACGTACCCTTATTCAGGGATTTTAAATAAATTAATGAAAACCCTAGACTAACTCAACTTCAATTCCTAAAAGAACGCAATCAGTTTTTATATAAAAAACTTAGGAGGGTGTATTCAATTGAGATTCTGTAGGATTTTGTTGGACTTTTAAAATTCGGGTGTATTCAATCATGACTTTTAAAAGTTTTTAAAAATCCAGAGGTATTCAACACAGATTTTAAAAAGTCTATATTCTATTGGATTTCACCTCAAAATCACGTAAAAAATATAAAGGATGAAATCCGACCTTTGCACATGAGATTTTGATGAATTCTTAAAACCCAGCGTGCGGTGCACTCCAACTACCGCTGAGGAGTTGAATTCGAATACTTCAGCGCACGGTGTACCCCAGCGGTTGCTGGGAAGCGCAACAACACTTTCGTAATCAAGTTCCCCAGAAACAACGATCACGTACCCTTATTTAAGGATTTTAAATAAATTAACGAAAGCCCTAGACTAACTCAACTTCAATTCCTAAAAGAACGCAATCAGTTTTTATATAAAAAACTTAATATAACGATAAAATTAATAAATAAAAAAAACAACAAAGGCCAACGAAAAAATCTAACCTCATTATGATTGGAAAATCAAGGAACAACAAAATCTAATCGAATCCATCGTTCCTTCCAACATCAACCAAATAATAAAATTCTTCCTACATACAACAACTTCTTTATTCAATTGAACTTTACCTTGCCCAGACCTTTTACTGCCTTTGCACTTAAACTTCAGCCTCTCGCCCATAACCACCCTTCACCGTCAACCAGGGACCTCAACACAATAATCTAAAAAAATGATGAAAAGCAAAATTAAGATTACGAGATTAGAAGTCCCCCAAAAAATTGAAAAATGAACGAAATCCCTTTACACATGAAATAACTAACTGGAAAAAATCATATATATATATATAATATAAAAACACAAATATTGCAAACCGACAACTTCAGAAGGTTCACGGCGACCGGCGAACTGCCGGGCGGACGTAGAGAACGGTGGTGTAACCTTCCGGCGACCTTCAGACCTGTTCAACCTTAAACTCTTCAACCTTGACCTTTTTCTATTTTTTTAACCAAGTCTTCCCCTTTTGCTTAGAAAGTAAGCAAACTGTCGCCTCTTGTAGAAAAAATACATCCATCTCCTGCCTCGAGAATTCAAAAATAAAACCATTTCTCTCCTCTCCCTCATAAACTCACATAAACTTAAGAAATTTATAACGTTCGCCTTTTAAACTTTAAACAAAGGCCGATAAGTTAAGATCAATAAACTATAATAATCTGAAATAATATGTTTTTGACGATGTACTTAACCTTTAAATTTAAATTAAATAAGTGATCGCCGAGATACTTTCCTAATATATTAATATGTGCATGCAATAAAACTTTGATCTCATTTTTTCTCGATGGATGCGCAAGTTCAGAAAGTAGAGATCACTCTTTTCCCACCTTTTTACCAAGTCATCGTTACAGTTGAAAAAACTTTCCATATTTGACTCTACAGTACCCCTTAACTATGGTGGTTAACCCCAAACCAACCTCCAAACAGTTATAAAGCCATTTTTTTATTTTTCCAAATTGCATGCTACGTGTCAAAAATCAAAGGGTGGTATGCAGTGTGTTTGATCCTAGCATCGAGTGAACCGAAAAGATTGTGAAGAGAGAGAGAGAGAGAGAGAGAGAGAGAGAGAGAGAGAGAGAGATGGGGAGGACTGTGGTGGTATAGAGGCGGTTATGTTTACATATCTTTCTTTTTTATTTTTTTTTTTACAAATCCTTCTCATTTGTTTAACATGATATATTTTTCACATATGGTTTGTTTGCATATCTTTTTTTTAAAAAAATTGTAGTGCAAAGAATAATATTAGTGGTATAGTAAATCAACTTAAAGAGTATTTAAATAAGTTCAAAATTATTTCATTTTTTATTTTATTTTTGGTGTTAAGAGTAAATTTCCTAGTGAAATAACAACTCCCTTCCCTTGCAGTTAACAGGATTTTCATCACATTTTACTGAATTAAGTTCAAAGCGAGCTGCACATCTTTTTGAACAAAATATTATATTAGGTACACTAGGCCCAAAAAAATACATCAATTCTTTTTTTTAGGTTTGCACTTGTTACATTTGAAACCATGTATAAGAAATTTGGTTTATAAACTCAATTTGATGAATCAATTTGATTTATAAATCATTGATGGGATTCAAAATTATGATATTTTTGGCTACCCTTCATTCCATTAGATTATCATCAACCCTTAAATATATATATATATATATATATATATATATATATATATAATAACACACTTCTCCAACATTCATTTTCCCACCTATTGTAGCATGGTATTTTTGTCAATTATGTTTACAACCATTTAATATTTTTTTGAAGTAACTATTAAATATAATTTATTAGATAATTTAATGGTATCATTTATATAATTAAGTTTATAGCATAAATAAAATTATTTTTACAAATAAATAATATATAAGAATCATGATTACTATAGCTATATATTGGTTGTATATTAAATTGTTTCCATAAAAAACTATGAGTTTATGATGATTAGTGATTGATTTGAGAATAATTTTATGTCATTCTAATTAATTTCAAAATATACCTAAAAGATATTAATTCATTAAATGTGCATGAATTTCTAAGTTTAACTGATAATATAGAAATAGAGTAAATTTCACTTTTGGTCCCATTAGAATAGGGTCAAAACATGTTTAGTCCCAAAAGTTATTTTTTTGGTTCCAAATGATATTTGTTCGGCAATTTTGGTCCCATAAGATATTTTTCTGACAATTTTAGTCCCATAAGATATTTTTTTAACAATTTTAGTCCCAAACTAATAGAGAAAGTTAACTCATGGCGGAGAAAAAATTGCAATTTCAGTCTCATAGGACATGGGCCTCTTCGATTTTGGTCCCAAACGAACTAATTTGATCCTTTTTTGATTTTTGCAGTTAAAATAACCCCAAAAGACTGTAATATGCAAAAATAGTCCTAGACGTTTTGACGGAATTGTTAACAAGTGACGGGAACGTTACACGTGAGAAGCACGTGGTTTCTATTAAACCTAATTGCATATGTTTAATGAAAAATCCCCAAACCAACAATCAAAAAACCTGTGAAAACCCCTAAATTCTACCCAAAATCCCCAAATCAACAAGCAAAAACCCACGAAAACCCTAGATTTGCTGTAGCTCCACGAAATACACAAAATCAAGTTGGTCGGAGCTCTCACTGAGAACGTAAGTAGCGATGATACGGAGGAAGATTCACTTACCTCTACCACACCCGTCTTACGTAAGTCTTCTCCCTAAATTTATTTGTGATTTCTTTCATTTTTGTGTGATTTTGAAAATTTTGGTGATGATTTTTAAAATTTGAAATTTGAAATTTTATCTTTCAACATAGGTGGGATAAAGTATTGGTACACGATGAAGCTGAAGCATGGTGGCATGTTGCTTAATGATTGTGGTGAATTTAAATATTTAGAGGGCACATTGTCCGCGTTTGATTTTGTTGACACTCATAAGTGGTCTTTTAAGTACTTAGAATGTTTATGCGAATAAATAGACTACATAGGGACTAAGAAGTTCTATGCGAATGATGAAAATGGTAAGCTCAAGCCGGTTGTTTGTGAGTATGATACTTGGCGGCTGATAATAGGGGCTGCTGAAACCAGAGAATTCTTGTTGTATTTAGATGCTGAAAAAACAGTGATTCAACTGAATGAGAGGCGGTGCAAGGAAAGGTAGTGTACATACATGATGTGGGAGGTCGGGAACAAACACAAGTTGAAGAACAGGTTGTGAAATCTGTTGGAGAATCTGCAATGGAAACACCAGTTGAAGAGCATTGGGAAACCTGTTGAGGAGGCTTTAATGGAAACACTAGTTGAAGAGCAAGTTGGGAAACCTATTGTGAAGGAAACACCAATTGAAGAGCAAGTTGGGAAATCTGTTGGGGAGGAAACACCAATTGAAGAGCAAGTTGGAAAACCTGTTGGGGAGGAAACACCAGTTGAAGAGCAAGTTGGGAAACCTGTTGGGGAAGAAACACCAGTTGAAGAACATGTTGCATCAGAGTTGTTGGTTTTTTGCACAAGCTCTAATAATGACAACTGCAGTTGAGTTTGCAGCTGGGTTGGAGAGAAAATTTATCTGCAAAATAAAATTTACAGTACCGTTGGAGTAGCTCTTAGACTTAGAAATAGTAGAGAGAAGAGCGAAGCTAGAGAAGAACAAGAACAAGGGTTTTTTTCTAGCTAGAGACAAGATTCAACTTCTAGGTAGGGGTGCACATAAATATATGTAGGCTAAACAAACCTTTCAATTCAAACCGAACTTAGGTCGTACGATTCGTTACAAAAATAAATCGAAATTGTTTTGATTTATATATTTTGTAAACCGATCTTAATGGGTTGGCTCACGGTTTTAAGTGTCTTGACCCAAACCGACCCAAACCAACTCGAGTTTATGCAAACTATAGAGTTCTAGTTTTAATTGTAATTGAATTTTTTTACAATTATTATTTAACCATTCCTAAACATGTGTGCAAAGAATTTTTTAAAGACATGAAACTAGTTATTTCTTTCTTGAGGCTTTTAAACTTTAATTGTAATTTTAAGACCTTTTTATTTATTGTTGAGAACTTTAATATTCATTATTTAATTTTTGGTTTATGGATGATTGTAGGTCATTATAATTGTCTATATATATATATATTTTAAAGAAATTATCTATATGGTTTGATTGTTTGATAATTATATCTATACTATGATGCACGACATGCCTAATATCTTATTTTATTTGATATGATTTTTAATCAATATTGTTTAGAATATGTTATCAATAATCTAGAATGTCAATTTTTTTAAAACTATATATAAATTTTGGTAACATTAATTTCAACGTTTAAATTTTTTTATCATAACCCAATGAACCCAACCCTTATATCTTTATGAGAAGTTAGGTTGGGTTGTGAAATTAAAAAATCCTAATGGCCTAGAATTTTTTCAAACCATAATTTATGGGTTGGTCTATATAAACACCCTCAACTCAGCCAACCCGACCCGTGTGCACCCTTACTTCTAGGTTCAATTTAATTTTGTATTTTGCTCAACCATATTTTTATTTTATTTTATGTAGAAACAAATAAAATATAATTTACTACGTTTAAGGAGTTAATTAAGCCAAATTCAAAAGTTCGAAAAACTAATTAAATTGAATTCAAAAGTTTAACAAGCTAATCGAGACCGAATTTAATTTTAGTGTTAAAATGATACGAACACCTACCTAGATATACAAGCATATACATAATATTTTCCTTTCAATTCACGAATTTAAGAACACATTGTTAAACCTCAGATCTCAATTCATCTATGCTTGAAAGTATATTACAATATTATAAACAAATTATTAAATATCAATCACAAAAATGTAGAAGCACTGCAATGATTGATATTAATTAACATAATACTGTAGTATATTTTTTGAAACCGTGGACATTTTTTTGAAATAAAAACTGTGGATATTATTACCCAATGTAACTTCATTTTCCCTGTAAACGAAATTTGTAATCCTAACTAGACCCCTCTCTCCTCTCTCTCTCTCTCTCCCAACTTTCTGCTATGGCTTCGCTTCTGTTTCCGACCACCCGCATGAAACTAAACACCAGCCTAAGTGTAGCCACGCCTCCTCCTTCTCCACCGAGACCTTGTCCGCCGACGAATTTTCTCTCTCCTTTCGTTGGGGGCAGCGTCTCCGGCGACTTTGCGGGTCTGAGGATCCGACCCGCTTCCCTTGGTAAAACCTCCTCCAATTCAACCTCTCGCGGGAAACGTGGCGTTGTTACAATGGTATTTTATCTCTACATTGTTTATTTCTGAATATGTTGGATAGATTGAGATAATAATTAGGTATGCAGTTTGGAGTACTATAATTTGATGTGGCAATCAGGTTTGGGTTCACTAGTATTCGACCTAATTTTGTTTGCGTTACTCTTGAATTGGTATTCGATTCTGGTCGCCGTTACTAATGTTTTCCTTGCTTAACTAACCCGTGGTGGTGAAATTGTTAGCTCATTTTTGTTCAAATGTATGAAATGGCAATGCTTCATAGGCATCATTTACTTGGTCATCATTGTATTCTCTGTTAAATTTAAATGTCATATTAACTTTGACTGTCTTAACTGATCATCAAGGCTGATCTTCTTTGGAGTCCTACAATATACAGGCTAGACCAGGAAATATATTTGAAGTGCCAAATTTTTGGATAATTGGTTACAGTTGATGCCCTTTGTGTTGGGTCTGGGTAAAGGAAAGCTTAGGCTTGGATGTTTCTTGATCAGGATAAGCAAATTTCTGAGTCTGCTGGATGGAAAAATGCAGATTCCTTAATATGGGATGAACATAGATGCAAATGGGAAGTGTACAGGTCGCTGTCTAGAGGGAAAGGGGACCTGAACTAATAAAAGAGAAAGAAACTGAAGGACTTCACCTAGAACCCCTCTTGAAGCATGAATGTTATCTTCCGAGAGATAAAACTACAATCATGAATATCGAATATACTTTTTAGAATTGTCTGTTGTTTTTCCTAGTCTGCAATAAGGTTTTTATGAAATTTAGATGGCATTATCATTTTCATTGACTTCTAAGTTCTGGTTCAGAGCACTACAATTTTCTGGCATATGACCATATCCTATTTAGTTTCATATCTTAAATGTTCAACTATGCTCCCTTTTGCAGATTGTATTACTTTGATGCATATGAGGTAGAGCTAGGAGTACTTGCTGGAACAAAAAACTATCCCAGATTTTTTAATTATAATGTGCAAATTATGAAGGTCATGTGATTCAGTAGACAAGTAAAATATTTTAGATACACATTTGACTGATTAAATGACTTTTGGTACATGCTAATAGGATGTTAAATTCACTCAATATAACCTTTCTTTAGCACAGTGAACTGTTTCAAGGGGTTAGGATACTTGGCAATTAAATTTAAATATAACTTTAACAAAATTATGCACCACACACAAAACATGTTAGAAACTAAGAGCATAGTGGAAGCTAGGAATAGATATTAATACTTCACTCGGATCCACTTGTTTTTCATTTAGAGTGTTCTTAAACTCCACATGAAAGACTTTGAATCTACTATACGGTTTTGATATTTTATGTAATATCCAAATCGCCTTATTACTCTTTTGTTGGAGACATTTTGTGGTTGTTCACGTTTGTTTAAGACTATACCCACCCATAGCTATATATATGATCAGAGGACCATTATCTATACATCAAAACTAAGACATAAAAGGTGAAGACTTCTGGAAAACATGTCTCTTTTTATGCAGTATATTATTGAACGATATGGATGCTGATTCTTCTATTACTATTCATAATAAAAATTGGTGCAATAGAAAGTTTCAATCACGTTGAGGTTGTGTTGTACTTACTGCGTGAAATCTTTATCACTAGAAGGATTTGTTACACGATGGAGGATGATAAGATATTTCTGAGGACAAATGAACATTGACCTGTCAGTAGATATATTCGATGCACATAGATTTTTTTCTTTCCTTTGGGGATGGGAGGTGATGGTGTAGTTTGAGGGTCAATTGAACCTAACTTCAAGTTGCCTGCTCCTGTGTTTATGAGTTATCTACTGCCTTTTTATGGTTACGATCTTGATCTTTTGTGTTTTTGTTACAGGTAATACCTTTCTCAAGAGGAAGTGCTTGGGAGCAACCTCCACCAGATTTAGCATCTTACTTGTACAAGAACCGCATTGTATACTTGGGAATGTCTCTAGTTCCTTCTGTCACTGAACTGATACTTGCGGAGTTTCTTTACCTACAATATGAAGATGAGGAGAAACCAATATATCTTTACGTAAATTCCACTGGGACGACCAAGGTTAGATTTTTTTTCTTTATTTTATGTTTATCGATCCCCAACTTCAGATTCTGCATCATCTCCATTTACGCATTTGGTATTGCCAATTAGTTTCTCAGGGAAAAGAAAACAAATCGATATCCCCAAATTTGGCCAAAAAAATTCTTCTTTCTAGTGGTGCTCAACAGCAATTGAGTGGGTTATAAAGGGATTGCTACTGTAAAAATTGTTGCAAAACAGATTGCAGTCCAATTTTCTCTTGTTGGTGATTTACATTCAATTTCTTTTTGTTTCTATGTAGTATCATGCTTTAGAAAATTTCAATGCAGCTTTTTGTTTTTTCCCTCCTTTTTGTGGTGAGGTATGCAATGCATAAGCTATGAATTTTTAATGGTCAAATTCTCTTGTTGCAAGCTTATTACATCATAGTTCATGGTTGAAAATTTGAAATTCCCATAATCTACCTAATACCATCTCACCTTTCATGGACCTTTTCGATATGGATTCTTTCTTCCCTCTATGAAATATACTGATTTCTTATCAACCTGCACACAAATGTATTGGTCTCATCATTTTGAATTGATAGGTCATTATTGTATGGTTGTACCAGAACGTGACATTTCCTAATGTAGTGGCACATTTCAAGTCCACTGACTCATGTTTCTCCTTTTATTTTACTTTCTGCAGGGTGGTGAGAAGTTGGGTTATGAGACGGAAGCTTTTGCAATATATGATGTTATGAGGTTATAACTCTTTAACCATACGATATAATCTTTTATTGTACTTTTGTGTAAATTAGTACATTGCATATCCATAGTAAACATGGTCATCTCTATGACAATTTAGTGCCTCCATGTTAAAGAAACCATATATCATACTACTAAAATAGCAGAGAATGAGCTGCTACTTTTTGTGAAGTCGGTGAACTTCTATTCCAATCGCAACTCTAATCCTTTAAAACTTTATAGGTATGTGAAACCACCAATTTTTACGCTGTGTGTTGGCAATGCATGGGGAGAAGCTGCACTTCTACTGGCTGCTGGTGCAAAGGGGAATCGATCTGCCTTACCCTCATCAACAATCATGATAAAGCAGGTTTGGTTTAAGCCATATCATGGTCATGCATTTGACTTTTATGTATCTCACAGGAATAGATTGTCTGGCTTTGTTTCCTGAGAACACCCAATTGGACCCATTTGAAGCAGAGTTTCTGATTTTGTAAAACAATGAAGCACCTATGTTTTTTTTTTTTTGGTTAAAAGTTATTTCACTATTGCTTCATTTTGGTACCTTTTGCTCTTATATTGACGGTGGATTTATTTTTCAGCCAATTGCCAGGTTTCAGGGTCAAGCAACTGATGTAGAGCTTATGAGGAAAGAAGTTAGAAATGTGAAGGATGAGTTGGTAAAGTTAACAAATAGCTTTCACTCATTTTTATTCCCCAGAAATTTCATTGATAAAATTGGAATAGAACTCTTATTTACGTATCAAGTTTCACGTGTCCAATGAAACATTCTGAGAAATCAGAGAACTGAATCCTCACAGTTAATTTTCTCTGGTTTATTTATGTCTATATTACGGACTTGATGTTTGATTTGAAAGGTGAAACTCTATGCAAAACATATTGGAAAATCACCTGAGGAGATTGAAGCAGACATAAGGCGTCCGAAATATTTCAGTCCCAGTGAGGCTGTTGAATATGGAATCATCGATAAGGTACACAAGTTCATTCAGATTTAATACTTCCACTTTGCCCTAAAATAGTCACGCCGTAACATTATTATTTACAATTTGAAGGTTCTCTACAATGAGAGAAGTACTGAAGACCGAGGAGTTTTGTCGGATCTTAAGAAGGCACAACTTATTTAAATGAATATGAAGTGCTTCTCATTGATACTCTTTTTGATCACACATGGATTCGAGGTTATTTACATTTTGTGATGTTGGATCGGGGCACATGGAAAAGAATCAACTGGAGCTTAGTGGTTAGCATAAAATTCTAAGGTACGCACTACTTTTATAGTCCACAAAGTCAGTGTAGTTATGCTTTTGTTGTATGTTATGGGAGTAGGTCACACTAACATTACAAACAAGTTTACAGCCAATCAGTGGAGAATGAGCTTCATTTAGATGCTTGGTTTTGCAATGTTTATAGTGTTTGTTTTCACTGTCTTGGTTATTCCATTACCTTAATATATTGCCTGATTTAAAGAAACATTATGCTGAATTTTCTTTCTCGGTTGAAGATGGGTGCTTTCAGTATGCCAACTGAATTTTTGGGTTATAGAAATATGAGTTTATATTCGAGCGTGTAATTGATTTTGATTCGGTACTATATTTTCTCAAACATATTAATTACCAAGGGAACTGAAAAAAAATATATTCATATTCTCCTATGTATGTACAATATTATAATTTAGTGTTCTAATATTAGAATAATGTGTCGTATAAAAGCGAATGCAATCATTGATTAATTGCCTAGTGAAATGACTATCGACATTTATGTCCGATACACAAAAGCACTGAAGAATTGAATTTAATTATCCTTCGATAAATTCTCAACTATAGAATGTGTTAATTTACTGTTCTCGTTCTTTTTTTTTTAAAGAGCAGTACTTGTTTATTATTAAAAATGGCCACACAGAAATTGGGCTTACAACATATTTTCTCGGGTTCGAGTTCAAGTCCAATTATTTCATAGATGTGGCTGATGCAATTTACCACATATTACAAATAATATACTATTGAAATTACACAACAATTTGTACCGGATCAAAATCTGTTACACGGGTCAGCGCTCAAATATAAACTCATATCGAATGTCATATTTTTAATTTTACTATTGTTTGGAAATAGGTTGTGGTCATGGAAATGAAGAGTAGTTATTGATAAGAATTATTTAAATAATGCCATGTAATGGAATATATGTGTGTAGCATTGTTCTCCTTGAGGTTAGTTAATGGGAGAAATTTATTCAAAAGGCAGGACACGTGTCACCAAGATTGGGTAGGAGCACCATACACTACATTGTAGCAT
Organism: Perilla frutescens; assembly: GCA_026008535.1. Lineage (NCBI taxonomy): Eukaryota > Viridiplantae > Streptophyta > Magnoliopsida > Lamiales > Lamiaceae > Perilla > Perilla frutescens. The sequence continues at coordinate 43,799,045 of BRKX01000001.1, forward strand.
TAGAAAAATTCAAAAAAAAAAAAAAAAATCACTAATGGAATAAATAAAAAAAAATAATCAAAATGAAAAAAAAAACCCTTGCAACGTGTCAAAATCGGTACACTACATTGTAGCATGAGGTTGTATGTTAATTGTTACCTATGGACTATTCACAACTATAAATATTTCGACATGTGAATATCACGATAATTGAATACATGATTAAAATAACATACATTTTATTTATGCATCGAAATCTTTATGGTCATGATTTGTATACGATGTGATAGCATAAAATTTCCTGTAGCATAGACCAAGGATGAAAATATCGCGAAATATCGCGGATATTGACATTGCGATACGGATATTGGGGGGAATATCTTTTTTTCCGAGTATTGACGAGAAATCGTAATATATCGCAAGATATCGCAATATATCGCGTTTTTTTTTAATATTTCTCTAATATATTTTGATTTTTATTTAATACTATATATTTTTGTGATCTTTCTTGGGTCTTTAATGTAATTATTTGAGTTGCAATATTCTTTGTTTTATAAAGACATTTACTTTGCAAAAAAAATAAGAGAAAGAAGACCGGAAAATCAATGGATGTCTTAGAAAGAAAAGTGAGATTCATCCAATATAATCAAGGATCATAAGTATATATATGGTTTGCTAAAGGATATGGTGTTGGAGGTTGGTTCTAAGAATGTTGTACAGATTGTTACTGATAATGGTTCCGCTTTTGTGAAAGCAGGAAAAAAACTCATGGGTAAATATGATCTGTATTGGACACCATGTGCTGCTCACTGTATCGACTTAATATTTGAAGATATTGGAAAAAAAGAGACTGTTGCATAGGTAATTGTAAAGGCTAGACAATTAACCAATTACATTTATAATCATGGTTGGCTACTTGCACTCATGCGGGAGATGTGTCAAGGAGATATTGTACGCCCAGGAGCTACACGTTTTGCAACAAATTATAAGGTTACAGAGCAAGAATATCTAGATCTGGTAGATATAACAGCTGATGAAAATGATGAAGAAGGAAATCCACTTTTTCAATGGGTTCGCCCTGCACACTTAGGCGATAATGAGGGAAATCTTGATCCAAAAATAGCTGCTATGGCTCATGATTATGACATTGATGTGAATCAAGTATTACAAAAAGAAGTGGGTAATACTTCTCGTGATTCAAGAATAGATAGCTCAACAGAGGATGAGGGAAATAGTGATGGAGGAAATGATGGAAGTGGTGGAAATGATGATGGTGGTGGAAATGGTGGGAACAATCAAGACGATTATGGTTTAAGTCATACGTTATTGAGTCCATTCAGTTGTGAGGCCAACTTCACTCATGCAACACAAGATATGGACCACGGAAGTAGAGCTAGAGGTTTCTGGAATAGGTGCAATAGGAAAGGAATACATAAGGAGACATGCATGGACTCAAGAAGAAAGTCCAAGGACTGATATTGAAGAACTTTCTGCCAATCTTGATTCTATGAATATGGGTGGCACTGATCATAGTGATATGTCCCAAGATTCATATGCTTCTTACACATATGGGAGTTCACAAATTGATTGGACAACTCAAAATGTGTATCAACAAAATAATTGGGTTAGTGGACATTATCCAATTCATGGTGAGGCTGTTGGAATAAATCAAGAAACATATCAAGCGCATGTGCATAATTATATTCATAATTACTCGAACGTTATAAGTTGATACCAATATTGTTTAGAACAAGATGACATTCCATCTATTATATTTGAATCTCATAGATCCTCATTTTGGTATTAATTGTACTTTATAATGTTTATTTAGTCATTTTATATTGTATTATGTATTATTTTGTCAAATGTATTGTCTCAGATGGTATTTATATAATGCATTATTCATATATTTGCTTTCAAAATACAATTCTATGAAAAAAATTAGTGGAATATGTGCACAATAATATGTCATAATAGTTCCTAAAATTTCATGCTAAATTTCTAAGATTTTAATATGATTTCCATCATTTTTTTCAATTTTCTGCGATATCGATATATCCGTCGATATATCCGTAAAATTAAAGTTGCGATATATGTTGCGATATCGATATTTTCATCCTTGGCATAGATTTAGCCTAGAAAAGTGTTCCATGCTCACCTTTTTTTTTGGATTTTGGGGAGAGGAGAGCAATTGGGATTGTACCGAGACTTCTCATTTTTATAATTGGACATTATCCAATTCATGGTGAAGCTGTTGGAATAAATCAAGAAACATATCAAGCGCATGTGCATAATTATATTCATAATTACTCGAACGTTATAAGTTGATACTAATATTGTTTAGAACAAGATGGCATTCCATCTCTTATATTTGAACCTCATAGATCCTCATTTTGGTATTAATTGTACTTTATAATGTTTATTTAGTCATTTTATGTTGTATTATGTATTATTTTGTCAAATGTATTGTCTCAGACGGTATTTATATAATGCATTATTCATATATTTGCTTTCAAAATACAATTCTATGAAAAAAATTAGTGGAATATGTGCATAATAATATGTCATAATAGTTCCTAAAATTTCATGCTAAATTTCTAAGATTTTAATATGATTTTCGTCATTTTTTTCAATTTTCTACGATATCGATATATCCGTCGATATATCCGTAAAATTGAAGTTGCGATATATGTTGCGATATCGATATTTTCATCCTTGGCATAGACTTAGCCTAGAAAAGTCTTCCATGCTCACCTTTTTTTTTGGGTTTTGGGGAGAGGAGAGCAATTGTGATTGTACCGAGACTTCTCATTTTTATTTAGGGACCATTGATATGATCAAATGATTGAAATGAATTCCTTTTTTAGGAGACAAATATATAGTACTACAAATTCTCCATCCATGTATAAAAAAATAAAATAAAAAATGTTAAAAATCTCTAATTTTCAAGTAAAAAAAAAAATTGCAAAAAAATTATTAAAATACAACAGTTATAATCTAAACCGTCGTGAAAAATGCAAAGAAGAAAAAGAAAAAGAAAATTTACACCAATAAATATCACTATTGTGGTCTATTAACTCAAAATTGTTGTATATTATAAAAGCTGTTGTCTAAATATAATTGTTAAATTGTGTGATAGACAACGATTTATACTAAAACATTTGTCTATCACACAATTTTGCCATGTATAGATATAGATTATATTAAAATATAGGCTGGCATTTGATCTTCAATTTGAAATATTTTATTAAATGCACTGATATGCATGATTTATAATAATAAACTCTAAAAGTATATGTCACGATTAAATTTCTTTCACAAATATAAAACTTTAATCATTATGATATTTTTCAATCCTTATATAATTTGCCAAATCTCATATGTGATTAGATAATATATACTATATGCACGGATTTTGTCAATTCTCATATTTTGATGATCCCAAGTACTTGCTTAAATTGATACAGTTAAACAAAAATGGTGGCATTCACCAAAATTTACGCAACATGTAAAATAATGAATTAAATATTATTTATATTCTATTTACATTTTAATAAAATATATTTCATAAAATTAAATATAAAATATTTGATACTTAATAATATATTTCCATCCGTACCCGTTCATGATTAATAAAAGCAAGAGAAACATGTTCATAATTAAATAGGGTAGATAGAAATTTAAGATGTTTTTCCGAGTAAGTAGTAGTACTTTTTAATATAAAAAATGATATTTTTTCAATAAAAAAATATAGTAATAATTATAAAAATATCATTGCCGTTTTGCTTTTATCAGTATTTTTTAATAAAATAAATATAATATTTTTCAATATTATAATTGATTTTTCCCCCTCTGATGTAAGGTGTTATATATGTAGATCTAATGTAAAGGAGACCATCTCTTAAAATACACACACACACATATAATCGCTCGAGTCGAATTTATCTGCCTACATGCATATATAATTTGTCTATATATATTGTCAATTAAATGTTTATCATTGTTATAAATCAATACTTATATTTCATTTGAGATTTTGTTACATCACTTCTCTCTCAAGGAAATCTAACGTTAATACATGATTATATTCTTCGACAATATATATATATATATATATATATATATATATATATATATATATATATGATGAATTCTTAACTTTTTCCGAAAGTGACAATACTTAATGAGATCCTATTGCTTATATATTACAATCCAAACCTATTCAATGTTTTGACGCCTAATATATGTAATTATATATGTGAATATTTCATTTAGAATTGCATCCATTATATTTCATCACTTTCCTTTCAAGTAAACATATATAGTGAATAGTATCTTATGGCAATACATAATGAATTCTATTACATAAATGAATTCAAACCTGATGAAAGATTTGACTCCCAATTCATATAAGACATTTTTTTAAAAAACATATATTCAATATATAAAACAGTGTCCAAATTGTGTCCAATATATAGTTGTTTTTTTTTTTTTTTCACAAATAGTGGGTGTATTTAAGAACATAATTAAATATTATTGGGAAGAATTGAAGAAATGAATGCAATTGACAGCCTTTAGGCGCACGAACCTATCTAAAACTTTTAAATTATCGAAAATGCATATGTTGAATGAGAGTTGACATTAGTTCGTTGACTGCACCTAAGCTTTCCTCTCTCTCTCTCCATTATTCTTTCCCATCTCTCATTTCTTACCATATATACATGCATCCCACGTCCCATTAGACCATCTCATCATATATATTTATTTTTTTAGGAAAAAAAACAGGTAGAAGAATCAATCATCTCTATTTTTGTCAACCAAGGAATATAGGAAAAACCCTTTTGGCAGTGGCATTCTCCGTTGCTGTAAAAACTCTTCATTTTCTCTCTCTATTGTTTCTCTCTCAAAACATGCTTGATACCAATCCAGTTGCACAGGCTCATCATCACGGAGTTCAAGAGAACGGAAGTGGAGGAGAGGCCGCCGATGACAAGACGCAAATCCAGAATGTATCTCCATTGCTATTAACCGAACCGGATTCTGCAGCGGCGCCGCCCAATAAAGAGAAGCCAACTTCCGGTATTCATCCTTGCATTGCATTCACACACACACACACATTCACTGTTTCTAATGTTTATGTAAAGATCAAACTCATAATTAGGAGATTAATCCGGATATGGAGATTATGTTTATTGTTAATTTTGTTTGGTTTTAGATATGGATTTGATGAAGGAAAAATTTTCCAAGTTGCTTCTTGGTGAGGACATGTCTGGTGGTGGGAAGGGTGTTTCTTCTGCATTGGCCTTGTCCAATGCCATCACCAATCTTGCTGGTATTCTTTTATCTTATCATTAATTATGTGAATATATATGTCAAAATGTAATTAAATTTCTTTAGACTATATTTGATTGATATATAAATCAGCATCTTCTTCTTTATAGTTTGTTACTTTGTTTTTTTGTAATATAGTTTATGATTCATGAATTGATCATTTATGCAGCTTCTGTTTATGGGGAACAATCAAAGTTAGAGCCAATGCCTGCAAAGATGAAGGAGAGGTGGAAGAAGGAAATCGACTGGTTTTTATCAGTCACGGATTATATAGTCGAATTTGTTCCTTCTCAACAGAAAACAAAGGAAGGCTCAAATATGGAGGTAACTAACCATTTTTGCAGCTCAATTATGTGCATATCAATTTCTTTTGATTGATGAAGTTTGACTGATTCTCTGAGTTGGCAGATAATGGTGACACAACAACGTAGAGACCTTCTTCAAAGGCTTCCAGCCTTGCGCGACCTTGATATGATGCTTGTTGTAAGAAATGCCAAAACTCATCATTTTCTGATGAAAGTGTTTCTGTTCTGTTTTGATTATGTTTATTCAATCCTTAAATGAGCAGGAAATCCTCGATAACTTCGCGGGGGAGCAAGAATTCAAGTATGTGTCAAGAGACACGGTTGAGTCCGAAAAAGGGGTGCAGAGGAACCACAAATGGTGGCTACCTACTGTCAAGGTTCCCCCGAGTGGACTATCCGAAGAATCGCTGAGGTTTCTGAAAAAGCAAAAGGAGAGAGTTAATCAAGTGTTGAAAGCATCCATGGACACAAATTCTCAATCTCTTGCAGATATGGAGATTCCAGAGAGCTACATTGAGTCCCTACCTAAGGTTTATAAAGAGCTGAGCTAACTTTTGTTTGATCAAAAGTTTATAACCAACTTTTGTTTGATCAAAAACTGATTTGATCTTCACGTTTTTGTAGAATGGCAGAGAAAGTCTTGGTGAATCACTCTACAAAAGCATTACTGATGAACACTTTGATCCGTTGCAATTCCTTTCAGCATTGGACTTGCCATCAGAGCACAAGATTCTTGATTTGAAGAACAGAATTGAGGCTTGTATTGTGATATGGCAGAGGAAGATAAGCCATAAAGATGCCAAGTCTTCCTGGGGTTCGACTATAAGCTCGGAGAAGAGAGAGCTTTTTGGAGAAAGAGCAAAGCATATTCTACAACTACTCAAGCAAAACTTCCCAGGAATTCCTCAGTCTGCTCTTGAAATAAGCAAAATCCAGTACAACAAAGTAAGGAAATAAGTTATTTATGGCAAATTTTCTATTAGAATCAGCATATTTTTGCTTACTATGTTTCCTCTGTGAATAGGATGTAGGCTTGTCGATTTTGGAGAGCTATTCTAGAGTGCTGGAAACCTTGGCCAACACGGTGATGTCCCGTATTAAGGATGTTCTCTATGCCAACTCTCTTGCAATGACATCCCCGGACCAGTCCGGAGATTCTACACCGTCACCAACAGTGAGTTCTTTTGCAGAGACCACACCATCTGCCACACTTTCTGACTTCATAAGCTGGGACAAGTCGCCTTCTGAGACAGAAATCGGGGCGAATGAGTTGGTTGATGGCTTAGAGACTTACATCAAGGACGAAGAGGAAAAAATCATACGTGAGCTTGCTAGCATTAAGAAGTTTTCCTACACTGATAAGGTCGAGATGGGTGGTTTGAGAAGTCAAGCTCGCGGTTAGAGCTATATACTATGATGAAGATGGATGCTATGAAGAAGGAAATGCTAGTTGTTTACATTCAAATAATGCACATGCTCAAAATTTCTGAGGTGGTGTAGGTTGAGTTAGTTTAAACAAGATTGCTCTTCCTTCCATTTTTTGGATAGGGAAGTTTTGAGTAAGTGTCAATAGCTATCTCTTCTTCTGAATTGCATGCTTCATGTGTATAACATTCTACAGTTGAATTTTCATTGCAACATTATTCATTGATTATTAGATTCAACCATATATATACCTACATATACTGCTTGAAACTAAATCAACTTAACATGAAACTCTGAAACATCTAAAACTAAATCAATTTGAGCTCTCACATTCTCCAAATTTTCATGTAAGAAGCCGTTTCCCACGCCTAATTAGCGCTGCAATGTCCTTGTTCTGCATCACGAGTTTCCAGTTTATCACTCCGCGTTTGAGCTTTTCAGCCTCCTGCATTAATAGCAAAAGATCGCTATGATTAGGCCAATTTTTTCGTCCCACATAAAAATCCTACATTGCTGACTAACAAGGGTTATATCTCACCTGAAATTGGAAAACAGAATGCTTGGTTCTTGGCAATGCTGATAGGCCATCATCCATTGGCCTCACTGTGAATCAAAAGTGATTGGACTATTAAAATCCTTTCTTCATACATTCACACACACACATTGAAACGTCGTCCTGCTTATCAAAATATGAAGTTACATACGATATTTGTAGCCATTTGATGTGTCGAGTTGAGCTGAAACTACATTCTTTTTCTTCATGGCATTGCTTGAACTCTCAACTACAGATGGCTTGCAATTGTAAGTGTCCAAATACAGCAATCCCCCCGCCTCAGACGGAGTTTCTTCTTCATTCTTTGCATCAATGCAGCTTCTTGAATAACTGCAGCAATGTTAATGAGGCAGAAGTTACAAACCACTATATTCTTACACCAATAATATTAGTACTAATTAGTTTATAATAAGCATCGTGTATATATATATATATATATATATATATATATATATATATATATATACCTGCGTACATCACCAGAAACTGTCGAATCTTGCAAAGCTGATGAAACAAAGAAGGCATCAACAACAGCAAAACATAAACAAAACATGACAAGTCAAAATCAAGATTTGAACAGCCAAATTTATTACATACGTAGTGACACGTAGCGACAGTGGTATCTTGAAAAATCAGCACCCCAGTGAAATCTGGCCAAGGAAATTTTGTAGGAGTAATTTTGGCACGTCCCAATTCTCTGTTCACACCATCAAATTTCAAACGGATTAAAAATCTTTTATTTTTATTATTATTTTTATTTTATTTTGGATGAATGGATTAATCATATTAATTAACCTGTTTGATGCTATGGATTTTACGTTCTGTTTCAGGAATTGAATCGCTCTTAGAAATGCAGCATTCAAGATTTGCTGTCATGGTTCCTAGATGATCCACAACTACAACTACAGCTCGAGAAACGTACTCTTTCGTGGTTTCAAGAATGCTGCAATATATTGAAAAAACATTATTATATATAGATACACACAGCTGAATTATACATGCCAAAAGCTACAAATTTATTCAGATTTTGAAGGAACAAGAATTACTGAGTCTTGTCTTGGGAGCTCAAGAAAGCTGTTTTGCAATAATCAGCAGCGTGGTATAGCTGAGAGCTGAAGCCCCTTAGCTCCTGCACCATCAATAAATAATTTACACTATATATAATAAATGATATGTATCATGAAAAAATTAATAAAACATAAAACAGCACATGATGAATTAATAAAATAGCATGCCAGTATTTAAATAATTATATGACTGACTTTGAGAGATTTGTGGAACTGAGCTGCATTATCAACCACAGCTTCGGAATCCTCCTCTACCATTTTCTGAATCTCATCCATTTTTCTTTGCTTATTCAAAATGAAATGAAATATTTCAGTTAATTAGCCACTGTATTTCAGCTTCAATTCTTTATATATATGTTGAAATATTTACTTTTTTGGACAATTCAATTATAGTGCTTTGGAGTCTCGTGATTCTTTCTACTTTTGTCTGCAAATAACTGAAAATTGAGGAGATGAATACTGTCGTCTACAGTGGAAAAGCTATTTTCTTACATAATATCAACATCAATGATTTAAATGAATTCATAAATAAATAAATATTGACAAAAAAAATGAATTTTATTTTTGGCACGTTACAAACAAGACAGACAAGATTAATAGTGCGTGACAACGCCCCGTGAGTTTCTGTTCTTTCTGTTGTCTGTCAATTATATTACTCTCACATGCAACGCTGAATATTAGTTAAGCTAATTAAGACCAAATTATTATTATCTTTTTAATATAAGCTTCGAGTGTATTATAAATAAGAAAAATGCATACTTAGATTTATTAAAATTAAAGTTTTTGGACACTTCTAATTTTTCTTTTGGATAAATGCATGTTCTGGTCTCTGTACTTTAATTAATTAATTAATTAATTTTAAAAATTTCGGTTCTGTACCTTTATATGTTAAATAAAAAATTGAGTGTTTATACTTTCATTTATGTTTACATTAGGTCTTGTGCGGACATATTTTTACAAAAATTATAATTTTTGACATATAGTAGTTGTTGCACTTTGCACTTACGTTTTGAATTAAAAAAAAACTCACAAAAATGTCATCAAAGGTAATTTATATGAATTAAGAATAGTTTTAGGGACAACTTTATTTCAAGCCACCTAAGTTAGTAAAAAAAATTATTTTGGTCACTAACTTAAATAACTATTTATTTTATAGTCAATAGCTATTTATTTTATAGTCACTTTACACAAAAATGCCCTTAGTTAAAACACAATCAATTAAAAAGGGGGGTGGGGAGGCGGGCTCAAACAAGAACACTAAAACCATTTTTCCAGATTTTTGTCAAATTTCAATGTTTACGAAAAACACAATTTCAACAAAAAAAGAAAAAAAATACCACAATTCATTCATTTAAATGGTTTAGAAATATTTCAAAAGTTAATTCGTGTCGGTGTCGCCGATGAGAAGCTGTATCTTCAAAATCGAAATCACTTCGATTTTTTGAAACAAAATAAAATCATACCATACCATTGGATTGGGCATGGGCCGAGAGGATTGAGAAAAAGTGAGATTTTCATAAGAATTATCATTTCATCAGACAATTATTCCATTCATAAATTACATTTCATTCATACTTAATTTTATTTCTTCGTACCAATCACCTTCAAAAGATTTCGTTGATTTGAGATTTTCTTAAAACCTAACTTCAGCAACTCATACTAGATATTGAAATGTGTTGTTATTTATTTAATCAGACATCGTACTTTGCAATATTCTCAAAAAAATTATCACAATTTCGTTCTCTTTTCTCCGTTCTTAATTAAATTAAAGACCTAAATTTATTTTTTAATAATGAATTGTGTAATCAAATGTAGATACAATATGACTAAATTGATTGAATACAATTCACGCGAGACTCGGTAAACTATACCAGATATCAAGTTAAAAGTGTCGATCTACACGAAATCACACACGTACGTTAGTACAAATTCACATTAACACAACACCTGCAGTAATATAATTCACCACTAACAAAATAAATAATGATCATTCCACTAGTAATTACATAATATTACAAATGGTACAAAAATTTCATCTTTCACCACTCAACTTGGAAAAATGGGAAAGAATAACTGCTGCAGCTTCATGCTCTGGTTAATCACTTCATGTTAAAATGTAGCACAAAATTCATCTATAAATCTGTACAGAGAGGCCAACACAACAATCTAAATCGATTGCTACACTCTCTGAAGGCATAGAGAGCTCAATCCACTTAAATTTGGAAGTCAATTAAGCAGGCACCGCGTTGCTCTGCAGACTCGAGTTGTGGAAGGATTGAAGCATGATTCTTCAACTTGGACGTCAATGCAACAGTTTCAGTATTTGAGCCCGATTCTTGCACTTGATGGCTGCGGTCGTGCTTGTGCTTTCTAGCTAACAGATGTTCAACCAGGTTTCTTGTTTCTCTCTTCTTCTGGTGGGAGATGTGTGCTTCTTCTGCCAAGAACAGTAATGTTAAATTTCAGTCATTGTTTTAGACCGAGACTGTAGTATGAAAGAGCACGAACGTCACAGCTTGCATTTTTCAAGAAAATCAGAGACTGTACCTGAGGATGAAGTTTGATTATTGAATGTAAGCAGAAAGTATGAAGTTCCATTTACAACGAAGTAAACATGAGAAATTCTTGTCAAGTTTTTGCCAGAATCTAACTTCATTGCCACTTATAAGTGTTAGAAGAAAAACAGAAATCCATCAATGAAATTTAAATAGGAACTCAATTTTCTGTAACAGTTGATTACCTTTTGGTACATCTGAAGAATCTTGATTAATGAAGCTCGTGTTTCCACGAGAACAGCATAACCATATTCTTTCATCCTCATTTTCAACTTCTGATGCAATAGGAACATGCCAGTGGCCTTTCTCCGTTTCCTATCAAGTTAAAATATCCAGATAAAATAGAAAATTCTGAGTTCGTTCCCGTCTCAAAGAAACAGAAAGCCGGTACTTCCTCCAGAAACAATAAAGTTATAGCTGTAGTAAAAATCTGGTTGCATATAAGAACAAATATGTTGCAAATCAAAAGATGATTAATCTAACTTGAAATAACTTAAGGTAAAATATTTAATAAGCTTCGTCAAGAAAAAGCTTCCGACTTCGAATAATTTAGATCTCAGCAAAAGCAAATGAAAATGAGGAAAAAGGGATCTCGAGCAAACACCATGGAAGATGTTAGAAAAAACAGCTGAAAAATAAAGGCCATTGTATGAGATAGTAGAGAATGCATCAATAAGATCAAATTATGTTAACTAATAGGGAACCTTGTAAACAGACCAAGAAGTAACGATACCAACCTGTATAACAACAGAACATGGAGGTGGCATACGAAATACTGGACCAGTTTCAGTAAAGCTGAAATGAACCTACAATTAAGAATAAGAAGACACAATCATCATGGCAAAACACAAAAAGAATCTGTGTTCCTTGATAAAAAGATGACAAGAACTAACAGATTTTAACATAATACAACACTTCATATCTTGTATCCTTTTTTGTTCACTTCCCCAAAAAAATGAGCACAAATCTATGCGGATTAAGTTATATGTTATCAATACTTAACATCCAGTCTTTTATGTTACTTAAAGAAACAAATGCTTGGAGTATGTTAGTTATCAACTACGATCTGAATCGTAACAGCTAACAACATATATCCAGAAAATCATCTTTACAATAATGGCACAACAAAACTGAAACATATGATGCCTATATCAATGTTAAGAAAACAAATAGCTCAAGCACTCACATGCTAAGAACTCACCTGATGCCTTTCTTTCCATTTTGGGAAAAAATCATTGCCTAAAACTTGAAACAGGTGGTCTCTCATCTCATCGTTGGTCACAATTAAGCATCTGCACTTTATAGCTGCATACAACCAGTACCTGAAGAACAAGTTGATTTCTATTGAAATTAAAGACCAAATACTCTAGAACATCCACTTAAATATATATATTGAAATTCATATATCTATTGTTACCAATCATCATTTGATCCAGTTGGTGTTGCATAGAGAGCATCAGCGTTTTTCCACTTCTCAATCAATGATCGATTAAAAGGTTCATCCATCTTGTCTCCAGTAATTCGCCTATTATGCAACACAATAAGTGGCCATTTCTTAGAAGGAAGCATCTGGCGGATTCCATTCACAACTAGATTAACCTGGTAACAGAACGACCAACTATGACGATATAATTCATATAAACAACCCAAACAAGGAGCATAAGACATTTTATTTGTTACAACATCCGTGCAACAAAGCACTTGCCTTAGATGGTTTAAATTTTCTTTGGCTGTAAAGACCGACATTTGCAGCATCCACCACTGCTTCAAAAGGTCCATAATAATCCAGCCATTTCTGCAGGACAAAAAAACATTTCATTTCATTAGACTCACACATCAATCTAAGCCGGATAATTTAGATATGGGATCAACATACTTGAAATTTCTCAAAATTCAGATTTTTCTCTCTTTGTGCAGCAATAGATGCCACAGACTTTGCAAAGCTTTCAGTTTCTATTGGATCAAGGTCTATTGTAACTAATTTCTCACCACAGCACTTGCAAACTCCATCAGAGCCAACATGAGTTCGAGACACTGTCCATTTTCCTTTACCCAACCAGCCATTTCCATGCCAGCCACCTCCACCATTCTCCATTGCTTGGATTATCAATTCTTGATCCCATTTCCTTTTACCAACTCGTGAAGCTACCTTGCTCGTAAACCACTTCTCAATCAAATCCGCTGTACTTGGCAAGACCCGCCTCACACTTGCCCTAAGCTTATGCAGAATATAATAGACCCTATCACCTTTGCCAGCTTCTATGCTTACCCTAAGAAGGGCTTCTAGTTCAGGCTCCTCTGGATAGACACCGTTTTCAAGCATGTTTTTTTCAACCTTAAATGCATTCTCAACATCTCCATTACTGCAGAAAATAGCTAGAGCAGGGCCATATGATCGTAGTCTAGGATTTATACCATATTCTTTCATTTGTTTCACAATATCAAATGCCATTTCACCATCGCCTAAAGCCATAGCCAATCTAGCTATAGATGTAAATGTTGCTTCATTCATTGGAACTTCTTCCAAACGCATTTCGTTGTATATTTCAAATCCCTTTTGAAGTGCAGCTCTTTTCAAGTCTTTACTCACTTGGATTCCCTCACCATCACTTCCAATAATTCTGCTATCAGAATTATCAGCAGTCTTCTTCATAGATTGAACAAAACCATCTAAACTTAGTTCACTAGTATCCACACCACCATTAACCGAACTTCTAAAATCCACTTGTCCATCACTTAAACCACTACTTCTCACTCCATCACCTACATCTAACTCAATTTTTCCAGAGTGTTCAACCACATAACTTTTATTCACAATTTCAGCAATTTCACTCAACGATTCAGAGCCTACGTCTGAACTCTCACCATCACCGGAGCTCAAACTCCGGGTACGGCTGCCACTTTTTGCAGGCTGCACAACACCAACAGCTGCAGAAGAGCAGAGATACAAGAGAACAGCATAATGGTACTGCCCAATCTTGATTCCTTCCTTCCTAGCCAAATCATACAGCTGAATCGCACTAACAACATCACCCCTTTTCGAGCACATATCCAATCCAAGCCGCAACGTAGTCCCCGGCTGACCATTTTGGGATTTCTTGATCCTCTTCTCTTTCTGCTCCACATTACCTCCAAATTTCCTAACTCCCTCATTTGATACTCTCAAAGTCTTAGTCTTTTCACCATTTCTCACGAATTTCTCACTCTTAAATCTCGTAGGAGATGCTCCCGAACCTACATCTTTCCTTCTTTTAGAATTTAACCCCGCTTCTTTTGAATATCTATCCTTCAATATAACTCTTCTCTCAACACTTTTTCCGGCATCAATATGGTTCGTTTCGGGAGATTTTCGGGCAGCCCTTGTGGTTGTGTCAGAAAAAGAAGAAAACCCAGAAAGAAAATCAGCATTTGGACCAGAATCAACGGCGTTTGTAGAGTGTTTATCCGCTATGTCTCCGGATAAGGCCGTTTCAGAGCGAGCGGCGACGCGTGCATTAGCATCGGTTATGAGAGGGGGTTTTGACGGAGGAGAATCGTGGAATTGGAAAGAGGCGAGAGAAGAAGAGCACTTAAGGTGGGAGAATGGGGAGAGGTGAAGTTGAGTTTGTTGCAGCTGCAAAGGTTTGCAACTGTAATGGTATGTATAGGGAAAAGAGGCCATTTGTGGCCTGAGAAAAAGCTCACTACTAAAATCGAGTTCGGTTTATGTAATGTACTCACCTTATCGTATTGGAATTGGTGTGGAAAATCCAAAATGTGATGTTTTACAAATTTTACTTTATTTATTATACTCCTAATAAAATTCTAATTTAAGCATAATTGTGTAATATAATATATAATATCTATTTATAATATAAAATATAATATAATATATTAGTTTTCATATGAATCTGTTACTATATATAAAATGATTCTTATTTTATAAAATTGAATTTAATTAATATATTCTTATGATATATTTAAATTAAGCACAATATAAAAAAATAAAAAATTAAGTATTATCATATGGTAGTAGATATAGAATTTCTAATGTGATTTTTATGCAAATGATCATTCATTTGATATACATGTATATGGTAATAATTAATAAATAGTATTATTGTTGACTTCCATAATATTATATTTAAAATACATAAATAAATTTTATTGGTGCATCAATTTGACATGTGTGTGTGTGTGTGTATACGTTTCTAATTTCAACTAACACATTATTTTTTAATTAAATGCTAGGCAATTCATTAATATCTTTATAAACCAATAAAATATAAATTATAAATTAATATATATATATATATACACAATGCATATCACATGCATTCATGTCAATTATTTTTATTGTTTTTTTTATACGATGAATGTATGTTCTAATTTATTTTTTAGCAACAATTTAGAGATGTCGAATTTTCCACAATTCCAAAGGTGACATTATTAAAATATTTTAAAAATTGTGTCGAATTTCAAAATTGGTTGAGTATATAATAATTTAATCATCTGGGAATTATATAAGTATAGTTTATTCAGTATACTTAAAATTTAAATTTTTACTTATAAATTACTGATTCATATTATGTGATATCAATAACCCAAATATTAGTGAACTGAAATAGATAAAATAAATAGCAAAAAAAGTTACATAATGTACATAAATTAAAATAATTTCATTACAAAAGAGTGATGTAAACTTATACGAGCACAAAAAAAATTATCATCGCCTACATATTTGTATTAAAGATATTATATATGATAAAATGTTATTTTGGTCAGTCATATTTTTTATTAAAAATAAGTTATCCCATATTATCAAAGTAATTAAGTTGTAAAAATTATTTCATGCCCTCCAAATCATAAAAATGTTATTTCTAAAAAAATTACATATTTTATCAAAATAAACTTTACAATTACTCATCAATCTAAATATTTTTTTAATATTAATGTAAAATTATAGAAGATAATTTCAAATATATAGATTGGAGAAAAAAATAATATTCATAAATGAATATATTAATTTGAATTTTATTACAAGCAATTTAATTAAGATATATATAAATAAAAAATGTGCGCATGTGTAAATAAAATAGCACTATGTCGTTTCTACTATGAGGCAAACGAGTCGATCGCCTCAGGTCTTATTATTTTCATTAAAATAGTTAGCTAAATAAATATATGTATTATCCACATTCGATTAACAATTTTTTTGAAGTAAGTATTTTGAATATATCAATGATCAAATCTATGGTTTCTGAATAAAGTTTATCATGTCTTAATCTCTGACAAATTATTTTTTAACCCTATAACTTATCTAATATTTGAAAAACACTTAGATATTAATAAATTTGATTCAAAATTAAAGTATACATTAATAGAACCTAGGACATAAAATTAAATGCAAAATTATATATTGAGATATTATATTATATAAATAAACATTTTCCAATGCATATATTACTAGATATGTTAATTATAACAATTATTTTTGTTGAAGTGAGTTTTTAAGTTGAGTAATATGTCACGGTTTGAGATTTAGAACATTTAAAAGTGGTTTTATTGTTGATAAAACAAGAAATAATAATTTTTGTATAACATATTACTGTATTATCTTTTAAAAAAAATATTTACTTCTAAACATATTCATTATTTCACATCGAGCCTCATATTATCTCAAAACAGTCCTAACAAGTTATCATGTATACAACAATTCATTTTAGAACACTACTAATTTTTCTAATACTATTTTAACTAGGGAAAAATTTAGCTTAATTACACAGTTATTGTTAGAATTCGTTGCCTCAAACACTGAAATTAGATGCAGAATCGCAATGTCAAACTCAATGTTACAGATAGTCAATACTACTATCTTAACACAAACATGCAAGGAAATTAATGCAATAACACAAGTATAAATTTTAAATCACACACAACATGTATATGATTGCCACATGGTGAAATTGTGCTTTCACAAGCCAACACAATGATTTAGTTGATGATGTCAGACGCTGAGCTCTTGACACATCAAACAAAATACATGAATCCTAATCTAGTTTTCAACTAAATTGAATTCAAACAAAAATACAAATCAACCTACCGTTAATTTGTATACAAACTAGCAATGATTTCACAACCTTCTATCTATCTTAGATCGTACAACATATTCTCATGAATCGATTGAACAATTATGAACTTCAAAGAAGTAGAAGAAGGAAAGAAGAAAGAAACCTAAATGCTAAGTTTGTGACTCGAGCTATTAAATCTTCACACGCAGCGGCAAGATAAATTGTGCTCGAATAAATCTCCTCAAGTGTGGTTCCTGCTCCTTTAATAAGCTTTTCATCACTTGAGTCGAACAAGGTCCATGTCTTCTCTCTCTTGATCGTTGGTTGAAGATAACTGTCACTACCACTACTCCATCGTGATTGAGGAAAACTGAGTTAGAGTTTTTTTAAGGACCACAACTTAGGTCGATTTGGAAAAGAGGACAAATTTATTGCGGAGCGAAATTTAAGGACATTAACATTTAAGTGTTGCATCCGTAGCCCGTTCGGGCTGAAAATTGGCCTACGGACGCAACACTTAAATGTTAATGTCCTTAAATTTCGACCCGCAATAAATTTGTCTTCCTTTTCAAATCGGCCTAATTAAGAAAATATCACAATCCCCTATATAAACAGAGATCTTTAAGGAGAAACAATAGACTGCCTTTTTTTAAGGACAACAACTTAGGCCGATTTGAAAAAGAGGACAAATTTATTATGGGCCGAAATTTAAGGACATTAATATTTAAGTGTTGCGTCCGTAGCCCGTTCGGGCTGAAAATTGGCCTACGGACGCAATACTTAAATGTTAATGTCCTTAAATTTCGGCCCGCAATAAATTTATCTCTTTTCT
Source organism: Perilla frutescens (assembly GCA_026008535.1). NCBI lineage: Eukaryota > Viridiplantae > Streptophyta > Magnoliopsida > Lamiales > Lamiaceae > Perilla > Perilla frutescens. The sequence continues at coordinate 43,817,142 of BRKX01000001.1, forward strand.
AAATCGGCCTAAGTTGTTGTCCTTAAAAAAACTATAACTCGAGAAAAACCGCCTCCATGGTGTGGTTGAAAACATAACCCACGTTCATCCCTATTTTCAAATAATTTCCAGCAATATAAATTCTGAAAAATAAAAGAGGTTAAATAGAGATAATAAGGAACCTAAAATATAGGAGATAGAGTTTGACTATTTCAAACTCTATTTAAATAATAATAAAACAATCATATATATATATATATATATATATCCATTTATTTGAAATAAAGATTTCTTGGATATATTTGATTTAAAAATATACAAACTAAAATATAGTTTATTAAAAAATAATAAATCCTAAAATCTAGGAAATGATAAGATTAAACATGACGACTATCACAGACAATGTCGTATGGAGTCTGTCTGATATCAAGTTCAACATAGAATACCAATGTCAGATTGCACTCAACAATCTCCCCTTTAATCTTAGCCTTTATGCACAAAACATACAACTCAAATGTATTTTGTACAATTAGAGTCGCAACGAAAAATGGAGACTATAAAGTCTCCCCCTTAATGTGATCATCATATAACAAATGATTAACCTTGTTATAAAAGCAATGTTAAACAGAAGTTCAACACAAAATATTCAGGGCACATTGATCATACAACATCCCAAAAAAACTTGTTGATATGCTTATCATGCTCAACAAACACGGTATTAAACAATTACCATAAAAACAGGTTAAACAAGATAAGCCTATAAAATTGAACACAAATATAATTTGCATCCCAAAATAGAAATGCATTAAAAACATCTTAAAATAAATGTGTGTCCAGCACACACATCAAAAACCAAATAAAGATGCATCAAGCATCTTAAATATGTCCGGCACATAACAAACATAATAAAAAAAATTTGATAAAAAAAAATTGCTTTTCTTAACAAAAAAACTAGAAGCTCAAACACCGAGCTTCACATCAACTTCCTCTTCCCCTTTGCTGCAGTCTTCTTCCCCTTGCCTTTAACCGTGACATCAGCTGCGCGACTCGTTCCAGCATCACCATCATCTCCATATCCATCATCAGATACTCCCCCTTTTTGTGTAGAAAGGAGAGCAATGAAAACATCGCGCACAACAGTGAGATGAGTGACTGTCCGATCCAGCTGGTCAAGTTGATGTTGAAGCGTCTCCAAAGGCATCATCACAATATGGATGAAGGTAACATCAGGTGCAACATCAGGTCCTGCAGTAGACTAGAAGGGAGCAGGAGTAACATTGGCAGATTGATTCTCCTGTTTGGCAGCCGCTGGATGATAAGGAAGGTCAATGATCCTGTCATCATTCATCTTGGGCTTTTGAATAGATAGTGAGAGCAACTCAACAACTAGCTTCTTCTTGCTCTCTTTTAACCTTTGACTCTTGAGAATAGCAAAGATTAAACATGGAAAAGGAAGCACATTGGAAGGACTAGTTTTAGAGGTTGCCTTCATAACTGCATCAAAAATATAAGCGCCAAGGTTGAAGGACAGATGTGTCCCCAGCTTGCACAGAAGGATTGCCTGATCAAATGTGAGGACAGAAACATTCGATGTGGGAAGCCAATTACACACAGTAAGCTTAAACATCACTGTATAAAAGAAGGTTAGTTTGGAGGCAACCACCTTGTTCATCCAGGATTGAACAAAACCTCCAGTAATCACCTTCACCACATCATCAATCAAGTCTAGAGACATGACTGTGTCCTCATTTCCCAAATCAAGGAATGTGTTAATAATATTAGGGGAAAACTTATAAATCTTATCCCTAACATACACAGTTCCAAAATACAGTTTTACAGGATGTCCCATATCAGGAATGGTGTTAGCATAAAATTCAAGAATAACATCAGGATCATATGACATCAAAGTCGTAACAGATTTCCATAGACCTCTTTCTTTAAGAAACAAATCCATCCCATATTTCTTAAAGCTAAGGACATCTATCATTTTCTCAACTTTAAGAGTTCTCTTAACAAAAAGAGCATGTGATTTCTTAGCTTCTTCAGAGTAGAAAATCTTACTGAAGGCTTAAGAGACATCAAGAGGAGAGTTAGCTTCGGTGTCATAGTCCTCGTTCAGGGGATCAGCAGTGGGAGTGACACCCTTTGTGACATCACCAGCAGGAGGAGGGGCAGTTTGTTCGCCAGATGAGACAGATTCATCTTGCAAAGATGGTGAAGGAGGCCTTAGACCCGTCTTTTCTCGCCTTCTTGGAGAAGGTGACTTCTAGTTTGTCAGTAACATCACTGTGAAGTCACTTCGACTTCCTTGTCGGAGAAATGGGCTTCGCCATCTTTGAGAGAGAGAGCTGATGAGATATTGAGTCTGGATCGATTAGATTTGAAGGGTCTCCAAGCACATGCATTTGGAGAGGCTTAGGGTTTAGGACTTCGGTGTGAGGGGAAACTTTTAGATTTGGAGTAATAGTATCGGTAGCAGATTTTGCCGGCGACGACGGTGGATTGACCACATGAGACGATGGATTTTCAAGAGTGGTGGCAGTAGCAGTTATTGGAGTGGATGTTGAAGTAGGAGAAGGGTTTACTGTTGTGGCTGGTGTTGAGGCAAATGATGGAGAGCCTTGAGATATCTCCATCATTTATTTCAGCATCATTATCATGGTTTGATATGGATTTTAATCCGCCATTGATGAAGGTGGAAAAAATTGAAAGAAAAACTTTTGAATAAGTGGAGAAGATGAACCGCTAGAGAGAGAGAGAGAGAGAGAGAGAGAGAGAGAGAGAGAGACAAAAGTTCCTTTCTTTTTTTTAGATAATGAAAATGATATCTCTCACTCCCTCTCTTATCATATCCCAAGATATGCGGATAAGTATATCTGCTTATAATTTTTTTTATATATAAATGAAAAACAGATTCTGAAAAAAACTGAGGACGAGTTATGATTGAATGAATTCGCATGAATTAATTCACAGTAGAGAATCATGGCATCATACCATAGTTTTATTAAATCAGAATCAAAATGAGTGTCCTGATGTTAAAGAACATAATATTGATTTTAACATCAGGATGTCAAACATTGACTAATAGACACACATTCCAAGATATTTCCTTAGTGAGGAAAATCTCTCAAAATCCAAAGGTTTAGTAAAGATATCGGCAATTTGATTCTCTGTAGAAATGTATTCCAATTTGATGATATCTCGTTCCACAAGATCTCGGATAAAATGATATCTGATGTCAATGTGTTTGGTGCGTGAATGTTGGACTGGGTTCTTCGAAATTTCAATTGCACTGACATTGTCACACAACAGTGTCAAAGAAGGACTAATCAGGCCATAATCAAACACCATTTGATTTAACCACAATAGTTGAGAACAACAACTAGCGGCAGCAACATACTCTGATTCGGTCGTGGAGAGTGAGATACAATTTTGTTTCTTACTCGACCAAGAAACTAGATTGTTACCAAAATAAAAACACCCTCCGCTAGTGCTCTTCCGGTCATCGACATCACCTGCCCAATCGGAATCACTAAATCCTACAAGATGAATGTTACAACTCTTGCAATATTTAATACCAAACCCAATTGTGCCAGAAACATAGCGAATAATCCTCTTAACATCTTTAAGATGAGATTCTTTAGGCTGAGATTGATATCTCACACAAACACCAACACTAAACATAATGTCAGGACGACTAGCTGTTAAATACAATAAACTCCCTATCATTCCTCTATACATGGTAGAATCAACATTACTACCAACATTGTCTCTGCTCAACTTTTTGGAAGAACCCATAGGCGTCTTCATAGGTTTAGCATCTTCTAATCTGAAGCGCTTGACCAATCCTTTAGCATATTTTCTTTGAGAGATGAAGATCCCATCTTTATCTTGCTCAATTTGTACACCAAGGAAATAGTTGAGCTCTCTAACCATGCTCATTTCAAACGTGTTGCACATTGAGTCTACAAAATCTTTGAGCAAATTAGCACAAGTCGAACCAAAAACAATGTTATCAACATAGATTTGAGCTATAGTAATATGTTTTTAATTTTTTTTTTGATAAACAGTGTTTTATCAACTTGACCTCTTGCAAAACCGATTTGGAGTAAGAAATCGGTCAGTCTAGCATACCACGCTCTAGGGGCTTGTTTGAAACCATACAAAGCCTTTTTTAGCTTAAAAACGTGCAAAGGTTTCTCATGACATTCGAACCCCTTAGGTTGTTCGACATATGCCTCTTCATTGAGATAACTATTCAAAAACGCACTTTTAAATCCATTTGATGTAAAGTAAAATCCAAATAAGATACAATTGCACAAAGAAGATGAATGGATTCAATCCTTGAAACAGGGGCAAAGGTCTCATCAAAGTCTACCCCTTCAACTTGGTTATAACCTTGAGCAACTAGACGAGCTTTGTTTCTGACAACATTGCCAGACTCGTCCGTTTTATTTTTGAAAATCCATTTTGTCCCAATTACATTTTTGTCTTTCGGGTGTGGAACTAGTTCCCAAACATTGTTTCTTACAAACTGGTTTAGTTCCTCATGCATAACATTGATCCAAAAATTACCATTAAGAGCATCCTTAATATTTTTTAGTTCAATGTTAGATAGAAAACAAGTGTTTAGCATACACACACACTTAAAGAAGACATGCATACAAGTTTCAACATTTCTTTGTATTCCTCTGAGTTCTTGCTCCTGGTTTGAACTCCTTCGGATTGGTCACCAATGATTTGTGAATCTGGATGATTCTTCCTAATTCAACTTGGAGGATCTCTTCTTGGTTCATCTTCGACATTCACTAATTGGTCGTCTTCACTGTCTGAAGTACATGTTGATGTTGGTGTTTTGACTGGAACTTCATCATTCTGTGGAACATTGACTTTGACATTCCCAATGGATGACTTGTTCTCAACATCAAGTCCAGTCTAATCACTTGACATTTCACTCATGTCAAGAAGATCCATCACCTCATCTCCTTCAGATTTTGAAGTAATATCTGTGTAATCATCAAACACAACGTTAATTAATTCTTGGACTGTTTTTGTCCGAAGATTGAACACACGGTATGCCCGACTGTCAGATGCATATCCTAAGAAAATTCCCTTGTCGCTCTTAGCATCGAATTTTCCTAAATGGTCCCTGTCATTTAGGATTTAACATGCACATCCAAAAACATGAAAATACTTTAAATTGGGCTTCTTGTTCTTCAGAAGTTCATATGGTGTCTCTGTCCTGCCGGGGTGAAGAATCACTCTATTCCCGATATGACAAATAGTGTTCACTGCTTCAGCCCACAACTTCTTAGACAATCGTTGAGCTTGTAACATCGCTCTTGACATCTCCTGAAGAGTTCAGTTTTTTCTTTCGACCATCCCATTTTGTTGAGGTGTCTTTGGTGCAGAAAACTCATGGATGATGCCTCTTTTTCCACAGAACTCTTCAAACATCGAGTTTTTAAATTCGAGCCCATGATCAGTTCTAATGCACTTGATGTTGGACTCATGTTGTCTTGACATCATCCTGCAGAACTTCTTGAACATCTTGAATGCTTCAGATTTTTCTTGTAGGAATTTAACTCATGTGAACTTTAAAAAATCATCCACTATAACCAGAGTGAACCTTTTACCACTCATGCTTTTGGTGTCAACTGGACCCATGATATCCATGTGAATCAGATCGAAGCATTTCATGGTTTGATAAGCTGAAGAACTTTTATGTGGAGATCTCACCTGTTTGCTTTTCTGACATGCACTGCAAATAACGTCGAGATCGATCTTTACTGGTGGAATACCTCTAACAGCATCAGTTTCAATTAACTTCTTCAAACTTCGAAAGCTGATATGACCATGTTTTTGATGTACGAGTTGAGTGTCAATATTAACTGAAACATTGCATTTCTCGTTCTTGTCCGTATGGTAGCAATTATCCAATGCCCGACTTCCGAACATAATGCACTTATTCTCGCTATTAAAAACTTCACATGTATTTTTGTTGAATCTGACATGCATACCATCATCACATAGCTGACTTATGCTGATCAGATTTGTCGTTAGAGCTTCGACATGAAGCACATTGCGTAAATTGGGAAAATCCTTAACATTCAAGGTTCATTTTCCCACTATATTACCTTGTGCTCCTCCACCATAGCTCACTTTGCCCTTGCTTGTCATGAAGTAGTCGTCAAGAAACTTTGGATTTCCTGTCATATGCCGTGAACATCCACTGTCAAAGTACCATGTACCAGCAATGTTGGCTTTCAGTGAAGTTGATGCGTCGTTTTACACCAAAAATAAATTTCCCGACAGTAGTCGGTATGCCCTTACTGCACAGTACAGTGATGAGCGAGATCGTCTCCCAAGGACCGGCGAGAATTACCCTAAACTTCCAATCTGCAGAAAACCAACTTTCCAAGGAGTTTTGTGATTTTAAAATAAACTGAACGAAAATAATAAATAAATAGAGAAAATTGGTTTAACAGATTATAAAAAGCATTCCGGTTTCCAATTAACTCCATCCTAGCTTAGCTAAACCGATCCTTGATGCAAAGATAATTTCAATCAACACATGCAAATCAGTTATAGCCACCGAAGACGCTTCTGACGTGACCTAATTTCTCCTTAAATTCTCGATAATCGAGAAGACGCTTTACCAATTATTTCCCTAATCGACTGACAACTGTAAGAGACGCTCTATAGGTTTAATGAGCCGACAGCACTGAGCACTAGAGAAACCCGATTCAAAACCAACAGACTCTGACGCATGACTGTTGAATTAAGACTGTTATTCCCCTGGTTCTGAAGAACCGTTTTACCACTAATTAAACTTAAACCACAATTACGGATGGTCGGTTTAATTGGCTATTAATTAATTCCAATTTACTAAATATTCGCGACTACCTAGCAATATCGAAACAATTAACGACTTGAAATACCGAAAATAACAGATGCATGCAAATAATTAAAATAGAAAAGCAATTAGATCTCATAGTTTAGCTAGGCTAGGGCTTCGTTAATTGTCACCGGAATAAAAAGAACTTAGCTTGATTGCATATTAAAATATGATCGCAAAATTATAGAATAATCGAACACGAAGAATTGTGGAGAAGATGAATAAAATCTGCTCTCCAAACCCGTTTCTGCTCTGCTGCGTTTTTCGTGAATATGGAATGGAATAATAATCATAATATCTCTCTATATCCTTAAATATAATTGTTTACTTAAGGAAATAGAGTCCTAAACTTAATCTAACTAGGAAAGAGATAAAAATAGAGTCTAAAAGCTGTAAAATAGCATCCAATTCGCGTCCAGGTTGTGGCTTGGGCCGAGAAATAGATTTTGCAAGCTCAAAACGCGTGTAGAGGTCCAGCTTCCAGAAACTCGCTCCAGCTTTCCAGCGGCAAGCCCTTACGGCCTGGTCTTGTCAGACTCGAATTTTGATCTTTCTTCACTCAGCTTCTTCTTGCACCAAAAACCTGTCATTTTCTCCAACGTTGTACTCCATCCCTACACAACTCAACAAACACATCATTCTTCCAAAATACACAAGTATAGGGTAATTAATTAGGATAAATGGCACCAAAAGATAACAATAAAAGCAAGTAAAATATGTCCTATCAAATCCCCCCACACTTAAACCTTGCTCGTTCTCGAGCATATCTAAACAAAAGAAATATTCTAAACATAAACACAGAACAAGCATCGGTTGCCTTAAACTGAAAAAATACTCAAAGTCAGAATCAAAACACAACCATCCACAATCCACTAACTCTTCTCTTGTTTCATGAAATAAACACATGCTCTTCATTCAAGTAAAAAACATACAACTCAATCCAGCCTTACCAAGGTTCACTCAATTTCTCTCAAAAGAAGGTAAGGATAGATTTAAATTCACTCAAGTCGTGATTTGATGCCTTCAAACATAGATTTGCCCATATGTCAAAACCACTACCAAGCAAGTAAGAACTATGCACAAATCAAAAGGTCTTTTCAATAGGTTGTAATGGGGCTAGGGTGCTTAGGTAGGATAATTTAGATAAGTGGCTTAAATAAGATGAAAGCATGTAAGCATATCAGAACACATTAATCAAGTTCGGTTGTAACTTCTCAAATATCCCACGAACTCTAAGTTAAGTGCTGGTCTTCAAAGCTATACAGGGCAACAAAATTTAACTTCAATCGGGTACATCCCTATTTCCTCCACATCCAGTATGAGCATACAAACCATTTTTTTTTCTTTTTTTTTGTTTCTCTTCTTTTTTATGGAATAGGACAGGAGTTTACATATATTTTTTTTTCTTCTTCTTTTTTTCTTCAATCTTCTAGCACTAACTGTCTTCAAGTAAAATTCGAACTCATCTCAACATAATCCAATATAACTCACATGCTTTCAAGGGACAAGAGCGAGCCAAAATAAGCGAATGCTGAAATATTTAGTGGCTGTCAAGAAAGAAAAGATTCAGGCACAAACGAGCTCACTAAGGGGTGGTGTCGGGTATGGATAATTTATTCAGGCCAAAGCAATGGTTAATCCTACATGCCTTTATCATTTTCATGTAAAAGGAAACTCACAAGCAGTATGACCATGGCAACAAGGCAAATCAGAAATTCAGCATTCAAATCTGACACACTCAGTAAAAGAATAAAACTGAGCTTTCTATATATATATAACATGCTTAAGAGGCTCAAATCTCACGTTTATAAGCTCATGAAAAGTTGATCAAGTTGCACATTTCATCGTTCAAGAATACATACGAGCAATAGCATAATTCAATTACAAGAGAATCAATCGAACAAACTAAGATAATCCATGCTATAACTCTTTCTCTTTGTACATTTCAATCTCAGGCAGCGAATACTCAACAAAAACAAGCAAAACACAAAAGTTGTTTTTTTTTTCGATTTAGAAAAGAACCAGACACAAAAAAACAACTTCCCCCCCCACACTTAGACAACACAGTGTCCTCACTGTGCAGGGAAGAGAGCCAACAAAACGGACACAACATGAAAGAAAGAAAAATAAAAGCAAAAGGGGAAAAGAGGGCAAGCTAGCAATCAAGGCGCGAAATGGTCAGTAGAGGCATACAGACGGTGCTCCAGTGCAGTGGTCCAACTTGGTGTGTAGTGGTCAAACAACTCCATGGGCTCGGCAAGGATAGGGGCGGCGCTAGAAGAGGAACCTGCACTAGAAAGTTGGACGATCTCTCTCTCTCTCTCTCTCTCTCTCTCTCTCTCTCTTTTATTATTATATTAAAGAAAAACAAGTAAGTAACTAACTGAAATACGAAAAATGAAAGAAAGCAATAAAAGGTCAGGTTGGCTCCCGAGAAGCGCCCTTAGTTAACGTCGGAGGCTCGACACGAGTATAACTCAATCACGAGGAAATTTCAGGGGTAGCAGATTTGCCCCTGTCGAAAGGAATCGTTTCCATCCTCGCACCTTTATGTTTCTTCAAAACAGCAACCAATTGTGTTTCCTGTTCTGCGGTAAGGTCTTTACTGACAATAACGGATAGTGCATTTTCTTCCCCCAGCTAAGCATATTTCAGATGCTCGGGAAGGACCTTCAATTCCAGATCAGGAGCCTTCACATGAGATGGTAAGATTGGCTCCGTGTTGGTCGGCAAAGGCAAACGGCCTGTCAGACTTTTGGCTGGAAACTCCTCGGCTGCGTACAGCTGCTGGACTATCTCGCGAATTGCCCTTTCTTCCTCCGAATCTGCAGTGGGTTTGGGCATTCCATTAAAGAGTACCTGCTCTAATTTGTCATCTCTAAGATTATGCTCAACAAAATCATCAATAATGGAATCGATAGTATCAACCATAAAAAAAGCTTCAGGGTCCTCCACATGCTTCATAGCTTCGAATATATTAAATGTGACAACATCCCCATCAAATTCGAAACTTAGCATTCCCTTGTCTACATCAATCTTGGTTTGTGCAGTTTTCATGAACGAACGACCTAACAGAATTAATGATCTATATGCAGACAATGCATCATCCATGTTAACGATGTAGAAATCAACAGGAAAAATCAACTCATTCACCTTAAATAAGACATCCTCTACTACACATCTAGGGTATGCGTTGGACCTATCAGCTAATTGAATGATGACTCGAGTATCTTTCATAGTTACCAACTGTAATTCCTTGTAAACAGAGAAAGGCATAACGTTGATAGATGCACCTAGATCTAGCATAACTTTCTCTACCTTTTTGCTCCCAATGATGCAAGGGATGGTAAACATACCTGGATCTTGGCATTTTTAAGGTAATTTCTGTTGAATAACGGCTGAAACAGTCTCACCAACCTTGATTTTTGCATCTTTCTCATATCTTATCTTCTTAGAGCATAGTTCTTTCAAGAACTTCGCGTATCTCGGGACTTTCTTGATAGCATCAATCAATGGTAGATTGATCTTGACTTTCTTGAAAAGCTCGAAGATCTCTTTCTTATCCTCCTCTTTCTTGTGCCTTGGTAACCTGGAAGGAAAAGGAGCTGCATTAATAGGGTTAGAAATTGTGGGTGGAACTTGTACCTCAGTAGGGGCAAACAAGGCAGCAGATTGTGTGCCCTTTGCGCTTGGTCTGTCTTCAGTTTCTGCAGTTTGCCCACACCGCGTGTTATCTTTCTTCTTCTTTGTTTCAATCTCAATCAATTCTTTACCACTTCAAAGGGTCACAGCACTGACATTCCCTCGTGGATTTTGCTCAGTTTGGGAAGGCAGCTTCCCTTGATTCCCATACAATTTGTTCACTTGTGTGGCGAGCTGCGTGATCTGCATGCCTATACTGCCCAGGGCAGCTTGTGTCTCCTGCTAAAAGGCCTTCTGGCTCTGCGCTAGACTGTTTACTAGGCTTGTGCTCTGCTCGAGACTCTTCATGATCTCACTCATAGATGATGCAGATCGGTCCATGTGGGCATACGGCTCACTCCTTGGGGGTCTCGGTGGCAAATCTCCTGCTGTTGGTTAGTCTCCAGGCTGTCTCCAACGGAAATTCAGATGATCTCGCCAACCTGGATTGTAGGTATTGGAGTAAGGATCATTATTCCACTTTCTTCTAAAATTGTCTCCTCGCGGGGCATCATAATTGATTCCTCTGAGAGCATCTTGTTATGCATCGCCCAATCCATAACAAGCTTGTTCAATTGAGGGCTCTTGCAAATTGGGACACTCGTCAGTGAAGTGTCCGGTCTCGGAACAGACTCCGCAGTGGTTTGGCCTTGTCTGCGCCATAGCAAGGCCTCGGACCAGGGAAGTAAGAGCATCTATTTTTTCATTGACTCCCGACCCTTCAGCTCGGTTGAGTGCCCTTACTGGCCGGTGTCTACCTTCGTCTTCCTCTTCATATTGCTGTCTTCCAGAAGCCATGTCAATGATGAGCTGTTTGGCTTCGGCGAGGGTCTTGTTGGTGAGAGATCCTCCGCTGGCAGTATCAACAATTTTCCTATCAAAAGAAGGCGTGCCACGGTAAAAGTAATTAGTCAGAAGTTGATAATCAGTGAACCCATGGTCCGGGCATTTGCGACAAAGTTGTTAAAATCGTTCTCAGTATTCGGCCAAGCTTTCATTCGGCTTTTGCTTGATGCTACTGATTGTCATCCTTAGATTTGCAGCTCGAGTCTCAGGGAAGAATTTTCGCATGAATTGTCCTTCTAATTCCGCCCATGTGGTAATGGACTCCGGTGGCAAATCAAACAACCAATCTCTTGCCTTTCCCTGCAAAGTGTGAGAAAAAGTGAGTAACCTTAGGTTATTAGCAGTAAAACATGTAGGTCTTAAAGTCGAGCACACGAGTTCAAATTCAAACAAATGCTTGTGTGCACTCTCTCCTGGCAGATCACCAAACTTCGGTAACACTTGGATGAATGCAGATCGGATCTCTGTATTATTGGCAATCGGGGGCAGCACAATGCAGATGGGTCTGTTGCTCCGAAGGCGGTCGAGTTCCCTGATGAGAGGCTTAGGTTCGGGCTCAGGATCAGCAACGTTGGCATTGATGAGGGCTCCACATGCGGCAAGGCCTTGCTGGTTCGGTGGATTTTCATTATTGGCCATGCTGAAAAGTTGATCAATACCAAGAGTGCTTTGTTCAGATTCAAGAGCCTCCTTATACTCCTTAGCAGCTCTCCTCAATCGGTGTAACGTTCTCTCTGGCTCTGGATCGAACACTAAATCTTCTTCTGCAGAGGAACGGGTCATGCACCAGAAAAAATAAAAAATAAAGCAAAATAAATAACAAACTGAAAATTTCGAGTAATCACTACTTTTAGAACCGATCCCCATCAACGACGCCAAAATTTGATGCGTCGTTTTACACCAAAAATAAATTTCCCGACAGCAGTCGGTATGCCCTTACTGCACAGTACAGTGATGAGCGAGATCGTCTCCCAAAGACCGGCGAGAATTACCCTAAACTTCCAATCTGCAGAAAACCAACTTTCCAAGGAATTTTGTGATTTTAAAATAAACTGAACGAAAATAATAAATAAATAGAGAAAATGGGTTTAACAGGTTATAAAAAGCATTCCGATTTCTAATTAACTCCACCCTAGCTTAGCTAAACTGATCCTTGATGCAAAGATAATTTCAATCAACACATGCAAATCAGTTATAGCCACCGAAGACGCTTCTGACGCGACCTAATTTCTCCTTAAATTCTCGATAATCGGAAAGACGCTTCACCAATTATTTTCCTAATCGACTGACAACCATAAGAGACACTCTATAGGTTTAATGAGCCGACAGCACTGAGCACTAGAGAAACCCGATTCAAAACCAACAGACTCTGACGCAGGACTGTTGAATTAAGACTGTTATTCCCCTGGTTCTGAAGAACCGTTTTACCACTAATTAAACTTAAACCACAATTACGGATGACCGGTTTAATTGGCTACTAATTAATTCTGATTTACTAAATATTCGTGACTACCTAGCAATATTGAAATAATTAACGACTTGAAATACCGAAAATAATAGATGCATGCAAATAATTAAAATAGAAAAGCAATTAGATCTCACAGTTTAGCTAGGCTAGGGCTTCGTTAATTGTCACCGGAATAAAAAGAACTTAGCTTGATTGCATATTAAAATATGATCGCAAAATTATAGAATAATCCAACACGATGAATTGTGGAGAAGATGAAGAAAATCTGCTCTCCAAACCCGTTTCTGCTCTGCTGCGTTTTTCGTGAATATGGAATGGAATAATAATCCTAATATCTCTCTATATCCTTAAATATAATTGTTTACTTAAGGAAATAGAGTCCTAAACCTAATCTAACTAGGAAAGAGATAAAAATAGAGTCCAAAAGTTGTAAAATGGCATCCAATTCGCGTCCAGGTTGTGGCTTGGGCCGAGAATCAGATTTTGCAAGCCCAAAACGCGTGTAAAGGTCCAGCTTCCAGAAACTCGCTCCAGCTTTCCAGCGGCAAGCCCTTACGGCCTGGTCTTGTCAGACTCGAATTTTGATCTTTCTTCACTCAGCTTTTTCTTGCACCAAAAACCTGCCATTTTCTCCAACATTGTACTACATCCCTACACAACTTAACAAACACATCATTCTTTCAAAATACACAAGTATAAGGCAATTAATTAGGAGAAATGGCACCAAAAGATAACAATAAAAGCAAGTAAAATACGTCCTATCAGAAGTGAACACTACATTGCATGAAATCTTTGCCTTCTTGGAACTTTTCTTTTTTTTGGATGTTTTGGAAGAATTTTCCACTACAATCTTTCCCTTTGGTATATCATCATGCTATTTAAAGTAATACGGTTTGATATGTCCAGGCTCTTGACAATAATGACAGACATATTTCTTCTCCTTGGATTTGTCCTTAACCTTTGGATTGACATTTCTGTCAAAATTGACTGGAACATCATTAGAGCTTTCTCCTTTGACAAACTTGATAGGGTTAGAGATAGACATTGATGAACTTGAAGTATATCCCAAACCTGTTTTAGTGGTTTGTCTCAATGTTAGAACCTCGTTTAGGGTAGACGTTCCTTGGTTGAGTTGTCGAAAGGTTTTTGAAGCAACTTCTACTTCATTTCTCAACTTATTCAGCTCAAGGTCACTTCTAGTGAGTTGAATTTCAAGGTCCAGTACCCTTTGCTTTAGAGTTTGGTTTTCTTCTATGAGAATCCCAAATTCCTTCAACTGTTCAATCCATTGGACACACACTTCATCTACAACTTTGTGCAGTTGTTGTAGAGCTTCCCGGTGGCTAACATCGGACTGGTCTTCTTCCACCTGAGACACTTCTGCAGTGTTGCAAAATTCATCCAGCAAGGTTATTTCATACCAGTTAGTAGTATTTGGAGGAATGTCAGAAATTTCTTGTGTAACATTCTCCATAACATTGCTTGGAACATCAACGGTAACATGATCAAGATTAACATCATAATCATAATCACCATCATCCATGTCAGTCAGAGCGTCTAGCATTCCGTCTAAGTCATCATCGACTTTCACAAAGAACACAATTTGTTTTCCAGCTTCTTCATCATCGGATTCGTCACTTAAAATGGCAGCACTATAATTTTTCCTCTGCTTCCTGTGAATAATAGGACACTCATTAGCATAGTGTCCAAAACCAGAACATCCCTACATTGAATGGAGTCAATGTCTTTCACTGAATCATCTAGAGATTTTGATGATTTTATTGACCTAGACGATGTTGATGAGGGACAATCAAATAGCCTCCGCGGTTTGAAGTTTGGTGAACCTTTCTTTATAGATCGCACTACGGAATTGAACTTCTTGGTAAGTAGTGCAACAGTCAAGGACTTATCTTCATTGATCTCCTGAATGTTCTCAACATCAAGTTGAACATCTGAACTTGATGTTACTAACTGAAGTACAATTCCTTTGGAGGAGCTATTTGACTTCTGGCTTTCGAGATTCATCTCAAAAGTGAGTAGAATACTCACTACTTCACTCAAACTCATGTTTGATACATTATGCGCTTCTTCAATAGCAGAGATTTTCATGTTGAATCTCTTCGGAAGCTTGCGAAGAAGCTTGCTTACCATATGCTCATTCGAGATTAGACATCCGAGAGCTGTAGACTCATTTGACACTTCACACAGTCGTTCAGTGTACATTGAAATAGTCTCATCTTCTAACATTCGCAGAGTTTCGAATTTGGAAGTGAGTAGCCTAAGCTTTGTTTGTCGTACACTGGTTGACCCTTCACAATGTTTCTGTACTATGTTCCATGCTTGATACGCAGTGGTGCAATTGCACACCATTTTGAAGCACATAACATCTACCGAAATAAAAATAGCATTGAGTGCTCGAGAGTTGAAGTTGGAGATAATTCGGTCATCATTAGTCCACTAGGTTTATGGAGTAAGAATGAAAACTCCATTAGGTCCCTCCATCCTTAGATGAGACCATTCTTCAATCACGGCCAGCCAAGACCTCTCATCGATGGACTTGATATACATCTTCATGCGAGATTTCCACATAGCATAATTCTTGTCATTACTATCCAACGCCGGAGGACGGCACTGGTTAATCTGAATATCCATTTTCAGTGAGTCAACAATCTAAGGATCAAATACTTAGTGTATTAAGTACCGGCTCTTGATGCCACTTGTTAGAATTCGTTGCCTCAAACACTGAAATTAGATGCGGAATCGCAATGTCAAACTCAATGTTACAGATAGTCAATACTACTATCTTAACACAAACATGCAAGGAAATTAACGCAATAACACAAGTATACATTTTAAATCACACACAACATGTATGTGATTGCCACATGGCGAAATTATGCTTTCACAAGCCAACACAATGATTTAGTTGATGATGTCAGACGCTGAGCTCTTGACACATCAAACAAAATACATAAATCCTAATCTAGTTTTCAACTAAATTGAATTCAAATAAAAATATAAATCAACCTACCGTTAATTTGTATACAAACTAGCAATGATTTCACAACCTTCTATCTATCTTAGATCGTACAACCTATTCTCATGAATCTATTGGACAATTATGAACTTCAAAGAAGTAGAAGAAGGAAAGAAGAAAGAAACCTAAATGCTAAGTTTGTGACTCGAGCTATTAAATCTTCACACGCAGCGGTAAGATAAATTGTACTCGAATAAATATCCTTAAGTGTGGTTCTTGCTCCTTTAATAAGCTTTTCATCACTTGAGTCGAACAAGGTCCATGTCTTCTCTTTCTTGATCGTGGGTTGAAGATAACCGTCACTACCACTACTCCATCATGATTGAGGAAAACCGTCACCATGCTGTGGTTGAAAATATAACCCACGTTCATCCCTATTTTCAGATAATTTCCAGCAATATAAATTATGAAAAAGAAAAAAGGTTAAATAGAGATAACAAGGAACCTAAATATATAGGAGATCGATAGAGTTTGACTAATTCAAACTCTATTTAAATAATAATAAAACAATCATATATATATCCGTTTATTTGAAATAAAGATTTATTGGATATATTTGATTTAAAAATATACAAACAAAAATATAATTTATTAAAAAATAATAAATCCTAAAATCTAGGAAATGATAAGATTAAACATGACAACTGTCACAGACAATGTCGTAGGGAGTTTGTCTGATATCAAGTTCAACATAGAATACCAATGTCAGACTGCACTCAACAATTATATTAGAGCATAATACTATTTTTATAATAGCACGTACAAATGTTATAATTAAAAATGTAGACTTTAGCTTTTAAATTTGGGCAAATATAAGAATTTATTTTTTAGATATCATTTCTTGCACTTCTCAACCAAATATTTATTTCATTATATTATAATTATTCAACTTCTCATTAGCTATCCACGATTATATGAAGTATTTGTATTACAATGTTGAGTATGATCGTATTCCACAAAGATTAAAAACTGAATCTTGATGTGAATATTGCAATGTCAATCTTCTAAGTATTAGATATGTAGCGCATTCAAGATTTTATTTTATATCTACTAAAGACAAATAATTAAATAAAGGTAAATAAAGATAAACGGAGAAAATTATGAGTTGATATAATAGAGGAAGAAGTAATCTAAATCATCAATTTCATAGATTCATCCAAATAATTTCAATTCAATTAAATGATTTAATCATCGATTTATTCTTATTCTAATTATTTATTAATATTTTCTAATTATAATATAGCTTATAACTTTAAATTTTACATTTTCAAATGAATTTTTTTAATTTTATATATTATAGTAAAAAATCATACAATTTACGTGCAACGCACGTGATCCGCTAGTTCCATATAAAAGGGATAGTTCTATTATTTTATCATGACTAATTATTAGTGCTTGTTTTGTTTGTTTAGAAATTTTAAAAATATTTTAAAATTTTGAATCTATTTGCTTACGAAATTTTATAATTATTACCTCGATTTTACGTATCAAGTTCCAAACATATTTAATACAAGGCAAAAACTTGCATACACTAGATGTATATAAGTTTATATCAGACGGTCAACATGTTTAACAGGATCAAATGGGGGTCAACACGCTAAAAAAATGGTAAAATTGGTGATTCTTTTTAATGATACAGATGATACTTTTTGAATTTTGAGTAATACTTTTTAGAGTTACGGTTAATACTGATTTTGACATTATTTATTTATTTATTTATTTTGGCCGATACTTTTTAAGGATACAAGTGATATTTTGGGTTTTTGAGTGATACTTTTTAGTATTAATACTGATTTTGAAGAATTTTTTTTAGAGTAGACCGGGTCAATGTGCGTTTTTCGGTGTTGACCGTTCAACGCGTTGACCCGGTCAATGCGCCTGATGGTGCACCTAGTATAAAATAATACTAAGTTCTTCTCTTAATACAATTACAGTAAATCAAAGTTTTTTCTAGAGTAAAATAATACTCGCTCGGTTTCACAAAGTGTCTTATTTTGGATAAGTGTGCACATATTTGTAAAATAATTAAATTACCTAATAAACTGATATGTGAATACATTATATAAGTGAAATTTAATGTTTTAGTACATTAAATAAGATAAATGTGAGAAAATTGTGATTTTTCACCTCGTTTGTGTAGAATAACACTCTTTGGGAAACAAAATTGATGGAGGGAGTATGAGTTTGATCCTTATATTTTAGCCTTACTTTTAGGGTTAATTGGCTTATAAATCACCACATTTTCAAGTTTAACAAATTAGACACTTCGTTTAAACTTAAACAATTACAACAACTTGTTCAATTTGAATGAGATTAAATACTAATTTTCTGATCAATTAAGTATGATGTGTTCGGTCTATAAGTCACATGCCCACATTGACAACCTTGTCAATACACACATGTAACAAATGACATCATTTATTTATTTTATTTTGTTTTTAGAAAATCATTTTATTTTTATAATTTTTGTTTCTAAAAGCAAAGCTCACGATGAGAGAGAGAGAGAGAGAGAGAGAGAGATTATAAGAGAATAAGAAGTGAAATACACAAATGGAACGCCATTTGAAAATTCAACACACGAATGTGATTTTTTTTTTATAATAATGTTATAAATATGTCAATGTACGTGAACAAATTTCCATTATTAAAATTATATTTCGTCACTTATGTTATAATGCTTTTATTTAAATCGTCCTTATTAAAAAATAAATTGACTTTTCATCTATATTTGCTATGTGAACTCTAAATTTGTGACTTAATTAGTTAATTTATTTGAGTCCGAAAATATACTTATTCAAACTTGTTTGAAATTAAATGATATCAAACTTTAAAATTTATGTTTGAACTTGTTTGATTACATATCAAGTCAAACTCAAACGAACTTTAAATAAGTCCGTTAGAATTTGTAGCCCAAATTACTACATAAAACACACAAATGCAAATGTTAAAATCAATATCGTTGCTAGTGTCACCACTATACTTTCAATATGAAGTAGAAGAATAAATAAATTTGCACCAAAATGGATTTTAAATCACTTCCCTTGTGGTTATGTGATTGTCTGATGATGAAATTCAATATCTCAAAGTGAGAAAAACAACCAAACAAAGAGAGATAGTCTCGGTTCACTTTCTCAAATTTACTCTATGAAAATTACAAAGAATCTATTTTAACTCAACTAACTAGAACAAATCCTAACACAATCACTATCTAGTATTTTAGGTAGCTACACAACATCTACTTGAAGAGTTCCCTACACTTAGAGGTGGGGAAATATACCGAAATACCGAAATATCGCACTTATCGTACTGAAAAAATACCGAAAATACCGAATTTTCGGTATATTTAGATTTTCGGTACGGTAACGGTATGAACTTTTAAAAATTACGGTACACCGAGATTTCAGTATACCGTGGAGTTTCGGTATATACCGGCATTTCAGTTCAGTATATACCGAAATGCCGGTATATACCGAAACTCCATGGTATACCGGTATGCAGATGGTATATTGATGTCTCGGTACGGTATAACATATTAGTATACCTTAAAATTTTGATATTTTCGATATACCAGGATAGTTCGGTATATGATAAGTCTCAAATATTACACATTTATTATCTGTATTTATATTTATTTGAGACTTAAATCATTATGTTTTTGGTAATTGCAGGAATAATATGAAGATGTAAGGTGTGAAAAACATGAATGGAATAATGCTGCAAATATGGAAGGAAAATCATCAAGATATGGAATAATGATGAACTATCGATTTTGAGGAAGGAATCCGCGATCACAAATGCCAAATCACGATCTGATACTTAATGATGGAGGAAACGTTATGCCTATATAAGTTGTGTCATATTATTCTGAAAAGGGCATCCCGTTCTGTACTGAGACAATTATCTTTTTTAGTTTAATCGTTAGTTTAATATATCTTGTAATCATCACTTGTATTGTTTTTTATATGAGTGACTAATTTATTTTCTGGAATGAAATCACATTAGTTTCTTATATGCCCATATCACATTAGTTTCTTATATGCCCATATCGTGAGATCAAATTGGTTGAGACAAATTCACATGCTTGTACCTTTTTATGCTCCGAGATAGCAGGAATATGTTCTTGATTAATTAATTGTGTAGTGCGCAATATGCAATTGATTAGTTAAGGTCTAAAACCAATTAGAATCGATAGATCTGTAATTGTCGAATTGATTTTATAAGTGGTAGAATTGACTTTCTTTGTCAATGGGCATATGGGAATATTGTGAGGATACGGGTCCGTATGCCCATAATATAACTGGGTTTCTCTATTTCTTAAAGCTATTGATTAATTAAATCTGTTAAGGGTTCTTGCGGGTTGTTAATTGATAAGAAGTCGAATAATAAGGGTTCTTTTATTCAATTACACTTAAGGAGAAATGAGGAATGCGTCAGCGGGTTCCGGTATTCCATAACTGGTTTACTTGATTGTGTGGATTTTATTTATGCATCAATGATCGATGTGGGCATACCATTATGACTTTGTGATTTCATCCGGATTTATTTATTATTGATTTATTTACTTCTTATTTTCAGTTTTAGATTAAACTCTCTCTCTCAAAACCCCCAAAGTTACAGCAGAAAGAAGGATTACACCGTTCCCTGAGGATTCGACCTGTGCTTTCCACATACTACACCCATTTGGGCATTCGTAAGAACAAATTTATTTTGAGCGCATGACGACAGCGTATCAAAATTGGCGTCGTTGCCGGGGAACGACATTAGTAATTTTTCTTTCTATCCATTTGCTTTGTTTTCCTTTTCTATTTTTTTTTCTTTCTTCTCTCGCAAGTTAGTCTGTAAAAGAATATTGAAAGGACAGTGAAAAGATTGAGGAAAAAATGGAGAAGTCGTGACAAGCATTTGTGTCTACTTTTTACCCCATTTCAAAATCAGAAGCAAAAAAAGATGGCAGTTGAAAATCGTACTCTCAGGGAGTTAGCATTTTCTTATCATGAAAACTTGCAATTGTGCATAACCTTGCCTAAAATTAATGAGCATTTTTAACTTGATCATGATTTTATTCAAATATTGCCTAAATTTCATTGTTTACATGGTGATGATCCACATAAACATTTGAGATACTTTGAATTTGTTTGTTCATCTATTCAAGTACAAGGGAACATGGCTGAATACATTAAATTACAAGCATTTCCATTTTCATTACAAAATGGTGCTAGAGATTGGTTATTTAGCTTAAAACCTTGTTTTGTAACTAATTGGAAAGAGATGAAAATAAAGTTTTTAGAAAAATACTTTCCTTCATATAAGATGGCTATTATAAGGAAATAAATATGTGGAATTAAACAAGAGATCGGTGAATCATTTCATATTTATTGGGAACGATTTCTAAGATTATGTTCTGTATGTCCGTATCATCAAATACCTAATCATATGCTAATATTGTATTTTTATGAAGGACTTGTGCCTTCTAACAGGAGCATGATTGATGCAGCAAGTGGATGTGCTTTGATGAATAAAACTCCAGAAGATGCTATGAACTTAATATCCATCATTGCTGATAATGATCAACAATTCGAAGTGGAGAGATCAAGAAAAATGGCCACAGAAGAGCTCATCCAAGATCCACGAATTGATACACCATGCCAGAGATTGGATAGTATGTTCATGAAGATGGGCACGCGGACAATTCAACAAGGCCATGGAACCCTGAGTTATGAGCAACATGGCATACCACCACAAGACCAATATTGGGCACACCAATCCCTATCGGCACCAAGCAGTTCCTTAGAAGAAATTGTTGTTGAATTAGCCCAAAACAACCTCGAGTTTCAAAAAGAAATGCGAGCATTTCAACAAGAAACTCGAGTAGGGTTTGATAATGTGCAAGCACAAATAGTGAAAATGGGTCATGTCATTTCTAGATTGGAGACGGCGATCTGCAAGCGAAAAGAGTTGGCTGATGTTGACAAAATAGATTGTATATCCAAGGTGGTCAATATGCCCAATCATGATATTCAAGAGACATCTGATATACCCATAATTGAAGCTAAAATATTTGAGGTACGTGCTAAATCAATTAAACCTGATATTGTACTAATTCCTCCTTTTCCTGGCAGGTTTGTTGAAAATAAAATGGAACTTGAAAAAGAAATCAAACCTCCAGTCGAAAAATCTAGCTTCAAAGCTTTTGTGGATGACACGTTTGAATGGGGATTAACCGAGAGCAATGTTAATAACAATGCACTGGATGACAGTAATGAGAAAGATGCCATAAGAAAATCATATGCCCGTGAGGAGACTTGGTTCATATGCCCATATGAGACATATGCATATAATTGCATACCACTCGAAGGGTGTATCAAATGGGCATGGTGGAGACACCCCACCTCTCGTTCAAGCATGTTTCTGAGATCCAAAGTCTAGCCAAAGACTATAAATGAAGGCACTATTGGGAGGAAACCCATCGTTTTTTTTTTCTTCTCTCTTCATTTTCGCATTTTTGGTTATTTATTTTTAATAAAAGCCCTTTCCGCATTTCACAACATTTTGTAGGTTGAATTTCAATATGGGCATTTGGATTGAATGGAGGCCATCTTCGCCATGTATCTCTCCAACTCCAACAACAGTTTCTACCCAATTGAAGGACGGTTATTTCCTTTATTTTTTTTTATTTTTTATTTTATTTTATTTTGATATTTTTGTCGAGTCTTGTTTAGTTTTCTTCCTTCTCTCGTTTATTTGAACATGGAGGACCATGGTAATTTTTGAAGTGTGGGGAGGGAGAACTTCGTTTATTTTGTGTTTTTTTTAGTCAATTTCATTGCCAAATTATGAATTTGTGATTTTAATTGAATTAAGATTAGAGTTGGTTATGGATTGAATGGTTGAAAATTTTTGTTTTCTCCACATGATAATCGGTATGATGAACTTTCAAATAGCTGAAAACCGGTGAGATTTGAGCCTTAAGAGATTGATTCACTTTAAAATCTCAATTCTTTTTAAGTGTGATTTTCTTCCCAAGTTTGTTTGTTCTCTAGAATTTGCTTTCGTTCTTATTCAAGACCACACTGACATTATGCATGTATTCATATGATAAAGGCACATTTTTTTTCTTTATAGCCACATGAAGCCTAAAGAGCCTACCTAGTTATTGATTATCATTTTGTTAGCCTCTTTGAGCCTTATATGAGCCAATTTGTTCAAATACCTACAAAAGTACTCTGCCACATAGAAAATGTAACTTGTCCTTAATCATAAAAATGGTGGAGTTTTGATTATTTTGAGAAGCAGAAAAAAATCATCAAGGGCGTTAGAAAGAAAAAGGTATTTATCTGGGTATTGTTTTTAAGAAAAAAGAAAAAAAATGGTCTCTTGGGTACGAAAAGAAAAAGAAAAAAAAGGGAAAAAAATTGTTGATTTAAACGTGGCATTGTGAAATTGTGGGCATATGGGAAATAAGGCATATGAAGTCATTTGGGCATATTAAAAATTGTATTAGGGTTTTGATTTGATTGATTATTAAATTCAGCGTAGAACTCCAACCATTTTCTATGATTCTAGCCTCGTTCCAAAATATTTCCAACCCTGTTAACCCAGCCCCATTACAACCAAAATCAAGTCCTTTTGATGATTATATGTCATATGTTTATAGTGGTGGGAAGAGAATGTTTGCAAACTTATGGTTGATAACAACTTGTGGAATGATTTTATTGAGAGAAAACACATCCGGTTATTAAATACTTGAAAGTTGTGAGATTTATGAGATTCCTATTTTCTATTTTGACTGTTTTGACTTATTAGATGGAGAATGCATTAATTTTTGGATTGAGGAATGATGGTTGATAATTCTAATTTTGATTTAATTGATTCACAAATTTATGATTGGCAATTGAATTAGCGTCCTTTTATTTTTCGTTTATTTCTCCTTTTCTGTCTTTCGTTCGTTTCTGTCTTTCTTTCCTTTTCTTTGTGTTCTTCATACTTGGGTCAAGCATGAGTTTAAGTGTGGGGAGATGATAAGTCTCAAATATTACACATTTATTATCTGTATTTATATTTATTTGAGACTTAAATCATTATGTTTTTGGTAATTGCAGGAATAATATGAAGATGTAAGGTGCGAAAAACATGAATGGAATAATGCTGCAAATATGGAAGGAAAATCATCAAGATATGGAATAATGATGAACTATCGATTTTGAGGAAGGAATGCGCGATCACTAATGCCAAATCATGATCTGATACTTAATGATGGAGGAAACGTTATGCCTATATAAGTTGTGTCATATTATTCTGAAAAGGGCATCCCGTTCTGTACTGAGACAATTATCTTTTTTAGTTTAATCGTTAGTTTAATATATTTTGTAATCATCACTTGTATTGTTTTTTATATGAGTGACTAATTTATTTTCTGGAATGAAATCACATTAGTTTCTTATATGCCCATATCGTGAGATCAAATTGGTTGAGACAAATTCACATGCTTGTACCTTTTTATACTCCGAGATAGCAGGAATATGTTCTTGATTAATTAATTGTGTAGTGCGCAATATGCAATTGATTAGTTAAGGTCTAAAACCAATTAGAATCGATAGATCTGTAATTGTCGAATTGATTTTATAAGTGGTAGAATTGACTTTCTTTGTCAATGGGCATATGGGAATATTGTGAGGATACGGGTCCGTATGCCCATAATATAACTGGGTTTCTCTATTTCTTAAAGCTATTGATTAATTAAATCTGTTAAGGGTTCTTGCGGGTTGTTAATTGATAAGAAGTCGAATAATAAGGGTTCTTTTATTCAATTACACTTAAGGAGAAATGAGGAATGCGTCAGCGGGTTCCGGTATTCCATAACTGGTTTACTTGATTGTGTGGATTTTATTTATGCATCAATGATCGATGTGGGCATACCATTATGACTTTGTGATTTCATCCGGATTTATTTATTATTGATTTATTTACTTCTTATTTTCAGTTTTAGATTAAACTCTCTCTCTCAAAACCCCCAAAGTTACAGCAGAAAGAAGGATTACACCGTTCCCTGAGGATTCGACCTGTGCTTTCCACATACTACACCCGTTTGAGCATTCGGAAGAACAGATTTATTTTGAGCGCGTGACGACAGCGTATCAGCATACCTTAAAAGTTCGGTATGTTCGATATACCGTATAATATCAGTACGATACGGTATACCGAAAATATCGATACGATATAAATATCTGTTACGGCATATACCAAAACTTCGGTATACCGAAGTGGTATGCCGAACGTTTCGGTACGAGAATGGTATGGAATTTTTCGATATCAAAATTTTGGTACGGTATACAGTACGGCGTGAAATTTTCGGTATACCGTACCGACCCACCCCTACCTACACTCAAACTAATCTGATTATACAAACTAAGACAAACACATCTATAGTTGATCCATACAATAATCAAATGTCGTACTGAATGTTTCCATAACTCTAGTAGATACTGACCCAAGCTCTTAATGTTCTCACAACAGTGGTGATATTTTCTTTACTTGCGTAAGTGATTTCAAGGTCGATGAAGCCCTTAAATACCCTTTCAATCAATCTCCATTAATTGCCCACGGACACAGAAGTTGTGGTCTTGAGAAAATCACTTTTAACTCACTATTACAGTCGTGGTCTTGAGATAATTGCCTTCAGTTGTGTTCTCACACGACCTTCAGCATCGTGGACTATGATTAGTCCACCCAAATTCAGCCATGCAACAGTTAAGAGTGAATAAAGAAAGGGATAAGGGCATCACCAATCGTGTATCTCCTTTTGGGTACATAATTCCGCCACCTCACTGCCACATCAAAAGTTATGTACCCATTATTTTAAATACTCAATTTCTTTAAAACACCCAAGGTACATACATCTTTTTTGAGGGCCCACCATCATATCATTTATTTTTTAATAAATCATATTTCATTTTAATTTTTATATTTAATAACTTTTATATTTAATCAATATTGTATTTATTTAATTATACATTTTTTTTGTCAATTATTTTAAATTTTTATATTTAATTAATTTTATTATAACAATTTTTTACTTATTAAAAATTGAAATTTTATTTTATTTATGAACCAGTTAGTTTTTTGTACCTAACCATCAAAATAAAACAACAATATTTTTTATTGATACGAGAAATATGAGAACAACATTGAAAAATAAAACACAAACGATACATAAATTAAAATATTAAAATAACAAACGAACTACATATTAAAATTATTGTGGCCTTATCGTGCCCAAATGTGATCAATCAAGTCGGCACGAAGCTTGTGATGTTGTTTTTTATCTCGTAGTTCAGCTTCTATATTTACTCGAGCAGCGAAATCTGTCGGGGCTCCTTGTCTAGCAAAATTATTCTCGTCATTAGTAGATTCCTCTGACTCCGACCAATTAGTTGATGCACTTCTCTCATCTTCGATTATCATATTATGAAGAATAATGCAAGTATACATGATGTCCTTCAAGTTACTCCAGTACCAAAAATGGGCTGGACCTCTAATCATTGCCCAACGAGCTTGGAGTACCCCAAATGCCCGCTCGACATCCTTTCTTGCAAACTCTTGCTATAGCGCCCCGATCCTGAAAGATCATGGAAATGGACGCTACGGGGGTTGGAATTAAGAAGCGGGAAAGAAAGGGGTAATTAAATTAACGACAAGGTGATAATCCAAAAGGATTAATGTTTGGAATAAAATTTAACAACCGAGTATGCCAAAGATATGTTATGCCTTCCGGAAAATTAGACAGCATAACCTCTGTAACTAGAGCGAATCCCCGTTTATAACGGCTTATAAGAGAAGAATGTAAGCTATAACAATTCAATAAGCCCTTTCATAGGCCAAACGGAAACAAATAACCAGATACCAACAATCAATAGACCCATTAATAGGTCGACAAAAGAAACAGACACCAATATGCTGAACAAATGAAGCTCTTCCATAGGCCAAAATGAATGATCAAATAGACATAACGAAAGACGGGCTTCCTCCATTTGGAATAATTATGTAGCTAAGCATATGATACATGTTAACTAGGAAGTCAACAAATGTTCAGAATCAGAGAAGCAGGATCATATGAACAAAATACCAAAATCAGAGTTCTTAGCATTTAACAAAAGAACACCATAAGTGTGAAAGCTCAATTCTTAACAGAATACTAACAAAAAGGGACAACGGAAAAATATGTAAATCATAATAGCCCATATCTCAGCCTCGTCACCTCCACACTCCAGCCTACTGACCTGAAAATATTTGAAAAGATTTGGGTTGAGTACTAATGCACTCAGTGGGCAAGTTTTACAATTCAAGCTATGCAAATCATTTTGTTAAAGTAATCTATCTGTGTTCATGCAGGTAGTGAAGCTTAGGAGGTTTAAAAGTTGGAAGCAACCTAAGTTCACCAAAACATTTTATCGTGAAGCACTTAAGAGTATAACCCATCACTGCCCGCAACCCAAACTACATCACCATTGCATAACGTTGACTATGGCCATAGTATACCCAAAGAGTATAACCAATAAGTGTTTCATTTTAGTCTCACCGACAAGGAGTAGGGCAGGACAAATAATGCATGCATACTGTAGCTACTCACATTGACACAGCGCTGGTATATGAGACTCCGACAACATACAGTAGCACGTAAATATTTAATACAGATAGTCACATATGCAATTTTAACAAAGCAGAGCTTAATAACTCGAAAGATACAATTTGCAAAGATAGTATAGTATAACCCACCTTTCTCGGGATTCTGAAAAGCTAACTTCTGAAGAATCAACCCTGATACTCTTTCTCTAGCTCAGCTGGTACTACAGAAGGTAAACTTCAACTCAGGATAATCGCTATATTTTCGGGAATTAATCTACTATAAACGGAACTATTATTAATTCTATTCTATTCTAAAATAGATTGCGCGACTCTAGAGACCTTGAATAATTTCGACGAAGAAGGAAATAAATTCCAAAACGTTATTCTTGCTTTACTAGGATCAACTGATTTGACAGAGGTCTCTTTCCAAAACTTGTCATTTATCCAAAGTTTACCAGATCTACGCCACGACACTTTTTAACCGCTCGGAAATTACGAAAATATTCAGGGATGATACTATACATGCCAAGACTAAAGAATGAGAATTTTAGAATTTTTCGATAATATATGCTCCCGGTACAAAAATAACTGTCTACTTTAAATAATCAAAATTATTCAAAACTCGCAACGAGATCGCGAAACTTGGCAGGCTTATAAGAAATAATATTTGGAGCAACTTTCGAGAAGAAACATTTTCGATTTGACGATCCAAAATGGGTGAAACGGGAGTTTCGGTAACAATATTCACAGATTTTAGCTGAAAATGTATCGGTCTCGATCGAGCTCGATACTCGTTGAATTTTCGCTCAAAAGTACAATTTTTGATAGTGCAGAAAATAAGGAATTTAATGGTGTAATCAGATCAAAGATCGGACGGCTAGAATATAAATTCAAACTGGACAGATTTATCATATAATATTCGGATCCGGATTTCAAACGACGAGAAATCAAAAATCTATTTCGGTTAACTACAAGATCCAAATGATCAAAGACTATTTATAAAAAGAAGATTTCTAATACGACTATCCAGGAAGAGTAGATATGAGATTTACATAAAATGAAAATGGGGAAAAATACCGAAAACTCACAACATCAAAAATCGGAATCGGTAGAATTAAAGATAATCGAAATATAAGCATATTTAGAACTTGAAATTTCTAAATTCATCGGTCCGAATGACCAGAATCGGAGAAAGTACCTTCTCCGAGGAATTGGCGGCGGTTACGATGATTTTCCATCGTGATCATCCTTCGTGTCATCATTTCAATCATGTATTCGTGATCTACGCGTTGATACCTTCAAAATGACTATTTCAGAATTGAAATAGAAAACTAGAGTCGTACATTCTCTGGAAGCTGCTCGACGTTTCGATTTTGAAAATGAATGAAAAATGAAACCTAAACTCCTATTTATAGAGGAAAAATAAATAGGATAATAACGAATAAAAGAAAGAGGATAGTGATGGAAAAAGAAATTGGATAATGACGGATGTGCCTTTTTCTACTAAATTATTATTTTTTAACTTAAAGTTGTGCCAAGAGTTCATTTGAACTCGAAATTTGAAATTTCAAAGGTTGGCATGATTCTTGAAATATTTTCTATCAACCCGAGAAAAATATCATTACATATTTTTAAGGTAATTTTTGACCAAATTAGATTTAACAGATTTCCCTGGCTGTGATTTTCCTTTATTTGAGTCCTTTAAGGACCCAACTTATTTTCTAAATTACCAGAGGGTAACATAAGTTGAATAAAATCTTCTAAAATTTTTCGGGGTATTACACTTGCATTTGCTTAAATAACATTTTTTTGGGTTCATAAGTAGAATGAAAACTCTTGACAAAAGCTGCCCATTCTGGATAAATTCCATCTGTAAGATAATAACATCTATTATATTGTCTATCATTCACCGTAAAATTAATCGACAGTGCTTTCCCTTGGATCACCTCGTTGAACAAAGGTGATTGATAAAGCACATTGAGATCATTATTTGAACCGACGACTCCAAAATATGCATGACATATCCATAAATCTGCTGATGCAACTGCTTCAAGCATTAGTGTTGGACTTCCATGATCACCTCGGGTAAACTGACCTTTCCACGCAACCGGATAATTTTTCCATTCCCAATGCATACAATCAATGCTACCTAACATCCTAGGAAACCCATGCCTCTGCTCATGCATATGGATCAAACGTCGACAGTCATCAGCATTGGGTTTTCTTAAGTATCTTTCCCCAAATACATCAATAACACATCGACAAAAGTTGAACAAACATTCAGTTGCAGTTGTTTCCGCAACTCGGAGATACTCATCGTAATGGTCGGTAGGACCTCCATATGCTAATTGACGGATAACTACCGTACATTTTTGAAGTGATGAGAAACCCACTCTCCTTGTTGCATCCACCTTCTGGCGAAAATATTCATCTTGCGCTTGCAAAGCATTGACTATGCGGATGAATAAGTCTCTACCTATTCAGAAACGGCGTCGAAACACATCACTTGGCCATCAAGGATTTTCAGAGAAGTAATCCTCAAAAAGTCGAGCATCAGCTGCTTCACGATCTCGGTGAATATATCTTCTTGTTCTTCGAGTTCTGGTGGAAGAACTTGCTACACTTTCAAGAAGTTTGTGTTGTTGTTCAAGAATTTCGAGGAACATTTTATCATCTGCATCATCAGCTAAAAGCCTTGCTAATGTTTCAAGATTGTTGTTGAGATTGGGCTCGGAAGACATTGTATAACTTAAAGTATGGATGAAAGAGATATGAAATTTGGAGAAAAAGAGAATTGCGAAGAGATATAAGTTTGCAGAGAAAAATGAGTTGTGTGGATAAATGTAAAGTATGCCCACTCATATTTATAGACTAGTTGACAAAGGTTATTTTTGTAATAAAAAACTATTTTGTGGGTGATATTTGGCAACATATACATTTATTGCAAGAGTTGGAAATAGTTGGCAACTATATTTCATACATTATTTGACAACACGACTTTTTGTATAGAATAGCTGACAATGCTTTTTTGTACAGGTTAGCTGGCAGCACACATTTCAATAAATCATGATACAATAAATTTCAATAAAACCACATTACACATAGTACAACACATAACATAAATTATAATAAAACGACACTTACATAAGCATAAACAAAAACACACTACTACATATAAATTAAAAACAAAATTAAATGACACTACATAAACATAAATAAGACTAATACGAGATACGAAGACTGGACTACTGGATTCCCCATTTCTTCTTGATATCTTCGAGCTTCATCATATGTGCTTGAAGTGCCATCGGGTTCATTCCAGTGGTATCCTTAGTGAGTACAAGATACTCATTAAATCTGTTGAGATCTTTGATTTCTTGGATTCTGCTCTGTTGAGCATTTTCATATCTATCTATGTTGTTTGTGATCATCATTTTAACTTCATTGAAAGCCTTGCCACTTTTCACCTTGCCTTTCTTCTTTGTTGCTTTTTGACCAGTTGGACGAACACATTGTTCTTCAATAGCGTCCTCATTGTTGAAGGATGATGTATAAGCTCCCGACACATAAGTTTTAAATTTTTTTTACCTCGATTATCCTGATCACCCGGGTTTAACCACTTCGGAGAGTCCTTTAGAATTTGCCACATGCTTAACAGTTTAAAAGATTTATTGTTGTTTTTGTGCTCCCACCTCTTGAGTGCCTCCATGAGTATATCAGCGTCATTATGACCACTTCCCCAACCTTGCTTCACAGAAATATATTCTGCATTAAAGGAATTCACACTTCTTTGTGTTGTATAGAAATGTGTCTTCATTGCTTCCCAATGTCTCACTGGAGTATCAGCGGGACGTTTTTTATTGTATTCTTTTGCAATTCTTTTCCACATTTTTTCCATTTTTTGATCAGTGTCGACCACTGGATCTTCGCTGACACTAATAAAACACTTTGCAAAAATCTCATTTTCTTTGCAGGTCCATCTTGTCCTCCTTCGTTACACGACATTGTCTTCATCAGCAGCATCGAAATCCGATTCCAGGTTAATGTTCTCAATCCCAGATGGTGATGAATGTGACGGGAAATGAGAACTTTGCCCAGAAGTTGGAGTTGCAGATTCCTTGTCAGTACTAGTTGCATCTATACTAGCCCTTCTTGTCGATTTTGAAGACATTTCTACTGGACTTCCATAAGACAATCCACGTGGAGGGGACATAAAAGGAGGATATTGATAACAGTTTGGTGGATACATCATATATGGAGCTCTTGGTGGATAAAAATTTGGGAGATGAAAATTATTATTTGAAGGAGGGTTGTTGAAATTTTGTGGGGTAACATTGGAATTTTGAGGAGAGTAGTTATTGGAGTTTTTTTTTCTGGATTGGATGAATTGAACAAGTTTTCCCAAATATTTCTATCCATTCTAAAGTTTGAAAAATAAACTATAGAACTTTGAAATTTGATAGAAGATGTTTGATTTGTTTTCCAAACAATCTATTTATAGGAAAAAATTAGATATAAAAATAAAAATATTTTTGATAAAAAAAAATTATGGCAAGACGATACACTGTCTGTCATGCATGCAGTGATAGGGTTGTGCAAATTGAAAAAGAGGCAAAATCAGAATGAGATATCAATACAAAATTAGGGACATGACTATACAATGACAAAGTGTTGAAAATTGAAATTGCAAAGTTAAAAAAACTTACTATAGTTATTTAATTTTGTAGATGTTGCAAATGAAAATATATGTTATTTGTATCAAAAAATCATAGCACTTAATTATTTTTCGGAATGTATAACAATTAATTATAGCAAGCAAATGACAATTAATTATTTTCGATTGATATTAGTATTTTTTTCACACATTGATATATATTATAATATACAATATTTTAAAAAAATATAAAATATAATTTTCTGATATAAAATAATATAAAACATTGACGTAAATTAAAAAAATTGAAAGAATTGAAATTTGTAAAATGAAAACAAAAACAAAAGAATGAAATAGAAATGAAAATAAAATAAAAAAGTTTAAAAATAAAATACATGAGATGTGCTCAAATGTAATCAATCAAGTGATTGATATTTGTAATTTTTTTCCGGACATTGATACATAATTAGAATATACAATATTTAAAAAAATATAGAATATAAAATATATTTTGACATAAAATAATACTACTATAAAACATTGATATAAAATAAGAGAAATAGAAAGGAATCAGTAAAATGAAAAAAAAAAGAAGGAAATAAAAAGAATAAAAATGTTTACAATAGTGGGGAACATGTGGGCCCACATGACAAAATAACTACCCAGTTCCCTCTCCACATGCGTGCCTTGCACGCACAAGATCCAAGGCCATGCGTCTTCCTCACTCTCCATTCTTCATCTGCTCTTTATTTTGTCCAAATTGAGTACATAGATTTGTACTCAAATCTAATTTTACTTCTTTTTACTTGTTGTCCACAATGGTTTGTACTCAGTTATGAATACAAAAAAGATGTTTTGTACCCAATTTTTTTGGGCGTTGGGGGTGGCCGAGTGCTCTAAGGCAGTTTCTGAAAATCAAGAACAATTTTTTACTAATTCAAAATCACCATTAACACACGATTTTTATTATCTTCTCCCACTAAATCATAACTGATTATGTATATAAGGTAGGATAATTCAAATAAAAAATTAATTAATCATAACCGGAACAATTGATGTTACCGAAAATTAGTGAACATCCGATACAACATTGACAACCAATATAACCAATGTGACGAATACTCATTTCCAACAAAGTCGAACTATGGAGTAGTTTAATATTTTTGCGCATATTTAATTTGCTCGCTTTTCACTTATATAGCTCGAGTTCATCACACACTTTAAATCTAATCAAATACAAAATTATATTCGAACTTATTTATATGCTTATCAAATCAAATTTAAATAAAATTTTAAGGAACGAACATGAAATAAGTATCAAACTATTTAATTTGATTTTTAAGCCCATGTACACCCATATTCAATCAACCACTGATTATCCTAATGAAGCAAACTCCGCAACATGCATTAACTTAATTTAGAAAATCACAACAATCCAACAAAGGACAAATCAAACAAAATCAAGTCAAGATAAAAAGAGATACACTTCAACAATTCGAAATTTAAACTAAAATGTTTCAATATTGGCTATATCTTAAGAAGCAGTTTATTATGTATGGGCCCATGCAACTCCACCCCATCACCGACCTCATTGATCTGTAAAATGTTAATAAAAAAATAGTATGAATTAGTTGGTGGGAGAAGTGTACCAATTAGACTAATCAAAATGGATCGGCAGGTGGGACAACCAAACCAAATTAATGGACCTCAAAATTTAAGCTCTACCCATCTAAAAATAGAACGGGGACAGGCCGGTCATACAGACGGGGCCCGTTTTGTCAAGTCTAGTAACAATTCGCATAATTAATTAGTAATTACACTACAAATAATGAATTCGCAAACAAAATCACACCTAACATATGATATCAAACTTTACAACATAACTCTTATAACCGCAAACCTCAATTATGAGAATATATATATATATATTGACCTCAATAATACCTATAGGGATCTAAATACAATTATGAAAATTAGATTTCCTCCAAATTCAATTCCTAACCCCCAGCCCCCAATTCGATTTCAACCAATATAATTAATCCTAAATTCGTCAGCTGTGAATATGATTCATCGCCACTAAATACCCAATTATAGGTCAGTCCTTTAACTTTTGTCATAATTACCGCTCTAGCTAATTAATATTTATAAGCCCAAAGTCATAATTACGGGTCTTTCATTAACAAAATAAAAATCTCCTAATTTTGATCTGGCTATTCACTTAAATCTAAAATGCAACCAACATGCATATAAGCATTTAAAAACAAGACATCACAATCACAATCACAATCACACTCACAAAAAAATTATTAATTATATTCTGCCACATTAACATGGGTATTTTTACACCAAATTAAAACACTATTCATTTATTTTGGGAGGGGCTTATTCCCACCTTCTAGGCATATTGTAAATGTTTCGAATGCTATCATGCAATCTTCAAAACACGCCACTGTATAAGTTTAATAACTTTCATAGAACTTAATAATCCATATATAACAGTGATTGTATAATCAAATGCCACACTCCCATGCATTTAAAATTGAAAAATCATAATCAAATGATGCAAAAATGGAAATCCCAATTGAATGAGGTAGAGTAGAGGAAGATAGTTACCATGAGTTGAGCTTCTTACGTATCTTTTGAAAAGTACAACAGAAGCATAGTACAACCAATGAGCTGCCTCATCCAAGAAGTTAAAATATGCATACCTCCATGATCTCTTCAAAAACAAAGAGCCAACGACTCCCCAAAATCCAACAATAAAACCAAAGGCCATTGATATGACAAATTCCTGCATAAAAGATAGGCTTATAATGCCACCATTTTTGTTGATGCTTTTTCTTCCTTCATTAGTGATGGATGGACTTGGCACATCTTCTGGGCACATTTTGAGGGGAAGTCCACACAGTTCATCATTCCCGGCATAAGCAGATGCATTGAAGCTCTGCAGTTGAGTACTCATTGGAATTTCGCCCCACAAACTATTATTTGCCAGATCAAGAACAGCCAAAAAATGCAGTTGTGCCAAACTGATGGGAATCTCACCAGAGAGTTGGTTCCTAGATAGATCAAGGACTTCTAACATCTCCATTTGTCCAATATCTGAAATTATGGTCCCTGTCAAAAGATTTCTTGATAGGTTCAAGGAGACTAATCCCCTCATACTGGAAAATGACACATGAATGCTTCCCATTAATCTATTGCTGGAGAGATCAATGAGCTTGAGATGTTGAAGAGTTTTCCTGTATTCAAATTCCCCACCTTTCCATTGAACAGATACATACTCGAACTGCTTTAGAAGCACATAAAATGTGTTGTTATACTTATCTCTCGGGTTAGATGTAAGTGTATTCTTCGCACCAAATGAAATGAATTTGTTAAAGCATTGAGGAAGTTCACCTGATATACGGTTTCTAGAGAGGTCCAAGACTCGGATATAAGTAAAACTGCAAATTTCTGGAGGGATGCTACCATAAAATCTATTGTGACTTAGGATCACATACAACAAGTATTCATTGGCACCTATCCATGCCGGAATATTTCCTGTTAACTCGCTTCCTCCAACATCAATGAATAATAATTCTGTACAGTTCTGTAAAGTGGAAGGCAACTCACCGAACAAATTATTACCGCGCAAGTGCAAGGAGCTGAGCATCCATAAAGTGCCCAAACCCGAAAAACTATTGTCGCCCAAATTGAGATAGTATAGGCCACTCATTTTCTCCCAGCAGGTTGGTAACTCTCCAGACAACTGGTTGTTGGAGAGGTCGAGGAAATACAGACTCACATGCAGAAGCGTGCATATAGATGAAATTGATCCAAAAAACATATTTTGACTGAACTGAACAGTGAAAATATTCTGTGGAAGTAATGGTACAGGGCCTGAAAACTTATTAGAGCTAACATCTATGATGTAGATGGAAGTGGATGAGAGATCAGGAACAACCCCACTGATCTGGTTATGAGAGATATTCAAGTAAAAAAGTGCAGGAGAGAAACTCCAAAACCATTTAGGCACTTCATCTGATATACCAGCATAAGAAAGATCAAGCCACTCAACATTCCTCTGAGTTTGGATCCATTTGGGAAAATTTGGGTTCATGTTGCAGCCTCCTAATCTGATATAACTCAATTGAAAAGGGGCACTCCAATCTTGGGCAATTTGCAAAGTCAGTGTATTGAAGGACAAGTCAAGCACCTTTAAGTTGTGAAGTTTACTGAAAATGGCTTCGGAGATTGTACCTTCCAATGAATTATAAGAAACATCTAGTTCTTCAAGCAAAGAATGCTGCCTAAGATTTTCAGGCATCGACCCCGTCAACTTGTTGCTGCCAAGATTGAGTTTTCTCAATGCTGGAAACGCCTTCAAGTCCAAGAGCGAGAGCGACCCTCTCAGCTGATTATGTGATAAGTCCAAACTTTCTAGTGACATCCTTACCTTGGTAGATAGGTTCTTAAATAATTCATTAAGATCTCCTCTAAAGTCATTACTTGAAAGGGATAAGGTCTGCAGATGACTTAAATTCCCCAATGATTTTGAAATTTCACCTTCGAGCATGTTACCAGAGAGATCAAGATCCTCAAGAAAAACCAGTCTCCCGAACACATCAGGAATGGAGCCATCTAAGTTATTGTGCGCCATGCGTAGTGTAGCAAGACTCGTGCTTATGTTAAACAACCAGTCAAGTGTGGAAGAAGTGAACTGATTATATGACAAATCAAGGGTAGAGAGAGATGCAAAAGAAGAATTAGCACAAGGTCGTATAACACCTGCAATGTGAGAGTCAAACAAGTACAATTCTTGCAACGAACGAAGCTTCAGTATTTGCTGTAGCCAATTGATATTACTTAAGTTGAAGGAATCGCTCAGATCAAGTCGAGTCAACAAAGAGAGATGAGAAAGCCAATCGAGATTATCAGACCTAAAAGAATTAAAGGAGAGATCAAGTGTCTGCAGGTTGGTAAGGTTCCCTATTTGAGGAGGAACTGCCCCACCAAAGAAACATCCTTGAAGATTCAAGTGCTTTAACTGTTTCATGGAACCCATAAATTCTGGAAACTGATCATCCAACTGATTCATGCTCAAATTCAAATTAGTCAAATGATGCAATTCAAGCAAGGCATCACTAATCTTACCTCTCAATGGTTGAAAATAAGGAGAATCTAAAATATCATAACCAAGTTGAAGGGAGATGACGTGAGCAGTGGTGTTGCTACAGACAACACCCTTCCATTTGCAGCATTCCATTTTGCTGTCATCACTTCCCCACGATGAGAGAACACCAGAGTCATCTACAAGGCCTTTCTTGAACCTCAGAAGAGCTTCTCTCTCCCTCTCCACGCACCTTATAACTTCTCCTGCAGAAACCAAGTGGGAGTGATCATAATATTCATATTCCATGCACAGCAGAACAAGAAATCCTATGGCAATTCCTTTATGAAAAAACATTCTTTTTTTTCTTCCCTAGCTTCACTTTTTAGATAACAATGTTAAAGGGAAAATAAGCGGTCTAGTCTATGATCCAATTATTCGAAGATTTGCGCGCGTGACTTAGAGAGACAGTGGGACTGGAAATGGCCACACAAAGACCAAGAAAAATCTTCTGCTTCAAAGACACGTTCATCAAAAGACAAACCAACGAAATTTTGCCGAATTAATTTAATTTTAATGTTCTTAAGATATCCTTATTTTAACATTTTTTTCTTTTTTTACCACCAGCATGACGTTTGTTGGTACAAATCCCAATCTCCA
Source organism: Perilla frutescens (assembly GCA_026008535.1). NCBI lineage: Eukaryota > Viridiplantae > Streptophyta > Magnoliopsida > Lamiales > Lamiaceae > Perilla > Perilla frutescens. The sequence goes on from BRKX01000001.1 coordinate 43,855,079, forward strand.
TCCCCAACTTAAAAATATAATAACCATGTTCTTTAGATTAATAAATAAGGGTATGGTATGATGTCACATATTTTCTTATATTTGGTGCAGGTAATATTCTTTTGATAATTATAGAAACAATTTTTATTGTGACATTTTAATAAAATGTTAAATATACGTATCTCATCCTTTCATCGTTCAGGAGATATACTAATGGAATTTAATGAAAAGAAAGTTGGAATATACTATATAATAGATATATACATCTGAAAACAAAAATATATTTGCTAAGTTTTACATTTGAATTTTATTTGTCTAAATTTAAACATCTAAAAACAATAACGAAAATTAATACGGTCAAGTCAAGTGAATATTTGGATTATTTGACATGATTCATAGTTTAATATATATGTTATTATAGATTAATATTCTTATTTGGACAATTTCTAAGTTAAATGTAATTATTTGATTACTTTCTCCAACCTATCATCGCACGGAGGTTCGTTCAATTATTACGTTGATTCTAGTATTAGTGTATTACCAACCAATTTAATATGCAAGTACACTAAGTTTTGGTATGTAGTTGAGTTTGCAAAAGCTCCTTTTTCCTAAATGTATCTGTAACACAAAATTTTGTCTTTAATTTAATACTGTAAAACACAAAATAGTATACAAATAAAATAATTTTCGGATCAAAATGAAATACATGAATCAAAACTCTATTCTTTTTTTAATTAATTCCCCTACGAACCATCTTCAAATTAACAGTCTGATTAGTCTCCCACGGATGTGCAACGATCTTCGAACTTTTATTTTTGAAAACTTTGCAAGGAGTCGAACAAGTTAAAGGACGATTGAATCTTTATTTTCGAATCTATTATTCAAAAATTGTTTCTTGAACACCAAACAAGTTTTGAAAATTTTGTTCAAATATGGTTGTTGAAGTTCAACTATTATTTTCGAACCGGTGGTCACCCTTTAAAATATTTAATTCGACGGAGAAGAGCGGGAGAAGCCAAGAAGGTTCTTTTATCTTTTCTTTTAAAAAAAATTAATTTATTTATTAATTTTATAATTAATTGTTTTTAAATTAATTAATTTTATAGTGCAAAGAATATTTGTTGTAGTAAGAATCTCCCTTAACGGAATAAATCAGTCTGTATCTCTCTCAAAAAATAAAAAATAAAAATATCTACATTTCTCTCAGCCTTTCATAGTTTCATTCTCTCTCAAAGCTCAAATTCAGAAAACCATCTCAACGAAAGAATGTCTGAGGCTGTGGCTGGTGCTGCCGTCGGTGCCGCCATTGACGTTTTGCTGAAAAATCTTCTGTCATTCCCCGTGGAAGAGATCAGCCTCAACTGGAATTTCAACAAGGTCGTGGAAAAGTTGAATCAATCGGCCGTCATGATTCGGGATTTCTTAGAAGATGCAGAGATGAAGCAAGTCACCGACAAGCCCGTTAAACGATGGCTGCAGAAGCTTCAAGTTGTGGCTTTCGATGCTGATTACATTTTCGATGAGCTCAACTATCAAATTCTTCGCAAGAAAGTTGAGACAGACTACAAAATGAAGAAACAGGTTAGATCCTTCTTCTCCACCTCTAATCCTATTGCATTCCGTCACAGAATGACTAAAAAAATCAATAATATCAAGAATGAGTTGAAATCAATTAATCAGGAGGCTAGCCAGTTGGGCCTTCAAATGAGATTTGCTGGCGCTCATGCTCGTGGAGCTAGAGTAGAAGTTTTGACATACATAGAAACCGATTCATTCACTGTGGATCGAGTTTTTGTTGGAAGAGAGAATGATGTGATGAAATTGGTGGAGATGGTGAATAATAGCCCGACTGAGCAAGTAATATCTGTCCTTGCCATTGTTGGGATGGGAGGATTGGGGAAGACGACTTTGGCTAGGAAAGTATTCAATGATTCCACTATTATTTGTGATTTTAGGCGAATCTGGGTGCATGTTCCTGAGAATTTTAATGCGATGATGGTTTTAAATAGTGTGGTTGCATCTGTGACGGGAGAAAATGTTGATGGAAGCAGAGAAGTTGTTCTGCAAAAGCTTCAAAAGTGTTTGGGAGATAAAAGATTTCTACTTGTCCTAGATAATGTTTGGAATGAAGACATTGAAAAGTGGGACAATTTTATCACTTCATTGGAAGGAATTTGTCAAGTGAAGGGAAATGTGATCATTGTTACTACAAGAAAAATAAATGTTGCTTCAAATGTGAAGACACTTGATGTTCATAAGTTAGGAGTCATATCTGAAGAGGACTGTTGGTTCATAATCAAATCCAAAGCTTTTAGAGGAGAAGACATTCTCTTAGAGTTTGAGACCATAGGAAAACATATTGCAAAAAGATGTGCAGGTCTGCCACTAGCGGCTAAAGTGGTAGGGAGCTTGTTACGAGGTAAATCAAAGGATGAGTGGCTCTCAGTTGAAAAGAAATGGCTTTTGGGTTTTGGAGGGGATGGAGATAGTGTCTCAGAAGTACTAAAACTGAGCTTTGATAATTTGCCGTCTTCTTCACTGAAGAAGTGCTTTGCATACTGTTCAATTTTCCCCAAAGGTTCTTGGATGAGAAGGGAAGAATTGATTGAGCTCTGGATGGCTGAAGGACTTATTCAAACAGATCAAGAAAATGATATGGAGAGTGTGGGTAACAATGTTTTTAACCTCCTTGTACAAAGCTCCTTGTTACAGGTTTGGAAGAGAGATCGCTATGGAATAAATGTAGAAAGTTGTGGCATGCATGATCTTGTGCATGATTTAGCACTATCTGCTTTAAATCCTAAATTTTGGGATGACATTCATCAAGTTAGATATATCTTTCCCAAATCTTTGGAAAATGAATCTTCTTTCATCCGAGAAGAACAAGCCAAATATTTGCGCACATTATTCTTCAATGATGAAGTTTCCAATATCATGTTCTCAAAGTTCACATGCCTTCATGTGTTGATTCTACATAATAAAAATATTAAAGAGTTGCCAGTTTTGATTGGGAGGGTCATACATTTGAGATTGCTTGACATTTCACACACTAGGATTGAATGTTTACCAGATTCCATTGGTGAACTCTATCACTTACAAACGTTAAGAGCGACTGCACGGTACTTCAGAAAGCTGCCATATACATTGAAGTATTTAATCAGCTTGAGGCATCTTCACATTCCAAGTTATATAGAACTGCCCCCCGAAATTGGAACATTAACTTCTCTTCAAACACTGGTATACTTCAAAGTGAGTGATGAGAAAGGCTGTGGAATCATGGAGCTTGGGAAGTTGAAGAATTTAAATGGGGAACTAGAAATTTATAACCTTGGAAAGGTTCGTGACAAAGAAGAAGCTAAGAGTGCAGATTTATTTCATAAGCCAAACATTTTCAAGTTAAAGCTTGCGTGGCATTGGTCTGAAGGTGAGATTAATCACGAGAATGTGTTGGAAGGTCTAGAACCTCACCCGAATTTGAAGATCTTAGAAATCAATGGATTCAATAGCAGAAGTTTCCCATTATGGGCTTCGCGAATGGAGGTAAGAGGGGACCTTAATAGTTACTGGGTAAAACTTGATAATTTGGTGGAGATAAAACTTTCAAGTTGTAAAGAATGTGAAGAAATCCCAATGTTGGGGCATTTGCCACATCTCAAGTCTTTGTATTTGCATGACCTTACTAATGTGAAATCTATGGGCTCTTCATTCTATGGTATTGAACAGAATGAAGTTTGTAAGGAGACACAAACAATTATTGTATTTCCATCTCTTGAAAGGCTCGAGTTGAAGGGCATGGAAAACTTAAGGGAATGGGAAGAAGTAGAATTGCCAAGTTCATTTGAAACTTAACAATGTGAAGTATCAGTGTTTCACCGTCTTGAGTATTTGGAGATTGCCAATTGTAGGCAACTGAAGAGTGCTCCGAGTCATTTCCCATGCCTAAAAGAGTTGGATATTGATAATATGGAAAGCGGATTACCTTTGGCAAATATATGTGGAGCCAAGTTGAACTCACTTACGAAACTCAATGTTAAGACAGTGGATGGATTGGTGTGTCTCCCAGTTTGGTTATTCCATAACAATCCTGATCTCTTAAAGTTGGATATTAGGACTTGTGACAGCTTAACACATCTACTTCCATGCTTGGGTGGTGGTGGAACTTCTCTTAGAGAGCTGGTGATATCAAATTGTCCAAATTTTACAGCATTGCCAGATGATCTACACAACCTCAATGCTCTCGAGGAGTTGACGATATATAGATGCCCCAACCTGAAGTCAATACCATATCCAAGTGGTGGATAATTATCATCAGAATCCACTTCACTTCATCAGTTGGAAATTGAGCACTGCGCAATGTGCAATTGAAAAGGACTCCAATCTTGGGCAATTTGTAAGGTTAGTGAATTGAAGGACAAGTCAAGCAGCTTTAGTGAATTTGGCTTCAGAGATTGTACTTTTTAACACGATATGAACTCGTGTGGAATTAACGGGTTAGTATTTAGTCTCATCGTGTTGATACGATAAGAATACAAAAATTTAGTGCCGGATTCGTGTAACCCGTTAATATTATATGAATATATAAATTAATATATTAATTATATATAATAATATAACATATTCATTTAATTTAATACTACATCCGTCCTAATAGCAAGGTACTCTTTCTATTAAAATAGAGAGAGTAAATAATAAGAAAGAGGACCTTGCTATTGGGATGGAGTGAGTACTTTTTTTAGCAACAGTTAATTTAAATTTTTAGTTAAAACTCAATTATTTAATTAATTAAAATTTTATTTATTTGAATTAAAATGTATTTATTTAAATTATAATTATAATTTAATATTGCTAGTTATTTAATTTGTATCATGCCCTTATCATGTTCATGTCTTATCGTGTCGTATCGGAATGTAAAAATTGTGTTTTTTGTGTCCGTGTTGGTACAAAACGGACCGTGTTCGTTCGATTCGAGCAGATTCTTGATGGATCATATTCGTATTTGGTCTTATCAGGTTATGTTGTTATCATGTTGGCTCATTACGTGACACGCGCGAATTGTCTACCTCATTATGATGTAAAGATATGAGAAGGGAAAAATGACATAAACCAATACAATTTTAAATGTACATTTTCTTCCTTCCAAAAAAATCTTAACATTAGTTTTATCAGATGTTGCAGAGAATGTAGCATCGAAATTTCAATGAGCAACATAATCGGTCTTCAACTACCGCTACGCTAAGCTATCTATATCCAACCAAAAAATTCATTCTCAAACTCAAAATCCAGTAATTATCACATCAAATTAAATAATAAGTTACCTCTAACCCAAAAACTCAATATTAAACTCAAAAGAATATTCACAATATATTACTTCTCATATCACTTTTTATATTTTTTTCAATAAAAATCATATATTTGTTAAATTTACAAAGTGTACCTCTTAATTTTTTTTTACGTACATTCACGAAACATTTAATAAAGATAGTTATTAATCGATAAATATTTCATACAAATAAAATATTACTAAATAACTTAATTATATTGCTAATGACTATAAAAATTATTAAACTAATGAACATTCATTAAATAAGAAAAAATTATACACCTTTGAAAGAAAATTACATTAAAACTTAACAGTACACATAAATTTAAGTGTAAATGGATAAACAAAAGTAAATAGAGATAGGAAAAAAAAACAGGCAACTTTTAAGAAAATGGAGTTTTGTGCACAATTTGAATTGTAAATGTCTCAAATACCCTCCTTATGACACACTTGTTCCCCACACCTAATTATTGAGTAACTGTATTTTGATATTTCTTACTCATTTCACAACAACTTTATATCTTATATATATAGAGAGAGTATGATTAAAATAAAACCTCACGCCCATGTAGAAACTAGAAACTAATCATAACCACCCATTTACTTGATCTGATGATCTGATTTTATTTTGAAATAGGGGGCTTAATTGCAAAAAAAATGACTTTCCAAATCTCACTTGATTTAATAAGGTTAAAAACATAATGATAAAATATTTCCCAATTAAATAGCTTAATTATGAGGTGAGATAATTAAAAATATGGAAATCATCCAAACAAAAAGATATGAATCTAATTTTTTAATTTGTGTGCCGGGTCAATTTTTTCCCCATTTATTTACCTTTTATTGATGATTATTTATTATTATTAGCAAAACAAGATTAACATAAATTTGTTGTGGTTGTTGACATTTTGTTTGTAGATTTGTTGAACTTTGAAATTTATTGGTGATAATTTCATATTAGCAAATATTGCATGACTTGATAGCATATGATGAAATCTATCATATTAGCTTGCCGTACTAGGTTGATAAAAAAATCATGGTTGATTCTTTATGACAAAATAATATATTTTCAAATTAAAATTAGCAAATTTTGTCTACACATACTAGCAACTAGTATAATAAATAAGATTGAAAGTTCATTATCATACTAATACTAATATAATACATAATAGCTACTGGTATAGTACATAATAGTAAAGGATATTCATAATTTAATTATGAGGCATTTCATATTATCAAATATTATATGACTTAATAGCAACATTTTCTTACAATATTAGCTGATTATAAATTGGCAAAATGATACATTTTTTAAATCTATTAGCGAACTTCTACATTCATGTTAGCAAATAGACTAGAACAAAATACGAAAACTTTTTTTTATCACATTGATTTGATTTTGGTGTTAGTACCTAACTAGTTGAAATTTATAATGTCTCTATTGTGTAAATCATATTTGCATATGATCAGGGCCGACCCTGAGATTTGAAGTGCCCTGTTCGAAATTAAAAATGGTGCCCCTATTTGTTGAAATATAAAATTACTACATAATAAATAACACAATCATTTTGATTATAAAATTCTAATACATATGATCTACTACTATATAAAAAGAGCGATGTTTTACAAAATTTGATCCGCTTATTATGTTCATGTTATAACTTTAATTTAAGGGTGTTAATGTAATTTAATATGATATAATATATTTATTTTAATACGATAATGTACCATATTAATTTAAATAATTAAACATCATATTAATTTCCATATATACATCCTAAAATTATTAAACAAACTACCATAGAGAAAAATTATTCTCAAGATTAAAAGTTAACCGAGCCTATGATAGAACCTAAAGTTACTCAACAACTACCGTAGAAAAAACATTCCCAAACAAAAAGTTAACCAAGGAGAACTAGACCCGCGATAGAAAAATTATTTAACAAACTTCTGCAGAATTTGACGGTTGTTCAAGCAGACAAGTTAACCGAGGAGAACTAGACTAAGATTTAAAGTTTGATTTATACAATATTCTTGTTAATTTGCTAAAGTAAAGTAAATAAGAATAGATTGTTGTGAATTTACAAATATTGTTCTCTACTTCTATACTCCAATGTTAATACTAAACCCGCGCTATTTAACAAACCTTTGCAGAATTTTGACAGACGCTCAAGCACACAAGTTAACCGAGGAGAAATAGACTAAGATTTAGGATTTGATTTCTACAAAATATTCTTGCTGCTAAAGTAAAATAAATAAGAATAGACTGTTGTGCATTTACAAATATTGTTCTATGCTTCAATACTCTGATGTTATTAACCCATAGATGTCTATTAATTCATCATCTGTGGCGCGTGTTTGTCGTTTACTGATTTCGTTCTGAGCAGCTAAGCTTTTAGACTTCCTTGTTTAAAGTGTTTGAGGTTTTTGTTTCATAGGTAGAAGCTGGAATGATTTAAGTAGTATCTGTTTAAAACAAGTTTGATTCGATGAACCGGAGCACTGAAGTTCACAAGATGCCTTTAATGCATGCGAGTGTATGGTCTAAAATATATCCTTGTACAATTATTGAGCCAGTACTTCATAATAGAGCCAATGAACTTAAGTATTTTTAGTAAAAGCACACGATGGGCTAGCAGCACATCAGCTTTTCTCACCTCTAGGAGATTCAAATGCCATGCCAAGCGAGATAAAATTCTCTGCAAGACCTTGTACACCAATTCCTATCATTAGACCTTTCTTGTTCTTTCAACATGATAATAATAATTTATATCAATTATCTTGTTAAGGTTGGTCGCAACTAACAACGTAACCTGCAGAAACAAAGTAATAACTAACAAGTAAGGATTTCAAAAAACATAACAGATAAATATGTCAGGCCAATATGAACTAATTAGGCAACCAACAAAGCAAATTAAAACACACCTCAACGAGTTTGTCGAAGTTAAAATATCGGTTTCTATACTCTATGGGCTATGCTGCCAATAAGATTTGTTGGTTGAAACTCCATAGGCACACCCCTTAAAGAAATAAGAGAAATGCATAAGAAGATAAACAAATATATTCAATAAAACTATTCATTTATATATGTCAATAATAACGTTCTCTCCGACATATGGAGGTAGAGCAATTGATGCAAGATTACAAACGATAGTTTCTGTAGGACTCATGTACCCAATCATTTAGAACAAGTTCGAGGATTTTATGGTACTCTGGTTCTGTTGGTTGGTTTTTCTATTACAAGTGCCCTCGAAATATAAAGGTGAAAGAATCAGATTACCATATGGTCAAAAGAAGCTCATTTATAAATAAATCATGAACAATGAAACTTGTTGTCTACACTACATGATACAGTTTATAAGGAGCTCTAGTTTCACAACTATGCATAATCATGAGCATAAAAATAATGTTGCACAAGCATTGCAAGAAATGGATATCCGGGAACCAATATCATAAGATTTGAATAACATAAACATGTTAATTTGTAGGATTTAAAATTATCTTGGTTCTTAAATAACATAAGCATATTAATTTACAAGATTTAATATTATCTTGTTTGTTGAGCATAAAGCATGAGTTTTCACAATGCACTGTCAAAGTTTGTCAATTTCATCTTCACGTAATTTTTATTCTTCAATCTTTAGAATAAATTTATTATTGAGATTTATATATTTATAATATTCTTGGTTAATTTACACGTACCTTTTTTTTACTTTTATGTATTTTAAAAATTACAGCTATAGAAGTGCATCGACAAAGAAGACTTCTACAAATGAAAAAGAAAAATTGTTCTATAAAACAACAAAATTCATGTGATTTGAATGGTTATAAGTAATTCAATATTTATACATATATGATAAGCCATAGATTACTAAATTTAAATTAATTCTTGCATTAATATTTTTCTTTTAGTGTGTTCTAGGGATGGACGTTGTTTATTCTTAATTTCATTCATAATATTATTTTTCTTTTAAAAAAATATTTTTCCTTGCAGCATAATTGTACAATATATATATGTCATGTGATTCAGAACAAACAATAAATAATTTATAAATAGGTGACAAATCCTTCACAATAAGATTCAAGATTTTATAAATTGGCATTCAAGTAACTTCTGAAAGCACTTCAAGTATCAAGATCTTGAAATTAATCATGATAGCAATGAGGTAAGTAACAAATTAAATTTAGAACTACAAATTTAAATTTATATTAATTAATAATATTATTATTTACAATTTTAACATTTTAAATTTAAATTATAAAATCATCTTTTCAATTATGCATTTACTACATTTTTATAATGTTTGCTATAGGGTGTTAAAATTGGAGTTACAATTTTTAAGAATGATGTACTTTCTTTTGTCAAGACATTTGAGGCCAATAAAATATATTTAATCTATAATGGAGAGGTTACAACGGTTGTTACGATGTATTATGTATGTACACCATGAGAAAGAATTAATACTAAAAAATTACAATATTGTTAAGGAAGCATATGATATTATTGAAAATAACATGCAATATAATATAACTTTGTGGAGCTCAAAGACATAATATCAAAGCTCGAAAAAAATGAAGAGTTTGGTTTGTTTAAATACATGTTTTTATTTTATTGTTTATATTAAATGCTTGTATGTATAATGTGTGCATCATGCACAGATATATTTGTATAGATTTGGTGAGAGTTCAACCAAGTAGAATGATTACACATAAAAGTACATGAGTTTTGAAGGTTTTGAGAGAAATAAACTATCATGAGAAGAGAGTAAGTGTTCAGTGTTTTTAATTAATGCATTATTCAACAATTGGATTAACTATTAAATTTAAATTAAATTAATTAATTAAATTTTTTGTTTCAACAGATCTCAAGTTATACTCATATGTCTCTGGGGAGATCTGGCCAAGAATGAGAGATATAAACTACAACAAATAGTAGCACAAAAACTGAGTACTGTCATCACAAATATCAGTGGAAAAAAAAATTAAACACATATTAAGCATTTATTTTATAAAAATAATACACAACTATATACTTTTCTAACTACATTGTATCTCACATATGTTAGGTATTTTACAATTACAGAGTACAATGAGATCCGTATTACAGATCATACCAGCAATTCAAGAGATTGAATTCATACACAGTTTATAATATGTGGTATTGATGACATATTAAAAATTGATGAGTTGACAATGATTTAAAAAATGACACGCACAAAGGAAGTAACTCTAGAATCTACTACTATAATAAAAGTGTGATATTTTACAAATTTTGGTTTACCTATTATATCCCTATTACAACTTTAATTTAAGAGTAATTGTGTAATATAATATATAATATTAATATGTATTTATAATGTAAAATCTAATATAATATATTAGTTTCCATATGAATCTACTACTAAAAGGAGCCTTATTTTACAAAATTGAATTTACCTAATATATTCCTATAATATATTTAAATTAAGGATAATAGAGTAAGACCATAAATCTACATGAACTTTTATTATTATATAGTAGTAGATATAAAATTTCTAGCGTGATTTTTATGCAAATTGTCATTCATATAGTATGCATACATATGGTAACAATTAAGAAATATTATTATTGACTTTTATAATATTAAAATATATATATAATTTCGATTGGTGCATCAATTTGATGTGTGTGTATAAGTTTCTAATTGCAACTAACATATTTTTTTTAATTAACATACGCCAGGCAATTCATTAATATCTTTATATACCAATAAGATATAATGATGAATTAATATATATAAAATGCATATCACATGCATTCATGTCAATTTTTTTCTTCTTTTTTTATATGATGAATGCACGTTCTAATTTATTTTTTGGAAACAATATAATTTAGGGATGTTGAATTTTCTATAATTCAAAAGGTGATATTATTGAAACATTTTAAAAATCATGTTGAATTTCAAAATTGGTCAAGTATAATAATTTAATCATCTACGGTTTAGCCTATAAGTATAATTAATGCAATATACTTAAAATTTAAATTTTTTTTTACTTATAAATTACTAATTGACATCATGTGATATCAATATATTCAAATATTAGTGAAGTGAAAAAGATAAAAAAAAATAGCAAAAATGTTACATAATGTACATAAATTGAAACAATTTCACTGCAAAAGAGCGATATGGACTACTTATCTATTTTTATAAAAAATAAGTTAATTAAAGTTTTCAAAGTAATTAAGTTGTAAAAATTATATGTCATGTCCTTTAAACATAAAAATGTTATTTCTAAAAAAATTACATATTTTATCAAAATAAACTTAACAATTACTCATCAATCTAGATATTTTTTTTAATATTAATGTAAGATCATAGAGGATAATTTCAAATATATAGATTGGAGCAAAAAAAAAAAAGATATTATTCATATGTGAATATATTAATTTGAATTTTATTACGAGTAATTTAATTAAGATATATATAAATCATATATATATATATATGAAATAACACTATGCCATTTCTACCATGAGGTAAATGAATCGATCACCTCAGACCTCATTATTTTCATTAAAATAGTTAGTTAAATAATATATGTATTCTCCTCATTCAATTAACAATTTTTTGAAGTCAAATATTTTAAATATATAAAGGACCAATCTATGTCTTCTGAATAAATTAAAGTTTATCATATCTTAATCTCTAACAAATTATTTCTTAACCATAATTTGTCTAACATTTGAAAAATACTTAGATATTGATAGATTTAACTTATTTTCAAAATTAAAGTACACGTTAATAGAACCTAGGACAAAAAATTAAATACAAAATTATATATTGAGATATTATTATATAAATAAACATTTCCTTCCCTAATGCATATATTACCTATCGGACATCATTGGATATGCTAATTATATATATTTTTTTGTTGAAGTGAGTAACCTAGGACATAAAATTAAATGCAAAATTATATATTGAGATATTATATTATATAGGGCAAATGTTCATTTTGATCCTATAACTATTTGTGTAGGAGCGTTTTGATCCCTATTTATCTTTTTGGTTCAAAATGATCCTATAACTATTTTAAAGGTTTAATTTGGTCTCTATTTTGATCCGCTAACTATTTTAACATACACTTTTCTCACATAATTAGATTATTTCACACATTAATACACACTTTTTACACGCATATGGATTGAACATAAAATTTTCACAATTTTCACAAAGAATTTTCATATGGATTAAACATGAAATTTTCTCCATTTTCACAAAGAATCCCCTACTATTTTATGTTCGTATAGAAAATTTTTAATTATTTTATTTAGTGTAACATAAATAATTATTTTTGTATGTTTTTAGTTGCTTTTTATTCTATCATATATTAATGATTCATATTACTCAGATAATTTCATTTATTAGTGTATGAAAGAATCTAAGTATCTAAATATTATTAATAAATGAAAACATAAAAATATGATAAAAAAAAAAACTAAAAACATACAAAATTAATTATTTACGGTATGCTAAATAAAATAATTAAGATTTTTCAATACAAATATAAAATAGTGGAGGATTCTTTGTGGAAATGGAGAAAATTTCATGTTCAATCCATATGAGGATTCTTTGTAAAAATGGTGGAAATTTCATGTTCAATCCATATGTGTGTAAAAAGTGTGTGTTAATGTGTGAAATAATCTAATTATGTGAGAAAAGTGTGTGTTAAAATAGTTGGAGGATCAAAATAGGGACCAAATTAAACCTTTGAAATAGTTATAGGATCATTTTGAACCAAAAAGATAAAAGGGATCAAAACGCTCCTACACAAATAGTTGTAGGATCAAAATGAACCTTTGCCCTATTATATAAATACACATTTTCTTCCCTAATGCATATATATTATCTATCGGATATTATTGGATATGCTAATTATAACATTTTTTTTTGTTGAAGTGAGTTTTTAAGTTGAGTAATATGTCACAGTTTGGTATTTAAAACATTTAAAAGTTATTTTATTGTTGATAAAATAAGAAACAACAAATTAATTTATTTAAAATATATTAGTGTATTATCTTTTAAAAAAATATTTTACTTCTAAACATATCAATTATTTCGTCATGGGCCCCATATTGTGTCAAAGCGGTCCTGACAAGCTACCATGTATACAACAATTCATTTTAGAACACTACTAATTTTTCCAATACTATTTTAACTTGGGAAAAGTTTAGCTTAATTACACTATTATATTAGAGCATAATACTACTTTTATAATGACATGTACAAATGTTATAATTAAAAATGTAGACTTTAGTTGCCAAAATTGGGCAAATATAACAATTTATTTTTTAAATATCATTTTTGCACTACTCAACCAAATATTTATTTGTTACATTACAATTATTCGACTTCTGATTGACTATCGACAAGTATATGAAGTAACTGTATTACAATGTTGAGCAAGATCATATTCTACAGAAACTAAAAACTTAATCATAATGTGAGTACTGCAACGACAATCTTCTAAGTACTAACTAGGTAGCGCATTCAAGATTTTGTTATAATCTACTAACTATAAATAAATAAATAAATAAATAAATAAATAAATAAAGACAAATAAATATAAATAGAGAAAATTAGGAACTGATATAATAGAGAAAGAAATAATCTAAATCATCGATGCCATAGATTCATCCAAACAATTTCAATTCAATTAAATAATTTATTCACGACTCAATTTTATTAAGATAATCACCAGATTAGTTAAAAGAGAAAAATATAACAATAAATATAATACATTTTATAACGTGAATATGAGTCTTAGATATTAAAAATAAATATATTTTTACGTTTTATTATTTTTAATAATTAATATTAGAAATAACACATAAAGTGATTTCTTTATTTTATATAACTGTAAACGTATAGAGGTTAATATTTCAACTACATGAACTAATAAAAATTTATGCTTACAAGTAAATTTAAGATAGCATGGTATATATACATAATTTATATGTAAATCAAGAATTTAAAAAAATTCTCAATAAAAAAAATTAATTTTAACTAATAAAAATATATTAATTCACGTATGCTACAAAATTGGAGAAATTTTCACATGTGAGCGAGAAGTATTCATGTTTGAGAGATAAAAATAGATGTCACAGTTTCGTTTTTCAAATTTGAGTAGAGTGAGAGGGAAATGCTAAAATAGGTTAATAATTCTCATGTATACTTTGAATTTGTAATAAAAATATGATTTAAACTTGTAAATATTGATATTTTGTCGCTCAATTTTAGATCTGGACACTACTTAATTATTAATATGATCAATAGATTCGAAAATGGGCTCAACTAATTTTTTTAAAGCTATTGATCATGTATGTTCAAAAATATATTTTCAAACATGCCTTGTATTTTTTAAAATGAATTTCAAACATAGCCTTGTATGAGAATATATTAAAATAAATGGATATTTGAGTAATTTAGTAATTAATTAATTTTTAATTAGTGGTGTATGGAGTAAATTATGTGGAGTATTTAGAAACATACCTAATTATTAAATATAAATATTATAGTTTTACTCTATTTCCTTCAATTTTTATAAGGAATCTGTTCTATAATGAATTTTGTTTGATTCCTAATAAAATGCATAGAAAATTCTTTGATCAGTATAGGTTAATTGACCCAAAATTATTAGTGAAAAAGCATTGACAAGATGCTTTATTTTTATATAAAAAATATATTAATTCAAGAAGAAGTTCAAAGAGATGTTGATCGTAAATAAAAAGTTTGCTTATTGTATTCACGGGTTAAGGCCCAAATAGGCCCCTGAACTTATTTGGGGGGACTAATTAGGTCCTCCAACTTTTTTTGGTCTCAATTGAGCCCCTAAACTTTTAATTTGTGCTCAATCAAGCCCTTCCGTCAAGCACCACACAAACGGGACGTTATTTGTCACACAAAATGACCTCGTTTAATACAAAACAACGTCGTTTTGTGTTTGTCTAAGAAAATTAAACCCGTCCTAAAAGAAACCCGCCCCGCTTGCCCATCCCAAAATCAATTAACCCGCCTCTTCCGACGGGGAAGGAGATGCTGATGAAGACAATGAGGCATCGACCTTGACACTCAGCAGCCGAACATCGATATTTGTGGAGAGATTAGAACTTTGATTAGGAGCAAAACAGGGCTCCTGAACTCCCCTATTTCTGAGAAAGGGCCAAGCTTTCACAAATGGCCTAAAACTTAGCATCTACAGAGGAATGCATGGGCTTGAAATCAGTGAATTCTTGACACAGGTGGTGCTTGAGGTGTGGGAAGTTCAGCTTTGCATATTCGCCTCGTAGCTTATAAGCGGTCTTGTCGTAAGCCATGGCGGCTTCCTCGGCCGTGTCAAAAGTTCCAAGCCAGAGCCTTGTTAGGGAGTCTGATTTTAGCAACCCATTTGCCCCAATGCCTCTGCCTTACTCCTCTGTAGAGTTGGCGGGCTTCGGGGGCATCCCAGGCTACTTCATCAGGGCGGGCTTCGGGCCAAGAAAGCTCGATGAACCCGTCCCAAATCCTCACTTCTTGTTGGGCATGATGAAGTTTGATTTTGGGGCGGGCAAGCGAGGCACTTTCTTTTGGGACGAGTTTAATTTTTTTAGACAAACACAAAACGATGTCATTTTACATAAAACGACGTCATTTTGTGTGACAACTAACATCCCGTTTGTGAGGTGCTTGACGGAAGGGCTTGATTGAGCCCAAATTAAAAGTTCAGGGCTCAATTGAGACCAAAAAAAGTTGCAGGGACTAATTGGTTCCCCAAATAAGTTTAGGGACCTATTTGGGCCTTAACCCTTGTATTCACATATATGAGAATCTACACTCACCCAATATATATTATATATTTTTAAAATTTAGATAAATTTAAATATTATTATTTTGTTATGCACACTTTTATTATATTTCGCACATATGTTTAATTTGTACTTTAGAAGATATACATATAATATTCAACATATAATTTAACAAAATGATAGATGACTATTTTTTTAGATAAAAGAATTTATTTTAATGTTATTAATATATTATTGCTCTAATTATTTATTAGATATTTATTATATTTTCTAATTATAATATAACTTATAACTTTAAATTTTACACTTTCAAAAGAACTTTTAATTTTACATATTTCAATAAAAAAATCATACAAATTACGTGCAACGCACGTGATCTCCGCTAGTAGATAAAAAAAAATGCTTGAAATATGTTCAATATGCTCAATTTGTGTAAACTTCAAAATCATCATTGAGTCACTATCATCTTTGAACAACCATGAAACAAAGTAAATAAAGTTATTCAAACAATATCATTTAAAAATACTTCTTCTAACATTTTTTGAAGCAAACTCACTTATAAATTTTTCATAATCAATATTTTCTAGCAATTTGTGCTCAATGGATATCAAAGCAAGCTCATTCAATCTTTCTTTAACTTCCTTAATAGCAATATCAATAAGCATATCATCTGATTGTAAGTTCTTACTAACTAAATTAATAGCAAATAATATCTTATACCATATTATCATAGCAACTAAAAACTCAAAATTTCCAACATAAAGAGTTGCTAAAGAGTTTGCACGACACCTCACATCATTATCATTTTCATTTTCAGCAAGTTCAAGTAAAGCTTCTCTTAATTCAGGAGCTTGGAATCTAATTGCTTTCACAGCATCAATATGACTTTCCCAACGCGTAGCAGATAAAGGCTTAACATTTATTTTAACATTTTCTTTTAAAATTTTCCATCTCTTTGTAGAATTAGAAAATAAATTATAAATACCTTGTATTGCACCAAAAAAAATCTTTTGCTTTTAAACAAGAATTTGCTATATCACAAAGAGTCAAATTAAGACTGTGACTTCCACACGGTGTATAAAATGCTCTAGGATTTATGTTGAGTATTTTTTTTTGGAGACCTTGGTGTTTACCCTTCATGTTAGACTCATTATCGTATCCCTGACCTCTTACATTATTAATATCAAGATCAAGATCTATTAAAGCATTTTGTAATTCATCGAAGAGTCCTTGTCCTATTGTATCATCAACTTGCAAAAATTTGACAAAGTATTCTTGTATTCTAATTGGATTATCAAAAACATCAACACATCTTATTATCAAAGACATTTGTTCTTGGTGACTTATATCAGGAGTACAATCAAGTATCACAGAAAAATATTTTACCTCTTTGAGTTTCTTAATAATTGTACCTTTAATTTCATCACCCAAAGTAATAATCAGCTCATTTTGAATTTTATGTCATAGATAATTATATCGAATCCCATTACTTTCAATACGTTGCATATGCTCTTTCATCACAGGATCCCATTTTGCTATCATTTCAATTAATTCCATAAAATTCCCATTATTGTTGTCGAAAGGCCTCTCATTAGTTCCACGAAATGCCAAATTTCTTTTAGCAAGATATTGCACCACATAAATTATTCTTTGAAGTATTTCCTTCCAATAATGCTTCTCTTTTTTAATCTGTTCCTCAAGATCCTTATCAATTGTTTTATTTGTCTCCAATCTTGCACGCAAATCAATCCAACAATCCAAATACTCATATTATTAATATGATCATTACTAATTTCATGTTCTTTAAGCCTCGTACTAAGATGTGTCCAATCATTAAAACCTTCATTTACTAGCCGACTATCTCTAAATGACCCTTTTTTGAATAACTTACAACATAAATAAAAAACTCTATCAAGCTCTTTCGCATACACTAGCCATGGTCTATCACATTTCTCACCATTTGCCAAATTACGACTATAATATTTTGAATAAAAGAATCTTGACATATTATCTTTAGGACCACGTTTGAATGACTTATCTCTTATAGGACCTCGCTCCGCTAACAAACCTCTAGATTTTATATCAAGCATATCCCATGTTCTTGGATCATACATATTAGAAGAATCATACCTCTGGCAGTTCAAATTATCAATATTTTCGTTGACTTCACCATCAATTACTTCATTTCTATCATTTTCATTATATAATTCACAATCATCAATTTCATTATTTTCATTTAATCTTATTTCTTTTTCTGTATTTGACCGATTTTCATGAACTATATTTTCCATAGGTGTGCCATTGCCATTAACATCATCTTTAGTATTTACTTTTTTAACAATAAATTTATCAAGGGCACCTTTTTGAGACTTAGTCAACTCATCATCATTTTTTATTTTTTTTCTTTTTTCATATCCAGATAATTGTTTTCTTGATAACATATTTTTGAGGCAAAGAAATGAAAACACCAAACCAAACTATCAATTTTTGCAATTAAATGACCAAGAACCAGAAAGATATAACCTGATTGACGAATGGAAGCACCAAAAAGTATCTCAATTCAATCCCAATCCAAAAACCTAACGCCAAAAATAATGAAAGTAAAAGAAAAATCAGATTATTCAACAAATATAATATATTGTAAATTTGTAATCAATAATGAAAATAAAGTATTACCTTGAAATAAAAATTACATACCTTGGAAATTGGAATTACTTTCTGGAGATTGAAAGAGAATCAAGAAACAAGTCAAGAACAAACAATTTGTTTAACACCGCTGAGCAATAGATTGAGCAGTTGTATAAAGAATGAAGAGTTAAAATTGAAGAGTCTTTGATGTGCAGAGTGAAATATTTGTTTATTGAATAGTTGGAGAGTTGTTTGGAAAAGTAAAAGCTGGTGAGTCGATCAATGTGATTTTGGCGGCTGAATTGAATGAGAGACTTAAAAAAAATACTAGTTAATAGTTGTTAATACCCTAAAAGCACTAAATAATGGGCTTATCATTAATGGACTATTTTTTTTTTTTGCTAAAATTAATGGGTTAAAGTTTTAAATTTATGCTAGAATTAATATACATAATTTTTTTTTATTAAAAATTGAAATTACATTAATAATATATATATATATATATGTATAAAAAATTTTGTGCCCCTATATTTCGTGAGATTTTGATTTTTTTTTATTAAAAATTAAAACTATATTAATAATACTATATATATATACATATATATATATAAATTTTGGTGCCCCGATATTTGGTGAGGCCCTGTGCGGTGCACCTCAAGCACGCCCTCAAGGCCGCCCCTGCATATGATGCATGATATATTAGCACTTTGTTGGTAGCATATTGATAAATATTTATTTCATATTATAATGTAATTGTAGAATTTTTCACATTAGCATGTCTTGTATGACTTAATAGCAAAATTTTGTTTAGATATTAGCTATTTAATTATAATTTGACAGATTGAGAAATTTTCGAAATCGCAAACTAATATATTCATGTTAACAATTAAACTTTAAAAAATAAATAGCTTTAAATATATATAACAGTTTTTAAAAAAAATTACTTTAAATATACATCATTGACTCGAACCAACACCAAATAATCTAAAAAATGAAAAAAATAATTTATTAATTATTACTACATACAAAAATAACGAATTGATTTTTAATAATCACTTAGAATTTTCCTTGGCATAAAGAATAATGACGCCTCAGCTCCTTGTAGCAATAATAAAAATTAAAATACAACCAAAAATAAAAAATAAAAAATATGCGTGGATAATCAAATAAATAAAATCGATAACTATTGATACTGGAAAAAACACAATGGAATGTTCATTGTACAAGAAAGATAAAAATAAAATATTTTAATGGGATTTAATATATCATCATGAATCATTACTCTATAGTATATATACCCACAACCTACTACAATTATATAATAATTGCATTTTTAACCCCTTTTTTCGATCAATCTTGACCATATAAAATAAATGAATGAATGGATTGGATTGATTCCTAATTTCTACATGAGAAGGAGGTTATAGATATATTATATTGTATGCGAGTTCAAATTTTTATTTGAAATGAATATGCATACGATTATGGGTACGATTACTTGTGACATTTTGAAATACGATTAAAGATGAATATGATTATTTATAATTTTGAAATACGAGTATTTATACAGCTAATGCATACAATTAAATGTAATGCCTACAATTATTTTAAAGCTAATCCCTACTATTATATTTTAAAAATTGATGTACGAATAATTTTTATAAGCCACAATTACATTTAAATAGCTATGATTGTTTTTTTACAAGGCTATGATTATATTTAAATAGCTACGATTATTTTTTTACAAGGCTACGATTAAATTTAAAATGCTATGATTAATTTTTTTACAATGCTATGATTACATTTAAATAGCTACGATTACATTGAAATATGTACGATTAATTATTTATAAAAATATCTATGATTAAATAGCCACGATTAAATAGCTATTTAAGTAGTTGTGATTAATTTAAAAAGTCTATGCTTATTTTTTAAAAATGCCACGATTATTTTGTAACAACAAAGCTACGGTTAATTTAAAAAGTCTATGCTTATTTTTAAAAATGCTATGATAATTTTGTAACAACAAAGCTACGATTATTTTCAAAAAACTAAGATTAATTTCAAACATTACTTGAACTATGCTACGATGAAATTAGAATTACGATGAATGTTAGATTAGCTTTTAGGTGAATAGTTTCACTAGTTCACTACGTCGATTGAATTGAATGCATTTATTTCTTGTATAAAGTTTCATTAAATAAAAAGAAACAGAAAGTACATGAGATAGAAATTGGTTAATCAAATTTAATGCATGGTTTTATTGTTGTGTAAGAAGTAGGGGTGACACGGTAAGGTATACCTTACTTTTTTCCCCATACCTTTACCTTACCTTACTTGTATGGTATGGAGAAAATTCATACCGTTACCTTACCTTAAGGTTCGGTATACCTTCCAACGGTATACCTTAAGTTCGGTATGAAACAAATGGCATACCTTTACCGTACCTTTAGTTCGGTATACCTTACCAACATCGGTATACCTTATCATACCATTACCATCCTAGGATATATCATATATCTCATATATTTACTCAAAATATATGAACCATTCCTAATAACGATCAAAATTCAACAAAATAAAATAAATATTGTAAATTATTTACTTAGAAATCGTAAGAATTATTTACTAAGTATATACTAACAAAGAACACACTTAGCATTACAATGCATTAAGTATAACATAAGATTAATTATAAGTGTTACTATTGTAAATTACTAGATATTTATAAATGTATAACATATTTACTACTATTATATATCAATCATGTTTTTATAATTAATATAAATTGTATAAAAATATTATAAACTTACTAAATATTACAAATTTGAAATCTTTTACTTAGAAATCGTAAGAATTATTTACTAAGTATATACTAACAAAGAACACACTTAGCATTACAATGCATTAAGTATAGCATAAGATTAATTATAAGTGTTAATAATGTAAATTTACTAGAGATTTATAAATGTATAACATATTTACTAGTATTATATATCAATAATGTTTTTATAATTAATATAAATTGTATGAAAATATTATAAACTTACTAAATATTACAAATTTGAAATCTTTTACTTAGAAATTGAAAGAATTATTTACTAAGTATTAATTAAGAACACATTTAATTATCATTATTATACATTAAGTATAACATAAGATTAATTATAAGTGTTAGATATTTACATATATATAATTTATCATATTTACTAAGTATTATATATCAAGTATCTATAATTCACATATACATATATTTATATAATATCATAAATATATCGGTATATACCGTTACAATGGTATATACCAAACTAACGGTATATACCGCATCTACGGTATATACCGGTACAACGGTATATGCCGAATTAACGGTATATACCTTAAAAATTCGGTATACCGTCGGTATCGGTATACGTCGGTATATCTCGGTTTTTAAAATTCTATACCGTTATCTTACCGAAAAATCTCGGTACGGTATCATACCTTACCGAAAATACCGATATACCTTAAAGTTCGGTATTCCGGTATTTTTTTCGGTACGCTAAGTACGATATGACGGTATAACGGTATTTTTCCCCAGCCCTAATAAGAAGGGTAGGTAAATTTTGTAAATAAATACACATGAACACACAACATTATCACACTACAAAAATCACAGCAAAAAAATACAACCAAAATTTGAGAGAAGTAAAATTTGAGCAAGGCAACAGTGAAAATGTTTGCATTTTTGAAAAGGAGTGTACAAGATTATTCATCAAGAACAAAAATTAGTGCAAAGAATTTTTCATTTTAAAAGGTACGTACGTTTTGAAATGTCCATATTTTATAAAATTATTTGCATATATAAATCTTCTTCATTTACGATTATATTGCATAATTATTGTTGAGTTATGATTAGAAAATAGGCCAGAGAGATAGATTTGCATCTCGTAGGCCGTAGCTTTATTTAATTAATTCTAGGGTTATTAATATTAGTCGTAGCTTCTTTCTAATTAATCGTAGCTTTTATATATTGATTGTAGGGGGAAAAATTATAATCGCCTACTAATTACTCGTAGCCTATGATTAATTTGTTAAGTGGATATAATTAATTTTTAAGTGGCTACGATTAATTTGTAAAATTATTTTTATGGACAAGTGAAGCACATTTAAGTTGTGAAGTTTAGTGAAGTTGGCTTGGGAGATTGTTCCTTCCAATGAAAGAAACATCTAGTTCTTGAAGCACAGAATGCTGGCTAAGACTTTCAGGCATCGACCCCGTAA
This sequence comes from Perilla frutescens, assembly GCA_026008535.1. Lineage (NCBI taxonomy): Eukaryota > Viridiplantae > Streptophyta > Magnoliopsida > Lamiales > Lamiaceae > Perilla > Perilla frutescens. Next base: position 43,878,090 of record BRKX01000001.1, read on the forward strand.
ACTTGTTACTTCCAAGATTGAGTTTTCTCAATGCTGGAAATGCCTTCAACTCCAAGAGAGACCCTATCAGCTGATTATGAGTCAGGGATAAGGTCTGCAGATGAGATTTTGAAATTTCACCTTCAAGCATGTTACCAGAGAGATCAAGATACAATTAAAAAAACAATCACCCAAACATATCATATCAGGAATAACCAGTCAAGTGTGGAAGAAGTGAATTTATTATATGATAATTCATCTACAAGGCCTTTCTTGAACCTCAGAAGAGCTTCTCTCTCCCTCTCCACGCACCTTACTTCTACTGCAGACACCAAATGGGGATGATCATAATATCCATATTCCGTATTTCAAGATGGTGTTCCATTTTCTTTTCTGACTTTAGATATATGAGAAGTAAATAACAAAATGATAAGAAACCAATACTATTTTCAATGAGGATTTTCTTACCCCAAAAAATCGTACCATCGGTTTCATTGGACGCCACAGAGAATGTAGCATCCAGATTTTCATCAAACTACTGCTACTATAATGTGCATATAATATATATACAAATAAACAATACAGACCAACAGCTATCTATTGGCCTTGACGTGCTAGCTCATCTTACAACAATGGCCCTTCTAGTGTTAACTTCACTAAAACAACTATCGATCTGCAGGCAATTTTATCGATGATATAACGCATGATCATCCCAATTTCCCTAATGAAGAGAACTCTATAACTTGTTTCGATTTTCAGCTTCCAATTCCTTGACGTTGTTCAAAACTTTTTGAACCTTCTTTGACAGGGACTGATTATGCTCTTCAATGTGCCCAACAATCATATGCAGTTGCCGCTTGTATGTGGCAGCTAACTTTTCAGAAGTTTCAGCTCGATTTTTCGCAATGGCTAGTTGTAAAGATAGTTCCCGAATTTTATCGTGTTCACTCTGCACAAAAACATGATAACAAGATTAAATGTCAATAACAATGGGGAGATGACAGGAAATTAGAGTTTTAGGCCCCTTTCCAAAATTAATGTGTGTGGCAAACTTTAAACAACTATAGAAAGTTCTCAAACAGTTGATCCAGACCAACAGACTTGTATGCATGAATCAAGCGTATTAAACCAAGTTATATTATAAAGTCCAATTCCTATAAGATCAAAAAACACTTCCGCATAAGTTTGATTTGATTTAGGAAACAGACATGTTCTTTAGTTGCATGGTAAGAAATTTACACGTCCAGCCATAAATGAAAACAACCATGATGAAGAAAAGTAATAATGCCAGGAAACTGAGTGGGTTATATCTTTCACATTATGGAAGTTTTTCACACCATATAAGTGAGCTCATTACACCAGAACAAAGATGCCTATTCTCCAGACAACAGATTTCAGGAGGCTTCGTAACTTATGTACGGGAATGAATTAATGTCACCTAGTTTTCCCAACCAAAAGCAGTGGCTACAGCCTCCAGTACAAAGCAACTCTTGACAGTCAAGAAACCTCAGGGGTGATGTTCCAAGGCATATTTCTAAACAATTAAGGTCCAACCTCCAATAATATCACCCACAAAATTCCTACAACTTACCGATCATGAAGATCCACATTGCTACGTTGATGGTTAATTAATTAATCTATCCCAAACAACATTGAAAGTTTCCACAACATCTTCACATATTTTTCCGTCACATTTCAACCAAACCAAACAGCAAAATGCTGGCCCCAAGGCATACTTATACATCTTCATAAACTTATCCTCCATACTTTGAATTACTTAGGGTAAGACACTTAGGAGTGACTCTATCTTAGTAAAAAAGGGAGAAGCATGAATTGTATTACTAATGGTTTAAATGCATGAACGCGAGACAGTATACTTGGTGAAGTATTTGACGTTATGCAATAAATATTTTGTGGGCATAAATGTTGTGACAGTTAGTTGCAGACCACTGCTTCCTGCTATTAATTTGGTTACGTTAGTGCTTAATTTTATTGATTATGTGAGTCCAGTGTTTATTCAGCAAATTCAAGATTTATTCTAATTGATGCATGCCAGCGATTGCTGGATCAAAACTGAATGCTTATGGCTCACTACTAGATATCCATAAATAACCCCTCATCCCCCTAATAAGCATGTCCTACAGAGTTTTTTTTGAGTGCCCTTATGTCCCCAAATTGGTGTGCTCTATTAAGGATTGAGCCTGAGGACTTGGATCATCTCACTGAGCACTGTCCTTTTCCTAGTGATACAAAGCTATGAAGGACCTGGGCATTCTGTGGGTTATATCAGTCTGCTGTTGCTTTGTTCTCACTCAGAAGGTTCATAAGAAAGACAGGTGACGTTTTAAGGGGTGGATTGTCCCAACTTCGTGTTGGTATCTTTGGTATCATAAGCTTATGATATCTGAAATCCTAAACCACGAACTTCCTCAATGAAATCTATTCAAATATAAATTACGAAATTTAATATATAAGTTATCGAACAAAATAGTGATAACTATTGTTATACAATTAACCTTTCTAGTTAAGTGGATTTATCCTCTTCTCAATGCATCCCTTACACTTAGAAATCCTGACATTACTATTTTAATCACTCCATTTTAGTTACTGAACCAACTTTTGAGGCTGATGAGGAAGGAAATATCTTAATATAAGTATGAATCTTACTATCCTTTAACAATAATAAAGTTACATGAAATATAATAAATTAACAAAATTGATCTCTAATCACAACTCTGTACTAGTTTTCCTAACAATTAACAATAATTATTACAAGATAAGTTATAAATTCTTCTATTAAGATACAGTCTAATTAACCAAAATAAAACCATATTATTGTCATAAATTCAACTAGTACTAATATGTGATTACCAACTTTCAATACAATAACAAAGTTCTCGCATTTAATTGAAACACGCTTCAACCATGATTTTTAGAACAGAAACCATTTAATCCAAGATCATATCTTTTAATAACAAAAAGATTAATTATAATAAAACTCATTTTATATAAATTTACAAAAGTATTATATTCCACTCATTTATACCTTCATGGCCAATTTTAAACCTTAAAACAATGAATTAATCGAAACACAGCTAACCTCGAGCTGCAAACTTTCCTCAACACATGCGAATTGATTTTCGGTGTAATTTATTTTTCTCGTTGCTTATAATTAGATATAAGAAAACAATCAAATCTCATTCTTTAAAGCTATTTTATATCATGCCAATCCAATTATTTTAATTTATAGAAGAACACGTGCACATATGGTATAAATACACATGTAACCAAAACCTTCCACCTATCAATCCTATATGCCTACGTGTGAGCTAGCATAAGGATTACTTCATTAATATTTCATTTTTTTATTTTTAATTGTTTGATTATCCACTAGCTAGCCTAATCCTTGTATGAGGATACAAATATACAATTATATAATTCACCCACTAATAATAAAACATTAATTTGACCAATATATGTATGTATAGGCATGTATTAATTTGTTATATTCCCTATATATCTAGAATCATTAATATTACTAAACAAACAAATGTACGCATTGTTATGTTTACACATATACCTATATAAACACAATTAGCATGTAAATAATCACATAATACTAATAAAAAACATATATCAAGATAACCATTGAATAGTGAGAAGTCTGGGTATTACAAGAAACAAATTTATTAGAAGAATAAAAGTAGAAATGACAAGGGGATGAGAAATCCCCCGAAGGTGAAATCAACCTGACTACAAATACCACTCCAATCTCTAGCATATCTAACACGAAAAAGGTGTTCAAATCTCAAAGATTCTCATAATCCTTTCTAACCACAAAAACCAACACAGGCTGGAACAATGATCCCTCATAAGACTTTGAACAGAATGTGGCAGAGTCCATTGTATGCCTAACTCATTTAGCATTCTATACCAAAGCCTGGGTGAGAAGGAAAAATTTAGAATGACATGGTCAACATATTCAGACTGATCCCTGTTACTATTAAAATTAAAACTAGTGTTCTCTACTCTAGCACATTATTGTTCTGCTTCAGTATTCCCCATCCCTTTGTAGTTCATTCCCTTTCTCCTTGATAAGATTTCCTTTTTTGTAGTGTCCTTTACCTCATTTTTGTTCTGCTTTGGGATTACTCATTTACTTAATTCCCTTGCTCAATAATAAGATGGTAAAAAAAAGAAAGGGAAAAAATATCTCCACTAGATAGAAAATAGTATTGTCTGCACTTGTCACGTAGCAACACAACAAGTATTCTTAGTTTCCTTTCTTCTTCTACACAACATGCACAATAATGGAAAGGATTTTGTCCTCCTCCTCAGACTAATTTGCACTAAGTGGATTTTTTATCAACAAAGAGGATGGTATTGGTACAAATATTAGAGAATGCACCTGTAAGTATATGCAGTCTTATTTGCAAAGTTTTGAGTTTATATATTAATGAAGTTTCTTCATTTTATCCTCACGTGAAGAGCAAATGAAATCAATCGCAGCTATAATGGAAGTATTAACTGATAATAACACCTATGGTTATGCATATCTAAAACACACACATTACATACAATTTATTGATTTAATTTTCTCAGATCAAGGTATCAATGATTTCTCAATTTATGTCATCATAAAGATAACCACACATACTTACGTATGTTTTTTAGAAGTTCAAGGGAGGGTGCAGATAAAAAGATCTCCAACTAATTTTCAAGGAAAACACTTATCTCATTTTCAAGGAAAACACTTATCTCACTAATAAGATGGTGGAAAAAAAAAAGGGACACAACACAATACTGAGAATGAAAGCAATACTCACCAGTGACTCTAGAGCACCGCCATTTCCATAAACATTTGCAGCTAAAATAGCTTGGCCAGATTTCACCAAGGGCTTTGCATATGGTGGGGACATTTCATGATTATGCTCCTTTACAAATCTCGAAACCTTCCATTGGCCACTGTCATCGCAAACGAAAGATATCATTGCTCTGCATCCTGTTCTTGTTTCTGGCTTTTTGTAGCCAACACCATTGGTATCAGCTTTATCATCTTTAACCCCTTCCTTTGAACAGCAGTAAGTTTTCGATCTTACCCTCTTGGTTCCCATGAAATAGTATTGCTTTCCCCTACGAACGTTAAAACCCATGGCTGTCGCATAATCACAATACAACATGTATGCTTCTTCCTCACTGTACACTACTTGCTCCAATAATTTCTTTTCCAACTCAAGACTATGACCTTCATCTTGCCCCTCATTCACATCTACCACTTCTCCAACAGAACGCGGCAGTGCAACTCCTTCTTCATCACTATCTCCACAAACAGCTTCATGGTGTTCCAGGTCGAATCCAGTATTTTCCATCTCTATGAAGTACAACAATCAAAGCGTTAATTAATCAATCTCTCTCTGCAAGGAAGAATATACTTCCATCCGAATTCATTGCATGACATAGTAAAGAAGACATGAAAACACAATATCACGCTAATTGCACCGCGTAGTGAGCGATTTGCGAGCAAAAACACCGGCTACACCAAAAACATGTTGGTAAAATCAAATCCGCAATTGAAAACTTACAACCACAAGATAACCAGAGAATAATGCACGTCAAACTATTGAGCAATATAGAATCAATTCTTTAAGCAAAAGAGGGCACACAACATGCAATATGCTAAACCCAGAAATAAATTTCTTCTTGGCTTAAAAAGAGGTGGCAAGAACCTATTTCTCTTACATATCCACGATTGACTTCCATGTGATTGCCAATTAATTCATTGAGAAACAAAGCAATATGGACGAAAACAGGATTGAAAAAGAGAAATTGCACCTGAAATTGGACAAGGGGGCTGGTTTGCCGAGGACGAGGCGGAGGCGGAGGCGGAGGTGGTGGCGGCAGCGACGGCGGAGGCGGAATTTGAAAGTAATTTTGGGTGCATGATCTGCAGCTGATGGGCTCTGTAGACCGGGTCTACCTAATTATCTCTTAATTGGAATTATCTTTATTTTGATATTTTCCCTTTTCCCGATGGAAGGACAATTATGTCAATTTATGTATGTCAGATATTATATCAGTTTTTTTTTTTTGTTATTTATAGAATGGGCTGCACTTACGTGCATAAAGTGGATATACACCTATTTGAGACCGCACGTGGGCGTCATACATCAGTCTTTTTTTTTTTTTTTTTTTTTCTGTTTCGGCGATTTGTTTAACTTTTTTTTGTGATTTTTTTTTTAATTTTTTTCAACAAAATTTATACCATAAAATTAAATTAATAAATACTAAAATTAAAGTGAATTGGTATAATTTGTTTGAAATAAATATAAAATTGTACCTTAAAATGAAATTAATAAATCCTAAAAAAACACAAAATAAAACTCTAAAAAAACATAAAATAAACCCCTAAAAGCACCCCAAAAAATCCTAAAACACACAAAATAAACCCCTGAAAACACCCCCCAAAACCCCTAAAATAAGTGGCAGACCCCTTACTATTTAATGATACAGGTGATACTTTTCGAATTTTGAGTGATACTTTTTAATGTTACTATTGATACTGATTTTACCGGAATTTTTTTTAGGGTTGACCCGGTCAACGCGGGTTAATCCGCATTGACCCGGGTCAAAGCGGGTTAACCCGCGAATTTGACCCGCCCGTCTGAAATAAGTCTTATATGCACCTTGTGCATGTGAGTATTTACCTTATAGAATTAGTTCAGTTTATTGATGCAGCATATTTTTATTTTATTTTAAATCGGCATAATTTTATTTGTAACCTCATCATTTATAGATATTGCTCCATTCAATTTTCCTAATTGAATAACATCAATATTTTTTTAATCAAATATTCACATATTTTTTTATGGGGCAGACTTGGGTGAGACCGTCTCATACATGAGACGGGTCAATACTCACATGCGGGGATCATTATTTATGGGTAAAGTATCATTAACTCACATGTGAGTATCATTATTTATACCCGCATGTGAGTATGATTATTTATGGGTAAAGTATCATTAACTCACATGTATCATTATTTATGGGTGAAGTATCATTATTTATGAGTGAAGTATCATTAACTCACATGTATTGATCCGTCTCATGTATGAGACCGTCTCATACAAGTTTTTGTCATTTTTTATAAAGTGATATTAACATATAACAAATGACATTCACAATACTCTTCTCGTGTGCGTGTACACTAAATGAATCAAACACATATATAATTTCTTCAATTTTCATATTTATGTTGTAATTAAGCTATAAAACTTTAGTTTTGATTCCACTGAATGACTGAATCTTCAAAGATGTCATTATATTTTATAATGGGTTAATTGCAGAATTTAACACAACATTTGCGCCATTTTGTGATTTTCATATAATTTTTAAAAAGTTATAATTCATATCACAATCTTTAATATTTTTGTAATTGTAACATCCTCAATATTAATCCATATGATCTATCCTACGTGTCCGATTTGTAATCCACGTGTACAACTATTTCCGGCTACCTAAAAGACATCATTATATAAATTCACTATATACAACAAGATTCTCCATCAATTTCATCTCCATAAAACATCGTTTTATGCCAGAATAATATTGGGAATGTTACAATTGCAAACATATTAAAGATTGTGATATGAATTGCAAATTTTTAAGCGTTGTGTGAAAATTACAAAATGGTACAAACGTTGTGTTAAATTTTATAATTAATTGTGCCCTCAGACTAGAGTTGTCAAAACAGGCTAGGCCCGTTGGACCAGCCCATCCTTGCCAATTTTATAGGCAAGTAGGACTTTAGTTTTGAGGCCCTTTATCTGGCAGGCCCAGGCAGGTAAGCCCGTGGTGGAACGGGCTTTGACGAGTAAAGCCCCCAGCGGGGCGGGTAGCCCGCTAGGCACGCAAATATATATATATATATATATATATATATATATATATATATATATGACTTATTATAATATATAAATTATTTATAATACTCAATTGCCAATACCTATTTAAAAAATGGATAATAAAAAATGACTTTACCCAAATTAAACTAACCTGGCAAGCTATCGAGTCGGCCCATTACATTATACTACCAAACTAGATTTTCGCTTGTGCGATGCACGAGTTTATTTATGATCTCAAACTCAATTATTACATATTTAATGTAAGTGTTACATTTTCGTATTTATGGATAATTAATATTTTACTTAATAAACTCATACGACCGTTTTAAATTTGTCCGATTTTTTTATATCCGACACTTATTATTCTAATTCTAAAATGAATTAAATTGACAATCGATAAAATAATAATTTCTTGATTACACACCTACATATGTGTATACGCACATATTATATTATAATAAATTTCAAATAATTAATAAACTGCCACAATTAAAATATTATAATATAAATTATTATGCAATATTTTTTGTATACAACGTCTGTAGTAACAATATTTGTTACAATATCATCATTTTTACAAATAAAAACATGCAAAACCAACACGACTTGTGACTTGTGAAATAACTTTAATTGACCGTGACTAAAAATTATGACATGTATATGTGAACAAAGATTATAACAATAACTTATGTTCCGTTTTAAAGATTTTTGGGGTTGTATATTTATATTTGTTAGATTTAACTATTAAGAAATTGATAATTATGTTGTATGTATAATAAATTTAGTCAAAATGATATTAATAAATATATATTGAAACATCTATTTATACATATATTAAGTCAAAATCGTGTGATAGACAACGGTTGTGGTATATATAAATCATTTTCTATTACACAACTATACTTTAGACAACAGTTTTTGAATAATAGATAACAGTTTTAAGTTAATAGACAACAGTTGTGACATTTATTGTTGTAAATTTTCCTTTTTTTTTTTTCATTTTCCACGACGGTTTAGATTACAACGGTTGTATTTTAAATTTTTAACAAATTTTAACAATCTTATTTATTATTATTTTTACTTGAAAAATCCCCTGCAGCGTGCATATTCTTGTTTAGGTGTAAACTACTTCCTATGATTGTTATTGATTGGTAGAGTTTGTTGTGACATGACAAGGGAAATGTATCTTAGAATGTGATATTGCAATTAGGGTTTATTATGTAACATTAACTGAAAGGAGAATTGGCTCTGAAGCTTCATTGGCTTTAGAGGGGTATAAACCATGTGCATCTTACTTTTACCATGTTGTTAAGTGGTAGTGTTTTCAAAATCTCAGGTACTTCAGATTGAGACTCACTGCATCATTATTCTTCATGCTTTACAGTCACTCCATTGCTTTTCTCTCTGGTTTACTTCAAAAGAATTTGCAGTATTGCAATTTTCTTGTTCATCAATGTACCATTTGTTCTATGAATGAGAGATGCCAGGTAAATGAAAGATACTACGGTAATGGATTATGCAAATGGAAGATGGACATAAAAGTTTCTATTTTTAAAGTTGTAATATATATGCTTAAACTAGTTCATTATTTTGCTTAATTATAACAAGATGATAACCGATCATGTCCATGCCAGTTGTGTTTGTATTGATTGATAACTTTAGAGGATGATTGCTTTTAGGACATTTATCATTTTTTTAAAATTTTTTTGTAAAGATTTGAGTTTCTCACATATTCAGATTTTTTCTTTAATTTCACTTTAAGAAATTACTGCTTATAAGTAATTTGTAGGAGCTCTTTATAATTTAAGTTTGTGATGTGTTATAACTTATACGCACATCTTACGCCCTTCAAATAACCAGACTTAAAACCTCGGAGTACCTTAATTTTTTAGTGTTAGGATCATAAACAATGTTTCTATTCCGATATTGAGAATTAGTAACATGATTTTGTTGGGATTATAAATTTCAGATCTGAAACTCTGTTACACTTGATGAATATCACAAGCAACAATAATCTTGTGAACTTCCAGTTTAAGGTCTGTCAAAGTGGGAACTGTTTTAGGAACTAATTTACAGAGTCAGCTTCCTTATTGCTTCTACTTCAATTACAGGTTTAGGTAATAAATTTTTTGGACTGGTGGTACAAACTTAAATATCTGGCAATATCTTCATCATGCATCCATCAAATTTTCTTGAATAATATGATTTAAGAATTTAACATTTCCAACATAAGTACAATCAGTCGTATATGTTGTATGTAATGAATTTCATTACTCTAATTGATCTTGTCTTAAACCCAGAATGTTACTGTACAGCTAATTAATGGAACGATTAACTACATTGCTTAATCGGACTAAATCATGTCACGTTACGTTCGTCCAGTTACAAATCATTCAGATTTTAAAATTCAAAAAAAATAAAAATTTATGGCAACTACATTAAATATGACAAATTAATGAAATTTTTTTAACGCTAAACAAGGAATTATAATTTCTGGAAAAGCGTAATAAATACACTATATATATATATATATATTTGTATTTTACTACTTCCCTCGTTGTATAATTGTTTGTAGCCCACTTCCACTATAAGAAAAACATAATTTATCTACAAATTAGATTCCGTCGTTAAAGTATCAATAAGTTAATGGCGGACACTACAAGAATTCTTCACTTTAGCGACGGACTTACCGACGAAAAAATTTCGGGTCATATTTACCAACGAACTTGCGACAGAACTGTCCGTCGCTACCTTTAACGATGGAATACAGACGAAAGAGCAGTCGTTAACCATAACGACGGCCCACTTCCGTCGTTAACATTTAAATTTTTTTAAGATTATTTTTTTTAAAGATAGATTTTTCTGTCTCTAATTTAATGACGAAAAAATCGTCATTACACTTCGTATTTAATTTTTAAATTTTATTTATCATGTTAATGACAGATTTTACCGTCGTTAAGTTAGAGACGGATAAATCTGTCCTTAAACATTTTTTTTAATTTTGAATTCTGTTTTTTTTTTTTAATTTCAGTGACAGATTAATTCCGTAGCTAAAATTAATTGTTATTTTTTTAATTTTTAATTAATTTTTTAAAAAAAATTATTTATTTGATTTTTTAATATTTTTATTCAAAATAAAAAGGATTGTTAAATTTAAAAAATATCAAATGATTGTATATTAAAAAATGAAAATTTAATGTACATCGAAAAAAGAAAATCGGTTATAATTTTAGACAGACCAAAAAAGATTAAAAGACTATTAATATGGACAAGAGGAGTACAAAACTTCATTAATAAACAATTTATGTCGATGTAATAGACAGAGCTTTTTAAACGCTACTTCGCATTTGCGTCATTTCATATCCCCAAAAATTTAAAAAAAAAAAAAAAAAAAAAAAAAAAAAAAAAAAAAAACCAAAAACAAAAGACACGATCGTGTTGTGGCGACTAGAGACAAACACAATGTCCAACAAAGATTTCGCATTTATATTTTGTTCAAACTATTCTTTATTGAATGTTGCAAATGCTACAAGTGAAATATGTAAGATAAGTTAAATGTAGTGGTCGCGTTCACTGCAAATATGAATGTGGCAATGAATGCATTTATGGTATGTAAAAATATTAATTACATACATTTCACTTGGTAAGAAAAATCCACCGTAGCAGCAAAACCTTCTTCTTGCAGAACATGTTAATTAACGAACATCAACATATACAAAATAATGTCGGATTCAATTGGTGTAGCGTCTACGGAACTCAGTTATGAATGAGAGATTCAATTCTCAGATGCATAGATTTGACGTCCATTCATATTCTGTCCAGATTCTATATAAGTCGAGATACAAAATTTATAACATTAATTAATTCGATCTATAAATACCTCATGCATCCCTTGTTAAATGTATGCACAACTAGCTAGCTCTCCTCTCTAATTATTCATTCACTTTAAAGAGATGGCTCTGATCACACTCTGCAGATGGAGGCTCCTTTTAGCTGCAGTTTTGGTGTTGGAGATGTGGGCTTCTCTATCTGCAGCACGAACTGCACCTCATGCATCAATGGTTCAGAGGCATGAGAAATGGATGGTGGAGAATGGACGTGCATACAGAGATGAAGCAGAGAAGGCCAAGAGATTCAGCATATTCAAGGAGAATGTGGAGTATATCGAGTCGTTTAATGAAGCTGCAGCTGCTCGGCCTTACAAGCTTGCCATCAACAACTTTGCTGATCTGACGAATGAGGAATTTAAGACGTCTAGAAATGGATACAAGGTGGTCACATCTCACCCTAAGTCGTCGTCTAAGCTTTCGTCGTTTAGGTATGCAAATTTGACTGCAGCTCCAGCCAGCATAGACTGGAGGAAGAAGGGAGCTGTTACTGGTGTTAAGGATCAAGGCCAATGTGGTAATTAATTAAACAACATCAATTTATGACCAGACATTACTTATGCATACATGTTTCATGAGTGGGAAATTATGAGTGTCTGATTTTGTATAAAACCAAAATGCATACATATACAGGATGCTGCTGGGCATTTTCAGCTGTTGCAGCCACGGAGGGAATCAATCAGATCACAACAGGGAACTTGATTTCACTATCTGAACAAGAACTTGTGGATTGTGACACTAGTCAAGATCAGGGCTGCAATGGTGGACTCATGGACTATGCGTTTCAATATATCATTAGCAACCATGGCCTCACAACTGAGTCCAATTACCCTTACCAAGGAGTTGATGGCACCTGCAACACGAAGAAGGCATCATCAGACGCTGCCAAGATCACCGGGTACGAGGATGTCCCTGCCAACAGTGAGTCCGCATTGCTCAAAGCTGTGGCGAACCAACCAGTATCAGTGGCCATTGATGCAAGTGGTTCCGACTTCCAGTTCTACTCGAGTGGAGTGTTCACTGGACAGTGTGGAACCGAGCTAGACCATGGTGTCACTGCAGTCGGCTATGGCACGGCTAGTGATGGAACCAAGTATTGGCTCGTTAAGAATTCGTGGGGAACGAGCTGGGGAGAAAATGGATACATTAGGATGCAGAGGGATATTGGAGCTGCAGAAGGTATCTGTGGCATTGCCATGGATGCTTCTTATCCAACTGCTTAACATTGTTGAAACTTATTAGAAATTCAAATTGTACAAGTTCTTATTAAAATCACGTGTATATAGATATATGTTTATGTAAATTAATTCCCCTGTTCCAAGAAATGCTTGTAAAGAAAGGATTTTTATCCAAGAATTTAGTTCATTGAATTTATATATGCTACCTATTTACAAGTTACGTTCCTCCTTTAATATTGGTAGAATATACCTTATAGAACTATGATGGGGTTACATTGAAGTGTGTTCGAAAATTGCATTTCGAACACTCCATGTTTGTTCGAAATTCAATATTTCAACATAGGGGATTTCTAAAATAGACACTCTCCATCGCCATTTGAATCTAATTCATGGTTGGTGTCCTACTACTCAATATATTTTTTCTTGTATATATGTTTGTAGGTGTTGATCGCACTTTTTTAAGACTTCTGATTATATAGACAATGGTGGAAAAAACTTTAAAATGCTAGTTAAAATGATAAAAAAAATTAGGGCCACTCTTTTTCTCTTGAGATCCTTTAGTCCCAACTTATGTGTGTTAATCGTGTACCAAACCTCAAAATTATAACTTTTTCTTTCAATTTTTTTCAATTTTAATTTCTTTTGATTTAATGTAATTTTACATTATTATTTAGGGTTTATTCCACCCAATTAGGGTATATAATTATTTTTTACTATTTAATTTTTATTTTTTAGTTAATATAATTGATTTTTGGGGTTGATTATTCCAAAGGTAGGACATATAAATTTTTAAAATTTTAATTTCTAGCAATAAATATTAATTATATATGATTAGTTATAATATAATAAATTTTATTTTTATAAAAAATATTATTAACAATATATAATTTTAATGTTGACACACAAAATTAGGATTAGAGGATCTCTACTCCCTCTTTTTTTCATTTTTCCATGGACTCCCGAAATATCAGAACCGCCCTTGATAGCATCTCTCATATAGTATAAACTATATAGACGGCATATATATTGAAGATAAAAACACACACGATGGTGTGGTGATGAATTGATAGTATCATCTAATCCATGCTTAAAGTAGCAACTCACGCTTAAAATACAATTAATTACGTAATAAGAAACTATAATAATGCAGTTTACATGTCTTCATTATATATCAATTATCATTTTATTTACATTAAAATATAATTGATAACACTTAAATACCCAATATTGATCGCTTTTACATTTGTGTTCCAAAGTTTCAAAATTTACATAATGATACCAAACGTTTGCACAAACTAACGCTTATAGTGCTAAAGCAATTTTACGGACTCACAAATGTTAACATGAATTGTTGAAAATTGTGAAAAGCAACAACAACATTCAATATTTGTATAAATGGAATAAGTTAAAAGACGCAGTTTGAAAGATTTTCAGCAATCTAAGTTAACATTTGGAAATTCAAAAAATTGCTCTAATTTTATAAGTGATAATTGCGCAAACATTAGGTGTTAATATGTAATATTTTTAAACTTTGGGATAAAGTATAGAAATGCCCAACATTCTAGTATTAAAGTGTAATGAACCCTATAAATTATGATAACTATGATTGTATATCCAATAACCTTAAGACTATACTTTCTAAAAAATAATATAATCGACTATATTAATTTATAAATATCGATCTTTAATTGTTTGATTTAGTTATTCATTTAGTTAGAATGTTAAATTGTTAACAAATTCATGTTCAATATAATTAAAAAAGGGGTAAAAATTTATCTAGACAAAATAATATTAAAATTGGGAAAAAAAATAAGATTTAAAACTAGGAAGTTATTTGGGCAATCTGTACCTATTTTACACAATCCCCATGTAATGGGTCCCACAAAATCTGAAAAACTATGACACATTTGTACTTTGAGCCAAAAAAATTGTGTATTCAATTTTCGTAACTGCAAAAAGTAACATCCCAAAAAAGAATATTAATGGAGTATTCTTTTGAATTAAATCCGCCCAACCACCCACTTCTTCATTTATCTTCCAAAACCATATTCTCTTTCTCTACTGTATATATCTCTCTCTCTTGGTATCATTATCAGCGACATTAAAAAAAAACCGTTAAAGCACACCCCATCTCTCTCTCTCTCAATAGTCGTAGCCGCAGCCGATGAGCACACGCCGGCGACATTTTTGAAGCAAAAAAAACCATTGAAAAAAAACGCACGCCGTAACCGAGGAGCACACGCCGGAACCCAACTGGAAAAGTCGACGCCGTTGTCTCTCTCTCACAACTTGGCCGCGGAAAATGGAAGGAGGACAAAGACAACCGTTGGCCGCGTCTTCTTCTCAAGTAATTTTCAAATTCTCCCGATTTTTGGTATTTTTGCATCAATTAGTTTTAGGGGTTAGAAATTAATGGAGGCTAGGGTTATTATGTTAATCGTGGATTTTTTATGTTAATTGTGAATGTTTATGTTAATTGTGGCTCTTGAATTCGCACGAGAATTCTATTATGTTAATTGATGCTATTGTGTTAGTTAATCGATGAAACTAATTAGTCGATGTTATTCATGTTAAGTAATCAAGGAAACTAATGGTGGATTATTTGATATTAATCGATGCTAATTAGATAATAATGGTGGATTATTTGATATTAATCGAGGAAACTAATGTGTGGATTATTTGATATTTAATTGATGCTAGTTAGATAAACTAATGGTGGATTGTTGTTAATCGAGGCTATGTAAACTAATCGAGGCTATCTATATTAATTGAGGCTATGTAAAAAATAATCGAGATAAGTTTTAAAATTAATCGAGGATCTTTAAAATTAATAGAGGCAATTTTGTAAATTAATTGAGGCATTTAAATCATTAATCGATTAATTTAATACTAATCGAGGAAATTAAAAAAAATTAATCGATTAATTTAAAAAAAAAACTAATTGAAGCAAGCCTCAATTAATTTAAAAAAAAACTAATCGAGGAAACATCAATTAATTTTAAAAAACTAATCGAGGAAGCCTCGATTAATTTTAAAAAAATAGCCTCGATTAATTTTAAATATTTCTCGATTAATATTAAATTGTCATCGATTAATATTAAATTGTCCTCGATTAATTTAAAAAATTGCATTTTCTTAGATTAATTTAAATTTTACGAATTTCCAATTTATATGAAATATTAAAAGTATTTATTTTAATAATTGTTATTTTGAAAATGTTGGTAGATTGATTGGCTTAGACTGCCGTTACGGAGCCTGAGGCCCTCGATCGTGGTATATGCCCAACCGAAGGTTGTTGATCTGATCAGAGCCACACTGCATACGATAGGTGGTGACAACGTCGTCCGGTTGTTTAGATCCGGATGTTTCGGACATTTTCTGTACTACAGGGATGGTGACGTCCAGAAGAAGGTGATTCACGCTTTGATGACGTACAAGGTGCACGTATCGGATCGTGCACGGGTGGGACGGGAGGCATGGTTTCATATTCATCACTCCCAGCTGTGTTTCGGTCCGAGCGAGTACATCCTGGTGTCAGGTTTACGATTCGGCGGCTCGACATTTGATCCGAATGGCGATTATATTGTTCCGTCGAGATCTGTATACCACCGTTTGTTCAAAGGGAAGCGCACAACCGTCCGTCAGATGGAAGACATGTTCGGATAGATGAGGATGGCCAGAGACGCTCCAGATTATGTGAAGGTTGCGAATATATTATTCGTATACCGAATGATTTTGTGCCTAGATCAGAACCGAGTTATGGATCCATGGGCGTGGGCGCTAGCGGAGAATGTGGAGCGATGGAACTCATTTTCATGGGGTACATATTCTTACCAGACGCTGATACACTTCATCGACCTCCTCCCCAGGACTCGACAGGCTATGAGCGGGAAAGGATCCGGGCAGTATCAATTTTACGGGCCGATCTGGGCAGTCCAGGTAATTAGTTTAAATTTAATTATTCTAAACTAATGATGCATATTGAAATCAAGTGAATATGTAACTAATCCATTAATCCACTTTACAGGAACGGGCTTGTGAGGTGATACCGGAGTTGGCCCATGAGACTGGTGTGCATAGTGGACAGCTCACTGTGCCTCGATGTTTGAGGTCGACATTCATTCGCCATGCCACTAACCCAACCACCTTATTATAGCAAGCGGTACGTTTTGAGGTTTCTTTATCTATTTAGAATATTCAATCTATATTTGTTAATTCATCTTAATTATATTATTATTAATTCCATGCAGTCACGTGTGGTTATGTTCGTACCATCTCCTGAGAAGATGGGGACTTCATATTACCTGAGCATGCAGTTGGAGGCTGGTGCTCAGAGCGTGAGATTTGTTCCCTCTCGATCCGAGAACAAGAAGAAGATGCTTGCAAATGCAGCATCCTGCTGTTCCAGTTCAGCAGAGGAGGTTGTCCCCCTATCAGCCCGAGGCACTAGAGCTGTTCGAACACCACAAAAGGGTTGTCAGACGACCAGTCGATCCTCGAGTCGGGCATTGAGGGACGAGCCAGATCCAGATTACATACCTGGTCTCCGGCCCTCCACTAAGGAAGCAGTAGAGCATACAGCAGATTCGATTCATCGAGAGAGCCCTCCTCGAGCATGGAGAAGAAAGTGTTCGAGGAGGGATCGATCTCAGAGCAGTAGGGAGCCCTCAGAGAGTTTCCTACAGAGGGTTGTGGATGTTGTGATGCCCCATGTCCAGGAGCTTGTGGACCGGGCTATGATGCTCCGTGTCTAGGAATATGTGGACCGGGATATTGCTCAGACATTAGCTGGTCTGAGTAGCCGCGCTCGGAGGTCACCCACGCTTGATATGGGCCACTATAGCCCGGAGCTGAGCGACCGTAGTGCAGCTCATCGGGTGCCCACCCCACCTCTTGAGAGTGCCCCTCAGGCACCCACCCCACTTGCCAGTAGTGGTCCACAACAGGGGGTCCTAGCACTAGCACATCTGCACCACAACCTGCTGGATTCAGCTTGACGGTGCAGCTCTGAAACGCTGCTGATGATGCGGTCCTCACGACAGCTTACGGACGCTTTAGGTGCCTGGGCCCCGGGGTGAACGTCCTCATGTTGGTCAACAATCTGCTAGTATTTCAGAATTGGTTTGATGAGCTTGAGGACCCGAACGAAGAGATACATGAGATGATGCTTAGCTACTTCCTGACCGCAACCAATCGACGAGTCAAGAGAGACTCCAAGTGTAGGACAGTGTTGGTTGCTACTGGGCTATATGTAAGTTCATTTACTTTTTTTCCCGAGCTTATTATGTAATTGATTTTTTATTGTGAGTTAATTGTGATTGATTTTTTTGCAGGAGGCCCTCGTCGGAGAATGGAAGATCCTTCATCCTCTTGACCCTGATTGTTTATGGACATACGAGGATGATGACTACCGACGGTGGAAATCTCTAGCCAGTCTTATACATCGAATCACGGGTGAGGATGGCCAGTATCAGGTGTCATGGAGGGGAAAAGATTATGTAAGTTTACTTCACGGATTAATTTATTGGATCGTGATTATAATTTGCTAAAATTGTTCGTAATATGATCTCAATATTATGTTATAGGCGATCGTGGTTTGTAACATCTTGAACCAGCACTGGGTCGTGGTCCGTGTTCGGCTGACAGACTGGGTCGTGGAGTTGTATGACTCTTTTATGTTTCACATGGACGATCCGAGTGACCCGCAGCTGTACTAGAGACGAGACAGGGAGTTGATGCCTCTACTGCGTCTACTACCACGTCTACTCTAGTGTGCCGGATTTTGGAGAGATAGGCGTATGCCACCCCGCTGTGCTTTTGCGATGATTTTGGAGAAGAACACAACAGATCAGTATATGCAGACGGATAGCACTAGTTGCGGAGTATATACATGTATGTATGTGGATCGTCTGTTGGGTGGAGGCCCTGACCTGGTCTTATCGGAGCTTGAAGTACATGCTTATCGGAAGGTGATAGGGACTAGGATATACTCATTGAATTATAGTAGTAGGCCTACTCTTTGAGCATGTGACATTGAGGATATGTATGTTTTGATATACCATTTTTATAGTTAATCGTTCCAATTTCAATTTCAATTAATTGTGGAATTTCAAATAATTAATCAGTGCAGTTTCAATTTAATCATGGCTTGTGAATTTAATTGAGAAAACCTAAATCCTAGATAATCAGTCAATAGATTTCATATAAGATCCAAATATCAAGAAATTCAATACACTTCACATAAATCATATATAATCAGTTGATATCTACCGCCAAACGGACCGGACAGGTCAGACGAGTATGCACAGTACTACCACATATGCTGCACTTCTTAGGCACTCTCCTGTGTATAGACACGTTCTCCGCTGGAGTATTTAGATCCACACCAGAAATAGGTAAATGGTTGTACATGCACGTCTATTGTGCCCTGATCCATGACATCTAGTGCAAAACTGCCTTCGTGCACTGGAGGATGCCTCGAATGGTGCTCGAGCTCGGGACATAGATGGGCGCCCAGCACGTCGACTAATCTTTACAAAAGATTTCACGAAAATGGAGAGTTTTGAACTGACCTTTCAAATGATAGAAACGAAACACTGCTTTGCTTTCTTCTTGATGAATAAAACTTTCGCACCCTTGCTGCAAAGGAAAAAAGTTATACTCTTGCTAAAAAAAAGGATTTATGTAAATTTTACTGTATTGTGAATATGTGAATATGCTCGAGTGCTGTTATCTATTTATTCAAAAAATTTACCTACCACCGTACACAGTAATAAAACCATGTATTGAATTCGGCCAACAAATTACTACATTCCCCAACTTTTTATTTAATGAAGCTCAGTAACTTCTCTTCTTTTTATTTAATGCAAATCAGTAACTACTTCACTTACACAAGAAATAAATGCATTCAATGAAACTCAATCGTGGATCAATCAATTTAATCGTGGATCATTTAACCGAGGCCTTTATTAGCATCAATTTAATCGTGGACCATTTTATTAAAATGGCATGAATCATTTAATTGAGGCCTTGATTATTAATCGAGGCCTCCTTCATTTCATTTAATTGAGGCCTCGATTATTCAAAGTTAATCGAGGCCTTCATTTCATTTAATCGAGGCCTCGATTAACTTTGAATAATCGAGGCCTTAATCGTGGCCTTATTTAATTTAATCGAGGCCTTCTTCAAAAATAATCGAGGCCTTGTTTAATTTAATCAAGGTTTATTGTCATTAATCGAGGCTTGGTTTCTTCAATCGTGGCTTGAAAATTAGGATTTCGGTTTTAGGGTTGTGTATTGATTGATAATGTCCTGACAAAAGTACACTGTGCCAATGATTGGGTGTGGGGACCAAGTCTATTATAATACAAATTGCTAACAAACTACTTGTTTTTAAAAGTTTTTATTTTTTCCCAAAAACTATTAACTTTTGTTTACTTTTACCTATTTTGACATTAAAAAATATTATAAATTTATATCTACGTATAAATTATAATGATGTTTTACCAAATAATTTAATTGATTATTTTATTTAATGTATTTTATATATACATATATATATATATATTGGTAATTATTTGACATAATAAAATCTACTAAACGTTATCAATCATTTCTTAGTATGCGAAAACTCGCATAGATATTCATTCGTATAGATAGATTTTGAATGTTATGTATATAACAAAATATGTTAATAAATATAGCACAAATTAATTATATAATAAAAAAATCTATGTGACGTGTGTGTGAGAGAGAGAGAATATGAAGATACATTAAAAAAATAAAAAAAAATACTGTAAATGATTTGATGTTTATGGGAGGGAATTTTTTTTGGGGAACTCCATTTTATTGTATAGATAGATTTAATCTCATGCATACACCAAATTGATGATTATATAAATATAAAGCAACACAACTTGTTAATTTCAATTAAAAAAGTATGTATTTTATACAAACTTTCATTAGTTGTGTTATAGATGAATTCCAGAAAATTTATGCATATAGGTTAATGTATAAAGACTTGCATTTGCTTCAAAATTTATGCTATGCTACAGACGAACTGTCACAGTTTTGTGAAAACAAGATATAAAACACAAAAACTCAAATCTATTATAGGTAGGCTAAAGAAAAATGTGATTCTGTGTTATTTTTTATTTTTGTACATTCAATCTGAAAAAAAATTTAACGTAATATAATGTGGGAATACTTGCATTAATTCTTGTTATTGAAATTTAAAATTGGAATCTCATTACAAAAAAAAACATTGAAGCTCGCGGGCGGCCTCGCCAACCTGAGGGCTTAGACAGGGGCGGGTAAGACCCTATTTTTTCGGTCCTAACCGTCTAGTGAGCTTTCCAAGCCCCCCACCCCTTTTGACAACTCTACCTCGGACATTCATTTTATTCAATTTGCCCTTAAATTTGACATCCTCTCATGATTAAATCTTCAAACGATCAATCAAGAATTTTTATGATTAAGCTCGTATCCTCAAACCAAGTAAAAATTTGAACATCTAATTATATTAAAATGAAAAAAATAAGATGTGAATTGAACTTAGTAAAAAAAATTGACTTTCCAGCACCAAATATGAAAGTTTAGTGTGTTATTCAAGTATTTGAAGTCTTAATATGAGTTTTTGCTCAAAAAAATCTTAAATGTTATTAAGCAAACAATCTTAAAATTTTAATTAGGGTGGATTTAGAAATTAGAGGGTGTGAATAGTCACATTCAAACACTACCGTTACTTCGTCGTTTATTTCGTTTATTTTTCTCTGCTTCATACACCTCAATTTCACTTTCAGTTGACATTCCCTCTCTCTCTCTCTCCTCTCTCTCTCTCTCTCTCTCTCTCTCTCTCTCTTTCTTGTATGCAGACAAAATAGCAGAAAAATGATATCGCAGGGCAGAGTAACTATGGAGGTAGGAAATGACGGCGTCGCCGTTCTCACCATCTCTAATCCTCCAGTCAATATTCTCTCTGTCGCCAGTAAGCTTCGGAAAACTTGCTTCCACAGCTACGCCACTGATTACATATACAAATATTTAATTGGGATGATTTTTGAGTTCCCTTTATTTAATTCCATTTTATTTTATCCCTTTATAGTTTTAGATGAATTGAAGGATCTGCTTACGGCGGCAATGAGAAGGGTTGACGTCAGAGCTATTGTTCTTATCGGTGGCTCTCCATTTCTTGAAATTATGCTTCTTAATGTTTTTCTTCTTCTCTTTTTAGTTGGTTGCGTATTATAGTTTAGAACGGTGAATTATCGATGCTTCAGTGTTTCATTCAAATATTGCTGCTTCATTGAATTGAATACTTATTTTGTAATTTATGTTCTACTTAAAGGCAAGGGTGGCAAATTCTCCGGTGGCTTTGATGTCAATGTTTTTAAAATGGCTCATAAAATTGGTACCTTTACACTTATTTTGTTATGCGTTCGAGTTTACTATCATTCTATAGCCTGCATGCTTTTAGACTAATTAAATCTATGTAACTGCAGGGGATATTTCCATCATACCAGACGTATCCATTGATTTCTTTGTCGACAGGATAGAAGGTCTTTTGCCTTTCAATATGAAGTGATTTTGTAAAGAAATGTTTAATTTGGAATTACTCTAGTTTCTCCTAAATTTCTTATGTTTTGCTCCTCTTTTTAGATGCTGAGAAGCCTATTGTTGCTGCCATAGAGGGTCCTGTGCTTGGAGGTGCTCTGGAACTAGCTATGGTTAATGAGCCCTGTGCATAAACCAATATATGTTAGCGTTAATTTTTACAGTGTCATACTCCTTGATTCTCTCAGCTCATAATATATGAGATATTTGTGCAGGCATGTCATGCACGCATCGCTACTACAAAGACACAACTTGGCCTGCCAGAGCTCAACCTTGGAGTTATTCCTGGCTCTGGAGGTAGGTTTATATTTAGTAAGGCTGTTCAATTGGACAGTAGGATTGAAACATAGAAGTCCAATTAATTACAAATCATACTAATTATGGTTATTTTAAAAAAGGTACAACACGTCTTCCGAGGCTTATAGGCTTGCCAAAAGCTCTTGAAATGCTGCTAGTATGTTTCCCTCCTGACACATCATTACAGAAATTGGGGAAATGTTACTCCTGTGCTAAAGTACAACCATTGATCTTGTTGGAAGAGTTGGGTAGTTAGCTCTGTTTACGGGAACCACTTTATCTCTTTTTTACATACAGTACTTGATTTGATTAGATCATTAGAGATCCAAGCCGAGGGTGAAAGTGCCAATCCTGCCCATGCAATAAACATGTACTCGGGGTTCTGACCAGTAATATAACCAACTTGTAAAGGAAACATGAAGATCTTCTTCTAGAAAAGTCTTTGATAATCATGTTACACGTGCTTTGATTGAATATGGTAGACTTGGAAGAGGAGTGTACTTAACTTACCCAAACATGCAAGAATTAGCCATTAGGGACAATTTATGGTTGAAGCTACAAGAATTTTTATCATTATGCCTCCACTTTTAAGGTATGTATATACACACATAGAATTACCCTCATAACTGGATGCATGAATATCAAAGAATGGAGCTGTAAGCATATTCTGTTTGTGGTTGACTTTTGGTTACTATGATTCTCATCTTTTAGATAGATTTTTCATGTTTCGGTAATCTCACTTAAACAAAAAGTCAAAAGATAATCTTTCTGAATATAACCAAAGAGGAGTTTGAGAGATTCAATGCATCAACTAAATCGTATTATGTTTCTCAAGTGATAGTTGCAGTTGTAACAATCTATATTTATGGAATGGCTATTTTTCAAATTCGAAATTGCTATTGAGAAGTATAGACTATTGTACATGGTTTAGGGATTTAATAGTTGAGGGTTGATTTGATGATATTTTTGATTCTGCCTTATATAATCAGTTAAGAAATTACTAATCTTTGTCTATGTATTTCATTCATTTTAGCTTCTTTTCAATTTTATTACAAGTTACAACTAGGTTCAACATGCATGGTCCTAGAAAGACTATACATAGGGTTGATTTGATGATATTTTTGGTTCTGCCTTATATAATCAGTTAAGAAATTACTAATATTTGTCTATGTATTTCATTCATTTTAGCTTCTTTTCAATTTTATTAAAAGTTACAACTAGGTTCAACATGCATGGTCCTAGAAAGACTATACATAGGCAATTACCACACTGGGGGGGGGGGGACTGAAATGGAGTTGCTACCCCCTACAGTATTTGGCAGCCATGCTAAATGTTACACCATTGCAGTATTTTCCATGTACTATGTCCCATCATTATCCTCATTATGCTATTGTTCATTGTGTCTTGTTGGTGAACTTTGAATTGGAAAAGGATCCTTATCAGTTATTTCTGACAGAGACCTATTTGTTGAAGGCAAACACCATTGCAATCTTATCTGTTGTTTACATTAGAGGTTATAATCTCTTAGTTTAGAACTTCAATGATCATACCATCTAAATCATTTCTGAATATTCTCGTCTCAATTTATGCTTTTTTGTATGTTGTAGTAAGTTTACTCTAAAATGTGTACTATTTACAGTTATCTAGATCAATCACATCAGAAGATGGAAGGAAGCTAGGCCTTGTTGATGCTGTTGTACCTTCAGAAGAACTACTTCAAGTATCTCGACAATGGGCAGTAGACATCAGTGAGACACGTAAACCATGGATACGGTCTCTGCATAGGACTGACAAACTTTGCTCCTTGGATGAAGTGCATGATGTTCTAGAAAATGCAAGAAAACATTTCGAACAGACGGGTAAAAATATGCCTCAGTACCAGGCGTGCCTTGATGTGATTGAAGAGGGAATCATTCATGGAGGATATCATGGAGTTTTAAAAGTAAGTTTCTTTTTTTTTAGATTTGAGCCAGTGCCCATCTCAATTTACCCTGCTAGGAAGGAAATTCTATGATTTTTTGAAATTACGCCAATGGAATTTTCTTTGACTCTTTTTTTAATCAACTTTGGGGAAATTCAAGGACTCAAGATTGTTTTATGGATCTTGACTTGGTTTTCTAGGCAGTACTATTGGCTGCCCACCCAAATATGAATGAAAGCAGTTGATTTGAGCTCACTATTCTCTCATATTGTTGAAAAAACATTGTGTTGAACTCCAGTTCTAAATTTGAAGTAATTGTTGAATCGTAGTACTTTGCAATAGATCAACTTATTAGTACCAATTGAGTTTTGCAGGAGTCAAGAGTATTCAAAGAGCTAGTCTTGCAAGACACATCGAAAGGTCTTGTCCATCAATTTCTTTCTCAAAGGGCAATAGTAAAGGTACTACTTCTATAACTTTTGCTCTCTGATAGAACCAAGAGTTAGAATGATATCAATAAATGAATGCTTACCGGAACATTTTGGCCAAACAAATTTTGCACCGGTTTGTCTTATATTTTATTGTTTGCTAAACTAAGTGACTTCAGACAATTTTTATTTGATAGAGTTAAAATCTAAGAGAGAGTAAAAGATTGATTGTTTATTAACTCGAAAGAGTTGAAACAAGAGCCAGGAATGAAATTCCCCCTACTAGACAGAAGTCTTGTCCCTCAGCCTAAGATGATTACCACAGAAAATGAAACCATGAGCGCCCCATTTTGAATTCGAGGCCCCATTTTGCATTTGAGGGTGTTATTTTTCGGTAATAGATGCAAAATGGGTAAGAAAATAATCTTACTAATCAGATATTCATGATTCATGCTAGTTACTGTTTGGTGCCTTCTGTATCTCTATCATCGTTCACTGAATCAATGTAAGGTAGATACCTTTTTGCTGCATCATATTGCCTCTGATGTGTTGGTTTCCTGAGTTTGTTATCATTTAATTATTAGAAAGCCCCCCCCCCCCCCCCCCCCAAGAAATTTGAAACTGCTTTATATTTTTTCTGCAAGAAAAGTTAATTTTGTTATCTTTCAGGTACCTAATGTAACTGATATTGGGCTCACACCGAGGCCGGTCAAGAAGGTTGCTATAGTTGGTGGAGGGGTATTGGGTTCTGGCATAGCTACAGCTCTTATTTTGGGCAATATATATGTTCTCCTCAAAGAAGTCGATCCTGAGTACCTTCACAAGGCAATAAAAACAGTAGAAGGTTAGTTGACTTTTCCTTTGACCAAACTTTTGAGCACTATGAAACTTAACTTTTCAGTGAGGCATAAATTTCTTTTACTTTAGTTGATTTTCTCTCCCTAGACTCATGTTTCTATTTTGCTTGTGTCACAGCAAATCTCCAAGGTTTGGTATCAAGAGAAAAGTTGACACACGATAAAGCAGAGCAAGCCCTCTTGAGGCTTAAAGGTGTATTAGACTATTCCAGATTCAAGGAAGTGGACATGACCATAGAGGTAGGTCAGAACGGAGAGAGATATAGACTAAATTTTTCTTATGTAGAGTGTGTCAAATTCAACTTTAGGAAGAATAGGAGGCTTCAATAATTAAATTGTGAGGATTGGTCGATCCCAAGTATCTTTTTTATACTTCGGATCCATTTTTGCTACTTATTTTCCTGATTATTTACTGGAAGAGTTTCTGAGGAGTTTGTTCATATTTAGTTTAAAAGAGTTGAGTTGGTTAAAACTGTGATAACAATCTTATATTATGAGAAATGCTACTTTAGTGGATAAGTTATTGCCTATACTCTTAGCTAGTTGTGTCCTTCAGTTGAATCCTGTTGAAGTCTCAAACAAGCAGGCTGAATTGTAGGGCAGCATTTCTAAGAATAATAAAATATATTAGAAATCACTGCTGTTCTTTAGATATCTTAGCATCACTATAATTTTTTTCAGAAAAGCTTCATTAATGTGATGAAAATTGTGTGGTCGTTTATATGTCTAATTGCTAGCTTCTGTTAAATGTTTCTTCTATTCTAACTAGGAATATTTTTTCTCAGGAAAAAAGATAATCTAATCCTAGTGATTACAACTTCAATTCTTTACATGTTTTGAACATGCCACTGAGGTATCACAAAGCAGTGTAGCCTAGAATTTGAAACTTCATTCTTTGATGTAAGGATTTACCAAATGATGTGCTTGATGCTTCCATCCACAAAGAAAAAGGACTCCAAATACTCAAAAGTAGCTGAACATAGTCGTCCAAGTACTGGTGATCAATATTCTAAAGCTAAAATCTAGCCTGTGCTGAATTATATTTTAGGAATTTTTTTCTCTCTATAATCAAAATCTATAAATTTGTATATATGTAATCAGTTTTATCCTTCTTCATGGAATGAAAACTATCCATCGATATACTTCTTGTCCTCTCTGTACAAGTTTTCAAAACGTTAGCCCTCTTCACATATCTTTCTCAAGTAGCTACTAGTGTAGTCTTCCATTTCAAAACTATCATCAATCAGGTCTGATTTAAGGCTGGTAAAGTAACCTCAAAGTTGTATTGCACCATGTTATTTAAGTGCTGTGGCTGACAAAAATTAAAAATGCTGCTGCTGTCAACTACTATAAGCTTGCTAAAATCTCCATTGTTTTTTGCAGGCTTCTGCTGACAATATTTCCCAAAAACAGAATTTGTTTGCTGATATTGAGAAAGCATGCCTGCCTCATTGTATTTTGGCTTCATCTACTATTGACCTCAATTTAGTTGGAGAAAAGACCAAATTACAGGATCGGATCGTGGGAGCACATTTTTTCAGGTTAATGTCTAATGATAATTGAGCCATGGATTTCACAAATGTTATAAGTTAAACCATCATCCGTCCTCATATAGCAGATAGAAGTTTGGTAAGCTGAGGTAGCTATTGGGAGTCACTTAATATCTGGAAAATTGAATGTTCCGTGGATCTATAAGGATGAGAATCAGTATGGAAAATAGGAACTAGGAAAAAAATTCTATTAATTGAGTTTCCTCTTCAATTTTTTTTTTCTTTAAAATCCTATTGCTTTTTGTGCATAGTCATATTTTGCTGAAAATGTTTCTCATTCATGCACTTAAGGATATCGAGCTACCTTGCACAAAGTGAGAGTGTGTTTTGAAATGCTAGTTGTTTCATCTCTCTAGAGGTGACTATATATTGATACACTTGCTAATTGAGATGTAACTATCAACAGTCCTGCCCATGTAACGCCTCTCCTGGAGGTTGTGCGAATGGAGAAGACTTCCCCTCAAGTAGTTCTTGATCTAATGACTGTTGGAAAGACGATATACAAGGTTCCTGTCATAGTAGGAAATTGCACTGGCTTTGCAGTCAATCGAGCCTTCTTCCCATTTTCTCAAAGTGCACATCTTCTGGTCAACTTGGGGGTGGACCTTTTCAGAATTGATCAGCTTATTAGCAATTTTGGATTTCCTATGGGCCCATTCCAGTAATTTTCTTCTTTCCGATTTACATGTTGTTGCCAAATCTTTACATTTCTATTATTCTATATGACCAAGGATATCATTTCTTTCTAGATTATTCAAGTCCAAGATGCAAATTTTACGGCCTAAAGTTTAATGTCCAACTTTAATGTTTGTTCTCTTGAGCCTAGTTATTGACTATGGGGATTTATTTGTTGCCAAATATAACCAAGCTCCTGCTATCTTTGATTTGAGAGGTGTTTTGACTTCTGCAAGAAATGAATATAAATCCTGATTCTCCCGCAGGCTTCAGGATTTAGATGGATATCAAGCAGCTGTTGCAACAACAAAAGAGTTCTCTTTATCATTTCCTGATCGAACATTTGAATCTCCACTTATTAATCTTCTTATAAAAAATGGGAGGAATGGTAGAATGAATTGATTTTCTAGCTTAATTCATATTGCTGTTGGTTATACATAGCATGATACGATTTGGTGTTGCATTGCAGGTAAAAGTAATGGAAAAGGATACTACATCTACGAGAAAGAAAGCAAGCCTAGACCTGATTCTTCAGTGCTTCCAATCATCGAGGAATCTAGGAGGCTTTCTAATATTATGCCAGATGGAAAGGTATGTCATAATTTTTACTGTTTTGCTTAAAAAGTTTATGCATACAAGGTGCTGAAATTTAAAATTTGTTGCCTTTAGTCCTGCTCTTGTTTCATCAACAAAGGCATAGACATTGTAAATATTTTATAAACTATCTTGTGGAATCGTATGCAGTCTATCTCCGTTACTGATGAAGAAATTATCAGGATGGTACTCTTTCCTGTTGTGAATGAGGCCTGCCGCATCTTGGATGATGGAATTGTTATCCGAGCATCAGATCTTGATGTAGCTTCTGTACTCGGCATGAGATTCCCATCTTATCGGTCAGTTCCACTGTTCTACCCTCAAGATCTTTGACATGTTAAGCAAAAATGAAGTGTCACTAATTTCGCCTGTCCACTTATTTGAGTCCCTTAACACTCTCAGATTACTTGTAGACTGATGTATGTTAAACATGCAAAAGCTCTATTACCATTTCATAAACTCTTCAGGGACAGATAATGGGGAATGATCAAGAGCATATAAAAATGAAATTTGAAGATTAGCATTCAAATTGATTAGATCAAATAAAATGATATAACTTAAAAACATGTAAGTTTTTACTCTGACATGAATACCTTTCTTTCTATATAATTGCAAAAATGACAAGAATATTTAATGTGGTTATTGGATTATGTCAATAATATTGAAAAATTTACAAGTAAAAAGATGAATGAAAAGGTTTGCCTTTGGTTGCAGGGGTGGTATTGTTTTCTGGGGTGACACATTTGGGGCAGATTGTATTTTTAGGAGTATGCAGAAGTGGTCTGAATCATATGGTAAATTCTTTAAGCCATCATGGTTTTTGGAAAATAGAGCACAAAGAGGAATCCCACTGGTAAATATATTTTAATTCATATTATATGAGGAAGTCTTGTGTGAGACCGTTCCGCAAGACAGGTTAAGATCCGGATCTAAATACAATCAAATACCAACAAAATTATAAATATATAAATGTGTCATTGAACATGAACGTTAATCCGGATCTTGATCCATCTTACGAATTATGACCCGCGAGACGGTCTAACACAAGTTTTTATCATATTAATTATAGTGACAGCCCTTTTATCTTTGCCTTTTGGCATTACTAGTGCATGTTGAATATATATTTTTAAGTCCAGTTTACTTTTATTTTATGTAGAGTGCACCAGCTTCAACATCATTAGGGCGCTTATAACTCTCTCTCTCTCAAACGAAGATGTTGGGAGGCAGTGGTGAACTAATCATATATGTGTGTGGCCTTGTGAGAAGAATATTCATGTTGATTATATGAAACAATAACCTTTCATGAATTTTGTGGCTCTTAACGATAAAATGTAAATGTTAGCCATGTGAAATTTCTTGAAAAATCAATGAACCGCTGTCAAAATAGTTCCAGAAATTAGTAAATTACCGTAGCGCAACAAATGCCTTTTTTCTGTTTTCTTCTCCTCATGGGTGAGGGGGTTTACACCCCTTACCCGATCGTACATCAGACGGACATGTTGAATTAGAGTATCTCATCATCAATTAACTACTACTATTACAGTTATACAACATGAGTAGGGGCAAACTTCTATATTTTCCTAACTTTGCTTAATTTTTTGTTCCAATTCTTACTAGATTTCAATTCTTTATATACAAGGAAGTGTTTTAGATTATGGATTGAAAAAAATATCCTAAAATAATTACTAAATGCGGTGGTTGGAAGGGTTGACTCATTTGCCCACGTGACATGGTCACATCAACGTTGAGTACGTTAAATAGTACCCATGGTGATTGATGGGTAGATGAGCGGAACTCTTTATAGGTAATGTTTTAAATACTAAGTATCATATTTCGTGTTTGATTTGTGCGGATACTTTTTTTTTATGTCAGATAATTTTTATTCTGAATCTGAAAAAAGTTAAATTGATAATTAGATAAAATAAATAATTGCTCTGATATACACACATACATATTATATTATAATTATAATATAATAATATAACATATTTTCAATAATTTCATAAATAATTAATAAACCACTCTAATCAAAATAATGTACTGATTTGTAGTATTTGAGATCAACTTCCTTATTTGGAATTTATGCCGATATAATTTGGCCAATTAACTTCAAGAGATGGTACTTATCTAGTTATCTTCATTGGTAAAAAAGAATAAAATATGAGCATTAGATAATTCACGCATTCGAAACTCAACTGTGTACACAACTACGAAAGAACATAAAAAAATAATTTAATAATTAATTAAATAAAATATATAATAATTACCTTCTTTGATATTGTCTACTTTTTTAGTGTTGGAAGTCTTAATTATATTACCTAATTTAATCTTTAAAACACCACGAATGATGGTTTGAATGTTCTAGTTTTAACTTTTAAGTAAACTAAAAAGACAAAGACTTGTTTAGACAGTCTAACAGGTCTCTTGCGTTAGACGAGTCAAATAGGATCCAAACGCGTTCCGAAAACTCCTCCAAATTCGCAAAAACAGTCAGTTTGCACCCGCCCACACGCGTATTACTAGATATAAAGTAAAGTATCACTAATTATATGTTAAAATATCACTCAATATGAATTGAATTATCATCAACTATGAAATATTTTCACATGCTAAGAAGAAAATAAATGAATATTTCTACATAAATCATAATGTGGGGTTTCAATTTAGTTGATTCATTTATCTTTTTTTTTTTAAATGTTTGTTGATTCTCCAGATATCATGTATCATTATAATAATGTGTCAAAGTATCACTTAATATGAATTGAAGTATATTCAACTATGAAATATTTTCACATGTTAAGAAAAAAAAAGAATCATTTTCTACATAAATCATAATGTGGACTTTTAAATTAATTAAAAAAAATGAATTATGTTCTACATAAATCATAATATGGACTTTTGAATTAATTCAAAAAAAATATAATATGAGGTTTTAATTTAGTTGATTTATTTATCATCTTTCTTTTTGGAATGTTTATTAATTCTCCAAACATTATATATCAATATATATGAAGTAAAGTATCACTAATTATGTGTCGAAGTATCACTTAATATGAATTGAAGTACATTATCAACTATGAAGTGTTTTCACATGCTAAGAAAAAAAATGAATTATTTTCTACATATATCATAATGTGGACTTTTAAATTAATTAAAAAAATGAATTATTTTCTACATAAATTATACTATGGACTTTTGAATTAATTCAAAAAATATAATGTGAGGTTTTAATTTAGTTGATTCATTTATCACCTTTTCCTTTTGGAACGTTTGTTTATTCTCCAGACATCATGTATCACTTAATATGAATTGAAATATTATCAATTATGAATTGTTTTCACATGCTAAGAAAAAAAATGAATTATTTTCTACATAAATCATAATGTGAGCTTTTAAAT
This sequence comes from Perilla frutescens, assembly GCA_026008535.1. NCBI lineage: Eukaryota > Viridiplantae > Streptophyta > Magnoliopsida > Lamiales > Lamiaceae > Perilla > Perilla frutescens. Next base: position 43,910,367 of record BRKX01000001.1, read on the forward strand.
TAATTTAAAAAAATTAAATATATATTTATAAACAAAATAAAAATAAAAATTGAAAAAAAAACTAAAAAAAAAAAAGAAAATAAAAAAGGGTGGAGAGGGGGAAGGGACCACTAAAAAAGGAAAATAAAAAATTAAAAAAAGAAAAGTAAAACCATCTCATTGGTCAAATAGAGATTTGATAAGAGATCCATTAGATGGTGTCACGGTAAACCACCTAAAAAATATAGTTTGGATATTCTAGTTTCACTCCATGCAACGCAAAATATGAGGCAATCTAATATAGTAATTTTGCTTCCCTAATATGTGTGTGTGTGTGTATATATATATAGTAATTTTGCCATCATTAAATTTAAAATTCATTTCAATTTTAATTTGTTCATTATATCAATAAAATCATCCTTGTTTACACTGCACTGACTATAGTATATAAGTTCAAATAATTTTACAAAAGCAATTTAATATATATATATATATATATATATATATATGGTTCAAATAGGTACCATGACTTGGTGTGAAAATAAGGAATTAATTTCAGCCCTTAGATCTTGTTAAATAGACGGATGAGATCAAACAATTGCCCTCATGTATATTTGGTTGGTTTTTACTATTCTAATGTGATAAGGATAATGGAGTCATTTAACTAAAAGCTGTTGCAATATTCATCCGTCCATTTTAATAGGAGTTATTTAAGGGGATTATTCTCTCTCCAACTTCTCACACGATTTGTTCAACAGTTTTATTTTTCGAGAAACCGCTATTTTCATTTATTTTACTTTGGGGGTAAAGAACATATAGATATTAACAGATTGTTTGAGAATTCCATTGTGTGAAGTAGATTGTTAGAGTGGACGATGCAATGGGGTTGAGACAGATTGTTACAGGATCCCGGAGTTGAAGCAGATTGTTAGAGTGGGCGACATCGATAATGGAAGAAACATGTTATTTTTTGTCTTATTTCATATTGTTTACAATTATTAGTATGATTAGTCTAAAATAACTCAACGTTGGTACAATTTCATCAATTGTTATGAATTCATGCATTCATGCGTGTAATTTGCACGCATAGGGAAACTTGTAAGTAAGCACTTCAGTGGATGTGAGTTTCAATTTTAAATCATATTTTAACGTTATTTCGTATGTGCAAAGTACTTATATGATTTGTAGTAAGCATTAAAAGATATGTTTATATAACATTCAATTATGTAGGATGTATTACAGTGAATCTTAGTTTCATTTATAAATCGTGTGTTAATGTGTTTATTATGTGAAACACTTATATGTGTTCTAGTAAGCATTTCAGAATATGTTTTAATATTGCATAATATACGATGCATGTGCAGGTGTGATTGATTCAAGTGAAGGTGTTGTTCAATTGTCTCCTGGTGGCACGATAAAATTATATATTCCCCCAGTGCAATCCTTCTATGAAACCATTTATCAATTAGAAATTTCGGAGTCTTGATGATGGAATTGAGTTTTATAAAAAGTATGCTCTTGCATGTGGGTTCGACATACGTCATGATACAACAAGAAAGTCATATGATGGGGAGTGTTTCACGTGGAAATATATATTTTGCAATAGGGAAGGTGTGAAGCATGTTGTAGATGTTGACATATTTGGTACATCAAAGAAAAGATGTACAATGTCGAATCGTGTTAATTGCAAGGATCGGGTGGTTTTTAAGTTTGCTCAGGTGTTAATATTAAGTCATCGGTTCCGGTGAAGATAAAAGGGAGTGACAGTCGTCTCAAGTCAAACAAGGAGAAGAATATAGAAAAGATGAAGAAGCCACTGAGAGCATGCAACTTTTGTGGGGAGAAAAGCAACCATGATGCTAGGAATTACCCTAATAAAATATGATAGTGGATCTTGTTCTTTTTGAAAAAGTTGTATGTTGTCTGTTCATGACAGTTAAAGGTTTCATTTTGATTAATTTGTCGAATGCTTAGTATTAATTTACACTATACGAAGCATTTAAATCTATGATTCAATGTATTTTCAAAGTTTGTTGGATGGGACGATGTTATGTTATTTTCAAAAAAAAAAAATCCTACTAACACTCTATGCCCAAATACAATTCTAAGCAATACTCTTTTGTTATAAAGCATTAAACTATTAAAAAATAAGCATTACGGAATTATCACTTTGTAAAGCAAAAAACATTATTCACATCACTGCATATGAGCAATTTATATGCTCATACAAGCATTTAAGTAAACCACATCAAGCATTTACGTAAACCACATCAAGTTTTATTACGAAATTATTCAATTTTGTTGTTTTCAAATAGTTTTTGTGTTAACGCTCTGTGTCCAAAATACAATTATAAGCAATATCATTTTCATATAAAGCATTAAAATGTTAATTCACAAGCATTATATAAATTTCACTTTGTAAAATGCAAAACATCACCAAAGTAACTAGTGTTAACATAACATAAAAAGCACCTAACAAAACTATGACAAGCACTAACAAGTACAATGCGAAGCATTTTCCACAATCATGCATATCACCAATTCACATGCCCAAACATCATAAACATAAAACGGATAGTTAATAACTCATAACTATTGTTCGGAATATCATTCATATGATTCCATAGGAAAAACTAAAAGTGATAGTATCAAAAGTTATCCATATCCAAAAGAAAACAAACTACAAACACCCATCCTAAATAAAATGCACTCCGTACTTGCATTCTTAGCACTAAACATAATCATTCAAAACATCACTAACACTCGGTTGTTTTTTCTTACAGATATTTGTAAAAGAGCCCTTGCATTTTTCGTAATCTTACTAGAATGGGCGTTCAATTCCGATGTTAGTATGAATGCACAATACTTAATGCGAAAATGCTTCATTCTGAGGAAATTTCCCTTTTCAAAATTGCAATGTCAAACCTTGCTAGATTGATCTATGTATGTCTCCATGTGCCGCATTGCGTACACGTCACATTCATTGTTATTTTCTGCATCCCTTCAAAACATGTTCAGCCTCGTCATGCATGCGCGTTTTATTGCCATTGACTTCACCTTCAATCTTCTGCTTCCATGTAATCACCAAACACATTTTGCTGGAACAGATGATAATGGATACAATTAAGCAAATTATGGCACAAAGGTGATGTTTAACAAGCATTGATGCTAATCTGGCGCTTAATCAATCTATCAAAAGCATCTATTACTCATTACTAAGCACTGTGTCAAATAGGAAATCAAATCTGAATTAGATGAATACTAGTATAAACGACGTTGCTCCATGTTTGCGTCTTAAATCCATTCTCTCGCGCTCATCCGAATTGTCTATCAACAATACATCACTCTTTCTAAAGTCGAAGCATATGACATAGTAGTGGTCTCGATCGAGTACAGGAAAAAATAATTGTAGTAATATTAGGCATGATTATATTTCATTTTCACACATAATAAAGTAAAAAGAGTTAAAATCAACTTATTCAAAGCATTAACAAGTACACAAACAACCAAAACTTGTTTAATTACAAAGCAATAGTGCAAGTACTGATATCATAATCATTAACCACTCAATATCTTAGCACCAAAACACATGTTTCATAGCATCAAAGCATATTGACAGCGTGTACTATTCTACACAGTAAACGAGTAGCTTCAATTAGTCAAAACACATTGTCTGGTAAGAGTGTTATAAAAATCAATAAACTGAAACAAAGCATTACCAAATCACTAAATCAACAAAAACTTGCAAAATCACACAACTACAACAAAAGCATCGCCAACATTATCATTACGCATTTACTATAGTAATCTTTAACATATCTATATATAGCAAACAAAAATATTAATGAAAGTATTTGAATATAACAATATTTACCCCCAAACTACATTATCACTAGCATCAAACGTTCGTTTCAAATCCAGACGATTCACATCAAATCTACCCAAACTATAGCCACATAAATTAATAAAATAGTCAATCCTCAAACAAACGACGTGCAATTTTGGATTTTTGACAACAAACCCAAACAACCCATTACAAAAATTTACAAAACCTTATCATTTACACCCTAACCTACAATTTTATGAACTGCATCAGGAAAATCTGCTCAAAGAACTCGAAAAGTTCGAAATTATTACCTGACTTTCGTCGTGCCATTGTTGTATCGGAGAAAAGGCGTTCTATTGTTTAGTTAAAATTGTAATAGTCGCGCCGCTGCCCAGAACCGCCGTGTGAGTGCCGCGCAACAACCGCCATCGCCGCTAGATAATCATTTTGCCGAACCCTCGCTGCAATCTCGGCCCACAACCTACGTTTTTTGTGGATGCTAGGTTTTCGCCGTCGTCGATTTTTTGGATTTCTTTCTCTGTGATTTTCTTTTGACTATATTTGTGAGGGTTTTGGTTTGGAAAAGATATGAAATCATAAGACAACTTGTATCTATCCCCATTTTTAGTGCATAATTTCATATGAAATTATGTTACCAATTTACTAAATTACCCATGTACGAATTAATATATATTTTAAGTTTAATTAATATCATTTTACGCACATATAATCTCATCCATCCATCCATCAACAAAATTTATAAGGATCATATTTGTCCCTATTTTTCACACAAAGAAGAGTTCCTACTATAACCACACGGTCCACACCCTATAGATATATAATCTATTTTCTATACACACAAATCAAAATCGATATTACAAATATGGATACATCTAATAATAAGCATGCCATAAAATTAGATTTTGGGCTGAAAAAATAAACTAGCCCAATAAATTTAAATTTCAAATTGTCCTAAGAATCTAATTTAAACTTCAAACTAAAGGGACGATACAATTTAGTATTGGGACAAAAATTTATAACTCCTTATGCATAAACCCAACACGTAACCTTGTTAGCCATCACTGTTTTCATTTTCACGGTTTCAAAAAATGGATGATGTAGACGACACAAACACCCTTTGTTTGATCAAGGTAAGCTCATTTTGCATCTTCACCAACTTGCCCTCGATTAAGTTTAACCCGTTCTCGATCAAGGTAAGCTCACTTGCATCGTTCTTGATCAAGGTAGGGTTCTTCAGCTGGGATTCAGTGAGAGTTACCTTTGTTTGCTCCTCATCCTCAGCTTGCATCCTCTCCATAAGCTCGACATTGGCTGTCTCGAGCTCTGTTACTGTCTCCTTCTCAGCTTCCTCCTCCTCCTCCTCCTCCTCCATAGCTTCAACCTCAGCTACACTGCAATGCTGAATGGTTTATAGCTTGTATCAGAGCAGAGTTGGATAATATTTCAGAGTTGAAGACAGAATAAAAAATAAAAACTTGGTAAACCTACATCGATTCCATCATGGAGATGGAAAAAGTTGGATCACAAACAGTCCAAAATATAGAATAATGGATAATTATGAATGATAAGTTAAAGAATCATATTACATTTAAATCAGTTCTAACAATGGCTCTCTATATTTAGCATTTGCCGCCACATCGAAGAAAAGCCAAATGTTTTTGGCTTCGAATTACAGAGATGTAGCAGCATAGCTAGATTTGTTATATGTCTAAATCCTACACATTTTATAACTCTCTTTCAGTCTTTGTCCTTACATCACCATTTTCGGCAGGTATGCTCATTCGCTGGAACAGGGCATTGTTGAGAGCAATGGCTGGTTGAGTAACCACTGCAGAAGTCTGTCGAGGAACACCAATTTTGGCAACACCATTGTTTGTGTGCTGCTGTTGATTTCTAGCATTAGTTCTTGAATTTGAAGCGCCATTGCTCGACAGCCCTTTATCAACATCTGATTCTGTTCGTGCCAACGAAGAATATTTGGTTTCTGCAGGGTGGAATGGAAGATGGTTGAGTAACACTAAGGAGAAATAAGATCTATAGAAACTCGAAGGGTGAAAACTTGCCTTTTATTTCTCCTAAAGTGATAAGCCTGTTCAGACAATCTCTGAACTTTGTTAAAATAATTCTTTCTTGCTCCTCGTATGCTTCAGTCGTCCTGTGCTCAAGCGGCAACTGAGGAGACACATTGTTTTGAACCTCTAACCTATTAGGGGAAGCAGCAGCGGTGAAGATTGTATCTTGTTCATCACACATTAGAGCTAAAGTGCTGGGAGACATTGGCCTTCCTTTTGATACATCAGCTCCATCTGAACAAGATTCCTCAGGTGCAACTTTCTCGGCCTGGTTTTCAGATGAAAGATAACTAGCCCGAGCCTTTTCAGCTTCAGAATGCTTCTGGCTTTGAGACTCGTCTTGAATGGTTGAAGCCAGTGAGGTCTTTTGAGAATCTTCTGCTTGCTTTTCAGCTGCATTTCTTTCCTCTGAAAAGCATTACAAGTTAGAAAATGGTCTTTTTAATAATGGAGCTTAGGTTATGAATCGAGCAATAAGTGCTTCATAAAACTAAGACATGGCTGTTTCCTCATAAAGTTACACCTTAGTTTCTCTTTTCAATAAAATTGACTCTTCCAAATGCTTGTTGTAGTGTATCTTATAACTCAACATTCGGAGAAAGAGATCAGGACTCAAAAGATTTAGAAACACGAGCATTTATTTGTAGTCAGAGATGGGCTAAATCCAAACTGAAAAGATCATATCATGTAGCAATCCCCTACATTTATCATGAATTTGACTGCAGCCAATGATAGTGTTGGCGAGCAAGAAATAGATGATTTAGATAAGATCATGTAAACTTGTGCACATAAACTCTTCGTGTACCTGCAAACATCGTTGCAGCTTCTCTCGAGTATACCACAAGCACAGAACAGAGTTCCTTCAAATCCTGGGGCTGAATGATGTCAGCTAATAGAGACCTTTAGATGCAGAGCACAAGTAAGTTGTCTGAAGAAATATCAAAACACAATTCTTTAAAGAATGACACTCATACCTATAAGTAAATTTCAAAGAACCCAAGGTCGATGTACTAACTGGACGAGTAACAGTAATTGAAGATGGTGAAGGGGAAGGTACAGAAGCCTTAGTATGGTCAGCCTGCTAATAGAGAAAAATAAGTTTTGAAGTCAGAATCAAACAGAGTGATTCCTTTAGCTATTGAGATACAAGAAGAAATAGAGATGATTCACTAAATAGATGTAAATAACATGATGAAGTCTTTCATCTTCATTCCAAATATTTAATCCTCTATCTAAATTCCAACTATTCAACTTGTACATGCAAATCTTACTCAGTCCAAATTTAATTATGGACACCAAGAGCACTCAGGTGCTAGAAATTATCACTAAGCAATGTTTTTTAACAAGCTAGGCCAAAGGAATATCCATTGATATTTGTGAGTGGAGCACGGTGTGATAAAAAAATTGTTGAATTTTTCTTTTGAGCTTTACTCCGACTCACCCTGATGTCCAACATACCATATCATATAATTATGATCAAATTTCATAACTTGTACTATATACAACACATAACATCCCCCCCGGCCCCCCCACCCTATTTTAACATGGCAATTATCAAAAACTATGGCCTCATACATATATGCACATATATTTTTCCAAAAAATATACTCACACAGTTGAACTATTGAGCTGCTAAAAATACAGCATTCCTTTTTTACAAGCAAGATTATAAATATACAAAAAGCATATATATTTTCTACATTTTTATGGAAGACTCCACACAGATCAAACTAGAAGAATTGCTTTGTGGAGATGAGGGAATTTACCATGACTCACTACAACAAGTGTACTAACAGTTCCAGAGAGTATATCATTACCTATTACAAAAAAATCTACCAATACCAACCCATGATTCTTTATTCATTGCATGAAAACCTATTTTTTGCAGGCTTGCTTTATGTTGTCCCTTTTCAGCAATTTCACTAAGCAAATATTTCAAACATGCATTAATGGATATAGGCATATAGCTCTTAATTTAAAATTTCATTTTATTTGGTAGAATAAGGGAGGATATGGTACGAAAAGATTATTTTGAAATGACCTTCCATGACATGGCATGAGTGGGAAGTGTGCCATTTATAGTAAAGCACAAGGAGTGCTTGTCATTTGTAAATTTGATTATGTACATAAAGCTTCATCAAAAAATTCCCTATATGATGTTATTTGCATAGAACAAATAGTTATTTCCTACACTTAACTGAATCTACCATAAACCAATCATCGGTCACTAAGATTTTATTTTTATGAGGAATAGACATATATTTAGAGGATTTAAATACGTAAGTTGCTATCCCAAAAAAATATTACATTTACTTATAAATCTAGTGGGAATCCAAAATGACTCAGGGTGGGCCAGAAAAAGAATGTGGTCTCAGCGTGCTGGGCACTGATCAAATTCAATAATAAACTATGCAGGAAGTTGAAGATTCTTCAAGGTATAGCAACAAATTTTACCTGTTGCAACTGTCCAAGCCTGTGAACTGGATCTTTTATGGCTGATCCAAAAAAAAGATCCTGACCTTTTCGTTTTTTGGTCAGTGGAGGAGACCCATAACCAGATGATCCAATAGCGCCGGTGATTGCAGCATTTGCTGCCTGCTGGATATAGGTCATGTTGTTGGCATGCTCACCGTGAAAGAGAGCTTGTCTCTCTTCGCTTCCTTCATAATTTTTGCAGTCCATGCATTTACAATTTTCAGAACAAAGGATATTTGCTTGGAAGCATTCACAGTACTTCTTAAGGCACCCCGATTTCTTGCAGTGGCATCCCTTATTATGCTTTCCTGAAATAATAACTTCACCAGCCTCCTCCTGCATATTAATAAAAATCAACTGATCATGTTATATGAAAGACAATTGAGAGATTTTTTTAATGAACCTTAGGGCTCATGGCGTATATTAATGTTGATTACATGCACCAAGTATTACAATTTTGTCATAATTATGAGCATTTCCTAGATCTCGAAGATTTCTTATTCTACTGAAAAATAATGACAATGATGTGTCATCTTGAGAGGATGAGACAGATAAATGAAATTGGGTTCATAGATATTGATCAAGTATTTGGTAAATTATCCAAATAAGTTCAAGAAACAATCAGTAGGAAACATCTAGAGAAACGCAACTTATTTTTTCAAATTCAAGCTTCTTTCTATGAATCACATGTATGACTGAACTAATAGCTTCAACCTAAGCAATCATTTGATTGTCACAGTTGTAGGGCTCAAAGATTTACTAGATTTATTATATTGGTTAAACAGCTGGATAACAACCATACCAATCGAAAAAATTCAAAGCTCATAAGCATTATCAACTGAGAAACCAGCAAGTAGGTTGCTCATATGGAATTCTACATAAAACTTTTCCATCCAGGAGCTCACAAAAACATCCAAAGCAGATTTTATATCTTCTGGTCTAATTCTTTCAAGGACAGCATCCACACTCAAAATAAACTGCACTGATGTGGCAACAAAAAGCAAAATAGAAATAAATTCCTGTTTATCAATTATAACATCAACAGCAATAGAAAGCTCTCCTTGCTTTCAGGACTAAGAAGTAATTTAATTACATGACAGACAATTAATGTGAACTTTTAACTGGATTTTCATGGCATTTAGCTGTTAAATGTAGCAAACCACTCGTCACAAACCAGAAAAGTTTATCTCTCCGTTACCATTACAAATTGAAATCCAGAAAGCATCTTGAATAATTATAAAACGTATACTCCTATAAAGTTACTAGAAGCACAACTCCTGTGGTCATCCATTAGAAGATAAAGCAGCTATAGCATATTTTACCATAGATTTAATCAATCACAGCTAAATCTAACACGAAGAAAGAGAAACTATTTGAAACTACTAAATAAATCATCCGAGCGAATACTTTGTACTAGAAATGCACTTCTATAAGATGGAAGTTTGAGTTCTGACAATACCCTGTTCTCCCGAGCTCCATGAGGACTGCTAGCAATTTTTGGCCTGAAAGCAGTTGGATTGCGCTCCAGAGTAGCTTCAACAGCTTCACGTCTAGCAGCATCATTTTCAACATTGTTATGACAGTTCACACAGTTGCAACCATCACAATAGACTCCTGAAGCAAAGCATTCACAATACCTGGCCATAATGTGTAACATAAGATAATACTTCATCCCAGCAAAGTGACATCCAGTTCATAAATTTTAAAAAGAAAAGTATAATTGTTGGACTGTCATCTAGCTAAAGATAATCATCAAATTAAGGGTTTTTTTTTATGAAATTTAAAATGTGAAAACATTAAGTACACACACGAACAATGTAACAAGCCACAGCGTTTAATCGCTTATAGGACTCTCCATAGTAAAAGAAAATAATAGGCTACAAACCTGCACCCCAAGATGATTAACAATTATCTTTTAGGTCCAAAGTGAACGAGTTGTGTGAGTTGACAACTTACAATTTATTGTTATTGGTACTTGAAGCCCTATAAAGTCTATCATACAACAGAGATCAGACTGAATATATTTTCAAAAAATAGATGTTGCTTGATAGAAAAGTGGTGATGTAACCTCAAGTAAACAAAGCAAATCCAGAAAACCACTCATGCATCAATCTTGTTAAGCTGAAAGAATAAACCAAAATCTCTGAACTATCTTCAACTGATAGTAACCACTTAGTCAAACAATTTATGTTTATTGGAAATGTATATTCAAAAACTTTAGTACAAGAAATCAGTTATATCCACGCATGCATAGAGCAGATACAAGATTACACAGCACAAGTTACATATAAACTGACAGCTCTATAATGTGCATATATCAGTTAACCAGTGGAATTAGCATTTAGCAACAATCTGCAAGCACAAACAAAGGCATTTCCTTCCACAGACAGCACGAAGGATACACTTTAATCTGAGAAAAGCAAACCAGGAAAATTTTCCCAGGTTTTACTTTGTTCCTCAGCTAATTGGCTACAACAGAAAATGTAAGTAGAATAGAACTTAGAAGTAGAGAATTGAAACATATATTGGTCAAGCCCAATAAAATAAAATAAAAAAGGCCCTGTTAAGAAGGGGGTGGATGAAACATTTCATGGAGGAAAACAGAAAATGTTCTTCAAAGAAAAGTTAGTCCATACAGCATTACTTGTCTGTTCTGAAACTGAGTCCTTTGCATTACTGATTTTACTAGTGTTTGGATTTGCCTGGGACTTGGAAAACTTATTTCAAACTAAGAACGTGAAGAAGCAGAAACTATTCTTCATGCAATCATAGTCTCATACGACAATAAGATGAAAATCAATAGCTACTTACAACTTCAAGCACCGAGAATGTTTGCAATTACACTGCTTTTGCTTCTTTGGAGTACCATCTTTCACTTCATTCACACTTTGTCTGGGCCGTGATCTTGGGGACTCAGGTTTCCTGAGGACGAAAGAGTATTAATTACAACAGCTAGAAATAGAAAAATTTTACCACACAACATTGACTTCACAGAAATGTTTAGTGAAATCATGCATAAATCAAAATCCACTAAAATCATGCATAGCATATCAATCAAAATCCTTACTTCGACAGGAAGGCTGATATATGTTTTTATTCTATCAAATTACTCAATTAAAATAATATGGAAAAGCATTTCATGATCAGTAATCATCAATAGAACCCCATAAAATGTAGAAATCAGCATAAAGTCATGCTATATTAATAGGAGGCACTCAAAAACTGGTGCAGCAGTGATGCAGAAAAATAAAAATGCATGAACCAGGACATAGTGAGAAATTATTATGATATTTACGGCAATGAAAATTAGTAGAAATACATGGAAATCTTTTACAAGCATACACCGATAGATTTCTTTCTGAAAATGATGATAATATAGTTATGCAAAAAACCGAACAAAAGGAAAGATTTTACTGGGCAGACTTCTTTGTAATCTGTTCAGGCAGCATTCAAAGGGCACACAGTGTTACGATAGGAGAAAATCAACCCAATGAACAACCATTTCTGTCATAATTTAATCACTTGAAAAGTGACTCATTGTTCTTCACCAGACTAAAACTTCCAATCACTCATCAAGCTATAGGCCTAAGCCAAATGCAAATGGTCAAACGAACATTTTTAAAACAAATTAACAATAAGATTCGTACATCCGATTAGTTTTTTGAGGTACCAACGACTAATTAACTGTCCGTCAGAAGATCCCAGTGGCTCACACGCCAACTTCTCCTTTCCCCAACTGGAGTAGGAGATGAAGGGGGATTCTTACATCTAATGAAAACTTATGTTGATCAATTGCTGCAAATGAATGTTTGAATGTAGCAAATATAACATGAAAGGTCAAAACTTCCAAATGAATAGCCAACAAAACCTATAATTTCCACAAAATACATAATCTTAAGCTCCAAAGACACCATTTTCTCCCCAAAAGTTTCAATCTTCACAATTAATTCGGACTTGAAAAGGCTACTCACAGAGGAGGGCGAATGGAAGGATGAGGGGGTGGCGCAGGTGGCTGTTGCATAGTCATGAACAGCATCGGCTGCGGCTTCACAGAGTGCGGCAGCACCATAGGAGGGGGCTGCTCCAATTTCACTAGCTGCCGCTGCTCCATGGCCGACACACCACCAGTAAAATCCAGCTGCCTCACCAACTTCCTCGCTGGGAAATCAACACCGGCCGCCGTCGCCTCCGGTTGCTGCGGCGGCGGCGGTTTTTTTGGAGGGAAATCCTGCCCCTCTCTTTGCTCCATTGAATAAAAATAAAACAAACTCAAAACGAAAATCCCACAACAAATACTTCACCAAACAACAACTTTACACCAAAAAAATCCAATCAAATAAACACCACTCCAATTTCAGTCATTCTCAACTGCAGAATTCGCCCCCCAAATCCTACAAATTCCAAATCGCGAAAATGGAAAGGAAGCGTCAATCCGAAATCGAGGACTGAAGCTCACAATTAAAACACCACAAAATTCAAAGGTAAAAACAAAATTTCCGCCACAATTGAGATGAAGCTCGATCCGTACACACGCATATAGATACAAATGCGTGTACGTATACACTCCAATGTACAGACACAGACACACACACACACCACGCACGAAGAGAAATTCTTCTTCGAAAATGGGTGTCCCAGTTTTTGAGTCCTCTTCCTCCCTCTCTAGCTTAGCTTTTGAAATTCAATTTTGTGAGGAAATATGAGCGTCGATATTCCATCCAACGGCCATCACGAGTAGGTCTGAATCGACGGTCTGAATTCATAGAAGCCACTCAGGTCGGCTCTCCTCCGTCGATCTCAAAGACCCGTCCTTTTCCGATTATTGAACGAATTCGGCATGCATCCGCCACGTCATCCGACTCAATACGTGGCGCGATATGAGTGGAGGAGTGCATGAGAGTTTGCTGTGGGTTTCGCAGCAGGGGAGCACCTTTTTCCCGAGTTTTGATGAGATTTTGTTTCGAGGAAATAAAAAAATGGAAAATTATAACATTATGGCGCTAAAGAGGTCTGCGACGTCGTTGACTTGGTGAGGTAAGGGTTTTAGTGGATCGATCAACGGTCCAGATCTCTCGGGAAGGAATTGCATTGACGGATGAGATTTATTTCTTCAGAAACGTGTGGCAATTGTATATTGTTGCTTCTTTTTTTCTTTTTTTTTTCAAATAATATGTTTAGTTCCAAAATGTGTATCTCATTTCTTGTTTCAAACATGTGATTGCCTCTACTTGTAGTTATAAATTTATTTATTTTTATTAATTATTTGAGTGGATGATTATGAATATTTTAAAATATGCTACATGTCGTAATTTAACGCTGAAATAGAAGGTCAAATGCGGTGTAGATAATTCTATCCTTTTTTTTTTCATTTTCAGAATGTATTTTTTTATATAATTTTCATATATTTTTGTACATTTAAAGATTTTTTTTGGCTTTGATTGGGACCGTGGCTTTGTCGTTTTGCGCAATTGCACGTTACTTTTTGACCTTTTAAAATTAAAATCAATAAGTGTGCATTGTTTTGGTTCCGTACATTTGTTTCATTAATAATTTAATGGGTAAAGTTCCCTTCATTTATTCGAAGAGTAAAAAAAATCATATGTTTAATAAAAAAATAGTAAAAAAATACATCTGTTATGTAAAATTTATCAAAAAAAATTATTATATTTATTAAATGTAATTATATGTAAACCATTCCCGCTAGAGATGACTGGTGATTTTTTTGACAAATCTATATATATACGATATAAAAACAAAATAGTATGGGTAATATAGACAATTCATGATTAAATCAATTAAAAATTCCACGTTGCCTGTTAAAAAAATATAATTCCTAATTTCCTATTGAAAAGGTGCTTTGGCACTTAGCAGAGCAACAAAACTTATTAGTGAAGCGGTACGTCCTCTTCCAATCCCTCTTTAAAAAATTCATTTTCTCTTTTCCAATATTCCAAAAATATTAACCACTGCGCTTTTTTCTTCTCCATGTCTCAGGAGAAAAATCAACTTCATCTCCTCCAATAGACAATCGTCATGTTGAGGCTTACAGCATGTCAGCATTGATGGATATGTGATAGAGAATTGGGAGCGGCCGTGAGAAAATCTGGAAGGTACAACCCTTTTGTTTACAATCAGATCAGAAAATAGGTGGTTGTTATGGAATGAGATTTCATTTTTGTTCATTTGATAGTTGTAAATTTCTGATAGCTACTATCAACCAAGAGTGGATTGTGTTTTTAATGTTGTTTTGGCACCGGATCAGTGTGAATACTCTCAAGTAAATATATGATCCATTTTGTTCTGTTTTGAAAAAACATTTGGTCGATTTTGAGGCTCAAGTTTATTCTTTCTTTTGCAATCGATCATTTATATTTGTATAGATGTTTTGTTTCTTGATTTTGCCCTTTTTTGTGTTTCTTGATTTTTACGGTGTCTAACATTCTTTACAATTCAATTGCCTTTGAGATATGGCTCAAACAACATTGTCTTCTCCACCACAGCATATTTGACTTGTGATTATGTCATTTTATTTAATTAGCTATTATTCAAAGCAGTTGCATTAGCTTCTGACATTCTAATGATCCTTAGTTTATCCAAGCCTGTTAAACCACATCTCAGTTTAGCATAAACATATATAGTTTCTCCTTTTACAAATTTTTGTTTGGTTCTGGCATCACACAAGATTGGTAAAACTAAAGAATTCGATTCTGCTATATCACATTTTCAGTCTTCACCTCGAACCTATATACCATTATATAGTCAGTTCATCATTGTTCGTTGTGGATGTGTTTCTTCACCATGTTTCATGAAACCATTGCTGACTTGATGTGATTATAATCTGTTAGCTCATCCATCTCCATGCTATCAGTCACTCAATCTACAGACTCTTGCTTCTTCAAAGCTATGAGATTCTGTGATGCCCTTCTGGTAGAGGACAGGAGTTGAGGAATGAGGATAGTTATCTGAATTTTTTATGAGCACTGTCAATACCACGTTTTCAATGTAACTCCATGTCTCCTCTATGAACTCAAATAGGGTGAATGATATGGCCTTCACCTTCATCTGAAGCAGCCAAGAAAGTAGCTCTTGGAAGAAAATTTGGCAGCCATATGGATTTTGTTTCTTCCAAACTTTTAATCTCTGCAAGAAAAAAAGCAGCATTAGGCATTTTCTCGAAAGATTTAGCATCTCGGCCAACCTAGCCGTGCAATGCAACTCATTTGTATCAGGATACTCATCAAATTGATTTGCCCCTCAGCGGAATTTTCCATAATGATTCTTTAGCAGAACCAAGTACATGCATGAATGTTGTCATGGCTTCATCTACTAATGTCATGTTCCTATGATTCTATAGCAGAACCAAGTACATGCATGAATGTTGTCATGGCCCCATCTATTGATGTCATGTTTCTAGCATCTAAGTGTAAACTAAAACGAGATGAACCATAGATGAAGATAGAAGAAAAAACTCCATTAAATCAAAGGGATGTCCAAGAAGCTTACAAAAATGCGAGGCACAAAAAGTGAGTCTCCAAAGCAAGCACAATCCAAACAAAATGGGGAAGAAAACTAAGGTTACATTAAAAAGATAAAAATACCCTAACTAATAATAAAAGGTACAAATAAATATTCTAACATCCTCCCTCAAACTCAAGATGTCACTGCAAAAAGCATCGAGAGTTTGCCAACAAGAAAACGGAAGCACGGAAGTGAAAGAGACAACACTTCTTGCTTTTCCAAGAGATGAGAGAATCACCAAGAAAAATGCAGAGACCAGTGGTGGATTTGCGATCAACGGGATCGCTAGCCCAATCAGCATCAAAGAATGCCCGAAGTTCAAGAGACGACGTGGAAGAAAATAAAAGACTTTGGAATATGGTACCTTGAAGATATCAAAGAATACGAAGAATGGTTGCCCAATGGATCATGGTGGGGGAAGATACGAACTGACTGACAATATGAACTTCATAAGCGATGTCTGGACGTGTGATGGTGAGATAAACTAAACTATCAACAATTGTCCGATACAATATAGGATCTGGCAGAGGAGTACCATCGGAGAGTAAGTACCGAACGTTTGCCTCAAGGGGAGTAGCAGCGGTGCGCATGTCTGTAAGACAAGCACGATCAAGAATATATGTGATATACTTGGATTGGGAAAGAAGATAACCTTTAGGGGACCAACAAACTTCAATACCCAAAAAGTAACGCAAGGGACCTAGGTCCTTCATTTCAAAACGAGAGGCCAATTCTAATTTTAAGTGAGAAATCCCAGCTGCGTCATCACCAATAATAATCATATCATCAACATATAAAGATAAAAGGATAGTCCCAGAAGATAAGTTCTTGATAAAGAGAGCAAAATCATGCTCGCTTGAACGAAAACCAAGAGAAGTGAGGGCAATAGAGAACTTCTCACACCAAGCACGGGATGCTTGTTTGAGACCATATAAAGGCTTCTTAAGCTTGCAAACATGCCCAGGTCGATAAGGTACTCCTGGAGGAAGAGTCATATAAACCTGATTAATAAAGTCCCCATTCAAGAAGGCATTCTTAACATCCATCTAAGTGATATGCCATTGACGAACCGATACAACAACAATAAATGTACGAATGGTGGTTACCTTGGCCATGGGAGCAAAGGTTTCTTCATAGTCTAAGCCATACTGTTGGGAAAAGCCTTTGGCTACTAGCTTTGCTTTGTATAATTTGACAGAGCCATCATACTTGGTTTTGATTTTGTGCACCCAACGTGAGTCAATAGCATGTTTACCCTGTGGAAGAGGTACCAAATCCCAAGTGTTAGTTCGGGACAAAGCATCAAGCTCATCATCCATAGCTTTTTGCCACAAAGGATCAAGAACGGCTTCTTTGTAAGAGGTAGGCTTAGAAAGCTTGTGAATCAAAGATAGGAAGGAGGTGAAAGCAAGCAAGTAAGAGGAGTAAGCAAAATCAGATAGTTGAGTAGACTTACAGACATGTATGGAATGACGAGAACCAAGATCCACAGGTGCAGGAGGCAGAGAAGAAGCAGATGAGGTAGAGAGAGCTGTGTGATCATCAGGAACATCATTATCAGTACCTGTATGGTTAGCTTCAATGTCACTAATAAAGGGATCAGTGTAAACAAGATCAGGTCTGGATACATTATGAGAGACAGACAGAATGGAGAAAAAATGAATATGCTCAAGGAAGAAAACATGATGAGACACATAGAGTTTATGAGTGACAGGATCAAAACAACGATACCCTTTTTAACCATCCCCATAGCCTAAGAAAACACACATAGCAGAATGAGAAGATAAGTTAGTCCTCTCAACATGTGGATGAAGAACAAAACAGGTGTAACTAAAAACTTTTAGAGAAGCATAGTATGGAGCATAACCAAAAAGTTTTTGAAATGGCGACATGTTGGAGGTGAGAGAACTATGGATCCTTTTTATCAAGTAAATGGCAATGAGAACACCTTCACCCCAAAAGTCACTAGGAACAGAAGTAGATAAAAGAAGGGAACGAACAGTCTCTATAATGTGTTGATATTTTCTTTCCACGACACCATTTTGTTTAGGGGTGTTAGTACAAGAGGTTTGCTAAATGGTGTCGTCTTCAGCAAGAAGCTCATGAAAACTGTTGGAGGTATACTCCCTTCCCTAGTCACATCTAAAACACTTGATAACAGCGGAAAATTGAGTTTTCACAAGAACACGAAAAGCAATATAAAAGCCCAAAAACTCAGAACGATGTTTCATGAGATAAACTCAATAGTAATGTGTATGATCATCAATAAAAGAGACATAATATCATGATCCTCCCTTTGTAGCAAGGGGAGAAGGCCCCCAAACATCAGAATGAATCAAATCAAAAGGTGAAATAGAAATCGACATGCTTTTATAGAAAGGTAACGCAGAGAATTTTGCAAGTTTACATCCACTACAACCTGAAATATCATGACTTTTCAGTTTCCCTAATGATGCAATGGAGACCAAAAAATTCAAACGAGAAGAAAAAACATGACCAAGGCGAGAATCGCATAAGTGAAAGTCAGATGAAGAAGGACTCAAACGAAAAGTAGATAAATTAACATTAGAAGACGCAATTTCAGGTATTTTGAGTTCATCTGTGATATACAATCCTCCCTGCCTACGGCTTGTCCCAATCCGCCTCTAGGAGTGTGGATCCTGCAAAAGGACTCAAATGAAAAGTAGATAAATCAACATTAGAAGCTGCAACTTCAGGTATTTTATGTTCATCTATGATATATAATCCTCCCTGCATACGGCCTGTCCCAATCCACCTCTGGGAGAGTGGATCCTGCACATGATAAGAAGTAGAAGAAAAAGCGACAATATAGCCAGAATCACATAGTTGACCAACAGAGACCAGATTTAAGACAAGTTGAGGAATACGAGAAACACTTGGAAGCGATACATGGGGTGAGATAACAAAATCAACACCGAATAATGGCATAGGAGTTCCATCAGCAGTCATAATAGACACATAATTAGAAAGAGTGATAGAAGTAAAAGATTCACTAGCAGGTGACATATGGTGTGAAGCTCCTGAGTCCAAAAGCCAAGCAGAAGGAGGTATACCCGTGGAACTCGAAGCTGGAAAACCCGATGTGGCAGACATGGCATGAGGTTGCTGATTGAGAAATTTCTGAAATTGTTCAAGAAGAGCTCCCGTCATTGGAGAAGAAGATAATGAAGCTTCAGAAGGAAATTGTTTTGATGAAGAGGTGACAACAGAAGTGTTAGGTGAATAAGATTGCCTAAATGAACGTGGGTGAGACTGTGATTGAGATGGATGATATATTGACGGACAAGAAGCTGATGAAGAAAACCTATTCAAAAGTTGTGGACATTGAGCCTTCCAATGCCCTGTTTGGTGGCAGAAATTGCATTCATTTGGCGCAGTAGGTTTTGAGTTCTTGTTCTGAGGCTTATTTTGTGTGCGAGAGGGAACAGCCAAAACACTCTGACTTGGAGATGGAAGAATTCCTTTCATCGTCCCGGACTTGTTTTGAATCTCCTCAGCAAGAAGTTCACTGACAACAGAATCAACAGATGAGATGGGGTTGCGATACAAAATATTCCCACGCAAAGCCTCAAAATCATCATGAAGTGCCATCAAAAACTGAACAAGATGTTGCTCCTCTTGTCGAGATATATATGCTGGAAAAGCTCTAAGCTCTGCACACTCAGTAAGAGCCAACTGATCCCAAAGATCCGTCATGACGGAGTAGAATTCTTGAATGCTCATCTCTTTCTGATTAAGAGACCGAATATCCATCTCTAATTGATATTGCTTGGCAAAATTCATTCAATTGAGTATACAAACGTTCCAAATGATCCCATACCTGCTTTGCAGTGTCATATTTAGCTAATTGCATACTAATCATATTCTCCATTGAGTTATTAATCCGGGTAATAATATTTGAAGCATTAACCTCCCAGACATCAATTTGCTCAACATATTTCTCATTGTGCACTTCAATCGGCTTAGAGAGAGCTCCACACACATATCCCCACATCCTTTTACCCCTCAAAAAAAAATTCATCACATAATTCCAGTACAAGTAGTTCTTTTCATTTAACTGAAAACTAATAGATTGCAATGAATCATCTTTTTCACTAGCCATAATTCAAAGAAATTCAACAAACAATTCAAAATTACCCAAAATTCCAAGAGACCCAAACACCAGAAATGAAATCAAATAATCTGTCGAGGAACACCACACAGAAAACACATTTGAGACTTATACAATAAATTTGCCTTTTGACTTTCTAATAATTGAAACTACCTTTTCAACACAACTATGAATTCTTACCTTGCAGTGGCTTGCTTCCAGATGGTGGCAATCTCAATAAATAGGAATTGATGGCAAATGTTTTGGGCTTCAACTTCAATTGATGGCAACTCACGGCAGCAGCCAACTTCAATTTTTTTTATATTACTATCAGTCATAAAGACCCACCCATCACCATAACCATGGTAAGATTCACAAGAGACGGGTAAGAGATCAAACCCGCTCTGATACCATGTACACTAAAACGAGATAAAACATAGACGAAGATAGAAGGAAAAACTCCATTAAATCAAAGGGATGTCCAAGAAGCTTACAAAAATGGGAGGCACAAAAAGTGAGTCTCCAAAGCTAGCACAATCCAAACAAAATGGAGAAAGAAACTAGGGTTATATTAAAAGACAAAAATACCCTAACTAATAATAAAAGGTACAAATAAATATTCTAACACTAAGCAACTTATTCAAATCCTTCACATTAGTTGACAACTTCTCATTGATCTTTACTCATTGCAAGAGATGTTTTGTAGCCTTTTTATATAAACAATGTGGATTCTCTATATCTTTGAGTTTTGATCATGGCATGAATTTGGAGTCTATCTGGATTGAAAAATAAAGTATTGATCATTACATGGGATATATATGTGTGTGTGTGTATGACTTTGTTATGGATTGTATCCTTTTGTTTGATTGTCGATGTTCTAGCTAGAGATATAAGAAAGTAAGCAAACTAAATAAGAAAATGAAGAAGAAAGAAAATGGAAATTGAATCCATTATTTGGCATGAATGTAGAATTTTTTATTTATTTTTTCCTCTTTTGGCTCTTTTTCTTTCTTGGAAATGGTAATTGGAGGTTGTATTAACCTTAAGCATTATCATTTTTATTTTTATTTTTTTCTTTTTGCCTCATTTTCTTTTTTGGGAATGGTAATTGGAGGTTGTGTTAACCTTGAGCATTAAGGTGTCTGCAATCGAGATTTTTGGTTGAGTTCCAAAAACTTAGAAATTCGATTTCATGCATTGTGGCTAGAGGTGTCAATACAGTCTGACGGGGTGGGGCGGGTCGCGGGCTTGGAAAGCCCGCCTTTTGGCGGGGCGGGTAAGCCCGCCAAAGGAAGTGGGCTTGAAAATTGAAGCCCTACCCGTATCCGCTTAAGCCCACGGGTTGGCGGCCAGCCCGCGGGCTTTTGGTTTTTTTTTTTAAATTGCTTTTATTTTAGGTGTTTGGAATTTTAAGCTTGATTTAAAGAAAATGGAATGGTATTTGTAATTTTCTGTATTTTTTTGTATGTCATGTAATTTTTTGTTTTAACGGAGAATATTTGGGAAATGAATTAGTCAATTAGACGAAGGAGATGAGAGAATTTTTATGGAGTGTTTCTTACTTTTCATTCATAGCTCGGCAACCCTACCTAACTTTACCAGATATTTTGGTGTTTAATTCCACACAGTCTTCCTTTGGATTTGTGACACTGGAAAAAAATTCCTTCAACAATTCTTCCTTCCCGATTTCTTATTTGTGAAACACAACTGTTTGCTCTTTTATTTCACTTAAAAACGACTCGTAAGTGTACGAGGCAAATTATAGCAAAACACGGTGAGAATAGATATCGTATACATAGGGACTAGACATGCAATCCGATTAAATAACTAATTATGAATTATTCCACTCTAGATAGATAACCAAATAAGCTTTGTAGACTTACGAAATAAAAATAACAAAACAATTAAATAACTGAAGAACTCAAATGCAGATAAAATGACAAAGAACTCTGATGATAAACGGATCCTAGGGAAAGCACTCATATGAATATAACAACTTCAATGAATATATTGGACCAATTTAATTCCTAAATCTGTAGAAGAATCACATAAATGTAAAGTCCCTCTCTTTCGAGTAAGTCCTAAACGTAAATCAAATGCCAAATTTTATCTCTCGAATTTAATTTGTCATTTAACTCCAAAATGCTCCCAAGATTTATTCTCCTCACATAATCCACTAATCTCACGATCTAGCAATTATGTGTTGTGTACTCCTAATCCGTTAATTAATTTAACCTCTCTCGAGTGATAGACAATTAACTAAGCATGCGTATTTATTGGACAGATAAATCCACAAGATAATTAAAGCGAGGATACACAAACAGATAAAGAAACGGAACAATACTAATAATCAAAATCAATGATCCATACTATAGCAATCCCTAGAATCTCAAGATGTTTAGCCGCGCATGTTCAAATTACAAACCAGAGGAAATAATTTGACAAACATAGCTAACATGATTAAACAAACTAAAATTAAGAAACAACTTATGTGTCAAGGTTGAATCTTCAATCTCAATCGATCTCCGGTGTTCTTCGTCTTCTTCTCCGCTTTCTCTGCTCTCCAATAGCGTAAAAAGTGGTACGAAATTCAACCAAGCACCGTTTTTTATACTCGAGGAGGAAACCCGCGTCGAGTAGAAAACAACTACGCAAATTAGGTCAAAACTCAGCACAACCGCACCCTCGCACGGCCCGTGCCATCCTTCTTCCTCACGGCACGGCCGTGCGAGCTTAGTCTCTGGCCGATTCTTCTTTAGGGTCGCACGGTCGTGCGGTTGTGTCTCAGCCCCGCACGGCCCGTGCTGGAGGTTCTGTTCTCATCTTCATCTAGTGCTCTTCATATGGCACAGCCGTGCCATCCTGGTCCAACAAGGCACGGCCGTGCTGACTTCCAAGCTGGTAGTTCCGGCCCTTTCTTCGACACGAAGACTCTCCAATCTATACCATACCTCTAATTCTATCAACTCAAGCTCAAAAACCTCACAAACGGGACAAACTCTAGGACATGACGAAATAATTACAACTCGATATAAAATGCCCTCAGTTACACAGTTTATCTCTAAAAATACACCAACTAACAACTCTAGAACCGTATAAAATACGAGTTCATCAACTCCCCCGAACTGACCTATTGTTCGTCCTCGAACAATTACAAGAAGAACAACAACCACAAGTTTTCATGACTATCATCATTGCCTCAGAATAATAAAACACACAACTCCAACATAATACCAACACGATCAATGCATCATGAATCATTCAGTGAAAGTTCTTTGATCTCACAATTTCACCAACAGAAAAATCACTCTCTCAAGTGTATCAACAGGACGTGTATACTCTCAAACTAGAAATAATGCAAAATTCACCATAAGCTTACCCGTAGTCGAACATCTCCTCTACTAACATAGAATGCGAACTAAGAATCAGAAAGGGCTTTTATTCGGTTGTAATGTAGGCTCTTTGGTCAAGGTAGGGAAATATAGGCTAAATGACTTCGTTGAATCGATTAAGTTAAACGCCTTAATCAATCATCTATCTACTACCTCCACACAAATCTCAGTAAAAGTTTCCTTTCTTCTCTTCCACAAGCACACAATAGAGCAATTTTTCTCATTCAATGCTCTTTCAATCACCAAATAAACTCTTTTAACCATTTTGATTTGTTTTTTTTTTCAAATCTTCCTTCACTTTCAACCATTTTTTTTTCAACCCCCTTCACCTTCTTTCCACCAACCACCAAAATATCCACTCCATTCATTATTCTCGCTCCGTTCATCCTCCAAGCAACGAGAACTCATCTCTCAACACAACATCGATAATTTTAGGGGTACCAAATAAACAATTTAAGGCTCAAACGTGGCTAACAAGGGATTATAGTACTTCGGGTCAAAAGACAAGGAAGAAAACAAGCTTAAACAAAACAATGGCCTAACTTCATTTTCCAAGTTCACAACCTAATGTAGATTTGATAAGACACGGGGCAAGTTCTAGAAATTCCAACATTAATCTAATCAATCACACAAGAAAGAAAAAGTAGATTTTTTTTTCAAAGCTCAAATCTCACGGCTAGGTTTAGATTGATCACGAACTTCAACAAGATGCATCAAACGTGCTCAAGCCACACATTTCACTATCATGCACATCATTAGCAACTCAGTCAATCAACATGATCCAACAAATCACAACATCATCAATCAAAAGCTTCAACCCCACAGTCTATAAAATAACAAACTAAAACAAAACAAATAAAAAATGAAAACAAGATAAAATATCATGATACACCGCACTCCCTCCCCCAAAATTATTTGCAAAGCTCGGCGCAGAGAACAAGTTCAAAGAAAGTAGTGGAGTAGCATGATACTAACCCTCACTGCTGCGACGGAACGTGCGAGCTTAGTCTCTAGCCGATTCTTCCTTGGGATCGCACGGCCGTGCGGTTGTGTCTCAGCCCCGCACAGCCCGTGCTGGAGGTTCTGTTCTCATCTTCATCTAGTGCTCTTCATATGGCACAACCGTGCCATCCTGGTCCAACAAGGCACGGCCGTGCTGACTTCCAGGCTGGCAGTTCCGGACCTTTCTTCAACACGAAGACTCTCCAATCTATACCATACCTCTAATTCTATCAACTCAAACTCAAAAACCTCACAAACGGGACAAACTCTAGCACATGATGAAATAATTACAACTCGATATAAAATGCCCTCAATTACATGGTTTATCTCCAAAAATACACCAATTAACAACTCTAGAACGTTATAAAATACGAGTTCATCAACAACTAATCCAATATCCCATTCATTCCCAATTCGCGAACCCTAGTTTCGATAAAAGTGACATGTTTACTCTTCCCTTCACCAAACTGAGATATCTAACAAAATTAAATTTTCAAACTAAAATAGTACAAAACCTTTAATAATTCAACATTCAACGACCAAACCTAAAAAATTTCTAAAGATAACACAAATTTGAAGATGGCAATAGACTGATGCGTGCTGGAGCCGACGGTGAAAGTTGCTGATGAAAAATCGGCGATGAAGAGCTACCTTAAGTCGACGGAGTCGCCTATGTGCTTGATCTTTGGTGGCCTGGAGTCAACGGCAAATGTATATGTGCTGCAGGCGAGTGAGGGCTAAGAGACTCAAAGAGAAAAGAGAGATGGAGAGGAGAGGGTCTTGATTCTTGAATAGCGGCGCACAAGTTGTTTAATTAGGAGTTAAGTTAGGTTAAGGTGTTATATATATATATATATATATAGAATATGCGGGCTTACCCACCAAAGCCCGCCCCGCCACGGGCTTACCCTCTCGGACCCGCCAGATAAACGGGCTCCAAAATTAAAGCCCTACCCGCCTAAAAATATGGTGGGGCAGACCGGCCCGATGGGCTTAGCCCATTTTGACATCTCTAATTGTGGCTGCCATGTAGGATAGATTCTTGAAAATGGGGTTCCAAACCAAGCACCCAATTTCATACAGTAAATATTGAAAAAAGCTGAAAATATGTGGGCCTTTTGTGGCTGTGGCTGTGGTTGTCGGGCTCACATGCCCTCATTTACTTTTTTTATCGGCAACAACAATTTGAAGTACCACTACATATATATATATATATATATATGATGTGTATAAGTGGGACCCTCTTAGAAGTTACTTTTTGACTTTTGCATTGTGGAAAAATTGTATTAGAAGTTGGTGGGGGGTTAACTTTTGACGTGGCGATGATGTGGCAATGAAGAAGTTAAGATTTCTGGATTCTGGACTGCAACCACCCTTATCAGTGTTATCATCCTCCTTATATACAATGTACACTTGTGCATTTCTGCAATGTTCTAATTCTCGAAATCTAATTATTTCAATTTTTGTGATAACAGCAATAACTTCACCATTTACACAAATAAAGGATTAAGAACCTGAAATGACTCCAGTGTTCAGATTAATCAAGGATCTACAGCATTTAGGAAAAGCAAAATAGCATTGTAGTTCTGATAAATTAAATTTTATGACGTTCTGGTATCTCACTAGGATCGAGTATAAAAATGTTTCACAAAATACCACGTAAAACTATAAAAGTGTGTATATATATGTATATATATATATATATATATATATATATCTATGTGTGTGTATGTGTGTGTGTTTGTGTTAAATGTAATAAATTCATAAAAATACACACGCAATTTATTTGTTCTACAATCTAAATTATTGTGCAATAACTTTGTGTATTTGATTTCATGCGTTAACAAATAGTAAAAATTAATGATATAAAGTATTTGATAACTTTTTTCTGCTTAAATAATGCTAGATGAAATTATATGTTTAAAATTATAAAGATCGTGATATTTAAAAATGTGTCTCCGTGCATTGCACGGGCTGTAGTGCACTAGTTTTACTATAAAAATATAATTTTGACTACTCTTATTAAACATAAAAATATATTATATATTGTGTAAATTGAAGTGTAGTGTATAGCACACTGGCGTGTGTTTCTTTTTATTTTTCTAGCGTATTTTTTCTTTTTTTCAATTTTCTTTTTTTCTTTTTTTCCTGAAAAATTAATATCCTAAAATAAAATTAGTAAATCCTAAAATTAAAGTGAATTGATTTAATTTATTTGAAATAAATATAAATTTATATTCTAAAATGGAATTAATGAATTCTAAAAAACATAAAATAAACCCCTAGGCCCCAAATCCTAAAAAACAAAAATAAACCCTAAAAATTCAAAATAAACCCCTAATCTTCCCCCCCCCCCCAATCCTAAAAAATACAAAATAAACTCCTAAAAATCCCTCCAAAAAAACTAAACCTAAAAATTCAAAATAAACCCCTAATCTCCCCCCCCCCCCAATCCTAAAAAATACAAAATAAACTCCTAAAAATCCCTCCAAAAAAACTAAACCCTAACCCCCCCCCCCCCCAAAAAAAAAAAACACTAAACCCTAAAAACCCCCCCAAACCCTAAGCTCTAAACATTAATTGAGATGGAATAAATCATAATTTGATTTAAAGAAACTCGTATACGATAAGTTGCAGGCCCAATACTTTTTATGGTTACGGGTGGTACTTTTTGTACTTCGGATTGATATTTTTAATGTTAAGAATGATATTGTTTATGCCGAATTTTTTTTTGGCGGGTCAGGTCAAGATTGACTCACGCGACCCGCCCACCTGATGGTCTGATTTTATGCATTTTGGGTTTTCAAATTCTAACAAGAGACTTTGTGTTAAGTTAACGGGGCAATGATATTTGGATTGGGTGCGGCGAAGGTTTCAAAAATAATTTCGTAGGCTGGAAGTTTGAAACCATACAACCGTTATTGTTCTGTTTTTGATTATGTGAGGCCTCAAATGCTTAAACTAATGATCACAAAAGAAACTACATAAAATTTTTATTTTGGAAGAGCAAAATATAACACCATTTTTTTCAGGTGTTTTGGGGATGAGAATTCATACAAGATCCATTTTTTTGCATATACAATGTCGCAATCAAAATTCTCAATTTTATGTCATAGTTATTTATTGGAAATACATGTTGTAAAGTTTCTTAATTAAAATATTTAAACACTTCAAATTTTTCTTGTAGGAAATCAACTCAAGTAAATCCTGAAAAAGCATCAACTACAAAATGAATAAAACTTTTATCAGTCATACTCTTGATATTATTGAATTTGAGAATTCTCTTTTTTATTGAACTGTGAGTTCAAACCTCCCGGACTTATCAAACAGATTTATATCCCTGTTTGTGGTGTCTTCACTACAATCCATAGTTCGAGTTTCCAATCACAACTGGGTTGAGATACTCCGTGATAGAGATTAAGCTATTTAATTAATATAACTATTTGTCGTTTATTTTTAAACTTTGTTTAGTAATTTTCTTTTTCTAGTTAGATTCTTTTACAGTTTTAATTACTTTCATAGTTGGATTAGGTTTCGTATAGTCTTATAAATACGGATGAAATCATCTGCTATATTTTGTGCTACACTTGGTGCTACACAATTTAATTTATTAATTTTCCTTCAAATTTTTAATTTAATTTCAATTTATTATGCTTTAGTTTAATTTTACACTTATTATTTAGGGTTCATTCTATCCAATTATGTTTTTTTTTACTCACGCACCCGACCTGTGGTCAGTGGCGGATCCAGAAATAAATTTTTAGGGGGGCGAAATTGTATTGTAAAAAAAAAAATCCACACAATCAAAGTAAATATATATTAACACATATATAATCAAATAAAAGTCACAAATTTAAATAAGATGGAACTGTATAAATATTTGATACATTAAAAATGTACTAAAAATTGACACTCGGTGAGGTTGTAGTTGTTCTTATTTGAGGAAGTGGTGACAACTGAAATCTGCGTGTATCCATCGATTGAAAACGCTGCAAAATCGGCTCGTTTTCAATTGTTAAAAACATATCCCTCTCAATATATACAACTAAACTGTCATTCATCCAGGATCACTAACAATATCAATTGGGTTTAATTGGGTTTAATTCTACTTGTGTTCGAGGTCGTTTTTCCACTGATTCATTAGCACTAGGTACATCATGAGAGGCGGAAGAAGATGCACCCTTACCAATTTTTGAAAAAAACCTCTCCATATTCTACATTTAAAAAATCAAAATAAATTGATACAAATAATAATATTGAATCACAATTCACAATGCATAATAAATATAAATTTAAAATGATTTTAATTGATCATACTCTAACATTTGCCATATTTAATTCCCTAATCAATTATCTTCTCAGTTCCATACTTCTATTGATAACAAGAAAATAGAAACACAAATACACAATACACAACAAATCAACAATATATATGATTATATCGCAAAATAGAGTTACAATACACAACAAGTCAACAATTTATATCCCAAAAAATAGTCCCTAAATGACTAAATCCTTAATTCCAGAAATACTAAATAAACAATACAAATATAACTATATAAGTATATAACTAGAGATTAGAGAATGGTTAAACAATACCTTTTTAGAGAATGCTGGGCCTGGCTGGACGCCTGGACGGAAGTCGGCCGGTCGCCGGTCGGGAGTCGCCGGTCGGGAGTCGGGAGCAGCAACTGCAACTCGCAAGCAGGCAGCAGCAGTAGCGGCGCAGGTGCTACAGAAGCTGGAGCTTTGTGTATTTGGGTAATGGGCTAATTTTTATTTTTTTTATTCTAAATACTAATCTATTAATGCTAGCCCAGCCCAACAAATTATCATTGAGCATTTGAGCCCAACAAACACACACACACATGTGACATATATATAACATTTAAGGAATAAGGAGCGAACATAAATATTTATAAGACATATATAAATTTTTTTTTAAAATGTTGGGGGGTCAGCTGCCCCCCCTGACCCCCCTCCAATTCGCCACTGCCTGTGGTATTGAGGAGATTCGAACCCATGACCTTTGATCTCCAAGCAACCTCACTCCACCACTAGGCCATCCACATCGGGACATTCTACCCAATTAGGGTATATAATTAATTTTTCAATATTATATTTTATTTTCTAATTAATAATTAATTATTTTGTAAAAAAATAATTATATACCCTAATTGGGTAGGATGAACCCTAAATAATAAATGTAAAATTAAACTAAAGCACAATAAATTAAAATTGACTTAAAAATCAGAAAAATTAATAAATTGAATTGTATAGCCGCATCAAGTGTAGCACAAAGTGTAGAAAATGATTTCATTCATTATAAATTGGCTAGGGATCTCCCTATACTCCTCATATTTCTTTCGCAATTCTCCGTGTTTCTCTTGAATCTTGGTAGTTTACGATAGTTCTACGTATCTCCGCTGCATCAGTTTGGTATCCAGAGACCAGCGTGCATTCACATTCGATGCCTCCCAAAAAGAACACTCACCTGAACATTTCTGATTCAACGCTCATACAGCAGCAGCAGCAGCAGCAGCAGTTGGATTTGCTCCAACAACAGATGGCCTCTGTTCAACAGCAACTTCATCAATTACTTCCCTTGCTAGCCAATCAAGGGCAACCTACCCAACGTGCGTACCGGGATGCGACACCTGTCTCCGATGATAAAGTGACAATGGATAATTCATTTGCTCCTATCTATCAACACAACGATAGCTCTTCTCAATGGGAAAATAGTTTTCGCATGGATTTGTCAGAATTTCAGGGGTCTAACCACCCGAATGATTTCATTGATTGGATATCGATGGTAGATGAAATTTTATTGTTCAAAGAGGTTCCGCCAAATCATCGTGTTTCCCTTTTCAGCACTCTCGATTATGGGGACGTGCATCGACCTAGTGGCAACAACTCAAGCTTTCTCGCATTCCAGTGGGTCGGCCTATTTTTTGTTCGTGGGAACAATTTGTTCACCTCTTACAATGCGAATTTCTACCTTTCAATTATGATCATCTGTTTTACCAACATCTTCTGAATGTTCGACAAAGATCTCGTTCTATCGATGTTTATTCTGAAGAGTTTTACCAATTATTGGCACGCGTCAATTTGTCTGAAACCTTTGATCAATTAGTTTCTCGCTTTATCGGTGGTTTGCGCATCCCTTTTCAAGATGCATTAAACTTATTCACACATGCCTCTGTGTTAGAAGCACATCAGCCGGCTCTATTGATTCATCAACAACACTGTAGACGTAATACAATTTTTCCATCTCTTTCGACCCATGGTGAGTGCATCCCACCAGTAGCAGATCAACGCCCTATGCAATGAGCTTCTGATACTCGTCCATCCTCCACACCAACTACGAGTGTAATAAGACCCGGTGCTTGTTTCTCCTGCAGTGAATATGGGCATCGGCAGGCTAATTGCCCTAAAGTTAGTGCCACTAGAGGTTTACTGCTTGAAGAACAACTCGGTGAAGATTATTCAGGCCCTCCCATTTATGACGAAGCCTCATTGGAAGAAGAGTTATTACCAGCTGACATTGGCACTTGTTTGGTTGTGCGACATGCATGTCTCGCTCCTAAACAAGTGCCTGACGAGACATAACGCAATCAACTCTTTGAGTATGCCTGGACTATTTATGGAAAAGTATGTTGTTTTATTATTGATTCCAGAGCATGTGAGAATGTTATAGCTACTGCGGCCGTCGACAAACTCACCTTATCACCGGAGCCATACCCTCATCCCTATTCTCTTGCCTGGCTCCAACGCGGAACAACTATCACAGTGGATAAAAGGGAAAAAGTCCCTAAAGCTGTGTTTATAGGTAAACATGTTGATTTATCCAATCTTAGAGTGTTTGGTTGTGTTGCTTATATGTACCAAAAAGGTGATAAACTTGAACCTCATTCTAGAAAATGTATTTTTCTAGGGTATCCTGAAGGGGTTAAAGGCTACAGATTATGGGTGAGGGATGAACCTGGTTTTAAAACTTCAATCAGTAGAGATGTTGTTTTTAATGAAAATGAGTTCCCTTGCTTGTCAGAAAATCTGCAACCTGTTAATACTTCTGATACAGTTCCCTTTGAGGTGGAGCCTCAAACTGTTGTGTTTCAGTCTGTGCTTAATAATGATTTAGATGGCAATTTGAATGCTTTACATGAAAGTATAAATTCTGATTTGTCTTCTAGTGATCATGCTTCAACTGAAAATGAAGTTGTGTCTGAAACTGAAACAGAGCATGGATCTGAAAATCCTTCCTCTGAGCATGAAAATTTGCAAAGTTATCAGCTTGCTAGAGATAGAGTCAGAAGAAATGTTATAAGTCCTATAAGATATGCTGATTGCAATATGTTTGATTTTGCCTACAATGTGTATGAATCTCTAGATAGTACTGAGCCTAAGACTTACAAACAAGCCCTAAGGTCTGTTGAGTCTTCTAAATGGATTGCTGCTATGGAATAAGAAATGAAATCTTTGCATGTTAATAAGACCTAGATTCTAGTTCATAGGCCTGCTAATTGTTCTGTGGTGGATTGCAAATGGTTATATAAGATAAAACCTGAGGTAAATTCTAAAAGATTCAAAGCTCATTTAGTTGATAAGGGTTTCACTCAAAGAGAGAGAGAGAGACTATTCTGATATATTTGCTCCTGTAGTGAAATTCACCACTGTGCATATAATGCTTGCATTAGTAGCTCATTTTGATTGGGAGTTAAAGCAAATGGATGTCACAACTGCTTTTCTTCATGGAGATCTAAATAAACCTATATACATGTGTCAACCTGAAGGCTTTATTGATTCTAAAAGACCAAATCATGTGTGCCTATTGAAAAAAAATCCTTGTATGGTTTAAAACAATCTCCAAGACAGTGGAATATCAAATTTGATCAATGCATGAAAAATTTAATGTTTGAAAGGAGTGCATTTGATCATTGTCTGTATTTTAAGAATACTTCTACTGTTCCAGTTTTTCTTCTGATATATGTTGATGACATGTTGATAATAAGTCTCTGCCTAAAGTCTATAAAACATGTTCAAACTTGTCTATGTGATAACTTTGAGATGAAAGACTTAGGTGATGCTACAAAGATTCTTGGAATGAATATTGTGAGGGATAGGAAGAAATTTACTCTTGTGTTAAACCAGTCTTCATATGTTGAAAAAATCTTGAGTAAGTTCTCTATATCTGATGCTAAATCTATTAATGTCCCCCTTGCCTCCCACTTTGTGTTAAGTAGGGAGCGGTCCCCAAAAACTGCTTCTGAAATGAATGTTATGAAAAAGGTCCCCTACTCTAATGCAGTTGGGTCTGTCATGTATATCATGGTTAGCACTAGACCAGATATCGCTTATACTGTTAGTTGTTTAAGCGGGTTCATGTCTAATCCCGGAATGCCACGTTGAGAAGCCTTGAAATGGCTCTTGAGATATTTGAAATCCACTCTGCATGTTGGTTTAATTTTTTCTAAACATTCTAAAGGGGTCATTTTATCCGGGTATGTTGACTCTAACTATGTTAATAATAGAGATAATAGGAAATCAACAACTTCCTATATGTTTACACTCTGTGGATCATGCATTAGTTGGAAGTCACAACTTCAACATATTGTAGCTCTTTCTACTACTGAATCGGAGTATGTTGCCATCACTGAAGCTATAAAAGAAGCTATTTGGTTAAAGGGTTTGCTGTCTGAAATTAACTTTCTTAAAGAAAATGTTGTGGTTTTTTCTGACAGTCAATCTGCTATTCAGTTATGCAATAATCATGTATTTCATGATAGGACCAAACATATAGATGTGCATTTTCATTTCATACGTGATGTAGTAGAAAAGCAAGATGTGTTGCTTAAAAAATAGCTACTGAATTTAACCCAGCTGATATGGGTACTAAGTGTTTATCTGCTGAAAAGCATATATCTTGTATACGTGTTCTAAACATTGATCATGGGTGAATTTCTTTAGTTATGTTCTACTCTGAATTGTAAACTTTGTGTTTATGATTCTGAAAAGATCTTAGTGATCTGTTCTGACTTTGTGTTGGAGTTTGTTTGTTTTGTTTGCAGGTTCTTTGTGATCTCTGCAAGTGAAACAAAAAATTGGCAATGATGAACCAAGTGGTCTGCTCTGACTGCAGCCAGCCTCATAAATGTACCTATTGGTGGAGAATGTTGGAATAGGCCCATTTACTTCTGTATTGGGCTGAGTATTCTAACCCAATCTCTTTAGTGACCCGATCCAAGAAGCTAGGTGCACCATCTAACCTAGAGTGTGTTATATCTGCCGTACTATATATATTATTTGTTACTGTTTGTGCGTGTATCTTCTCATTCTAGTGTGTGTGAGATGTGTGTCTCTCTCTCTCTTCATTTCTGAAAACCATAGACGGTTACAGATCTGTTCTTCGTGTAAATCCAGATCGGTGTACCTTTCCTTCTTCTTCTTTTACAATCCTTGAGTGTGGAATTCACTATCTTAGTATATTCCTGGAATCTGTGGGTTGTGTATGAATGCCAGTGAGGGTCAGGGGTCCTAGAGTTTGGGTGAGACATTTTCTGGCGATAGTTCTCCATCTCCGGTGGTCTGAGAAGGTTCCTCGGCGGCATACGGTTAAGCAACGGTCGAGAAAGATTCCTGAGCCATTCCTCTTTGTTCACTACTGCAGAGATTGAGTCTCAGAGTTGAAACTGGTGGAGTAAGATGCTAGGTGGCAAGATCTGAACTCTACAGTGGAGGTTCGATTTCTATTACTCTCATTACCCCTAATTTGTTGGCCATTTTTTTTGTTTTTACAACTTTCATTGTTTACCATTTTTTCTAATCCCTTTCAAACGCTGAATTTATTATGAATTCCCTTAACTTGTTGAACTATTTTTTAATCCTTTTCAAAGTTTATTGTTTTTAACATTAAATGGCTCTTTGCTTAAAATTTTGATTGAAACTGAATATTATAATAATGTTAACTTATAACTGTTTGAAATGATAGGGAAAATATTGAATATGCACATTAATGTGTATTTAATGCCAATTGAAATTGAAAATTGTAGTGCTTTAACAATAAAACTGTACATGTTCTATAAAGCTCAAAAATGAAGAAAAGTCCAATTTATAACATGTATTTTTATTTAGTTCCTAAATTTTAAATTTTAACTTGTATCTATTTTTTTAACATTACATATATAGCTCTTTTTCTTGAAATTTTGATTGAAACTAAATATTATAATAATGTTAAATTATAATTGTCGACTGTTTTGAAAAGAAAGAAAAAAAAATTTAAATATGCATATTGATATGTGTATTTAATGTCAATTGAAATTGAAAACCGCAATGCTTTATAAATAAAATTGTACACGTTCAATAAAACTTAAAGAGAAAGAAAAGTCCAATTTTTATAACATGTATTTTTATTTAATTCCTAAATTTTAAATTTTAACATGTATATTTCTTTAATCGCTGATGATTATAAATTGTTATTGATAAAATCACGTCATTTGAAATAGTCCAATTTTTTTTAACGTATATTTTTATTTAGTTCATAAATTTTAATTTTCTTATTATTTTGTCCCAACTGCCCAAAATTTATCTATTAATGTAATTAAGGTGCATATTGTTCTTTTAATTCTAAAAAATTGAAAACAACATATAAACTTCATAATAATAATAATAATAATAATAATAATAATAATATCACAATCCAAAAAATAAATAAATTTGTGCATCGCACATGAGAAATACTAGTAAATTATTAAAATGACACCACAACTTCTAATATTGAGGAATGAGCTTAGATTTAATTTTTCTTCTCATGATAATATGTTATAATATAAAAGATGTAATCATATTTTAATTATTTAAATAAAACTTTAAAAATAATAAATTAATAAATAAAAATAACATTGAAGCAACTTGAAATTATCATTTAATTAAATTTAATTCAAATAATTAAATTCCAAATTTGTATAAATTTAATTCAAATAATTAAATTCCAAATTTGTATTATTCAATTGATTTTATTTATCATGTGATTTATAAGAAGCTAGAACGTCATTTTCCTATTTTAAAATTAAAGTATATAT
The DNA here is from genome assembly GCA_026008535.1 of Perilla frutescens. NCBI lineage: Eukaryota > Viridiplantae > Streptophyta > Magnoliopsida > Lamiales > Lamiaceae > Perilla > Perilla frutescens. Next base: position 43,945,841 of record BRKX01000001.1, read on the forward strand.
ATATATATATATATATATATATATACATTGACGAGTAATAGAAGTTTTCTTATATTGATTAATTTAAATAAATTATTTTTATAGAGAAGATGTACCCACAAATTAGGAATTAGGAATCTCAACAAATAATGAAATTTCTTATATATAAATTGGTGCAATGATAACTGACCCAATATTCTTTTATAGGATAAACCAAATCGTTATATTTGATATAAGAAAAAAATCAATGTGGGACATTTATTTGAGTGTTGAGACTTAAAAGTTGAGAGTTGGAACACATTTTTTTGTCACACATCGATTTTATATCAAAGACAATGGGTTAAACTTTTCTTATAAAATAATATTGGTCTTGATTATTATTTCACAAATTTTTCTTTTTAATAATATCTCATTATGAACTCATATTATTTTTGTGATTTCTAATTTGTGGGCATTTTTATTCAAGTTTGTACAAGTTTAACATAATGAAAAAAAATAAACGCGATTTTTTCTGAAATTGAAACCGGCGGTTTCCGAAACCTTTTGCCACCCCTACTTTAGTCCTTAGGCTTCATCTTCCCTTCAACTCTTTTCCCACTTCGCTAAGTGTCTCTTTATCTTCAGTTCTCCAACTAGGCTTCTTCCATACTCCAATTGGTTGTGGTTATAATGTGTTCTTGTTTTACATGCTCAGTTTCGTATATGACAATTACATGACTTGATCAATTACTTTCTATACTTGTTGTGAACTCAACAAAATAAGAACACAGCTAACCAAAGTACGCAGACTAACAAGATCGAACACACGTCGGAACAAGTAAGGATTCAATACCAACAACTCAAACGAATAGAATATCAGAGTAAATGCGGAAATAAACAACGGATGACTCGATTAATATGCTTACTTAGACTCAACCAAATAGACACATAAACAACCTAGATTATGACTCAACTAAATAAAACACACACAAATAAATAGATAAATATGCGAATTGGGACAGATTTATTATACGTGTTAATCAGGGCAAAATAAGCACGTATAGGTGATGAACGATTAAAGGTGTGGAATATGGCTGGATTATGGATGATGGTTGTTGATGAAATGTACGTAGGTGGTAGATGGAGATGTAGAAGAAGGATACTTACTCGAACCCCGTCTTGCGGTGAAGACGAAACGCGATTTCTCATAAATTTCGATTGGCAGCAACTCCCCCCTAGACTTGATGGAATAGAAAAGAGCTTGAGATAGGACTTATGATTTGCTAGGTCACAAGAACGTGTAAATTGTGTTGATCAACCGATGGATCTTGAGACAAAGTGAATAAAAGCTTCAATAATCCATGCAATGTCTAACTTTAAAATAACATAGAGTACTCCTATATATATACTATAGGTTAGGAATGAAATTCTAAGGCCTTTAGACATGGGTTGGCCGATCCTAATAGAGTCCTAGTCAAACTAGGATTGTTTCCTTAATTAAAATATGTTTTTAAGGAATAAATCCAAAAATACCAAAAATAAGATAATAAAAAATCATAAACTAGATAAAATAAATCTGATGCACTATTTATTATGCACTAAACTGCAACTAACACAGGACAATGCAATATAGCAAGCGAATCGAGTATCGTATCCACATGGACTGATTATTTGACAATACTGAGTACTAAGCTAACAACTCTCTATTATCCAGGCTACCAATTTATGAGTTTACTAAAACAAGGCACAAATTTAAATAAAATAAAAGAACAGAAATAGAACCAAATAAACACAAGTAAATAAACTAAGCAAATAATCAAACTCAAGCAATTAATGAAATACTAATCCTAGGGAATACAGCACACATGTATCCACTATGATTCAATTTAATCCTAATCTTTTCCAATTTTAATCCGATTAAAGGTGAGGAATCAGAAATATATCTACCTATCTCCGCCAGGTCTCAAGGTAGAATCAGATTAACAAACAACCTATTACTTTCATCTCTAGGTTAATTTACTAACTCCCGATAGAACCACAGATTTAAATTCCCCTACAGATTCCTCAGAACGTGTATCAAATTATTCAATTAATCCCACTAATTAATTATCTCCGCCAGGACTCAAATTAACTAGCTAGCATACATCAATTGTGATCAGTAATTAAGCATGAAATCAAAAGCTCTTGAATAATTGAACACAATAATCGGAAGGGAAAAATAACAAGATTAAATTAAATACATAGCTTCAATCATGCTTTGCAAACCCTAGAATTAATAAAAGACTACTCACGCATAATTAAAACTATAGAAATAATAGAAATAACAATAAACATTGACATAAAATAAATGTGCAATAGAATAGAAAAATCGGAATGACGATTCGTTGAATAAAACTTGAATTCTTCTTTCTTGAATGTTCACAGCAAACCTCGAAAGTAAAATAAGTTTGGATCTCTAAAATAATGAATAAAAGTGTGAGAAAAACATCCAAAGAAGTCCTATTTATACTAGGTATCGAAAATTCGGGTCGAAAGATGAGTTCGTGGGCCGAAAACGCATCCCGGGGGCCAAAAATGTCGATCCCGCCGACCCGTAAGTGAAGCCCCACCGACCGGCGGCCCCCACCCGCAGATCGGCGGCCAAAATAGTGAAAACCGCCGATTTGGCCGCCGGTCGGCGGGTTGGCCGGCAGCTCCGCGCGCTTCCACCGTTTCGCTCCGTTCTCCTTCGTTTCTCGTCCGTTTGACCCGATTCAAGTTGAGTTGCGACTCTCTCTTGATCCACTATCTTTCTAACAAATTTCCTCCTTGAATTGGATTTTGGATAAATCTCAAATTCAGCTCAAACTTGCACAAGAAACACCAAAACATCAATGTGCATACGGAAACTCAAAACTAGTATAAAAACTCAACAAATGCATGCATTACTCTACGAATATAAGTCATACAACTCCTCAAATGCATGCAAAAGCCATGTTTATCAATCCCCCAAACTTGAACCATTGTTCGTCCTCGAGCCATGAGAAGAACACTAAGAAAATATAAACATGGAGAAGACAAGTAAACTCGATCACCAATGCTTCACGAGCAAGCTCGAAACAATTTAATTTCATAAATTCAACATCCATCAACTCATACAAATCTCAGCACAATTAATATCCGTAAAGAAAGCATGAACCTCACAGGCATGTGTATCGCTCGTCTCACAAGTGTATAAAATAACGCTCATCGAATCAAATGCAAATGCAAAAGTGTTAACCATAGGCTTGCCAATCGTCTAAAACACCCATACTCAATCATAGAAGAATAAAGATCAATGAGGTTTTTGATTTAGGATATAATGTCGGGACATTGGTTAAGGTTAGGAATTTTTGGCTAAGTGACTCGAAAATTAAACACACTCACAACCTTTTTCAACTCCAAATCCAAGTATGGATATACAATCCATCTTCTAACTTTTTCCAACTCCCTTACACATCAAAACATTCATTGTGCATAACTTCATATTCTCTATTGCTCATCTCAACAAGACATATACAAATAAGCCAACAAATAGCAAACATTCTCAATTGCTACCTTTTTAATATTTGACTTTTCATACTATCTTTTTCACACAAATTTTTTTCTTTTCTTTTTTTTTTTTCATATTCGATTTTTTTTCTTTTTCTTTTTTTCTTTTCTTTTCCAACCCTCGAGCTTATGAGAATATCTTTCACCCCAATATCAACACCTCCATTCTTTCCCCATAAAAACACTATTTCTCATAACAAGGTACCCGTATTCACCATCCAAACCCTCTATCATCCAAGTTCATGAATAAAAGGCAAATTATGGCTCAAAATTAGCTAGCAAAGGTCGATTTTTGCGGTTAGTGTTTAGGAATTAACATGGCTATGAAAGGATGGCCTCAAATCACTTCTAAATTCTACATATAATCAAGCTTATTCGAATAGAAACCATGGCAAGTTCTAGACACACAAATGCATGCATGACAAACACTCATGAAAGAATTAAAACTGTGCAATGATATACAGTTAAGGCTCAAAAAGCTCATAGGGCTGTTCATGCTCTATTTACTTCAATTCAAGTACATCAATTCAAATAAGTCAATATCAATCAAATTCATGCAATCTTATGTTCCAAACAATGCTCCTATCTATAATTAGCATTTCACGGGTTCACCACAACATGACTTTCAACAACCAAAACAAAAGACTCAAAGAAAAAAAAATGAAAAACACGTGCCAAACATATCAAATACATCCCCCTCCCCCAAACTTATTCAACTGCAAAAAGAATTAGTTTGGAGGGAACAAAATCAAGATGTCTTTCGAACGAACTCACTGTACACCAATATGGAGAAAAGAATATTGAAACCGGCATGGATGATATCGAACTAGCTTTGGGCTCCAAAATGTCTTCCTACATGTTAGCACACGAAAACAAGAAAAGAAAACAAAAGAAAAGAAAGAAAAACAAAGCAAGTAAAACTGATGGGTTACCTCCCATCCAGTGCTTTATTTAACGTCTTTAGCTAGATGATACCTCAACAGTCAACGAGGTCGAAAACGGCACTCCAACCAATAGAATTGTCGCCCCTTTCGAGGACTGCTATCCACTGCCACTGTTGGCTTCTCTGGTGCCACTGCAACGAGCATAGCTCTTTTCACATTCTTCTTTCAGAAGATCCGAAATTTAACTCTCATCTTCTTTGGAGCTAGAGCTGCATAAAATCCTCCATCGTCTTGTAAAACCATGCACATCTCAGATAACTATGCTTTTGGAGCTGCAGGAATAGATATCTTTGGGGCCTTTATCACTGGCTTCTCTTCCGGCTTGTCAGTCAGATCATCCATGAAGCTATGGGCCAAACTCATATCATCACACTGCGGGATTTCCTTTGGTGGAGGATTTCAAAAAATGACTCTTTCTCTATCAATCCCCAAAGTCATCATGCCTCTCTTCATGTCTAACTCTGCCTCACAAGTAGCAAGAAATTGTCTCCTCAAGATTAGAGGCATCTTGGGGTCTTCGGGCATATCCAATACCACAAAATCAGCAGGGAACACCAAATTTGCAACTTTGATAAGCACATCTTCGATAACACCTCGTGGCTTGGCATATGATCTATCGGCCATCTGGGCTCTCATATCAATCTCTTTCAAAGCTCCCAATTACAGCCTCTTGTACACAGTGAGAGGCATCAAGTTAATGCTATCTCCAGAATCGCATAGCACTCTCTCAAAATAAGATCTCCCAATCTTCACAGGAATAGTGAAGCTACCCAGATCTGCCATCTTCAACGGTAGCTTCTTTTGCAGCCAATCACTGCACTCTTCCACCAGATGAACCATTTCGACAGCCTCCACCTTCTTTTTTCTCGCGACAGCCTCTTTCAAGATTTTAACTCCACTAGGTAAACCTTGTAAAGTATCAAGAAGAGAGATATTGATGTGTAGCTTCTTGAAGATGTTGAACAGATGATCAGCAGCAGAATTTGGAGGAGGAGGAAGGGACGCAGGTGGCACCACTTTTGGAGCTGCAGTTGGCGCGCATACGGCTGTAGTGCTCTCTGTCTTGCCATACACCACTTGAATGGCATTGCAGTGCGCATTCGGGTTAACTTCAGTGTGGCTTGGAAACTGTCCCGGCTTGTGTTGAGTTGCCACTTAGTTTGCCAGTTGGCTCACTTGGACTTCCAGCATATTCACTTACTTTGATAAGGCACTCACGGTCCCTTCAATTTGCGTAATCTTTGTGCCGGTGGCCCCGATGAATGTGTTTTGATTAGAAATCAACTGTGCCACCATGTCTTCCAGTGATGACTTCTTTGGCTCAGCGGAGACTGCAGCAGGAGCAATAAGACCCGGAGGTTGCAAGGCATTGTTGGGATTCGCATAGGAAAAGTTCGGGTGATTCCTATTGCTTGGATGATATGCCAGATTGTTGTTTCTGGAATCCCTGCAGTCCTTTGTTGTAAGTGTCGCTATTGAAGTTCCTCTGATTGACAAAGTTCACATTTTCCACCGTAGAGAGCTCTGAACCTTGCTACTGAATGGCATTCACTTCCATTTGTGCTCGCCGCTTCTCGAGCACTTGCTTCTTTAGTAGTTCAACTTCGGCCCTCAACTCATCCACGCCAACATCGGCCACTGCAGCTGCTGGCCTTGTTTCTCATCTCTCCATCGGCCATTGATAACTGGTAGCCACCATCTCCTTAATAATCCGCAGTGCTTCAGCTGTAGTGCGATTTACCAAACATCCTCCAGCTGAGGCGTCCACCAATCTCTTTGTATTGATCATCAAGCCACTGTAGAAATGTGTGACTTGTTGATCTATGTTGAATCCATGCTGTGGACAAGACCGCAGCAAATTTTTGTATCTCTCCCAGGCCTCATAAATGGACTCATCCCCTATCTGAGTGAAATGAGTGATGTCCGTAATGATCTTTTGCGCCTTTGATGGAGGAAAGTACTTGGCAAGGAACGTCTGGCACATCTGGTCCCATGTAGTAATGGACGCCTTGTCCAAGCTTTTGAACCATTCATTGGCTCGATCCTTCAAAGAAAAGACGAACATCCCGCAGATCGGCGGCCAAAACAGTGAAAACCGCCGATTTGGCCGTCGGTCGGCGGGTTGGCCGGCAGCTCCGCGCGCCTCCATCGTTTCGCTCCGTTCTCCTTCGTTTCTCGTCCGTTTGACTCGATTCAAGTTGAGTTGCGACTGTCTCTTGATCCTCTATCTTTCTAACAACTTTTCTCCTTGAATTGGATCTTGGATAAATCTCAAATTCAGCTCAAACTTGCACAAGAAACACCAAAACATCAATGTGCATACGGAAACTCAAAACTAGTATAAAAACTCAACAAATACATGCATTAATCTATGAATATGAGCCATAAAACTCCTCAAATGCATGCAAAAGCCATGTTTATCAAAATCCCAATTTGATTTGGGCCTTGTAATTGACGTGTTGGACTCCTAATTGGGCTGAATTACACGCTAACTCACTTGGCTTGGTCTTCTTGGGCTTGATCATCAATTGTCAACACCATGACAATTCTCAGGCTGCATTTATCTTCTTGCTCTCCAACTTCAAACTTTCTTCTAATCAACACTTGTAAATATTGTTGAAGCTTCTTAGCACGAAGTCGAGTAACTAGACCTCTCAATTGCAGCTCGATATCTTCTTCATTGTTGCTTGGCTCGGTCTCATCATTCTTTATGATGTAAACTCAATAAAATAAGAACACAAGTAACCAAAGTACGCAGACTAACAAGATCGAACACACGTCGGAACAAGTAAGGATTCAATACCAACAACTCAAACGAATAGAATATCAGAGTAAATGCAGAAATAAACAACGGATGACTCAATTAATATACTGACTTAGACTCAACCAAATAGACACATAAACAACCTAGATTATGACTCAACTAAATAAAACACACACAAATAAATAGATAAATAGGTGAATTGGGACAGATTTATTATACGTGTTAATCAGGGCGAAATAAGCACGTATAGGTGATGAATGATTAAAGGTGTGGAATATGGCTGGATTATGGATGATGGTTGTTGATGAAATATACGTAGGTGGTAGATGAAGGATGGTGAATGATGGAGATGTAGAAGAAGGATACTTACTCGAACTCCGTCTTGCGGTGAAGACGAAATGTGATTTCTCGTAAACTTCGATTGGCAGCAACTCCCCCCTAGACTTGATGGAATAGAAGAGAGCTTGAGATAGGACTTATGATTTGCTAGGTCACAAGAACGTGTGAATTGTGTTGATCAACCGATGGATCTTGAGACAAAGTGAATAAAAGCTTCAATAATTCATGCAATGTCTAACTTTAAAATAACATAGAGTATTCCTATATATACTATAGGTTAGGAATGAAATTCTAAGGCCTTTAGACATGGGTTGGCCGATCCTAATAGAGTCCTAGTCAAACTAGGATTGTTTCCTTAATTAAAATCTGTTTTTAAGGAATAAATCTAAAAATACCAAAAATAAGATAATAAAAATCCTAAACTAGATAAAATAAATCCCAATTTGATTTGGGCCTTGTAATTGACGTGTTGGACTCCTAATTGGGCTGAATTACACGCCAACTCACTTGGCTTGGTCTTCTTGGGCTTGATCATCAATTGTGAACACCGTGACCATTCTCGGGCTGCATTTATCTTCTTGCTCTCCAACTTCGAACTTCCTTCTAATCAATACTTGTAAATATTGTTGAAGCTTCTTAGCACGAAGTCGAGTAACTGGACCTCTCAGTTGCAGCTCGATATCTTCTTCATTGTTGCTTGGCTCAGTCTCATCAATACTTGACAAATTAATTCCATTGACATCACTCAAAATTTTATAATATTTTTCGAACACTCTATATGAAGATCGATTTCTTTAATTTTGATATCGGTGTACTGAATATTATTGACTTGCTAATTTTATTATTTGTGAGTCGTATGTGTTGGGATTCTTGTATTAAATAAAGTTGTTCTTACTTCTGTTAAACATGCATGTCTTTGATTTGTTGTTCGTAATCTCAAGAGAGATTAGAGCACCTCCAACGGTTACTTTTCTCCAGACAGAAGGTGAGGTGGATTGAGGTAGAATGATTGTGGGTGGGCCAAATGTTAATAGTTAGAAGTTTGAGAGAGATAGTAGAATATCTAGACAGATCTGAAAATGGGCGAGTGAATGGAACAGAGGGTGAATGACACGCAGCTCTAGGGGCAATGCGTGAGCTACATGCACTCAAATTGATCCAACCGATGTTGCAGCTAGCCCCACTATCACATGGAGCAAAATTTTCAATTACTATTCATTTAATTGGGGTGGTACTATTCATGCAATTGGTGTGGGAAAAATAGTAGGCGACAAAATTAAATTTTCCCCATCTATACATACACACATTTTTACCCCTATGCGCACACACCCACACACACACACACATATATATATATATATATAATTCTTACTTTTTTTGTAGACATTCGATTGTGTTTATGTGTATGTAACTCTTTTTTTTAGAATATAAATGTTGAAATATAAATGATATTTTTTTCACGTAAAATTTCATTATATATAGAAGTAACATACTTCATTTTATTACATCAAGTTCACAATTTTCTGCAACATAACTTCTCAAATCTCTCACTTCCAATATCATATTCCAAAAATCAAGAATTTTTTCCATTGAAATAGAACTTGATCCAAACACGAATTTCTTCAATTCTTCTACCTTTCAAGCAAATTCTTCTTCTCAGATGTCCAATATCCGTCCCAACAATCCTTACCCAAATTGGTCCCAAACTCAAAATTTTCCTCTAGACTTAAATTTGAATTCCTTTTCTGAAATATCTAATATCCGTCCTAACAATCCTCACCCAAATTGGTCAGAAACTCAAAATTTTCCTCCCTACTTCAATTTGAATTCATTTTCTGAAAGTGCCAATATTCGTCCCAACTATCATTCCCCAAATTGGTCATAAACTCAAAACTCTCCATTTAATCATATGCCTGGATCCGGAGCTGCTTATTTTCAAGGGTTTCCTCCTTATGGATATTATCCTCATGGATTTAATCCTCAAGGATTTCTGACACAAGCTTCAAACATCTCAAGGAGGAACAGCACAGATGGAACAAGCACTGACAAAGATGACGATACGCCATCTTCTGGAAAAATGTCTTCTTCTCAACAATATTGTTCTCCACAAGGGCTCGATAGCATCAGACTCAGTTTAGATGAAGACACCGATTATCAAGTTAACCTTGCACGACTAAAGAAGTTAGGTTACTCTTCTGCAGAAAATGAGCATCTTGTAAAATGTTGGATCGATGTCAGCATTGACTCTATAGTTGGCATTGATCAAAAGTTGGATCAAATGTGGATGAGGATTGCTGAACGCTACAACAAAAATCGTCCAGCTGGCACAGCAGTTAGACATTGAAATACCTTGAAATCACATTTCTACACACGTTAGAAGCAAACAAGATGGTTTTGTGATTGCTACAATAAGATTGCTAAAGAGTGGGGAAGCGAAAAAAATGACAGTGATATAATTCAAATGGCACAAGAAGAATACAAAGAGTGTCACAACAAATTTGGTTATAAGCATATTGGAGTGTGGTTACTTCTACGTGAGTGTCCCAAATTCGCAAATGTAGATGGTGATGTCCATAGTAAGAAAAAGACCAAGATTTCTGAGTTCGGAGCATATACATCTTCGAGTGCTAATGAAGATGATGGTGCAGATCTAGTTCGTCCAATCGGGCAAAAGGCAACAAAAAGGAATGCTAAGGGCAAAGGAAAGGAACAACTTCTTAAGGAAGCTAAAGAGTCTATGGATGAAAAAAGTGAACGTGCGAAGAACATAATTGACATAGAGGAGTATAAAATTCTCATGCAAGATGAGGATAAAATCAAGTCAGAGAAACGTGCCATACACAAAAAGATGTTGGACAAAATCAAGAAAAAATGGGGAATGTAATTTTTATGTTATGTTTTTTATGGATGTAATATTTATTTTTATGTTATGTTTTTTATGAATGTAATGTTTTTTTATATTATGTTTAGGGAATGTAATATTTTTTATGTTATGTTTAGGGAATGTAATTTTTTTCATTTTATGTTTTTAGGGAATGTAATTGTTTTTGTAATGTGTTTTTATGTAATATTGTTTATCCGTATGAATTGTTTGGAATTTTTTTTTAACTTGAATTGATTAGATTTTAATGTGACAAAACTTAAATTGCTTAGATTTTTGATGTGTCACTTGGCATTTCATAACAAGAAAAGACGAAAAAAAAACTATTTAGAATTTATTTTTTAACTTGAATTGCTTAGATTTTGATGTGACAAAACTTGAATTGCTTAGATTTTTGACATGTTACTTGGCATTTGATAACAAGAAAAGGATAAAAAAAACTATTCTAATGTTCTCATTCACGTGGATACACAACCCATGTCTATTCAAGAAAAAAGGCAGGACTGCTAGCTATGTCTAGTCTAAAAAAGAAAAAGATGAAAAAATGCAGGACTGCTAGCTATGTCTAGTCTAAAAAAGAAAAAGATGAAAAAATGCAGGACTGCTAGCTGTGTTCTCATTTAGGAAGTCTAAACAAGAAAAAGACGAAAAAAACTATTCTAATATTGAAAAAATGCACCCATGTCTATTCATATAATTGCAGGACTGCTAGCTATGTCTAGTCTAAAAAAGTAGACGTTGAAAAACTATAGCAATGTCTTCACAACTTCATTATATATTTGATAGTGAGATATTCAATTTTTTACACTTCACAAATTTCACATATCTCTCTTCTACTCTACAAATGTATACACTACCCAAAATCACCCAAGCATGTCTTCATCCGATAATGACTCTACCACTAGTCATAATGATGATGACTATCAACCTCTTGATAGAACAATCTTTAATTGGCTAGTGGATGATACAGATGAACGAAGACTTCTCGAGCTTATGGAACAAGTTGCAGGTTCAAGGTCTCGATCAAGAAGGTATATCCATCAAGATCGTGAAAAGGCTCATGCTTGACTTATGAAGGATTACTTTGATGAAAATCCAACATATAGTCCCAACATATTTCGACGGTGTTTCCGAATGCGTAAAGATTTATTCACTCGCATAGACAATGCCTTGGAATCTCACTCTGAATACTTTCAGTGGAGGGTCGATACAACAATGAGAAAAGGTTTCTCACCGTTTCAAAAATGCACGGTGGCCATCAGACAATTAGCATATGGTGGTCCGGCTGATCATTATGATGAGTACTTACGTGTTGCAGAAACAACGGCAATCGATTGTTTGTTTAACTTTTGTCGATGTGTGATTGAAGTATTCGGTGAATATTACTTGAGACGGCCGAATACTTCTAACTGACAATGCTTAATACACATACATGAACAGAGGCATGGTTTTCCAGGAATGCTCGGTAGCCTCGATTGCATGCATTGGGAATGGAAAAATTATCCAGTCGCTTGGAAAGGTCAATATACTCGTGGCGATCATGGAGTCCCAACAATTATGCTTGAAGCGGTCGCGTCTGCTGATTTGTGGATATGACATGCTTTCTTTGGCATGGCGGGATCAAACAATGACATCAATGTGCTTAATCAGTCCCCGTTGTTCAACGACGTTTTACAAGGTCGCGCGCTGATGGTGAATTTCACTATAAACGGTACGCATTACTCACAAGGGTATTATCTAACAGATGGAATCTATCCAGAATGGGCCACTTTTGTCAAAAGCTTTCAGTGTCCTCAAGATCCGAAGAGAAAAAAGTTCAAGGAAATGCAGGAAGCTGTCAGAAAAGATGTTGAACGGACATTCGGGGTACTCCAAGCTCGTTGGGCAATGATTAAAAATTCAACTCATTTTTGGCAGAAAAATAATTTGAAAGAAATTATGTTAGCTTGCATTATCTTACATAATATGATTATCGAGGATGAAGGAGATACAGCACCCGATTGGACAGATGAACCCGACATCAACGAATCAAGCAACAATTATCCAAAGATGAACCAAGGCTCTACCAGAGCATTTCATGATTATCTCAGGAGAGGTTCTGAATTACGTGATAGGGAAAAGCATCACCAACTTCGAGCCGACTTGATCGAGCACGTGTGGGCAATATGTGGTGATAATTAATAATTTGTAAATTTAAATTTTATGTATTTTTAATTATGTTGGATGTTGGTTTGAGTTGTAATTTTTTTTTTCATGTATCAATTTAATTTGTGTTTTAATTTTAATATTGCGGAATTTTTTGGGGATTATTTTTAAAATTAATTTATTAATTAAATATATATTTAAATTTAAATATGAAAGTAAAAATAATTATCTATATATAAAATAAATAAATTAATAAGATATAATAAAAGATAAATGAGTGGATATGATAGCGGGCCCATTAATAATTATTTTTTAGGTAGAATGATTGGAGAGAAATATGTTAGGTAGATAATAGATAAATATTTTATGATGTGGCAGTGATAGCACATGAAATTGGGCAGAATTATTGTTGATGCCCTTATAAGTGGGGTAGCTAAGGTAGGCTAGTTTGAGCGGTTCCGAAGAATTTCACAATTTTATTTACAAAAGAGTTTGTTAGGAAGACACATACGGCATAAAGATGAAGTCATGTATGTGTAAGTTTTTTTGTAATCTTTTCGAAGAAGTAGTAAATAATTCTTCAAAATTGGGTAAAATCTTCCTAAAATAGGTTGATTAATTGAAGTTGATTAACGATCATGCTCGTTCCTATATTTTTTTATATTTATTCTGTTATTGTGTTTGTTAAGAACATGATATGGAGTTTATATAGAAACACATACGCGCACACATAAATAATTTCAATTTAGTATGTAATTTATATTTCAGTTAGTGACAAATATGCTAATTATACAATGACGAATGAACCTTATCTCTCGCAAGAAGATACTATTTATATATATATATATATATACTCCCTCCATGGCTCCGTCCCATTTTGATAGGTTTGTTTTCTTTTTTAGTATGTCTAGATAGTCTATATATATAGACATGTTTCTATTTAATATGTTAACATTAGACATTAATTCAAGGGAAAAGGGTCTCGCAGGCCTCTGAACTTTTTGGCAGGGACCTCGCAGGCCCTGTACTTTTTTTTGGCTCAATTGAGCCCCTGAACTTTTTTTTCGGGTCTATTGGGCTCCTCCGTCAAGCCCCTCTTAATGGGGCCGTTAGTTCGACATAAAACGATGTCATTTTAGGTTTTATTCGAATAAAAAAAATTATAAATTCACAACCCGCCCAATTCTGCTGCAACCCGACCCAAAAATACCCAAACCCAGAAACTCGTCTCTCCTACCCGACTCCTACCCGTTGCCAAAAATCCAACTGACGAGAAACGTCCATCTCATTCCTCCGGCGCCAGCGAAGACCCCAGTCCGTTCTGCTGGCCTCCGGCGACCTCACATGCACCAGTTTCGGCAACTCCGACGCCTTAGAATCTCTGCCATATACCTGCACTTCTCCTCCCGCCGCCGGCGATTAATACGCCACTCCCGGAGTCTCCTCGCCGATTACAGGCTTCCAAACCCAACCCTGATGGGTCGCCGTCTGATTCCCAGCCATCATCGCCGCCTCAACCTGTTTCTTCGGCCGCTGCAGACCTCACGCTGGCAACCATTTTCTCTGCACCGCACCCCCTCTCATCTCCTTTCTTGCCAAGCTCACCCTCTCATCTCCTTTCTTGCCAAAATGGGGCCCTCACCTCTAATAATCCCCAAACTTCAATATCTTTCGCCGGAAATAATGGGAATCTGGAGGCGGGCGAACATGGCGAGGAACAGCCGCGACTGAATCGAGGGTTGCGTGTCCGGTGAATTTCGAAGAGAGATTGGGGAGGAGGAGAATCGGGTCGGGATATTTTTAAAATGGGTAGGGTGAAATTTAAATTGAATTTATAATTTTTTTTATTCAAATAAAACCTAAAACGACGTCGTTTTATGTCGAACTAACGACCCCGTTAAGAGGGGCTTGACGGAGGGGCTCAATAGACCCGAAAAAAATAATTCAGGGGCTCAATTGAGCCAAAAAAAAGTACAGGCGTCTGCGAGGTCCCCGCCAAAAAGTTCAGGGGCATGCGAGACTCTTTTCCCTTAATTCAATATCAAAGAAATAAATAGGGACATATTAGAAAGTTTTTTAATTAATTGTCTTTCTCCATATTTTTCTTAATTCTTGTGAAAAATCTCAATCAGCTTATTAAAATGGGAGGAGGGAGTATATATTTACAAAGTTTCTTTACCCTCGATGAAGTTGGTTAGGTCTTGAATATTTTTTTAAAAATCAAATTTGAGCGTGACTCTATAATTACTACGTTTCACATCACGGCACCTGAATCTGTGGTTAATTATAATAATAAATGTCTCAGAAAGCAAATCAAAGTTGTTCACGAACTTTCCAGACAAATTTTAAAATTGAAAAAAAATAATATATATATATTGAGCAAATCTCATATGTTGTTGACGCACTTTCCAGACAAATTTTGTTTCCATTTTCTTCTTTATATTTAAATTTAAATATAAAGTTTATTTACTGCTGGGTTGCGAAAAGTAGTAGTAGAAGCCCTTTTCAGAGTTTTCATTCAGTTTAGAGTGTGCGGAAAATGAGCGGCTAGGCTGATCAATGATCAGGTGTGTGTGTGTTTCAGATTCAGTTTGGTTGCATTTCTTCAAATTTTATCCATTTTGGAAGTTTTCAGGAGTTGTGATTTGGGAAATAGAGTTACAGAATGTTGGCAGAGTTGCGAAGATCAACGATGCATAAACGAGCTATGGACCCAAGGGATTACGACGAGTCCTCTGATCTTGAAGATAATGCAGGTTAACTTAGAATCTTACTTCTCTCAACATCTTTCTGTTTTTTACCTTCCATTGATTTTGAGTAAAATTGTGCCCTCATGTGGAGATGAGCTGATCTCAACAGCTTTATAGGAACTTGTTGCTAATAAAAATGTGTTGATCAATGTTATGAATTGCGCTCTAGACATATAATGATTCGGTTGTGGTTGCGTTTCAGACCTTTTACAGAGCAATATGGAGCAAGATACTGAAAATCCACCTTGGAAGCTTTCCTTTCCACATGTGCTCGTGGCTACTATAGTTCCCTTCTTGTTTGGCTATCATCTTGGGTTTGTTCTTGGACATTCCTTTAATTTTGTTGTATCTTTCTCTCATATCTTTGTTTTTCTCAACTGGTGTCTGTTATTTTTCCTCAGGGTTGTTAATGAACCTCTTGAAACAATTTCTGTTGATCTGGGTTTCCATGGGAATACCCTGCAAGAAGGTGAGTATTGAATTTTACAGCCGGTCATTAAATATGTGAGCTATAAACTTCACATTTGACGTTACTGTTATATATTGCAGGCTTAGTGGTTAGCACTTGTCTTGCTGGAGCTTTTGTTGGATCCCTGATCAGTGGTTGGGTTGCTGATGGAGTTGGGCGTCGTAGAGCTTTTCAGTTGTGTGCTTTGCCTATGCTTATTGGTGCTCCAATATGGTAATTAAAAAAGTGTTTTCCTTCTTAAAAATCCATGTTATGACCAAGGATCATAAGCTGTGCTTCTATGCATATCTCTTTTGTTTATTTTCGTTGGATTGGCGGCGTGGCCGCGTGGGGAATTTTTGTGGCAGTACTTTTTGTTTCAATAAACGCAACAAAAATATGAAGAAGTTATCCCATGCTCCACGTGGTCTGTTTATTTCAGATTATGCCAGTCTTTATTCTAATCTTTTATAGATGTCAATAGTTTTCCACTATTGGAAGCTTTGCTAATTTATGAACAAATTGCTTCCTCTGCACTTATTCACAAGGCCATCATCCCTAGCTATGAATATGATTTCTCCACGTAGAATGTAGTATGGTCATGTCACCATGTCTAGAGAACACTGGAACATGAAGCTGAAAGTTCATTTAGTAGCTTCATGTCCTTTCATTCCCGAACTATCATGGCCCTGCTTCACTTTTCAGTATGATTATAGAGCTCAACCGGAGCTACGGTACTATCTTTCTGGATTGATGGTGCATTTGAGGAGCCTAAAGTTGAGGAACTAACTGAGGCCCTTGTTTTTCCATTGATTCAGTTTGATTGGAATCTTACCATCTAGGTGTAATAATATCTGTCATCAGTTTTGCTCTAAAATCCTAGCTATAGTGTCCTGTGATGTTGCTCTGTCGAGTGTGCACCAGATCTGTGCTTTAGAAAGATGGTTTTCTTTCAAGGGATTTTGGCTGGCTACCAAGCTTCTACAAGCAAGTGGTATGAAAAGTGATTTTCCACATTGTAGGCGTTTAATTGGCCAAATGGTTTTTTAATCTCCAAAATGTTTCATCTTAGTGCTAGGAAGCTCTAGACCTAGCTGCGATCGAAATGATAACATGTATTAAATAAATATTCTCTTCCTTTTTCTCTCTTGTTTGGCAAATAACCAAGATATTTTGGAGTCACTGATCTGAATTCAACCTTGCAGTAGAATGAAACTGTTTCTTCTTGCAACTTGAGGTTCAGTTTTTTCATCTTAGTGGAGCCTCTTTACATGGTACTTTCCTTTTTCACGTCGATAGTGAATGAATTATCTTAAACAGAAGAGTAGCTTTAATGCATAAGCTACAAGGCACCAGCCTATTTTGCAGTAATTTTATTTTAAGCTAATATAAATGACAAACTGACTAAGAACTAACAATTTATTTCTCCCTCTCAACAGCCATGAAGCTAAACATAGCTTTATATCGGCTGCCATAACTACAGAGTGGTGCAATTCGAAAACACTTCAAAGTCAAAACCTAATTCCTGAAACTCAGTAGTCAGTTTTACACTGCATTACATCAGTGCAATAATTTGTTGATCTGTACGCTGTTTATTTCTCTGACTCAGTGGTGTCATATACAGAAGTAGGGTTAGTAAAATTCCGACCAATAGGAAAAGGGCAGTTTCAGTTGCTCAAAACAAGATGGAAGCTGTCTGATAATTAGTAAGTTTGGATCAACATCATCATCCAACATTGGTTACCCATGTTATATCAGATGATGTTATTTGAAATTTGATATGGTAGAGTGGAAACTAGGCAATTCTAGGAATGATCACAGTGACGGTCCTTTTTTATATGGCTTGCTGCAGCGATCAGAATGAATTCTTTTGAGCCGGGCTTGCAATTTCAGCTGTTGTGGGTTGAATAGGTGACTGCAGTAAGTGGTATAGGACTTGATGATGAGGAGGATGGCATATGGCCATGATAGAGAGGATTGAAGTGTCAAGTAATGGTTTTGTGACAGGGGAATGAGGGCATCAGATGGGTATATTCATTATTTCATGCATTAAAGTCTTGCCTAATTAGGAGTTTTTTGGTTTTCAGTTTTTGTTTCTTAATTATAAAATAACTTCATGTACTTTGGTTGTATAACCTGCCTGTATAGAAAAGAAAGTCAGACGATCTTCAGAAGAAGTAATTTAAAATAATCTGAAGAAATCAATGGTAACCTTCTTCAGTGCAAACGATATCGAAGTATATCATCAAACATAAAAATACAGCTCTTCCCGTTTCATTTTGTAAGAAATACTTTTTCTGGCTTTCTCACCATAGTCCGTAAGTTCTAGCAGGTTTTCATGTATGCAGTTTTTCTTCCCTTCAATTCAATATGTTGACACAACATTATTCCAATTTCCTGTTGATATTTATATTTGATTTTGAAAAGAGGTGCTACTCCTTGTATTTTCAGTGCCACGGCTACAAGTTTGACAGGAATGCTTCTGGGAAGGGTTTTTGTTGGTATTGGCTTGGGTGTGGGTCCACCAGTTGCGTCTCTTTATGTAGCAGAGGTAGAAATACTTTTAATTTGGTCTGCATTTAGCTGTGCTCTGTAAAGCAGATTTGATCTTATCTACCTGAGGTTTTTATTCATGTATTATTGTTCCTTTCAAGTAGATATCACCTGCGCATGTGAGGGGTACTTATGGGAGCTTTATTCAGATAGCAACTTGTCTTGGGCTGATGGCCGCTCTAGTGATTGGAATTCCAGTAACAAGTATTTTTGGATGGTAAATGACTGAGATGATTATTACTGGAAAAATTGATTATTATATCTTATTTTGGGTTAATATCATTATGTCTTATTTTGGAGTGAGAGAAAAGGTGATCGAACTAATCTCATCTTTGTGCTCTTGACCATGTGTTTGCCTAGGTGGCGCATCTGCTTTTGGATTTCTACCTTACCTGCTTCAATGCTAGCTCTCTTAATGGTGTTTTGTGTTGAATCTCCACACTGGCTATACAAGGTTCAATTGTTATTTATTATATATCCTAATTTGAGTATCCTTGTCATGTTTCTCTTCTTGAATGTAATATATTTGGAGATTTAAGTGAACTTAGCATTTCCCTTCTACCATTATATTTAAGTGCTATCCTGTTCCTCCCTCCTCCCCCAAAATACTTTAGTTGTTTCCATGGAAATCTGTAGCCTAGTCACTCTGTGAAGTTGCTCCCAGTTTGTCATTGGTGATGCCTGTTCTGCTTCCTTATTATGTCCGCTCTCAGTTTGCCATGTCTATTTGACTTGGAATTTTTTTGTCTATTGTTTGCCCTATATAATGCATGCAAAGCTACTCTAATTTATGCTTTCGAATGCGTTGTAAGTTATCACGTGTTTTGTGCCTCAAGTAAAATTGGAGTTGTTCGGTAACTACAAAAATTACCACATTCTCTAACCTTATTCCGTAAACCTGGTAAGGGGTCTGATTTTCTTCCACAATTGATCTTCCATTTTGGCTGGAATCAGTTTCCAGATCACTTGTTGCTTTAAAGATACATCTGTTATTAAATATAAAATAATACCAAACAACCTATTGTGCCATGATGAGGATTGAGTATTTTGTCATTGTGATATCATGCAGTGTAGACAAGTCTGAAATGCTAACAATCCTTTTTGTTTTAATCCCTTTTTAATATGTAGCAAGGAAGACATAGTGAAGCTGAAAATGAACTTGAGAAGCTTCTTGGAGCTTCTCACGCTAAGGATGCAATTGTGGAGCTGTCAAAGACTGATAGAGGAGATGAAGCTGATACAATAAAACTTTCGGAATTGCTCTGCGGCAGGCACTCAAGAGGTACATATACTGATATACTAAGCTTCTAATCCATATATCTGAAGCTACAGGGGGTGTGTATGTGAAGCTATAAGTTTATAGTTTTACCCAAAATGCTTTGTTATTTACTGGATTCTTTTGCAGTTGTTTTTATTGGATCAACCCTATTTGCTTTACAACAGCTTTCTGGAATAAATGCTGTGTTTTATTTCTCTTCAACTGTATTTAGACGTGCTGGAGTTTCCTCGAACCTGGCAAATGTGTCTGTGGGGATGGCAAATTTAATAGGTAAACACTTGTTTTCTTATGCACGGACGCCATGGTTTGAATTTTCGAAATATCTTCATTGCTGACATTCTGGTATGATGAATATTGAATACATGTAATTTTCTGCAGGTTCGGTTATTGCTCTGGCATTGATGGATAAACTTGGAAGAAAGGCCCTCCTCCTGTGGAGCTTCTTTGGCATGGTTAGTTGATTGACAGTTCTGGGATGAATTTTGAATTTTAGGAAACTTATTAATGTGATTCAAGAATGATATTTAAATTTCCTCGGAACTAAGTACAAATGAAATATAAAATGCAATGGAGATAGCAGTAGAGCTCTCATGAATTCCCTGCTTTACCTGCTTACATTGACTTAATGTTTGTATCATCCTCCGTCTTCCTGTGTCCTTACATTTTCTTGTTTCGGAAAGCAAACTTTGCTCTACTTATTTCCAACAGGAAGTTTCAGCCTGTTGCCACCGACCTTACTCCCTTTTGCTGCATGTTACACTTCTCTTACTGATCAGTCCCTGTTTCTTGGCCCACTGGTGCACAAGCCCCACTCTGTTTCTGTTTCTTGTCTCCATTGATAGATGGTACATTCAACCTTTGTCCGGGATACCTTAATAAAATTTAAAATGTTAAATAAGGTGAAGCAGTATATTATATCTTAGTTCTATTATGTAAGTTGATCTGATAAATTACAGTACATCCCATTTGTTGTTGCATGATACCTGCGCTACTGCATACAGATACAATATCTAATGTTTTTCACCAGCATGATTCAAATGAGCAACTGCTTGTTAGCTGTATTGCATTTAGGCTCATACCCTCCTCTAATCATATTCGAAATGTCAATCTTCTGTACCGACACACTTCCATGTCTCCTAAACTATACACTTTTGTGCATTATTGCTTGACTATAAATAATATTACTGCTTATTCTATCAGGCTGTTTCAACGGTTCTTCAAGTTCTTGCAGCAGCTTCACCTGCATCAAATCCTGTTGGGTTTCTAATGTCTGTTGGTGGAATGATGCTGTAAGTGTTAGTTTAGGCTTTCGTTCTTCAGCATGAATGTAGATTGCATGTTCATGTTCACCTATATATTCTGCAAATAACAAAATTTTGATAAGAGTAGATTGAACTGTCCAACTGTTGAGCATTGCTACTATCATATTCGTGTCTCCAAAACTCGAAGTACTTCATATTTTTAATGGTTCGGACCTCGTATTTGTTATGAATAATCGGATGTAGAAAAAATTAGCATCTCCTGTATTTCCCATTTGTTTTTAGATTGCAAATTGCATAATGAGTTAGAATTGTGCAGGTTTGTGTTAATGTTTGCTGTAGGAGCTGGTCCAGTTCCTGGTCTTTTGCTCCCTGAAATATTTCCCAACCGAATTCGAGCAAAAGCCATGGCGTTTTGTATGTCCGTGCATTGGGTAATTCAATTGGCCTTCATCATCATATCATTCAATCTTCTTTTATATATCCATGTCTGAATAGTTTTTGCATTTATTATCGTCGGGTCTGTCACTTTCAGGTGATAAATTTTCTCGTCGGGTTGTTGTTCTTGCGTTTGCTGGACCGCATGGGGCCTCAGCTGTTGTACTCAATGTTCGGTTCGTTCTGCTTGGTGGCAGTAGTCTTTGTGAAGCGAAATGTGCTGGAAACCAAAGGAAAATCACTTCAAGAAATCGAGATTGCTCTCCTTGCTCACGACTAACGCCATCCCACCAGTTCATCATCTGGAAGCTGTGATTGCTGTTAGTCCCTGTGCTAGGTTTCTGCGGTAGTGGTAGGATAGCTAGCATATTACTAATGCCACAACTTTGATGTGTGTTTTAAGACTTCTAATTTCATGCATCAAATCACATAATATAGAAAATCTACTACGTATGTTTTGTCTGGGATAACAATTGCGCGTTAATATGCCCACTGATGGCGTAGTTGTGGCACAACAACTGCAATATGTAATGCAAATATGAAAATAATGAACTATGAATGATAAATGAATCTTAATCACGTAGCAACTTATGTGACTATGTCACGTCTGAGATCAATATTAAAACCTGTTCTACAATACTTGATACAAAGGGGCACTTTAAAATAAAGGTTATTTGTCAAATAAATAATCATGTTTTAATTTGAATGAAATTAAACATTCTAATTTTTCTGTCCAATTAAGTATAGAGTGTCTGGTCTATAAATTTCGTTGACAGCCACGTCGGCATACGCAAATGACAAACAATGCTGTTTTTGTTATTTTTCCTTGTTTTTCGCTGAGAATATCATTTTTTATATAATTTTTCATTTCTAAAACAAAGATGATTGAATCTTGGGGAGAGAGGTTTAAGAATTTAATGAGATTATCATCGTAGAACAGTCTCCTCAAACAGTGCTGTCTCTCTTATAAACTCTATTTGATGGAGAGAGTGAATCCAAGCAAAGGCAACAGACAACCCAAAACAAGAATAAAAATCATTGAATTTCAGCTGCATTGCCACATTTTGTTTCGTTTTCTCAGCAGCACATGGCATGCAAAAGTGATTTATTGGTAGACCTCCACAGTTCTCTCTTGCAAATACGAACATAGAATCCTCCTTGCACACCGCGTGATATATAAACATAATAACTACATTGGCTCTTCTTCCACCTCTCTAGAGGCCAACCTCCGACCAATGAAAGGCAAGTTTTAACATCAGCAAGGCGCGTCAAGAGAAGCGAATCGAAAAGCCATTTTCTGTGGTAGTGATGAGTGAGGGACCAAAATCTTCAAAATCTGAATCTGATTGAAGACCTTCATAATCATTCCAGTCAACAGAGTAATCCTCATCACCACCCCCATGCTTAGAGGGGACCCTTAACTCGGATATAGGAACTGGTAAAGGCTCTCCGTTCAAATACTTGTCGTGGAGCAACTCCATTGCAGTAGCTCTGCTAGCTGGGTCGAAACTTAATAGCTTTCTGACAAGAAGAACCTCATCAGGAGATCGATTACCAAGGCATGCTTCGATCCCAGTAGGTTTTTCTACTTTACCAAATGAAATTATATTGTAGTCTGGAAGATGCACACAACCCGGCCAAACATCCTCTGTCACGTTGCCCAAAATGCTAAAAATTTTACCCAGCTGATCAATATCTGAGGTGCCTGGGAATATTGGTTCCAGACTCAGAAGCTCAGCAAAAATGCATCCGAGTGACCACAGATCAATCTCTAGCCCATAATTTGTGGAACCATAAAGTAGCTCGGGGGCTCTGAACCACCGTGTTCCAACGCAGGAGGTCAGGGGGGCGTTCCCATCAACTCGACCCTCCTCTGCTTCATAAGAATAAGGATGCTGGAAAGGATCCTCAAGATCACTTGTAGTGCATGTAGCGAGACAAGAAGCAGCTCCATCATGAGTTACACTTTCTTCATCAACATCAGTGGGGAATTCACCCATTTTGAGGTCTTCTGGCTCCGCAGCCCCTTTTTCACTGCTCGGTTCCACACACTCTTGAGTGGACTGACCTTCTAGTCTGGGAAAAGTTTCAGTTGGTTGAGGAAAAGTTGCTTGATTTGGTGAAGGCAGCTCGGCAAACTGATTATAAGCACCCTCATCAACAATTCCAGGTGCAAGAAGTATCCTAGCCTAACCAGGGAAACAAATAACATTTCAGTGACTGTGTCTGTGTAAACATTGATATGCCATGTGGATGCCATGATTGATTAACCATGAAGAAAGTGACTGTATAACAAGATTTATGACTCTTTAACTGATAAAATTATAAAATTTTAGAGGCCTGCCAGTCAGACAAGCCTGCAGTTGAGCAAACTTCTCAACAACAATTTACAACCCATATAAGCAAGCATATACTGATATCTTGTTCAATGCAGCGCATATTCAGAACATCAGGAATCTTGCTCACCTAATATAAGAAACCCTAACAATCAAGAAAATTTACAAAAAAAAAAACAAATGGCAGTTCTCATTCATTAACTTTTCAATTTGCAATTACTTAATTCTTCAAGCTGCAATAGTTTGAATACGTTCAAATGTAAATCTGGAAACACTTTTGGAAGAATCCTACTAACATCAGCTAGGGAAATTTACAATTCCATATGCTAGTGCTTGCTTCCACAACCACAAGATCAGAACTAAGATACATACACATCTTTGATGCCATTAAGTTCCAGCAAAGCACAGACAATTAATCCTAGAAAATGGAAATACTAAACTATGAAATGCTGTACAATTGAAAAGGCAAGCAGATGGGTACATCCTGACAATATTGTGAGAAAACTAACAGGCAGAAAGGATATAAAGCTAGAAAGATTCCAACAAGCTATGTGACTCCGGCTCCTTAGTCCTTACACCAGGCCGTTTTTGTAGATTTGTCATAGATCAGATTAGAAGTGCAAATCTAATTGCATCACTGTTTGGGTAATCTCATTTCTTTCACTGGTGATTCTTATACACGCATGACATATTTTTAAATTTTGCTTATTCTGCTCAAGTAACATCACAGTTAGTAGCATATGAATCTATTAGCCCGCATACACAATAAAATTCACTTTTTAACAGTTGAGATAGTAAGAGGTACATTGATTTACCAGAAGACAAATCACTTAAGAAAGGTGGTTAAAGATTCACAGAAGCATATGCCTCCGATCCAAATAAGTTCGAGTGGCAGATCAGACACATAAACAACAAAATCTTTATGATCCTGTTTAGAAGAGACAACAAATCTCTCCTCACGCCCTATCTGCTGTGAAGTAACATGACTAGGAGGCTATAAATCTCACGTTCCTCACAAAAACACCATAATTGGTATCGTCTCTGTTTATCCAATGATATAGCTTGAAAAATAATCTGTCAGCATAGGCATGAAAAAAATTGCCAACGAGTGTTAAATATAGAATGGTACGTAAATCATGACCATGTCGCGCCACAAACTAGCTTGAGTTGCAATCATTTTTGTGCAAACCCATAATCAATAACACGAAACAGTTGCAACAACGAAAATCTGAAATGGCTCTTAAGAGATTAGAGATACTTATTACGAGTCATCAGAAAATCTATGTGGATCACAAGAGCTCAATTTATTCTAGAGAAGGTATCAGTGCTGGCCATTAAAGTTCTCCAGAACTATGCTCCTAACCCCAAAGTTGACATAATTCTTGGTAGTAAATTCATTAATCTACACTATCAAATTTGATATATGGAGATATTGTGTATATGGTGACGTTGACCTAAATTAATAATAAACCCACAGCAATATCAATGACAATTGAGTGGATGATCAAATCAATAAACAGCAATTTTTCATCTTTACCAAGAAAAACATTAGCAATGCTATTAACAAAATCTAATCGTTAACTCAGTAACATCAACAAACAGTCCAGATTATGAATTCAAAGAAAATATCCTTCAACTCATCCATACCTGGCCAAAATCGGCGACTTTGAGAACGCCGTCGGCAGAAATCAGCAAATTCGACGGCTTCAAATCCCTATGAACAATCGAATTGCGGTGGCAGGCGTCGACCCCGCGCAAAATCTGCACCATCCAGCGCTTCACCTCTCCGGCGGTGAGCCCTCCGTCCCAATCCTTCTTGGCCGACTTGACGACGGCGGCGAGGTCGGTGGGCAGGTACTCGAGCACCAAAACGGCGTCTTCGTCCTCGCTCCAGAAGTATTCGTGGAGGAAGACGACGTTAGGGCAGTTCTGGAGGGTTTGGAGGGCCTCGATTTCTCGGAACGCCGACTGGTAGTCGTGGACCTCCTTCAGGGCAACGGTGGCGGAGTCGGAGCGGCGGCGGGCCTTGTACACGTCGGAGTACGCGCCGGCGCCCACACGCTCCAAGATTTCGTACTTGATCGTGATCTCGCGGCGCGTGTGGATGCTCCAGCTCTTCGACGACGACGGCGGCGGCTGCTCCATTCTACGGTTGGGGGAGGGGGGGGCCTCGGTTTCAGCTGTGGTGTAAGGGTGACTAAAGCAGAAGATGACTGCCTGCGACACGTGAGTTGTGGCTTCGGCACGTGCTTTCTCTTTTTGGAATTTATTTTTGTGTAAATGGATGTTTGTGACCAAATGAGAGTAGAAAAAAATCTTTTTTAATCAAATTTTAATGTTATCTTATCTCATATATGTTTTTATTAAAAATGGTGAGTCTTTTGGAAAATATTTGACTCAATTTTTTGACTTTGTGTTTAATTAAAATAAATAATTGTCTAAAAAAATAGACACAAACGAGAGCACATAAATTTGAAATTGAATGCTCCATATTTTTTTGCCCAACAACCTTCTACCAAAATTAAATCACGAGCATATCTTAAAAATATTAGAATTCAATGTTTTACATGCGTATATTCATCATTAGAATTTGAAATTCAGGTATATGTAGATTTTATTATCCCATAATTTTCGAGTCAATATTGACCCGAATTGACCCTATAACATGCTGTCGGGTCTATATTGACCCAAAAGCATGTTTTTGTGTCTATATTGACCTGATAACATGCCCTTCGGGTCAATATTGATTCGATAACATGATTTCGGGCCTATAATTTCAGGTGAATTTATAGGCAAAAAAAATATGATTTCGAGTGTATTTAGACCCGATAACATATTTTCGGGTCAATAGAGACCCGGTAGCATGTTATCAGGTCAATATAGACTCGAAATTATAGTTTTCGAGTCTATATAGACTCGATAAACGTAACATTTTTAGATTTTAATATTAATTTATTTATTTATTCAAAATTATAAAAAAATTACATTATGCTAGTTCATTTCATTAAAAATTATACTAAATTGCGCTATATGAGTTCATTTAATTTGAAATTGTATAAAATCTCATTTGTAATAAATTATGTTTTATAAGTTCATTTCATTTGAAATTCTAAGACATCACACTACAATTCCCAAATTTGAAGTTACTGAAATTAGCATCTCTGCCAAGGCTCACGAGTTTCAATAAAGGAATATTCCAATTTATTGAATTCCCTCACCTAGACGGAATGGAAGTTAGGAGATGCCCACTTCTGAAATGTTTAGTTAGTAGTAAGTCTTCCGATGATCACAATAATGTTTCTAATATACTATTTTTTTCCAATGTACATAATTACTCTTTTATCTTCTAAATAATGCACATACTAGCTACGGGTCAAATCTTCTCAATACCACAGATCGGGTGTGTGAGTAAAAAATAAAATAAAACAATGCACATTTTAGCTATCTATCCTGCATAGTAACAAAATGCGAGTATGTGGTGTCTTTTCATTTTATTATTTGTTTGTGTGCTTTGTGGCTTTATTATATTTACATCCAACCGTTGGTTAAAATTATTTGTAGTTCAAAATTGATAGATTAATCAAACTTGTGACGGATGGAAATGTTGAGATGGGGAGAAATTTGCACCAATATCCAATTGACTTGTTCGCTGGACTTTGCGAGTTAAAAGTATCGACATTTAAAGATATGAAAAACTTATGTTCATTGCCAATGACTCAAAGTGTTTGTTGTCTTTCACAACTCGAGAAGCTTGAGATCCGTCGTTGTGAAATTATGGAGCAAATCATCTTGTGGAACGAAGAAGAAAGCGAAAGGAATATTCATATCATACCATTTCCAAAATTGAAGCACTTTATTCTAGATTCTCTACCGAGGCTTATGAGCTTCTTGTAAAGGAATTGAAAGCATTGTTGAGTTCTCTTTGCCAGAGAAAATGGAAATATGTAACTGCCCAATATTGTTGGAAATTTATGTTTCAACATTCATTTCTCCAACTGGGCCTCCTCATGATAATGATGATTATATGCATTTGTTTTGCAACCCAAACAAGGTACGTGTACTCATATTATTTATTTATCTTTTGGAAATTGCATTTTTTAGGTATTTGTAATTTGAGTAAGTTGTGGAAAAAATCACTAACTTCAAGCAAATTAATTTGCACTTTTGAAATGACCTTTTATTTATTTTTCTAAATCTAAAAAATTAAAAAACATTGTCGAATGGAAGAAGATCGAGGTCCTAAACCAGGAGCAAACGGTTTCTAATTTTTTTTGTTTGATCAGAGAAAGTTGACATTGTAAACGTGATATACTATATTTTCAAAGAAACATAAATTCAAATTATTATAGAATTATTTAAGTTTAATTTTATCTCGATAAAATTTATGGTCATATATATGCTACTTAATTAATTTAATATTTTAGTTCAGTGATAAGGTAGTGACAGAATGCGAGTATGTGGTTACTTTTATGCAAATTATTTTATTTTATTTTATTAATTGATTGTGTGTTTTGTGGCTTTATTATTTCTGACCGTTGGTTAAAATTATTTGCAGGTCAACTTTGATAGATTAATGTAAAATCCTAGATTTTTGGATAATTTTTAGAGGATTCTTAATAGTAATTAATTAGTTAGGGAAGAAATTTAAATAAGGTTTAAGTGAAGTCAGATGTCAGTCACGACTTAGGGGTCAGTTTTCGTGAAATCGTCTTTTCGGAAATTTCGATCTTAACCTTATTTTGGTCAAATTTGGTCTCGTTAGAAAGTTTTTAACTCAAGGAGTGTGCCGGTGTTCCCGGAATTTTATTTTGAAGTCGTTTGAGTTTCCGG
Source organism: Perilla frutescens (assembly GCA_026008535.1). Taxonomy (NCBI): domain Eukaryota; kingdom Viridiplantae; phylum Streptophyta; class Magnoliopsida; order Lamiales; family Lamiaceae; genus Perilla; species Perilla frutescens. The sequence continues at coordinate 43,974,335 of BRKX01000001.1, forward strand.
TGATGAAAAACGTATTTAAAGGGTGAATGAATAGTAACTTTTGCGTGCGTTCGTGTTTTGAGAAATTTATGAAATCCTCCTGGTTGATTTGAATCTTGTTCTGTCAGGTCTCTCTTATGGAAAATGACTCAAGGAATCTGTTCACGTTCACGGATTTTCATTCTGAGGTCAATCGAACGTTCGGGAGCAAAATATGTCAGTCTGAATGAATAGTAAAAAATAATTCAGAAAAAGGAATCTTGGCTCGTTTTTCTTCCAATGATCCCGTCTTCATCCCAACTCAAGTTGGTTCACTAGTATTCGAGCCAATGAGTCTTCCGGTATTTTCGAATTTCGTGTCTGAGGTCATTTGGACCTCGACATCGAATAAAGCATCTTTTAACCGAATTCGGGATAACTTTTGCAGTGTTCCTGAACTGGAGTGGCTTCTGAAGAAAGCCAACCCCACATCTATAAATAGAAGCCCCCCCCCCCTTTCCATTCATTTGCACCATCCATTCATTTCCAAACTTTTGGAGAGAGTTGAGAGCTTGAGAGTTTCGAGAGGAAGTCGAAGTTCTGTCGAAGTAAAAAAGCGTTCTTCGTGAGTGTTCTGTAAGATGATGAGCAGAGTGGCGTGGAAGGGATGCGGTGAGGGAAGGTGCTAGGGGCGCCGTTGGGTCGTATTAGGTGGCTCTACCACCGTTGTGACTCGACGAGACGCCGAGCTAACCACCTTCCTTCGAAGCACCTAACCCCGTCCATTCTTGTTCGTCGATCTCAATTTCCATTTCTTTTCCGTCTTTTAAATTCCGCATTTACTTTCCGTTCTTTGTGTTCTTTATGTTCTTCGTCATTACTCGTTTACTTTCCGTCTAAAGTTGTGTTTCGATTATTGTTGAAGTTCCAAGTTAATAGCATTTCCGTTATACCGCTCGTTTTTATTCTCATCGTTATGATTCTCATCTTTATTTCTCGTAATTAGTCTCGTTTATTCCGTTAAAGTTCCGTTCAAGTTATATTTAAGATTTCATCGTTATTCTAAATATTCAAGGAGGATTATCGTGTTTTTATCATTATAATGCTGATTTCTTTTTAAATTCAAAGTATGTTCATTTCTATGTTTTATTCAATGTTCTAAGTATGTTTGTTGGTATCTGATTAGTTAGTCTTTTCATTTCGCTAAGCATGTTTCCTTCTTATTCAAGTAAACCCGAGTACTATCCTATCTTTCGAAAGTATGCCTTCGTTCGTAAACCTTCTTTGATAATCTTCTATTCTTGTATTAATTCCTCAATTAACACCCCGTCCCCATTAATTAATTTCCTCTCTCGGGACCGGGCTGTTACAATTAACCACACCCGTGGTAGGTGAAAGTGTTGAGATGGGGGAAATTTGCATCAAATTCCAATTGATTTGTTCGTTGGACTTCGCCAGTTAGAAGCGTCAGGATTTAAAGAAATGAAAAGCTTATTTTTATTGCCAATGACCCAAAGTGGTTGTTGTCTTTTACAACTCGAGAAGCTTAAGATCTGCAATTGCGAAATTATGGAACAAATCATCTTGTGGAACGAAGAAGAAGAAAATCGAAAGAATATTCACCTCAGACCATTCCCAAAATTGAAGCACTTGATTCTAGATTCTCTGCCGAGGCTTACGAGCTTCTGTAAAGGAATTGAAAGCATTGTTGAATTCTCTATGCCAGAGAAAATGGAAATAAGTAACTGCCCAATATTGTTGGAAAGTTGTGTTTCCATGCCCATTTATCCAATCGGGCCTTCTAATCATAATGATGATTCTATGCATTTGTTTTGCAAACCAAACAGGGTATGTGTACTCATATTATTTATTTATCTTTTCGAAATTGCATTGTTTAGGTATTTTTAATTTGGGCTAATTGTAAAAAAAAAATCACTATCTTTAAGCAAATTAATTTGCGCTTTTGAAATGTTTTTTTATTTTTTTAAATCTCAAAAATTAAAAAATGTTGTCGAATATAAGAAGCTCGAGGTCCTAAACTAAGAGCAAAAGGTTTATAATTTTAACATAAACGCGTGAAATACGAAGATTTATATAGTGCCACTTTTACTATTCAATTTATTTAATAATTAATATAAAATATTTAAATTTAATTTCGTCCTTTGCATTAAATTTTCAGTCATATGTTAATTTAATTGTTTAGTTTTTCATTGGCAATTTATTCACAAACTTGTGGAAATTTTTATAAAAGATAAGATTGTAGATTCTTAAATAAAATAATCAGGGAGAATTAGGCTTAGTATACCAAAAATTTGGGGAGGGGGAATTTGAGTATTGAACTTCCATCATTCATTTATATCTAAATAACTAAATCTAAATAGTGGGAATTTGTGTTTGAGCTAGAATACTGCTACATAAAAAAATCTAGCTAGTTTTGTTGCAAAATCTATCAACGTTATCATATTTATATCATGAAGAACAAATTATTTGTCTCTGTAAATGATAAATGATTTATAAAAAGTGCCGCTGGGATTGCTTTCAATTGAAATTTTATTGTATTGACTATTGTGTGTGTATTTTTTTTTTGTTAATATTTTCATTTCACGCGGTTAACATTGTTAAAATTATTTGCAGGATGAATTTGGCGACTTAAAAGAATTGAGAATCAAAAAATATGATAGCATGAGAAATTGGTGTGGCCAAATTTCAATTGACTTTTTCGCCATACTTTGCCAGTTAGATATATTTATGTTAAAAGACATGAAGAGCTTATTCCCATGTTCAATAGCTCAAAATCTGCAAAACATCATACATTTAAAGATCGGCTAGTTTGAAGAGATGGTTAAAGTGATTGAAGATGAGGATGATGCTGCTCCAATTTCTCTCTTTCCTAATTTGAAATGTCTAGATCTATGGGATCTAAAGAAGCTCAAGAGTTTTTGTGAATGGAGATGCGCTCGTCAATTGCCAAAGCTCGAAGATATGCGCATATTCATGGACGAGTTTACATTGGGAGCTCTCAATACACCAAATCTGAAAACAATATACATAGACTTAAACAAAGCATTGCGGCGACATAGGCTCAAAAGAGAGGTAACTACTCCTCTAATCTATTAATATATTTCTCCAACTATCAACTAAATTACTTCTTCAATATATATATTAATAATCTGGGTAGCATTGTCGCATAAAAAAAAACTCTTTTCTTTTCCATTGATTTTATTCTTAGATAGCTAATAAAGTTACAAACAAACTCGCTAATTTTCGCTCATGTACATGATCAGAAGGAACGCAAAACGCGGCTGGAGGAGAGCTCGGCTGAAACAGATTCAACAAATTGATTCAAATTTCTTATTCTGCAATTAATTTCGGAACATCAGTGTATCATATTGCATTGTGAGTCTGTGGCCGGTGCCAAAATGCATTTACTTAACCTAATTCGGATGTTGAAGTGATAAATATAAGTAAGTCGCAAGTTCGTTTTACAATTTCATACATTCGTTCTGTGACATTCACAAAGTCCCAAATTAAATTTTGTATTAATTTTCATAGATTTGTATGGAATATATATGAAAATCTCTGGGTAGATAAGTGTAATAATAATAATAATAAAAAAAATTGGCATATGTCTTTGTTCATAATAGCATGATTATCTTTTCATATCAACAATGTATTTATACTAGCATGTATATATATTAATAATAGCATTGTTTTATATTAATAATTGACCGTTTTATATTATCAAATGAGTACATAAAATTAGCAACGTTGTTGAGTTATGTTAGCAATGTCTGATCATTACAGAATTAGAGTTCGTATATGAATGAAAATTGATTCTTTTGTTTTTTTTCATCTATATTTGTTCGAACAAACAACGCAATATGAATCTTAAATAGAAGAGCATACAAAATCTTTAATTTTATATATTGTTTGCAAAAATTTATACTACTATCTCTAAAGTAAGATGGTTACTATTAATGGAAATAATAATTTTTCCTAGCGTCACACATAAATTTACCACACATAAAATGTGTGTTTGCTTAGCCACACATAATTAGAAAATGTGTAGGTAAAGTAATTAGACACTTTTCTTTACTTGTTCACATTTAATAAATGTGACAAATACTTTTTAATCACTTTTTTTTTCTTATGAAAATTAAATCACATTTATATTTGAACAAAGTGAATTGTGTTTTTTTTTTCTATTTTTTTTCTTAGGTGGAAAACTAGAAAATGTATTTGTTAAGGCCTACATATAATGACTAACTATGCATGTGTGTATTTAAAGGTTTGCACAATTTGATTTTTTATATTTTAATTTACGTGGCATATTAATTACAATATTTCATTCGCAGTTCGCTACACATTGATCATAATTGATATTGATATATATGTATACTAAAATATTTTGTTGACACATGAAATCCAAATTTAAGAACATGTAAAAAAAAGGATGAACATGTAAGTCTCTAGATATTGTAAAATCTAATTAGTTTTTTTTATAAATCTTATTTTAATTTTTTTTTTGAAACGTGTTGTGCTCCACCACATCTCCACCTCCATGTAGTTTTTTTTATATAGAATCGGTTTTTTTTTTTGGATAAAACTAAATGTATAATAATAATAATAATAATAATAATAATAATAATAATAATAATAATAATAATAATAGTAATCAAGATGTTAATAGTGAGTGGCTTAATTTGGATGGATAATAATAATCAAGATGTTAATAGTGAGTGGCTTAATTTGGATGGAGCAATCAATTCTATATATTTTCTGGGATTTTTTTTATTAAAATATTGGTGATTGATAATTTAATATTTAAGTTCCCTATCAAAAATTTTGTTTCTGCAAAACTGAATCACTTAAAAATGAATAAATAAATAAAGATAATATCAAGTGACAAACAACCTTATCCCTTTTTTGAACCTTTTTAAATTTTTTTATGATATCAAATTATAACAATTTATTCACAAGTCGGTCATTTTTATTTTTATTTTTTTGAGGAAAAGGGGGTACTTACATTATTATGGATACCATTCATAAGACAACAATTTACAACAACTCAGACAATTTTTTAGTCAAACAAATAAGTATTTTGTAAACTCCAGAACCAAATATAATAAATGTTTTATCAATTTACAATTTAGAAAGTAGGCTAACTATCAATTCGGGACCATAAGATGAAAATTATAAAGTTAAGACCTAAATGAATGAAATTTTTATTTAAAATTAAAAGGATCATGATCTATTTTCAATTAATTATTGAAAAAAAAATATTTTGGTATTAATGTTCAATAAATATTAATTACTTATAAATTATCTATTAAATTTATTAATAAAAAATAAGTGAAAATTAAAACAATCAAAATACATTAGTTTTAGAGTCTTAGATTGATAGTTTCAATTATTCATGTTCTAAATTAATAGTTTTTATATTTTAGATTTTAGATTCATAGCTAATAGTACGTCTATTGAGTCTTAAATTGATAAAAGTCTAAAAAAACTCCTATATTATTTAAGATAAAGCTTATCATAACATAAATAGACACACGAAAAAAGTGAAACTTAAAAATGTTGATAAACAATAATTTGTTGGTTTCAATTAAAAAAAAAAAAAACCAAGATTGTTTCATATTAAGATCATAAATGTGATATTATTGATTTAATTCTAGAATAAATTATTTCTATGTTTATCAATTCATTCCACCTGCATAAATAAAGTATAAATTCTTTAAATTAAGACTCATCCATTAATAAACACGCTGAGACAATATTTTTCTTCGGTCTCTAATTGGACTAGTTAAAAAAATAATAGATTTCGATTTGGTAAAATAATATATTTTAAGAGAACTTCTTTATAAAATTATATACCGTCCATCTAACATTATAAACTAATTATTCTTTAAAAAACAAATACATCTAAGACAAATAATTAGTGAAATTGGATTTTATCATTGCTTATTTTTTCTTAAAATTTAAATCTATGGGTACATTTTCAATATTATTTCTACGTTGTTTATATAGTGTATATTCAATCACTACAATACATTGAATGTTATAAAATATTACTTATTTCTTTTTTACTAATATTATGTATATGGAATTTATTTTTTATATTAATTTAATGAATATCTTATATCATACACAAATTAGTTAAGATACATTGATTTTTAAGATACACTAATTTTTATGCAATCAAAACTCAGCTGATTGATATATATCAAATATTTATTATTAAGATATACTGATTTTGTATGTGATCAAAATTTAATTTCATTGAATCGTTAAAACACTTTTTAAATTAATAAATTATAGAAGTTTTATTGTGTGTATTTATTGTAATTTCACTCTTTAATTATGCAGCTAAATTAAATAGTAAAGTAATTAAGTAATGAAATTATACAAGTAATATTCTCATTTCTTAAGCAATAAAGTAATTAAATTAACAATAAAATTATAGCAAATAGGTGGTAAGGTTAAAGTACAATAAAATAAAATAATGTTCTCATTTCTCAAATTAGGATCTGCTAATGATTGTCCAATAAAATATAATACTCTAATATTTAATTTGGTAAGGGACATCTTCACTCTATACCCACTTAAGTTAGGGTTCAATCATCAATATTCACCCACACAATTTACTTTCAATATATACTCACTTTTACTCTATCACACCCCAAAATTTGATTTGATGTGATGACTTAATCAACTTTTTTCAAAAAAATATGTTATTCACTTGCACAAATGCACTTTCTTCCTCATTTTTTGTATAATAGTGCATCAATACCGATCAATATGGGCCAATCCCAGTCGATAGGGACTAGTACCGATCGATAGGGATCAATTTCCACCGATAAGGACCAGTCCCAATCGATAAAAATGGGAAATTAAAGATAAAATAGATAAAGTGGATATATAGTAAATGTTTATTATGTTTTTGGGTATTTTTGTAGAAAACTCTAGGTATTTCTACTTTTGATAATATGTTTGTATTAATTGTGTTGCGATACACCACTTAAATTTAATTTAGTAATATTTTTCTATTAGTTTTGTTATAGTCACCAACATATCATTTAATTTATTTATGGATATAAAAAGGTATTTCCACTTTTGTGGTAATATGTTCGTATTAATTGTGTTGCGATACATCACTTAAATTTAATATAGTATTTTTCTATTAGCTTTGTTATAGTCATTAACATATCCTTTAATTTATTTGTTTTCCTTATAAAGCATCGATACATAGTAATCTTCATCCCACCTTTATCATTTTATAGGTAATAGAATTATATGGTCCATACATTATTTTAATTCATTATTAGATTACGTATTAAACAAAAAATAATATCATTTTTAGGTAATAATAATTATGGTATTTAGACAAAAAATAATGTATTATTATTTTGACAAAATAATAAATTATTAATTAAAAAATAAAAAAAAATTCAAAATAAACAATAATTATTAGTTTTAGTCTAATTAATAATTAATTATTTTTATCAAATTAATATTATTTTTTTCATGTAATTATTATTATCATCATAATTGTTATTATAAGTTTTTATCGTTTTTATCTAAAATACAATATAAAAATTTATTCAAATAATAATTTAAAAACATAATTAATTAATAGAATGACAAAAAAGAAATAATAAATATTATTTTGTAATTCTAAACACTGATAGTTTGGGGCGGCAATTTTATTTTTGCAATATTGATTCTCCCGCTTTAAACAAAAAAAATGAAAAAAAGGCGCTGAACTAGAAAATAAAAAGACTCCAAAAAGGCAAAAACAATACTTTAACACACTGCATTTCTCCTTCGAAAAGGTAAAAATTGCAGATCCCTAATTCTTCATCCTCTCAAGGTTTTTCTTTTGAAATCTTCAAATCGGGAAGATAAACTGAAATCTAAACTGAAATCTAAATCTTCATATTTGTACTCTGTATTCTAAATTCTTGAAAATGGATTCGTCATCCCCTGTTCCATGGAAAGAAGATTGTTACTCGGTTCCGACATGAGAAAATTCTTATTTTTTTATCCGAATTAAAGTTGGTTATTTTTCCTGATGTCTTTCTTTATTTAGGGGTTTTTCTGGTGGGTGTTTTCTTTTATTGCAATCTACACTATGAAATTTGTTGGGTTATATCTATCTATCTCTATGTGTGTGTGTGCGTGTGTGTGAGTGTGCGTGTGTATATAATATTTTCTTTGCGATCTTGTAGGGTGTTCATGTGTTTAATTGCATGACTTTTCATCCTCTAAAATTCAAAGATACCAGGTGCATACAATAATTTAGTATTTTAGTGAATATCTTTGTTTAAGATTTACTCCCTTGTTTAATTCTTTTGTAATTACTTTCATGAGCAGGCAACAACTTTTGGGAGTTCTAACATTGATCATACTACTTTGAAAGATAAAAACAGCATATGCGAATCAAGTGTCCTTGCTCAGGTAAAATAGATTCTATGTTTTTGGTTTTATGGATCTTTCTATATGTTTAGCTATTATAATTTCTGGTGGGATTTATTCATCTGGAGTAATTTGACTTGATGAATGCTTCTGTGTTTTCGGATTTAGAGAAATCTAAATGTTGCTTTCTTTTAAAAAGGTAAAAATAAAATGTATATACTTTCTCCCCTAGCTTACTCTCGGAGAATGACTTTTTGCCCTGTTAGGAGTTAAGGAGTGCAAGAAAATGAAAAGAAATCAAGAAATTGGAAAATAATTTAAAAGTTGAAATGATGAAATACTCGTGTAGGGAACTAGTGCTCTTTACTTTGGTAGTTTGGTTCAACATGACTGCAGTTGATATGGATATCAAAGTCAAGTGGGAAGCGTACTTATGTGTACATCTATTTTTATTAATGAAAATCATTTGTGCTTAAATTTGTGAAATTGATCTTATCTATCCTTGATTAATTATAAATGCTCTCTTGCAGACACCACTAGTATTGGCTGTTATGTGAGAAATATGACAACAAAGACATGAAATTATTTCCAATAAGGATGTTATTTTTTACTGCTCTATTACCTTTGAAATTGAACAATTAGTTCATTATTGACAATTGCAGAGAGAGACCAGAGCAAGAAATTTTATTCTGTTGTTGTAAATAATGTGTTTAGAAACTTGGAATTTTATGGTCCTTTTCTTCTTCTTTTGATGCAATACTAATTCCATGTACTATTGTTTGTCATGAAACAAGTGTTTATGATATGATTATGCTTTGATTTGATCCTAAAGAAAGAATAGGAAATAGAGAGTACATGCAGTTAGACGGGACAAGATCTTATTTCTTCTACTTGGATATTATTTGAAGTTTAACTTCTATATGGTTATTTTATTTGTAGTTCGTGTTTATACAATGTACACTTTAATTTTACTGAACAAATTTAGTAAAAATATGTATTTATGTTCTTGATTTATTATCTTCAATTTAATGCACTCTTAATTTGTCATTATATTGAGCAAAAAAGAATATGATAAAATATGTAATGATCAATATATACCTGTAGTTTTAGCTAATGTATTTTTAAAATAAAAAAAATTTAATACCCACACATAATATATAATTTTCATTTACAAATAAATAATTATTTATAATATTATTAAATTATAAAAAAAAAATGAATATCTACACATAAATGATATTTATACCCACACATAAATTTGTCATGTGTCAATTACAATAGCATGCCACATCAAATGACATGTTAGCATTATTGTAATGTTAGAATATGATTAGCCACACATAATTTACATTTTTAGTGACATATATATGTGTAGGTAAAGCTTATATATTTATCTACACATATAATTATGTGTAGTTAAAGAGTTTTACCTGTAGAAATATAACCACACATGTTGACATTTAATTTATGTGTGGGTAAAATATTTTATTCACACATAAGCATATTTTTAACCACATTTACATGTGTGGGTAAAAACTTAATTTCTTGTACCTAAATGTACTTTTCTATGAAGATAAATATAATATTAATTAATTAATATTTATATTTCCTAGTTAGTTAATTGTACAATCATTCAATAATCAAATTTTAATATTATAAATATAAATTAATTTTTTATTTTGCTGCAAAAATATTATTCTCATCCAAATTTATTTTGTTCATAAGATAAAATTACAAAATCTATTGAAAATTTAAAATACAAATTAAATATATTAAAAATTCAAATAAAATAATCTATATACATTAATTTTAAATATGTTTAATTTTTAAGATGATTAATTATATTAAAAGTAATCAAAATACACGTCCAAAATTTTAAATTAAATATACTTAAAATTTTGAATTAAATGTATTGATTGAACTTAGCAATTAATAATTAAATATATTTATAATTTTGAAATTAACATATTTAAGTTTGCTACTTTATAAATATTTTAAATAGTCAACACTTATATTTTTCATTTTTCAAATAAAATTCATACCACATAAAAAAAAACTTACAAAAATGTTATGCATGTTCTCATTCTATGTCTTCCACTATTTTGCTTTGTTATCGATAGTCTCTTGTCCAATTAATTTAATTCTTTTTGTATTGCGCTCCAAACTTAATTACCTATCTTCCTAGACTTTTTTCATCTCACACGTGTTCATTTGACAAAATCAAACACACGACATTACACAAATTTATGAAAAACTATGCTCAAATGTCAATTAATGCATGCAGTGATTATCAAAAATCATCTAAATAAACACTTAAATACATCTCAAATGTCAATTATTGCACAAGTAACAAAATCATCCTTTTTTTTTGTTACGGTTATAACTAGGGCTGTAAACGAGCCAAATCGAGCCGAATATCTTCAAGCTCGAGTTCGGCTCGTTTAAGTTATACTCGGTTCGAGCTCGAGCTTCGAGTTTGAGTTCGAATTCGGCTCGAATTAGAAAATTTGTGATCGAGTTCGATTCGAGCTCGGCTCGAGTTCGGCTCGATAAGGATATGTTCAAGTTCGATTCAAAAAACTCGATAATAATAAAATTTGTGATCGAGTCCTTTTCTTTTCTTTTCTAGATTTTCTTTAATTATGTTTATTTTTATTTTATTTTCTTTAAACTAATTACTTAATTATGTAATTGTAGTCATGCTTATTACTCATTTAATTATTTTTCATTATTAATATAGGTGTATTCAAATTTTAATATATATTTACCTTAATTTGAATTAAAATTTCAAAATAAAAAATAAAATTCTAATATAATTTATAAATCATAATTTACTCATGTCTCATTTTATTTTTATTTTATCATCATTCATTTTCACTTTTTATTTAAAAATTGTGTTCATTAGTTAATTAGTAATTTATCTCACTATCCATGATAGCTTATTATTATTTTTTCAAACTTCAATATACAAATATTTTACAATCATCTTAATTCAAATTCAAATTTCAAAGTGTTTTGCATTATGCAATTTATAAATTAAAATTCAAACATATCTCATTTTCTTACTATTTTATCGATTATTCAGTTTCATTTTTATATAAATTGTAATTATATTAGTTGATTGATGATATAGTTCATTATTCTTGTTAGTTTATTATTTTTTACTACACATTCACACATGTTCCAACTGATAAGTAAATATTTATAATAATCTTAATTCGAACACAAATTTTAAAGTTTTTTATAATATGATTTATAAATCATAATTTATTTTTATTGTTATATCTCAATTTTCTTTTATTTTATTGGTATATAAATTAAATATTTCAATGAGGCATGCTAAAGTATACATAATATTTGTATATTATATAATAATTGAGTAAATTGATATAATATCTATTGTCGAATCAAATGAACTAAGTAATTATCAGACACTATTAATTGTTTGTTCATGAATAATTGTGATCAATATAATGATGTTTGTTTGATATCATAGGTTTAATCAAATTCATTTGTGTTTATTTCATTATCAAATCTCAATTCTTAATTATAACTATAAACTATAATTTTAATTACCTCATAATTAGATAGTTTTTTGTTAGACTTCTTCAAAATTCAAATATACTATTTTATATTAATATTTTAACTAAATAAATTTTAAATGGATATCTTAAAGTTGGATAATTAATATTTTATTACATTATTTTTTTATCATATAAATCTATTTACATATTCCTATTTTTTGTTTAATAAAATAAGCTTAACTTAATGTTTGTAAATCTCATTAATTGATTCCGTTTTTTTATGATAATACTAATTCTTAGATTTCGTAGAGTTCATATAGTTTGTTATTATTAGTTGAATACATTTATCTGATAAATTGACAATATGATATTATATATGTTTATATAAATATAATATATAAATATTTGCATATATTTAAGTTTTGGAGAATTGTTATAAAAACGTTATTTGATTCAATTAACATAATTGTTAATAATTTGGTCGAGTGACTATAATAACAAATTGAAATACATTTGGCTAATGTTTGAATCATGTTGGGGGTGAAAATTTAAATTTTTTTAGCTTATTTGTCAAAGCTCGATTAAGCTCGATTAGAAGTTCGATTAAAAGCTCGCGAACTACTCGATAAAAGCTCGTTTATAGTCGAACTCGAGCTACTCGTGAGAAGCTCGCGAATAGCTCGAGTTCGGCTCGAGAAAATTATCGAGCTCGAAAAAAAGCTCGAATTCGGCTCGTTTAATAAACGAACGAGTTTCGATCGAACTTTTTTCAAGCCGATACCCGAGTAGCTCACGAACAGTTTGGTTCATTTACAGCCCTAGTTATAACATTTAAACGGATGTTTGTGTGATATATATGAATGAGAAACTTAGTCTTTTTTAAAAAGTATAAGACAAAAACTTGTATGAGACGGTCTCATACATGAGACGGATCAATACATGTGAGTTAATGATACTTCATCTATAAATAATGATACTTCGCCCATAAATAATAATACATGTGAGTTAATGATACTTCACCCATAAATAATGATACTCACATGCGGGTATAAATAATGATACTCACATGTGAGTTAATGATACTTCACCCATAAATAATGATCCCCGCATGTGACTATTGACCCGTCTCATGTATGAGACGGTCTCACCCAAGTCTGCCCCAAAGTATAAATATTAAAAATACAAAAAATCATACTAAATTCTCAACAAACTATACGAGTTATAACCATTATCCAATATATTTATTCTATTTGATCTTCAAATAATTATTGAACATTTAAAAAATCATTTAATTTAAGTAAAATAATAAATAATGAACTACGCAATAAAAGAAAAAGGGCCAAATATATACTTATGTTCTAACTTTAACAATTTTTCTAAAAATGTTATCAACTTCAAACAATACCAAAATATATCCTGAACTTTGTCATTTTTTCTAAAAAAGCCTTGACTGTCAAAAAATATAAAAAAAATCCCGAACTTCCCAATTTCTTTTTGTAAAAATGTCCTGAAATTCAATTTCTAGCATCGGATTAATGATGAGGCATACCAGAGTCTAACATGTTAAAGTAAAGTGAATTTCTTTTTGGGAGGTGCTATTTATACTACCAAATTTACTCTTTGCACCACAAATTAAAAAAAAAAGAGAGAATTGAAATACTTTTGAAATGGCTTAAATAACCTTTAAGTTAGTTTTGTATATTACAAAAATTACTTTTCACACTAAAAATTAAAAAAATAAAATAAAATAAAATATTAAAAGAAATTCCACCCGATCTTCTTCTTCCCCACGCAGTATAACTCACCGAAAAAAAGGGGGAAGAACAGGATGAAGATGAAATTAAAAGCAATAAACGACTATCTATAGCAAACAACCCAAATATACAAACAAATATTTGCCTTCCCAACATCTAAAAAAAACACGATGCGGATGAAAAAATGCAGAACGTAAATTATCGTCCGACCATTTTCTTCTTCGGCAGCAAGAAATTTGACCGGCTATTTTCTTCTTCGCGCCTGCCACCATCGTCTTCTTCCCAACAAAAAACTTCAAAAACTTTGAATGATAAAACTTAGCCAAAATCGCTAAAATTTGTTCGAAAACTCAAATTTTGAAACCCACAACAGAGATTGAAAATTTATTGTCGAACATCTTAAGAACATTCCAAAATTGATTTTCAAAACCCCTCAAGGACAATCGAAATTCGAGCCTCCTAAGCACCAATCGAAAATCAATTTTTGAACTTCTTGAGAGTCGTCGGAAATCAATTTTCAAACCCATTAATGATGTTTGAATTTTGCAGTTTGATTGATATACAAAATATCTATTTCTTCCTAAATTGACAAAGAGGGATTGAGAAGGTTGGTGAAAAGAAATCTTATGTAACTTTGAAGGAGAAGAGGAGGGTGGGGAAAGGTGGCGGCAGAAGGTTGGTCGAAGAAAAACGACGACTAAAGATGAAGGGTGAGGAAGAGGGAGTGTGGCCGCTGAAGATGAAGGGTGGGGAAGAAAGGTGGGTGCGGCGGTAGGAGGGGAAAGAAGGAAAGTAATTTTTATTTTTTTAATTGAATAATATTTTTTTAATAATTAAGTTTAAAATAATTTTCAATTTTATTTTTTTACTAAAGTAAATATTTTTAGTTAAAAGGATATTAATGTATATGTTTGTGGTGCAAATAGTAAAATAAGTGGTGCATTGACTAACCGAAGTGCAAAGAGAAAAATCAATAGTGCAAATAGAAACTCCCTTTCTTTTTAGATCTCAATTTGAAGGGTACCAAATATTTTGTTCAAATTGGTGGGTACGTTTTGTTCAGATTGAGGTTTTGGGAGGAATGAAAATAAATCATTTATTTTTCTTTTTCTGTCAGCATTGAGAATTTTGAAAAAAATGGAATGAAATAATTTTTACCTTCAAATTGAATTGGTAACAAGATATTCTGTGGAATGAAAAATTACCATTTTGGAGATAAAAACAGAAGATAATATTGTCATTATTTATTTATTTTTAAAAAATTACAATTTCCACATTATTTTAACATGATGGACATCAGTATGCATCATCATTAATTTAACTATAGAAATTGAATTCCATAACATTTTTATAAAAAAAAATAAAAAGTTTAAGATATTTTTTTATAATTTTTTTAAGTTCATGCCATTTTTAGATAAAAGATCAATGTTCGAGATATTTTTAAAAAAAAAAAATTCAAGATATATTTTAATATTATTTAAAGTTCAAGACGTAGAAAAAAAACGTTCTAAGTACAAATTTGGCCAAAGAAAAAATAATGAAAAAGTATAGAAGAACATAAACACTATTACAATCCTGGTAAATTCTAAGGTGGTGGGGATGCAATGCATCCCCCTCCCAGCGGTTGACACGTGTCCCGCACTAATTAATTTTTTAATATTTTTTTTCTTTAACCATTTGATGGGATTAACCATGGTTAATTGAACTGATTTCGGATATAAATTTCGGCCAATTTATAAATTTTCACAGACACATAAAATTTTATCGGCAAAACTCATTATTTATATATTTCCTTACAAATATTATTTTGAAAATATCGTCCTTAGTTTGTAGGATTATAAATCAACCTTTATTTTAAATTTCAACTTTAAAATAAGATATTTCTCATTTTATCTTTAAAAATTGGGGACAATTACTACACAATTCCCATTAAAAATTATTATATTCACAAATAAATTATATGTAAATTTGAAAGAGGAGGAAAGTTAATATTATTTCGGCTAATACTTTCGATCAAGTAATTAACCAAAATATATTAATTTTATTCCATTGAAAAAAATAATCTCCAAATGAATTTATCTGTTAAGTGTTTTCATATTTTCGGCCATATTTATTTCGTTAGGAAAATAATTAATTCAATTTATTTTGTTCTTGTATTTTCTACAATTTCGAAATTCCCCAGATTTCAAGTTATAAGAACAAAAATTTAATACCCACACATAATATATAATTTCTGATGTGGCATGCTATTGTAATTGACACATGACAAATTTATGTGTGGGTATTAAATTTTTGTTCTTATAACTTGAAATCTGGGGAATTTCGAAATTGTAGAAAATACAAGAACAAAATAAATTGAATTAATTATTTTCCTTACGAAATAAATATGGCCGAAAATATAAAAACATTTAACAGATAAATTCATTTGGAGATTATTTTTTCCAATGGAATAAAATTAATATATTTTGGTTAATTACTTGATCGAAAGTATTAACCGAAATAATATTAACTTCCCTCCTCTTTCAAATTTACATATAATTTATTTGTGAATATAATAATTTTTAATGGGAATTGTGTAGTAATTGTCCCCAATTTTTAAAGATAAAATGAGAAATATCTTATTTTAAAGTTGAAATTTAAAATAAAGGTTGATTTATAATCCTACAAACTAAGGACGATATTTTCAAAATAATATTTGTAAACAAATATGTCCATAGTTGCTTTGGCCGATATAACTGGATGTATGTATCGAAAGTTATAATTTAGCCGAACCTTTTGTCCGAAATTATAAAAATTAATTTTGAGCGGGCCCCACACCTTTACAGCTTTTTTTAATTCAGATTTGAAAAAAAAATAAAGAGATGAATTTTAATATAGATGTAATATGTAATTTTATAATTTAAGGCCGATATTTTCAAAATAATATTTATAAGGAAATATATAAATAATGAGTTTTGCCAAAAAAAATTTATGTGTTTGTGAAAAGTTATAAATTAGCCGAAATTTATATCCGAAATCAGTTCAATTAACCATGGTTAATCCCATCAAATGGTTAAAGGAAAAAAATATTAAAAAATTAATTAGTGTGGACACGTGTCAACCGCTGGGAGGGGATGCCATCCCCACCACCTTAGAATTTACCATCGAATCCCCAAATCAAAATCTCAACTCCCAAACCCTTCATTTCTCTCCAGCACCGCACCCATCGATCCCCACCGACCGATTACGCTGCTGCCGGCGCCGCATTTTCAGCTCCTGTCGCGAGCTCTCCGCAATCTCCGTCCGATTTCTGGTCGGACCTCCGTGGGATTTCTTCTTGTGAACTGCGAACTCCATTCAACCTTAGTTCAGTGTAAGTTTATCATTCTTCTGTTCTTCCGTATTTATCTTTTTAGGAATGAGCTGATTCTCTAAAGTTTCTTGGTTCAAAATGCTGTACTAGTGTTTGTCATAATTTTCGAAGTTCTCTGCATCATATTCCTCAACATCAAAACCCTTTTACTTAAATATCAACTCCAGAGCAAATGAGTATGCAGCCACACCACAAGTATGCAGCCACACCACAAGATATTCAGAAGCATGTTTTTACTGTCAGTTAAACCAGAATAAATGTTGTCTCATGTTTAATTTTTTGTATAAAATTTACAGCTTAAATAGAAAACAGAAAATTCAGAAATAGAAGAGAGAACAAAGAATAAGTGATTCAGCTGGGTTATGAGTCAGAAGAGGGATGTATTGTCTTCAGAGTCGGGGTTTCGGTGTCGCCTGAGCTAGGGCTGTGGCAGGTTTGGAGTGGTGTTGACAGGTGTGAGCTGCGTTGGGTTTGGTTCGCATTGGGTCTGCTAAGTCTTGACGTTGGGCTGGGTTTGGTTGGAGTTAAGTCGTGTGTTCAGTGCTGGTATGACCGTAAGGATTGTCGGTTGTCAGGTAGATGGACAGAGGATGAAGAAAGAGAGTGAGGGATTTAGATTTTGATTTAATCAGACTTAGAATTGGTGTTTGTTAGTTGGAATTATGGATTTTGCTTTTGTGATCTTCTTCTGCTTGACAATATATTAATTGATGTTTGTGAATTGGATGACGAATACGGTTCAGTACAGATCATGAAAATTTGATGTTCTATCTCTAAGTGTGTTTTATGCAAACTCTGTCATTAAAATTGCATTATTTTTTCATATTGAATTCTTTTCAATTCCTGATATTTTCCTGATTTTGTTTTGTTCAAATCCTTGCAGTTGGTCAATTCAGCTCCAGCTATGAACAATTTGCTCGGTTCGGAAGCTGATTCTCAAAGAACTCTGTATGATTCTTGTGATTTGCTTGTGAAGATCTGATGATTAGTTTTATCCGAAACTTTTTTGAAACTAGTGTTCTAGCTGACCTGTTTTTGAATTGATTGTGAACTCGATATGATATTATGCGTGCAGGAACCATTTTTTTTGTTTTTTATTGTTTGGAATTTATTAGTTGGGTTAACATAATTTTTGCTTATTTCTCTGTTTCTGTTTGAATGGCTGAATGGAGTATGTGATAAAGGGGTTTTTTTGGTGTAGCTATCCATATGTTACAGGGACCTCAGTGATTGGGATCAAGTATAAAGATGGAATTCTCTTTGCTGCTGATATGGGAGGTTGGATTCTGAAATATTCATTTCTCAGTTTTGTCGTTTTAGATTATTTTTTTAAAAGACTGTTGTTTGTTTGTTTGGAAAAATGATGTTGACCTGAGTGCTGTGCTTTTACTCCTGGGTTCGTTTGAATGAGTCAGCTGGCTCTTTTGTGCACATATTGGATGCATGGCTCGTGAGATATGCATCTAGAGCCGGAATATGGATTTACCTTTTCTGACCCAAATAAAATGCCTATTTGCTATAGAAATGTTGCTATTTGGGAAGGAGAAGTATGTGTTCTAATTATCTTTATACGGTATTGAGTAATATGTTCTGATTTCCATTTATGCACCTGTTATCTAATAATTATTAACCTTGTTAAAACACTGTAATTCCCAAGTTGATAGCCCTGAGAAAAGAGAATAGGCAGCTTCAATAACAAGCTGAATATAATCACATGTGCAAGTGTAGTTGAATAAATGCTTAGTGCTTAGGGCTCATGAATGTAAGCTATGAAGCTCACCTTGTATTGTGGATGGAATACAGTGAATTGGTGTAGGAAATTAAAGCCCTTTGGCTCTAGAAACAACAAAGTGGTTTGATTTTTTTTATTTTTATTTTTTGCTTTTAATCCAAGACATTTCTATGTGAATTTCTAGTATGGTCCCGGTAGAATTTATTTCATGCTTTTGCAAATTGCAAGTTTGCATTTGTAATCTATATGGTATATTTCATTATGGAATTGCATAATAGTTGAGTGTTGAATATTCCTTTGTTATATCTATAGATAAATGGAAAACATCAGAGGAGGTGCTCTGCCTGATCTCAGACCTCTTGGAAAAAGAATTAAAAAAATTTATGCTGATCTCATAGTTTGCTCGTGATTGTATGTTTTTATTTTTTTGTGCCCACTAGTACCTGGTCGCTGCTTTTGGTAGATTCTCAGACATGACACTTATTCTTAATACTCTTCATCTGATAGGTTCATATGGGTCTACCCTTCGTTACAAATCTGTGGAACGGCTAAAGCCAGTAGGGAAACATTCTGTTATTGGTGCTAGTGGTGAAATCAGTGATTTTCAGGAGATCATGAAGTATCTTGATGAGCTTATGTAAGGCATCTCTGACCTGAAACAATCTATGAACTGGTCCTTTTTTTATACTGCTTTATTTGCTTTCACTGCTCATGTTGCTGTAGGGTAACTGGGTAATCATGGCTCATTGATTTGCATGTTTCATGAACGCAGCTTATATGATAACATGTGGGATGATGGCAACTCATTGGGTCCTAAAGAGGTGCATAACTATCTGACAAGGGTGATGTATAACCGTCGCAATAAGTTCAATCCACTATGGAATTCGCTTGTGCTTGGTGGTGTAAAAAACGGACAGAAGTATCTTGGAACAGTATGTATTTTTTCTAAGTTCTCTATCATATGTTGCTGATCTTTCACTTATAGCCAATGGTTTTTCTTTTCCTGTCGATATAATTTCAGGTTAGCATGATCGGTGTGCATTATGAGGATGACCACGTGGCCACTGGATTTGGGAATCACCTGGCTCGGCCAATTCTTCGTGATGAATGGCATGAGAACTTGACTTATGAGGAGGGTGTAAAATTACTGGAGAAATGCATGCGCGTGCTTCTTTACCGTGATAGATCAGCTGTCAACAAACTTCAGGTATGGAGCATCTGCCTTGAAATTTAATTTAGGTACTCCTTGTTTGTTTTCTGGTTAGGCTGTTGCTATATCCAACAAGTTTCTTCAACTTTATGTACTTGCTAATGTTTTTTTGAAGTTGTAAAGTCTAATTAATGTTGTTAGATTTGAAATCATTCTCAATGAGATTTGATGACCATCATGTTTGAAGTAATATTATTTCCAATTTGGAAAGCCATTGAAATTAGTATTTGATGACCTTTTTCCTCGCCGGCTATGCCGTGCTGGGTGCTGTTACGAAAGCTATGCAAATGTTGGTTTGTTCAACTATACGTCCCGTATATCTATATACTTATGCAATTTCGTTGTTTTTTTTTTAGCTCAAGTGGTTGATGGTATAGGCCATGCTAGACTTGAGAGTTTATTTTTAACCAGCGATAGCCCATTTATTTGCCACTAAATTCTCCCAGTTCCACCATTTCGGCATTCTAAATCTACGAATAGTCTAGCTTTGCCTTACCAAGAATAATGTTTGCCAGTGGAAATTGCATGCATAATAATCGGATATGATTCTAGATATATAAGGTGATTCAATCTTCGGTATGAATCTGTGCAAAAACTGGGCTAGACTTTGTCTCTCTAACAATGTTTTAAAATTTACAGATTGCAAAGATCACAGAGGAGGGGTTCACAGTTTCTCAGCCATACTCATTGAAGACCTATTGGGATTTTGCTGCGTTCAAAAATCCCACTTTGGGTGCTGAGGGTTCTTGGTAGTTCTTTCCTGTCACTTCTGAAATACATTAATTATCCCAAATATTTGCTGCTGCATCTCTCTTGTTAGATCTCAAACTGAGCTGGACACAAATTTGGTGAAAATCTTAAACCGGGTCTTTGGTTCTGTTCACATACATCTGGAAACATTTTTTCTAGTAATTTGATGTCTATATGTCTACTCTTTTCCCCCACACTAAGGAAGGAATTCACTAATTTATCAACTTATTTATGAGAACGTGTCTTCAATTTTTAGGTCACCATTAATAACTTGTCTTAACTCTAGACCTATTCTAAATTGCTTCACTTAATTTGATATGTTACGGTTTTCACAACTAGTTTTAAGAAATTGTATATCTATACAACTTTCCCATATACTACAATCTAACTACATGCAATATATTACAGAAATGATCATTGATTTATTAAACTAAGTGCACAGAGTGAAAAAAATCTTAAAAATTTTCTATATCATAAAAAAAATACATTTAAGATTTAACATTTAAAATAAAAATTATTGGAGAATGGACTTTAAAAAAATATTGAAAAATGTAAAGATATAATGACACTCTACAATGACAAGTGTGGTCAAATAAATAATTTCATTTGAAAATTGTTCCAAGACTTTGTTTTTTTGAAGTGTCCAAAACACTTTACGTATGGTATATGCACCTATAATCTAATCCAATAAATACTTAGTTGCGCAAGTATTTTAGTGTGTAATCTTTTATCTAAATAAATAAAAAATGTAACCTAAAGTAAAAATGATGCATTACTTTTCTATCTGATACGTGTATTCCGTTCTAGTTCTTGGTTACATACAATATTATTTTAGTTTTAATAATATTAATACTAATATTTGCCACGTGTATAATAATAGTACTGTTTATAAATCAAGTGTGTTCGATAATATTAAAAAGAAAAACAATACACAATTTACTACAATGAATGGAAGAGAGCTTTTTAGATAGTGATATTTTAGAAATAAATACTCTTAACTCAAGATCTGTAATTGATGAGAATGACTGAATAAGTAATCCCTTTCTCAACTAACATTGATTTTGGAATGAGATTAGAAGAATAATTTGTTAGGATATAGATAGCTTCATGCATGCATCTCTCTAAAGTAAAGGTAGTTGGAGTTTACTATTTAATTTCCCTATTTTCTATCGAAGTGGAGCATTTAGTAATTATTGTGTACTCGCTTTACTGACTTCATTTGGGCTTCAATTGTTTAATTAGTAAATTAATTAGTGTATTCGTGTAGTATATGTAGAGGGGCAACAATATAATATTAGAAAAGTGAGATAATTTATTTGATCTCCTATAGTAAATTTAATATTATATAACATAATCATTCATATTCCTAATTTTCTACCGTAAGTACGAGTTAATCTGTTCGTTCTTGATGAGGCGAGGTCATGTTAATGGGGAGTCAACTCCTTGGACCACCATATTTAATTGCAATTTATCTTATTCCATTTCAATCTCTTAAACCCCCCACTTTTTCATATAAAATTATTACTATCATAATTAATCCTAAGATTAATGAATTATAACAAGGGTGCGAAGCTTCTATAAATAACTCCTATCTATGAATTTATATACTTTTTTAGAAGATCTATGAATTTACATTGGCCTAATTATCTTAAAAATCATGAACTTTGGTATTAGTTGTAAATTTAACATGAACTTTAAAAGTAGGCAATTAAAATACCAACTTTAAATCTGTGCGTTATTCACATCCCCAATTTTTTTAAAAATAAATTGACTTCCAATCCAACATACAATTTGCTCGTCTCTTTGAGCCCGTCATGACTTGATCATTAATTTTTTAAATTGGCATCAAAGTAGCCACAATTGTACGTTGGATTGAAGGTCAATCTGTTTTATAAAAACTTGTGGGTATTGAATAACATACAAATTCAAAGTTTGTATTTTAATTGCCTACTTTTAAAGTCCATGTTAAATTTGCAACTAAGCTCAAAGTTCATGATTTTTAATGCAATTAATCCATTTATATTTGATATATAGTATCTTATTTATCTAATTTTAAATATGTAATTTTAAAGAAAGTAAATTAAGCACCGTCATATTTAAAACATGTTTATATATATATATATATATATATATATATTCACATTCACATTTTTTTTTACTTTCTTAAATTAAATATTTGATTTTTCAGATATAACATATATCTATATCTCATTATACGACATTTTCTCTGATTTTTATTTTCTAATATAATATGAAATTAGATAATATATCACATTCATAATATTTGAATTGTCAATACAGATTTAACATATAATAATATTAAACACCTAAAAATAAATTATTAATATATTAAATAGTTTATTTTTTTGGAGCAAGTTACAGAGTTTATCTGTACATAAACATTTTAATGGTTAGTGGAAGAAGTAATATAATTATAATAGACTCACGGCAGAATATTCCAAGAATCATTTCGAAAGAAAAGAGTCTCATTTTTGTCTATATATTAAATACTACTATTTTTAATAACATATTGATATACAAAAAAAAAAAAAAAAAGCTTAAAAAGATTTTAAGAAATCCCATATTTATTTTCAGCAAAATTCAAATGACAAAAAGTAGTTTTTTTTAATATATCCTTGTCAAAGGGAGAACAAGGGAGCTGCATGCTTCTCAAAATTTTATCCTACACGCAGGAGTGTATAAATTATGATTATACTCAATTCTTTTTCAAGAATTAAAATCGCTGCCATGAAAATCTTGAACATCAATATTATTAATTATTAATAAAGAAAAACAATCGTGGCAGGTACCATGAATCCAGCCCTAAAATTTGAGACTACGTGAGTGCTGACGTGTCTCCTTGACATAATCCCCCCCCTCACTTTCAATTCTTGACTTAATTACCAAATTATTTTCCAAGTGTGTATGTATAGTAGTGATTTTAAATTAAGAATATTCATAATTAACTTATGTGTGTGTGTGTGGGGGGGGGGGGTATTATTATGCTCCCTCCCTTTCAAAATATTTATTATTTTAGAAATTTAATTTTGTGTCAAAATGTTTGTTATTTTAGATGTTTTCACACCTTTCAATTTTAATTAACATTATCCAAAATCCTACAAAATCTATTAATTTTAGACAAAAATTTATATTAGATCGTCTAACGGTTAGACAGATCAAATAGATCCAAACCCACCGCAAACACCCGCTCCACTACCGCATTTTCCGTGTGGGCTTCACTTGCCCACGCGCCTAGGCACCATTATTTTTTCCTTGTTTTTCATTTTTTAATTTTTTTTTTGTATCGAGCGCGAGCCTACAACTTAGCATCGAATGAATGCATTGCATGAGATGCCAAATAAAAAAATGAATTAATTCAAAAAATTAAAGTAATTCAATTTATTTAAGATCCATTAATTCCGTTTTATGGTATATATTTATTTAAAACAATAATTATTGAGCGCAGTGCACAGGGCTATTCGTTAGCGTCGGGCGAGTGCATTGCTCTAGATGCCGAATAAAAAAAATGAAAAATTAAATTAATTCAGTTTTATTTTAAGATTTACTAATTCCATTTTAAGGTTTATATTTATTTAAAAAAATAATTAATGCATCAAATGAATAAACCGCGTGAAATGTTGAATAAAAAATTTAAATTAATTCAATTTAATTTTAGGATTCACTAATTCTATTTTAGAATTTATATTTATTTTTAAAAATTAATTATCAAGCGTAATGCATGAGTCCAAGCGTTAGTGTCGATCAGGAGAGGGGAAACCACCTCATTGGAAAAAAACTAAAGGAAAAGAGAAAGGTAAAAGGGAAGAGGGACCAACTTATTGGGTCAAATAAGATACGTCTAACGGATTGAGATCTGTTAGACGGTCTCACATGAGACATCCTCTTAATTCTAACTTATGATTTGATGTCATATAGGAGGGAGGAGTATATTAATCAAAACAATAATTACTTAATTCTAGATCATTTTCCTAAAATAACAAACATTTTGAGACGGAATGAGTATATGAACAAATTTATTTTATGATATTTTCAATGATGAATTGATTTTCCTTTATTTTTTTTTGAAGAAAATGATGAATTGATTACATTTTAATTTCCTGAATAATTCTTGTTACCTTAATTAAATTCGAATTAAAATTCAGAGGCTTGTGCATTTTCTTTTAGTTTTAAAATTTAAATTAGTCAATAAGCAAAATATTTTGTAATTAAATCTGGACTCACATATACCTTCAGGCTGTTGAATGTTAAACAGTAAAATCACTGGTTTACAAAAGACAAATATGTTATACACATTAACAATGATATGATTTTAATTTCTGACCCCACCAAAAATTAATGAATTGAAGCTAATTCTCACTCCCCAAGTGTGCCATAGAATACATCTAGAATATATTCAATAAAAGTAACTAACTTAAAAGTACTCCTCCATTTTATAACACTTGATGTTTTAGACTTATACACAAAAATTCAGAAGTAAAAAATGTGATAAATATATCATCTTCTCTCTCTCTCATCTATTGACAGTAAGTTAATATAGGAGATTTTATATTTTTTTTATATGGGTGAAATTGAGAGAAAATGTGTGGAAAAAATCTAAAACATCAAATAATTTGGGACATGATTAAAAAACTAATTAAGACATCAAATATTACGAAATAGATGAACTAATAAGAGCAAAAATCTAAATACCCACTTTCGTCCATAGACTGAGTAAAAAAGTCCAATTTACCCATCTTCCTCTTTTAATTAGTTAATTAATACGATAGTAACGCATAATTGCCTTCTCAATAACTAATCACACATTAGAAATCACTTCCTAGCTAGCTACCTCTCCATTAATCACACAAATTAAAGTGTCTCTCTCTCTCTCTCTCTCTCTCTCTCTCTCTCTCTCTCTCACACACACACACACACACACACACACACAAAATCTATACCATAAACACACGTGCATATAGTGCATACTGCATACATGTGATGTAGGAGTGTGCATATATACAAATATATATGTATCATTATCAAGGAAATTTAGAGCGAGAATAATGGATGAAGATGAAGGTATGCAGAATTGAAGAAGAAGGCGTTGTTGAAGAATTTGATGGTTAGGTATTTCAGTTTAAGAGGGGTAGTTTTGATGCTTCTGCTAACGATATCCCTCTTGGTTCTGCCGCTCCTTCTGCCGCCGCTGCCACCACCGCCGTTAATACTCCTCCTTGTCCCCGTCGCCATCATGGCGCTGCTAATTTTCTTGGCCTTCACGCCGCCTTTGCCGGCGGCTTTGCCTACCACTAATTCCGTCTGAAGAAATTAAAAGAGTACGTACGTACCATTACCATATATATATATATAATTAACAACTAATTAATTAACTCTTTTTTTGGATAATAAATTTAAATATATGACTTTGAGAAATCGATCGTTCTTCTGTTTGTGTGACTGTGTGTGTGTAAAAATATGAAGAATTTTGAATGTGTGTATGTTCGTAGGTTTTTTTGGTAGTAAATAAAATGTTTATTTATATGTTAATTATTAATTATTTGGTGTAACATCAACGGATCTATCTTTTGAAGTGTTCTTGAATCTTTTGTTTCACCATTTTTAGGGGATATAATATTTTTATTTTGGCCTTTTGGGCAGGTGCATTGTATGTGACTTTTATATTAATTAAGCTCATCTCCATTCTTGCAATTACATCATATTAATTGCATTATTTTATGTAGATGGCATTTTCATTTGTGTCGATACCTAATTTGTCTGGCAGGTTGGTGAAAAATCCCCTTTTAATTTGTACTGATAGCTGATGGTTTCGTCTCTGTTAAAATCATACATATATTAGTATCAAAATATTAAATTCAATTATTTATCCATTTAATAAGCTCCTTATTTAATTTAATGACGATGATTAGCTACGACACGTGTCGGGGTTTCTTTAAAATTAATTATAGGATTAATTACTTGATCATGTCTAGGGTTTCAGATCCTCCATATTATTCTACTATTCTCTATTACATCTTCTATGTTATATCTATATTTTTTTCCATTTTTTTATTTTCATTTATTATGATTTAATTTAATTAAAAAATTAATTATGTAGGATTTAAACAAAACTAGTTATAGCACAAGAAATGTAATATGAAATGGCACAAAGGATCTGATATGTCTCATGTGTCATGAGACAGGTGAGTGGTGTGCAGACGCCCAATTTAATTTATTTTAATCTTTTTTCATATTTTGTTGGATTTTTTATTTTTTTCTCAAAAATTATATACCCTAAAATTAAAACGAATTAATTTAAATGTTTTGATTCGGCGACTCGCACAGTACACGCACACATGTGGGTTCATGCACTGCATTCGATAATTATTTTTTTTGAAACAAATATAAATCCTAAAATGAATTAGTGAATAAAAAAAAAAGTAGTTTTTTTTTTAATCTGGCAACTCTCGCATAGTACACTTGCCCGATGCTAACACATAGGTTTGTGTACTGTACTCAATAATTAATTTTTTTGTAAACATAAACCTTAATTGTGATGTAATCAATAAACCCTAAAAAAACCTAAATCCTAAACCCTTAAAAGAATCCTAAAAAATGCTAAACCCCAAAAAACCTTACTCAAGCATAAACTCATAAACTTTAAACCTTAATTGGAATCAAATAAATCATAATTTACATTAAATGAAGTCATATAAACCAAGTGGCAGACTGATATTTTTTCTAAAAAGTTTTTTTTTGCTCGCGGCACGTCTGTCTGGCAGTTTGACCT
Organism: Perilla frutescens; assembly: GCA_026008535.1. Taxonomy (NCBI): domain Eukaryota; kingdom Viridiplantae; phylum Streptophyta; class Magnoliopsida; order Lamiales; family Lamiaceae; genus Perilla; species Perilla frutescens. Next base: position 44,001,820 of record BRKX01000001.1, read on the forward strand.
TATTTACAAAGTATGACAGGAGCCTTGGTATATTATTTGATTTGAAATGGAAAAAACTTCCATTAGACAGAGGTAGAGACCTGTCTGACCGTTACATGGGCGGGCCGCCTGGCCCAACCCACTTCGAAAAAGAAATCATCAGAAAAGTATGATTCATTACACTTAAAAAGTATCACTTATAGTCTGAAAAGTCTTAATTATGGTTTAATACATTCCAGTTAGGGTTTATTATTCCCAAATAGACTTTAATTATTAATTTCAATTAGGGTTTATAATTTATTCAAAAAAAATTAATTATCGAGTGTAGTGGACGAGTTCATGCATTAGCGTTGGACGTGTACACTATTTGAACAGACAGATCAAAAAACTGAATTAATTTACTTTAATTTTGGGTTCACTACTAATTCCATTCCATGGTACGTATTTATTTCAGAAAAAAAATGTAACAGAAATTAGAAAATCGTAAAAGAAAAAAATGGGACGCATATGGAGTGCACGTGCCTTTCTTAACCTTTTTTTAATTTTTTTTGTTGGGCTGGACCCATCTGATGGGACGCAACCCATCAGCCGATTGGACTGAAGTCCAGGCAATTTAAAATAAATCACACGACCATTTGAATTGTTCTATGATAAAAAAAATGATACTTTCTGTATTTTAAAATATCCGTTCTCTTAGACTATGTCCATCGGTGACACCCGAGTGGGTATCACCATATACGACAACCTCCATTTTATAAAAAAAAATATATCAAAAAGTCATCAGTTTGGCATTTGGGTCGGCTGGCCGATTTGGAGGGCAGTGTCATGACACTGCACACGTGGCACCCTTTGATTGAGTGTCACTTTATATATATATATATTAATAATTTAAAATTTAAATAATTTATATAATTAAAAAAAAATAATATTCATGCTTTTTTTTTCTCTATAAAATGGAGCCAATTTTTTGTTGTTTTAACTCTTGTAATTTTCATTTTGTTGTCAAATAAATTATGAATTTATAATTGTATGAGTTTTTTTTTTTAATTATGAATTTTAAAAATGTATCTAATAAATTAATTTTGATTTTTTAAATAAAGAAAAAAATATTATTAATAATATTTTATTTAAAAAATAAAATTATAAATATTTTATATAGATTGGAAGAAAGAGAAATTAATATTTTATTTGAGTGTCAGGTTGGATGAGTGTCACTGATGAAGTGCAAATTAAAAAATGTTGGGGGTTGTGGATGTGGAGGAGAGAGAAATTAATATTTTATTTGAGTGTCAGGTTGGATGAGTGTCACTGATGTGAATAGCCTTAGAGTTTTCCATTGAATTAAGATGTAATAATTTCGACAATTATATGACAGGATATGTTTTCACTCTATATTAAATTATTTTAAGATCATAAAGTCTCTTATCAACTTTGGAAATCAAAATCCTTAAAATCAGACAATCAGACGGGGCGGGTCCGCGGGTTAATGCGCGGGTCAACCCTGACCCGACCTGCTCCCCCAAAAAAAAGTTCGTCAGAAATAATATCACTCTTAACATTGAAAAGTATCATTTCAAAGTACAAAAAGTATCACCCGTAATCATAAAAAATATTGGGCTTGCAACTTGTCGTATACGAGTTTCTTTAATTCAAATTATGATTTATTTCATCTCAATTAATGTTTAGAGCTTAGGGGTTTGGGGTTTACGGTTTAGTGTGTTTTTTTTTTTAACTTTTTTTTAGAATTTTTTTGGGGGTGTTTTTTAGGGTTTAGTATTTTTTTGGGTGTTTTTAGGGGTTTATTTTGTATTTTTTGGGGGGTGTTTTTAGAGGTTTATTTTGTGTTTATTAGGGGGTGTTTTTAGGGGTTTATTTTGTGTTTTTTAGGGGTTTATTTATTTTTTTAGGGTTTATTAATTCCATTTTATGAAATAAATTAAATTAATTCATTTGAATTTTAGAATTCACTAACTTTATTTTAGGATATAAATTTTTGGTAAGAAACAAAAGGACAAAATAGAAAATCGAAAAAAGAAAAAGAAAAATCTGCCCAAAAAAATAAATAAAAAAATGACGGGTGCGTGACTCACACGCGCTGCGCGAGGGCGCGCGTGAGAGCCACGCGCCCGCCTGACACTAGCTTATGATACATGTACAAGAGACCAGCCCTTTTAAGATATATTTCATTAAATAAATGTAGACTTCTCTCTCTCCCTAATAAAATGGGAGAAGAAATGTGAAAATATATTCAACCACAAATATTTTCACACCAAACTAAAAATTAAAAAACAACACATATTTTAAAACAAATGGAATATTAGAGCTTTAGAAATTTCACACATGAACTTTTAATTTTCATAATTTCGTAGTGATTTAAATATTTACAAAAATTAAATTGATTGGTTAAATACCAAAAGTCCAAAGTATATATTGATTTACGAAAACTAAAAATTAAAATAAAAAATCATTCATGGATGAAACCACTATAATTATGGTTAAAATTTGCGAGTAAATAAATGTTGTGAAATATCTTCTACTAAATTGAACATGAAAGGAGTAGTTTGAGATAAACTTGGTTTCCGTTTCTAGCAAGTTCGAATCAAGTAACATATAGCTTGCCCCACCGGACCCACTCCCATGAGTCCCATCACCGTACAAAGGCTGCTTAGCATCACTATTAAATGCTGATTAAACTGTAATGTTATTGGGTTAATATTAAGGGAAAAATCTTTATTTCGACAAAAGTAAATAAGTAAAGGAAAAAAAAAACATTTAAAAGTTATGAGTTTTTTCGATAATTTGTACCTATTTTATACAAGATTCGATGTCAGGGCCCCATAAAATCAGTTTTTTATTTAAAAAAATGACAACATTCTGGACACCACTGCAAAGGGAACAAATTCTCCCACTTTTTAATTAATCCCCCCAACAACCCCACGTGCTCTCTCCTCTTCACTCTTCTTCACGGTTTTGAATTAGAAACAAAACCTAGCCACCACGATTAACATACAGTAAAAAAAAACGGACCACGATTAAAAACTTGTCACCGTCTTACACCCTAATTTTAAAACTCGAGGCAATTTTTATAAAAAATCGAGGATCATTGTATAATTGAGGCTCATTTTATAATCCATGATTAATTCTAAATTATCGAGGCAATTTTTAACTTAATCGAGGCTCATTTAAAAATTAATTTAAATGAGCATCGATTAATTAAAAAAAGCCACGATTATGTTGAAATGAGCCTCGGTTAAATTTAAATCATCCACGATTAATTTAACACATTGCCTTGATTTATTTGAAATGATCCACGATTAATTTGTATCTCCTCGATTAAAACATTGTCAATATTAATTTAAATTTTACAAATTTCTAAATTATATGAAATATTAAAAGTAATCGAGGTAATGTTCCCAAAACTAATCGAGGCTAATTGAAAATTAATCATAACTCATTTAAATTAATCGTGGACCTTGAAGTCAATTAATCGTGGCACGTATCAAATTAATCGAGGCAATGTACACAAAACTAATCGAGGCTCATTGAAAATTAATCGTGACTCGTTTAAATTAATCGTGGCCTTCTAGATAATTAATCGTGGCACATATCAACTTAATCAAGGCTCATATTATGATAACCGTGGCTTTAGAAATTAATCGAGGCTTAAGTGATATTAATCGTGGATCATTATGTTAGTTGAGACTTACTTTAGATTAATCTTGATTAATTATGCTAATCCAGGCTCATTTAATTATGCTAATCGAGGTTAATTAATTGAGGCAAGCCTCGATTAATTTAATACTAATCGAAGCTTGCCTCGATTAATTGTGGCCAAGAATCAATTAATCGTGGCAATTAATTGGCACTCGATTAATTGGCAACCAATTAATTGCCAATTAATCGTGGCAATATATGGCCAATTCATGGCAATTTGTGGTCAATTAATCGTGGCAATATTTGAATTTAATCGTGGTAAATTTATAATTAATCATGACAAATTAAAATTAATTGAGGCAAAGTTTGATTACAATATAGTGTATAAATTTTATCGGGATTTCACTTGTAAGAATGAATTTGATTATCCTAATATAACATAGTGAAATCCTCGATTAATTAAAAGGAACCTCGATTAAATTTAAAATTACCTCGATTAATAAGATAGTCTCGATTAATTCTAAAAAATGCCGCGATTAATTCTAAAAAATATCCTCGATTAATTCTAAAAATGCCTCGATTAATCGATGCAAAATTCAATTAATCGAGGCCTCCTTTAGATTAATCGATGCAAATTTCAACTAACTATGCCTCGATTAATATTAAATTGATTAATATTGAAAATAGCCCTCGATTAACTATGCCTCGATTAATTTTATTAATTATCATCGATTAATACTAAAAATATCTACCTCGATTAACTATGCTATGATTAGCCATGATATACCTCAATTAAAAATAGCCATGATTATACCTAAATTGCCTCGATTAACGCCTTGATATATTAGAAAATTGTCATGATTAATAATAAAAATAGCCATCGATTAATAGTGAAATGAGTCACGATTAACAATAAATTGCCTCAATTAATTTAAAAATTCTCGATTCACAATAAAGTGTCTCAATTAATCGTGGATCATATATAAGCCATAATTAATCGAGGTCTTCATCACAAGTTAATCGATGCCTTCCTCTCAATTAATGGTGGATTATATATAAGCCACAATTAATCGAGGCCTTCATCACAAGTTAATCGATGCCTTCTTGAAAAATAAGCGAGGATCATAATAATAAGCCATAATTAATCGTGGCTCATTGCAAATTAATCGACGTAGTGTTGAAAAAATTAATCATGCGCCTTGAAGTTAATCGAGGCTCATTGCAATATATAGTCGAAATGTATATATAATCGAGCCTTCCATCTGATTAATCGAGGATCATTATCGAGGCATGTCATATATATATATATATATAAATATATGTCGAAATGTATATATAGTTGTGTGTGGAAATGTATAAAAAATAGAGAAAAGTACACTGAGCTAATGATTGAGTGTGGGGACCAACTGTTTAATAGTATAAATTACCTACAAAACTACCTAGTTTTAAAAGTTGTTATTTTTTCCCATTTCCTATTTACTTTTGTCGACATTTATACATTTGGACTAATATTAATGGCTCCTATTTTGTAATTCTCCTATAACCTCAAAAATCAAAATATTGTAACTAAGCCATAACATTTTGTTTTACTTTTTGCAATTATAACACAGTTCACATTTTCTTAAAACTAGATTTTCAACGGCCAAATTCTTTGTCGTCAGCTAGTGTTCATCGTCGATTCTTGTGCAAAAAATGCTCATCTCTTCAATTCGAACTTAAATTTTTTCCTCAGTGGATGGATAGAAATGATGCTCCAACCAGCTGGAATTACATTCGGAAACTTATGGTCCCAAATTCAAAGATTTTCAAATTTTTGAATAAATATGAAAATTTTGACCTAACTATGCACATGGAATTTCTTGTTATACTATTTGTGTTACACTCCACGTTACATTTTCAATTTACGAATTTTTCTTCTATTTTTTTACTTCAATTTTTTTTTGTGATTTAGTTTAATTTTATGATTGTTTTTAGTGTTCACTCCACCCCATTAGGGTTTATAATTCATTTTTTATATTTAATTATTAATTATTAATTAATAATTCATTATTAAAGTTGATTTTTTCAAAATTATATTTTAAAATTTTTTAATTCATTTTTTTTATAAATGTTGACTATGGTTATTTATGTTATAATTAATTTTTATTTTATAGTAAATATTATTAAAATTATAAATTTGATAATGTAACACAGAGTGTAACACAAAAAAGTGTAATAGGAAATTTCAACCCCTAACTATGTCATTTTATCATACATAATAGTATTCAACAACATCGTTCAAATAAGTCAGAAAATATTTATATATATAAAAACACAATGGTCCTTTTTTTAGGAACTTTTGCCTTTTCCCGTCAAAACGTACCTGCCAAATGTAGTAAGTTCAATAATTATATTTTTAATTTAATTATATATTATATATCTTTATATACAATACAATATCAGTCTACATATATAATATACTTGACAATAATAGTTAAGACATATATTTATATAATAATTATATTTTTTTAATTTAATTATATATTATATATCTTTATATAAAATACAATATCAATCTACATATATTTATATACATACTATAACATAAGTTTTAATATATTATACAATATATTATATTATATATATGGCAAATTATATAATCAACTAAATTGAATATTAATCAGATTGTTAGACTTTTATATATATATATATATATATATATATATTAATTATACGCATATTAACGCAATCTAAAAATATACAATTGATATCTTTTTATGAATTATGTATTGCAATTATAATATATATAGTTATATTGCTATTAATTATTTATAGATTTAATAGATATTAACTATTATATATTAACTATATGAAATACTTATTATATTCTAATCATAAACATAATTAATGAAATTAAATTTCATTGATTACGAATTAATGTATTTATTAAATAATTTGGTGATTACAAACCAATCCATATAGTAACAACCAATTCTCCACGCCCATTTTTGTACCTTACTAAAAATGATCACCTCCTGATTTGTTGAACATTAATTGGGTAATTGTTCGTCTCTATTATTGGTTTTATAAATATCATACCTAATAGGATTTTTCAATAATCCGAGTTCTTTTGCGCTAATTAAAATAGATAATGATATGACTTATATTAGATTTGATTTTAATTTTTGTTTTGATTTCCATAAGAGAATTGTGTTTTGTATTTTGTTTGATACTAATTGAGTTTGTTGTTTCTTATTTAAGCATTATAAAAAGTATTTTTCAGAATTTCGATGACGCAAGTAGAGTGTTCTTTCAAGTGTATTAACGATTCATATCGCCCACAACCAAAATTTTCACACTAATTCAGTTTGTTGTTTCTTATTTAGGCATTATAAAAAGTATTTTCAGAACTCGACGACGCAAGCAAGATGTTCTTTCAAGTGTTTAAACGATCCAGATCGTCCACAACCAAATTTTCATGCTAATTCAGTTTGTTGTTTATTATTTAAGCATTATAAAAAATATTTTCCAGAACTCCACGCGATGACACAAGCAGAAAATTCTTTCAAGTGTCTAAACGATTCAGATCTCCCACAACCAAAATTTTCACGCCAAAATCCACTAACAGTAGTTCTTGGGAAGATGTCGATCGATCATGTCAAATATAATATAAGAAAGATAAGAAGCGATGTCCTCCTATATCGTATTTTATATAAAACATCTACTTATCCATATTCTCTTATATTAATATATAAAATTAACATGTACATATCTATAGTAATGATGCGGCTATACTATTTCCCAATCCCCAAAGCCCTTTCTCAATTATTTCAATTACGGAAATAATGTCGAGACATTCCCAAGATATTACACATAATCTTTTTAAAGCAGTGACATATTAATACAGAATAATTTAATAATTATAGTTTGTAGCCGCATCATTATTGGAAGGCACTTAGTGCCCATATCAAAGCCCTATACTGGAAGACACTTAGTGCCCATATATGTAGGGTTGAATTCAGATGAGATTTTATCCAGCAATACATCACTTTTTCCACAATATCTCGAATGAAATGAAATCTCACATCAATGTGCTTTGTTCTATCATGAAAAACAGGATTCTTGCACAATTATATTGCAGACTGGCTATCAGAATAAATAAGTGGTTTATCATCAATAAATTTGATCTCAGATAGCACACCATTAAAGCCAAATGGCTTTCTTCACAGCCTCAGTAGCAGCAATATATTCTGATTCAGTAGAAGATAAGGCAACAATACTCTGCAATTGAGATTTCCAACTAATACATGCACTACATAGAGTAAACACATAAAAGGTAGTTGACTTTCTTTGATCTCTATCATTAGCATAGTTTGAGTCAACATACCCCACACATTTAACACCATCAACTGCCTTTGAGAAGGTCAGACCACTATTCATAGTGGATTTCAAGTATCTGAGAAGTCACTTTAGTACTTTCCAATGAGGTAATCCAGGATTAGCCATGTATCTACTCAGACAGGAAACAACATCAGCAATGTCAGATCTTGTGCTAATCATCAAGTACATAACAAAACCTATGGCATTAGCATATGGGATATTTTGCAAATCATTCATTTCAGATTGATTCTTAGGAGATTGATCTTTACTCAACATGAAATGAGATGCAAGGGGCACGAAAACAGGTTTACAATTTTCCATGTTAAACTTTTTCAACACTTGATCAACATAAGTAGTTTGATGCAACACAAGTGTATATTTTTCTCTGTTTCTGTCAATGTTCATGCCAAGGATTTTTCTAGCATCGCCAAAATCTTTCATATCAAAATTAGCACAAAGACAGCTTTGCACACGCTTCACAGTTTCAGACAAGGGCTAATAAGGAGCATGTCATCCACATAAAGCAGCAGAAACATAGGCACATCAGATTGCATGTAATACAAGCAATGATCAAATTTGCTTATAGTAAAGTTCGTGCTTTGCATACATTTATCAAATTTTATATTCCACTGCCTTGAAGACTGTTTCAGACCATATAGGGACTTCTTAAGCAAGCGAACATGATTAGGGAAAGCTTTATCAATAAAGCCCTCAGGCTGATGCATATAAATGTTGTTCTCAAGCTCACCATGAAGGAATGCAGTGGTCACATCCATTTACTTAAGTTCCCAATTAAAATGAGCCACAAGAGCAAGCATAATCCTCACAGTGGTAAATTTAACCACATGAGCAAAAATTTCATTGTAATTAATGCCTTCTTTCTATGTAAAACCCTTTGCAATTGATCTGGCTTTGTATCTCACATTATCAATTTCCTGTTTAATTTTAAACAGCCACTTGCATTCTACAACAGAGCAATTATCAGGTTTTTGAACAAGCACCCAAGTATTGTTATCATGCAAGGATTTGATTTCACAATTCATAGTAGCAAGCCATTTATTAGATCCAGAGGAATTCACAGCTTCAGAATATGTGTTAGGCTCAAACTTATCAACATTGCTGAACACATTAAAGACATAGAGAGAAAGGTTATAATCATCATACCTAGCAGGTAATCTCACATTCATTCTTGGCCTATCTCTAGCAAGTTGATAGTTATTCAGATTCTCAGGTTCAGGAATAGTGTCATGCTCATTTTCAGAACTAGAATCAATTTCAGAATCAGACACAGTCATGTTATTTGTAGGTTCATCACTTGACTCATGATTAGACACGGAATCATTTACATCAAGGTTATCAGAAACAAGTTCATTTTCAACATTAGGAACATCATGATTCAATGTTTCAGACTCAGGCAGCACAGGGGTCTGATCATCTACCTTACCAGGAACATCATGAGAAAACACAAAGTCATACATATTCTTATTCATGTTATTCAGTTTTTCCACCTCACTTGGAGCAGCAGAGTGTGAGGATTCAGGTAGACAAGAGAAATCTTGTTCATTAAATAAAACATCCTTGCTAACACATGTTTTAAAACCACACACACTTCTATCCCATAGTCTATAACCCTTCACACCTTCAGGGTATCCAAGGAACACACACTTTCTAGCCCTAGGATCAAGTTTACTTAATTTTTGATGCACATATGCAACACAACCAAAAATTCTCAAGTTATTCAGGCAAACAGGTTTATTTAAGAAAACAGATTCATGTAGTTTGCCAAGCAAAGGAACAGAAGGAGATCTGTTAATCAAATAAGATGCAGTCATAAGGGCTTTACCCCAGAAATATTTGTCTAATCCAGATGCAACAAGCAGGCTTCTAACTCTCTTAAGGAGAGTCCTATTCATTCTTTCACAAACTCCATTTTGCTGTGGAGTATAGGGAACATATTTATGCCTTTTTATACCTTTTTCAGAACACCAATTATCCATAGCATGGTTACAAAATTCAAGACCATTATCAGTTCTGAGGCATTTAATTTTCTTTTTAGTCTGATTTTGGATTTCAACAGCCCATTTAGAAAATTTAGTAAACACATCAGACTTGTTTTTCATAAGAAACACCCAAGTTTTCCTTGAAAAATCATCAATAAAAGACAAGAAAAACATGTTCCCACCATGAGTGGGCTCTTTAGCTGGGCCCTAGACATCAGCATGCAGGTATTCAAGAATTTCAGTACTAACATGCTTCCTAGGATAAGGCATAGAGACAGGAAAAGATACTTTATGATGTTTTCCCATCACACATAGTTCACAGAAAGAAATGCTAGTTACTTTATCTTTGCCAAAAGCACCAGATTTATGCAGGATTTCAAGGCCTTTATTACTCATGTGCCCTAGTCTTACATGCCACAAAGCAGTTTTGTCTTCTTGGACCATATTAGCAACAAGCAAAGGCACAGATTCAGCTTGAACAACATATAAATCACCTTTTCTAGGTGCATTGAAATAAAGCATAGAGTCTTTTTCAAATTTAAACCTCAGGTAGTTTACATAACCATCAAGCATTTTGTCATCAATTTTTGACACAGACAGCAAACTAAATTTCAATTTAGGCACATATCTGACATCACTTAAAGTAAGCATGCTCCCATTTTCAAATTTCAGACAGATATCACCCCTCCCTTGTATCTCACAATTTTGACCATCAGCAAGAGCAACATGACCAGAATGCATATAGTGCAGGTTATGAAACATGTGCTTGAAAGGAGTGATATGAAATGTGCAGTCAGAATCAATAAACCATTCATTATTATGCACATTTTTGGACACAACATTAATATAATTTATGAACTGAAAATCATAAGTATCATGCACCATATAAATGCAACCGTCCTCATACAAATTATTGGCATGTTGTTTAGGCTTATAATTCACAAACTTTTATTTCTTTTAGGCTGTTTGCATCTATTTGAAAAATAGTCAGGTTTTCCACAATTCTAGCAAGTTTTTCTAGGTTTTTGATCAAAATTTTGATTCTGATTTTGAGGGTGATCAACCTGCCTTTCTTTTCTATGTCTTTCAGCAGCCAAAACACTTGGATTTTCAGGATTCAAAGGTTTATTAAAACTGTGATGAGGATTTCTATTATTATTCATGTTAACATACATGATTTCACCATGCAGGGGCTGGGTTTTTAATTTCTTAATCTCACTTTCTTTTGCCTTTAAGCCAGTAACAATAATATCACAAGTCATTTTAAACCCACCATATTTCAATGCAGACTTTACTTCAACAAAAGACTCAGGAATAGACCTTAGCAGGATTTGGGGAGCATATTTTTCAATAGAATCATCACCAGCAAGTTTTAAATCTTGGAACAATTTATAGAAATCATCCATATTGGCATCAACATCTTTTGAGGCATCCATTTGAAAAGACATGAAATGATTTTGCAAGGACCATGCAGACTCTTCAGATTTAGCAATATATAAGGAAATCAAATTATACCACATCTCTTTAGCACATTTGTGATGAGACACCTTTCTGACAACAGTACTACATAAATTCAACAAAATAGTGGCCCTAGCACTATCATTCATATCATGCAGCTTTTCATCATCCACAAAATCATCAATTTTTGTAAAAATAGCTTTATGCACTTTTTATTTAACCAAAATGCATTCAATTTTAGTTTTCTTGAAAAATCATATTTTCCATTAAAAGGCACCATGTGCACATTATTCATGGTTAAATGCAATCACAGAGGCAGCAGATGGAGCAAAAAAGCCAATAAATAGCCCAGAAGCATAGCAGAACACCCAGAAACAGAAATCTGCCCTCCTGGGCAGGAAAAACAAGCAATCTAGTAGGATCAAGTGTTGAGGCTAAGCCCAGTTCTCAGCACAGATTTTTATCTTTGGAGCAAGGATTCACTCAGGACAACCTCTAGCTTGTTTTTCAACAAGAACTGACAAGACAACAGAGTTAGATCTTCAGAAACTCACAAAACCACTGAATTTCAACAGATTTCCACCCAAAAACACAACAAAATCCTCACAGAGCAGGGAATAACAGGAAAAACACCAGATCAGGAAGTTGCACAAGCAAAAGTAACAATAAAAACCAGCAGGAACACCCAAAAGGTTTCCAATGAACCCTCCACTACCCCTGCTATCCAGGCTACTCGCACGATGAGACCCAAAGGGGAATCCAGACGAACTAGACAGTAAGCAAGGGGTAGTAATGGCGTTGAATACCAAGGGTTCACAAAAATGCAAGCCAAAACCCTCAAAGAGATCGCAGAGAATAGAAAATGCGGAAGCAAAAGCAAGGATCGCAAGATACCACACAAAAACTAGGGTTTCAGCCTCTTTACCAGAGCCGACTCTCCCAGACATGGGAGAGGCCGGACTTACCTAAGTCCTTGCTCATCGGGGGTGAATTGGTGCGGCCTAACGGCGGCGGGGTGACGGAGATGCGGTCGGAGGGTGCCCCGGCTAGGTCCCCGTGGCTCTGATACCACTGTTGGGTATCTATCCTAGCCGGAGTTACACCACTTGCTTCTTGACCGGGTCGGTCTCCATTCACTGTTGCTCAGGCAACTAGGGACTACTTAGGCAACTATAGCCCTTGATTTCTCTCAGCCTTAGACAGTAGCAAGTCTCTGAACTTGTCTTCTCTCTGCCTTATACTTTATCAAGCCTATGGACTCGTCTTATTCCCTTTAGGAGGAGAATCTGCAACAGAGAGTAGTTAGCAAAGGAAATCGGGTAGTAAAGAAAAGCAGAAAAGAAAATATGAAGAAAAACAGAAGAAAGAATATCGAGAAGATGAAATTAGAGATTTAGAAATGGGAAAGATGTGTCTCAGGGACACGGTAGCTCAGATCTTTCCCATCGGGGGCACAACACTTCCGGCAATTGTAGAATCAGGCCACAAAGGGCTTTAGGTGGGTCTCAGCTTGAAGCTCTCACCCTCACACACTCACGGCCACTTATGAGTCTAGATGAACAGGATTCCGGCCAACAGTTCAGAGAGAATAGCAGAGCTCTCTAGAACACTCGAGAAAATAATGTGAGTCTTGAAGAAGAAGATGAATCGGCGCAGGGTTAAGTAGAGAGATTAGAGATCTGAAAATGGTAGATTAGGGTTAAGGATAATATATATGTAAAGTGGGATTAATGGGTAATGAGCTCAACATGGGCCTGAAATAAATAAGAAGCATTGGGCCAGAAATAATAAAGAGCAATTGGATCAACCCACCACAAGTAATGGGTAGAATTTCCTGGTAAATGTTCGGTTAATTATTGTTAATAACCTAATTTTAATTGTCTATGAAATCATGCTTCAACATCTCCAATTAATGTTTGTGTACCAAATAACGGTTACACACTAAAACAAAAAGGGTATGTACGCCATAAAGTTTGAGGACGTGCACTAGTAAAAAGCGTCATTAAAATTAGAATTTAATTAATGACATTTTTAATAAGGTGCATGTATACGTTATAAAATTAATAATGCATGCTTACGACAAAAAAAATGTTAGGATTTTCATCAATTTGACGATACTTGAAAAAAGATAGCCACAAAGTTTGTAGACTTTTTTGGCACTCCTCGTCCTTGAAAAAACAATGCTAAACAAAAGGTGTCATAATTTTGGAGTATTTAATTGTTAAGATTTTAAACTCTTCCATCAGTGTCACAAACTTCGAGTAAACGATTATTCCCGAATTAAAGTTTCTATCAACCTATTAGCGTGGTAATTGGAATTATAACTCTATGAACCAAAATATTACAAATTTGGCAAATTTCCTCTCAAGTTTAGAATAGTTGTTGCACTTTGCGCCTTTAAGTATTTTAAATATAAAATTTGGATATTAAATTATATATGTATTGTGTATTAAAAACCATTTTTAACAAACTATGTAGTTACATCTTTGCGAATATATATACATACATATATGTAAATTAAGTATTTAAAGCTTGATATAAATAAATAAATCAGACACCAACTTTTAACTCAGAAATTATGAACATTCCCAGTTTTTGTAAAACAAATTCATCTTCGATTCAGCCTGTAACTTGTTCATCTTTTCAAACCGATTATGGCTCAACCATCAATATTTTACAAAAGACATCAGAATGGCCAAATTTCGCACTAGCACTAACGAGAAAAAAATGAGAATGTTGAAATTCAGCCATACTTGAACACATTTTTTTCAAAACTGATGGTCGAACCACGACATAATTTTTATGCCAAAAGGCATATAGAATATACCAAACCTTTAGCATACAAATCTTTAGTAAATTAAATTACTTGTGAAAATGAAAACAAATGGGGATTTCCATCTGAGGATAAAAACTGCATAAACTAAAATTCAAACAAAATAATAATTTGGTGTTTTAGACTTTTAGGAGACAGACGATACAGTAAAATACAGAGCTAAGAGAATGAACAATTCCCCCTGCAATATTCCCCCCATGAGCTTTGCAACACACACATAATTGCCTAAACTAGAAAAATTAAACATACATTTTACATCACACATTTCAGCCTCTCTGTTAGAAGCTCTTAACATCAAACTTGTTGCCATTAAGAGTAAACCACAGCATTCAAGCCAGCACTACGCAACGCAGCCGCCACAAACGATACCTCTCCTGTTTGAAGAAAATAAGACAATGACATTATTAACTATGATTTATGGTACCAGTATAACATGTTCTCTGTTAGAATCAAGATTCTCTTCTAATCCAAATGCCATGCTCGAAATCTATTAGTCTTGCTACTCAAATTTGGAAAATGGATTATCATAGTAATGCTATATGTATCGAATATGTCATCACCAAGGCGATTTCCTCGTCTTCCTAATGAAGATTCTGTTGAAAGTCCAAATTTTCATGCAGAGACACATCATATGTGTTTTACCATTTAATGGGGGGTTCAATTTTGTAGTCTCCAACTCTAACTTCATGCATATTATGCACAATTATTTGCTGCTATTTTCATAGTTATGCAAAGTAACTACACCAATATACCAATTATCAAAATGCACAACTTACACAATTGAGCAGCCACTACTGTGTCTCTTCTTTCGTGTAGCCATCTCCTTTCTCCGAGGAGGTTGGAGCACGACCTTAATTGCAGTATCAAAAACAGCTTTCACATTCTGGCAAAATGTTCGATAAAATTAGCAACTAATCACAAACTAAATTAAATGATCGAAGTTGTTGTATACTTGTGAATAAAAAATAGCTGCAAATACCACACCTGTTGAGTCTTAGAGCTGCACTCAATATAAGCAGCTGCACCAATTTGTTTCCTCAGCTCCTCGCCCTACACATTTGAGCCGGACTTTGTGAATAAAGGAAGTGGAACATGATCCAATGAAACGGGGAGCAAAGAATCGAAAAATACACACTTGAGATGTGGTGATGATGTTAGATCCTATGTGATCAGCAAGGTAACCCCTGTCATCCCGAAGATCTAAAGAGGAAGAACATGGAACAAATGTAAGGCAACCAAATAGGTTTCCTTTTATATATTAAACGAAGTTGGAATCATACCTAACTTTGTTCCAACAAGCACAATTGGAACATTGGGAGCAAAACGACGAAGTTCGGGCATCCACTGAAACAATAATTCAAAATGTGTGATGAATACTTGTATGCCAATGAAGATTAAAGACTGTTCACAACAAGACTCCATTTCTAATAAGAACCAGTTTTAAACATTTGACATATTACACTTGCACTTGCATTTATTGAATAATGAAGGAAGAGAATTATGCATTTCTGTTAACTGAAATAGCTGATCAAGCATTGATGAAACTCTCATGCAAGAAGAAAACACCAGATAAAGCTAAATTCAAAGAGAGAGAGAGGGAGAGAGATGATTTATACCTTCTTAAGAACATTTTCATAGCTAGCTCTACTAATTAAAGAGAAAGCCAACACAAATATGTCAGCACCTCTGTAACTAAGGGGCCTCAGCCTGCTGTAATCTTCTTGACCTTTAAAAAATTCAAGAAATGGAAACTATAAATATTTTAGGAGTTTCCATTAAAGGGATCTGAATATACAGCACTACTTATAGAAGGGGGAAATAATACCTGCGGTATCCCACAATCCTAAGTTGACAATGTTTCCATCTACAGCCACATTAGCACTAAAATTGTCAAACACTGTTGGAATATAATCCTGCCATTCAGAAAAAAAGGGTTCACTGTTGAGATGGAGAATCCAAGAAATTAAAAGATATGACAATGAGAATCCTAAAAAAAAGAATGTTGTAATTAAGTTGTTTTTTATAAGAAATTATAGAAAACCCCTTAAAAAGAGCCTTATTATCAAGATCACTGTACAAGCAGCCAGAGAGAGAGAGAGAGAGAAACTGACAGTAGGAAACTTGTTGCTGGTATAGCATATGAGCATGCAGGTTTTGCCAACAGCTCCATCTCCCACAGTCACACATTTGATGAACTTTGAAGCACTCATCTTCAGATTCTAGTTTCAGCGCCTTCCTGCAACTCCCTTTTGTGAAATCCAGAGAGAGAAAGAGGAGAATGAGGTAGAATAGTGGTGAGGGGAAGAGAGAGAAAGAGAGTGTCCGAAAATGGTTGGATATAGAAAGAGAGGCCCCTATTGCAAACTTGGAGTTTCAAGAATGGCATAAAAAACAAAGCTACAGACAGTGTGTGAATGCGCATGTGTTTGTGGATATGTGTAGAGAGGGGGAGAGAGAGAGAGAGAGAGAAGTCAAATGGTCTTACTGTCGCTTTTCATTTCATCCCTCTCGATAAATTTCAAATCCAACAGAAATATTTTTTGAAATGCAGAAAGCTTCGTGGCTTTGATGGGACCCTCTCCTCAAACGGCTACCACCACCGAACTATTCTTCTCTGCTTCAGTATTTAATTACTACCGTTGTAAATGAACAAAGACCTCACCTCGCCTCTGCAATAAAAAATAACATAACTTATATTATTGATGCTCTCTCTATTTCGAGTCTTGTTTAAATTTTATTGGTGAATGGTGAGCTTCCAAAAATAGACTAATCAATTTTAATTTTGAATTTTTTTTGCCCGTTACTTCGTTAACCAGAACTAATTTGTGATAAATATAGAGAAATCTAATTTCAACTTAAAAAAGTGCATCACATATTTTAGAAATAATATAATTTACTTCGTCAGGAAGATGAATATATTAGTTTCTAATATACATTTATAAAATATGTATTATAACTTAATTAAGTACAAGTAAACTAGCGAATCTTGAAAAATATTTATTATTTTAATTTGAACTTGCAATAATAGATAATTATACTCAAACTTTCAAATATTTAGCTTGATTTGATTTTATTCTACTCTTGATTAAATTGTTATCCTTGTGTTTTTTTCTGTCCCCCAAACTATCTAATTTCAAGAAGTCTGTTATCCTTGTTTAAAGGAATTATTTAAATTGTTATCCCTTGGGACCGGAATTAATTTTGTGCATTTGTAAAGTTAGATTTTCCAAAATAAATTCAACATTTGTTGCAGCACTTGCATAGTCAATTTTACACGTAACCTATATGCTACATCGTCCAACATTATCTTTGTCTTCCTTCGCAAAATTTTTAACCATTTGGGCTGGACTCCTATCAATTGAGTGAATATATAACTAAAAATCACGGGCTCAAATTTCACAAACATTTTCCATATTCGAACTATGCTCGTCTAATTTATGTGTTATATCACATAAATGGGTAAATTTGTTTCTTCACTCTAAAAGGCTAAAAACATCATTATCTTTTCTTCTTTTTTCTTTTTTGCTTCAACTTAGACCTTAAAAATTTACAACATAATCTCTTTATTTGTGTGTTTCAAAACCAGCTTCTTCCTATCTTATTTATTGTTTTCCTTTAATTAAGAAAAAAACAAATTAGAAAGAAATAAAAAGGGAAAACTTATTAACCTAAAACTTCAACATTTTTTTAAAAGAGCCAAATATAAGGATGTCTTTACTCACGAGACTTTAAAAACACACATCGAGAAAATTATTCAATCTCTGGTTTACTCTATGCTATGTGTTTCTATTATCAAAAGAGAGACTCTCGTGTAAGACACCAAGAGTTAAAAGTACGGATTCAAATACCATTAAACATTAACAAAATTATAAATATGTTATTTTTTTTAGCAAAATTATAAATATGTTATTGAATTTGAATTTTATATGAATCTGACCTATTTTATAAATTTTAATTCACAAAAAGATCTCACACAATTTTTTTTCTCTATCTCGAAACCTACACATTTTCTTATTCAGTGTCAAAACAAAAACAACATTAAAAAAACAAAGAGACGGAGAGCAAATATTTTTAGGTTAGGACTTAGAGCATCTCCAATGGGGTGGAATATGTTGAGGTGGCACCCAACATATTCCACCCCTCAAGGAATTATGCATTGTGAAATGAGCGAGGAAGTTTTCTCAATATAAGATGGGGAAGCTGTAGTAATATCTAGGAATTTAAGTGAAGGTGAACCCCATTTCGTTGTTTCTTTACACAATTTCTTTTTTAATTTTTTTTTTCAATCTTTTATAGGTGTATGTGGGCTCTAAATTTGAGAAAGTATTATTATTGAGGAATATGTTTAGAGAAAATATTTCTTTACCTTTTGAAGTAGCACATATGTGACAATAAAATACCTAGAAAGCATTATTGGAGATGCTGTTAGTCAAAAAGGGAAATATGCTGTTGCAGCCCAGTCAGAGTGTTATGGGCTCATTTGATGAAGACACAAATTGGGTTATCATTATACAAGCTTTGATGTTTAAATCTAAAGAATATGACTGACCTTTCTAATTATGATATATGTGACATGTTTATGATTTATTAAGTTTATATTTAAATTTAAATAATATATTACTATATATATATGTATATAACATATGACAACTCATGAATCATAGTCAATTTGTCACTTGTAAATTGAAATATTTAATGGTATGACTGGTATGTAGAAATGGAATCAAGTGGGAATGGAATGAATTTAGTAATGGAATGGTGATGGGAATCGAATGGATAACTATTGACATTCCTTTGGCTGGTATCACAAGTCATAAGATAGGAATGAAACTTACATTTTTGAATTGATTTTATTATAACATATCTAATTAATAAATAAAATACACGAATCGGCTTATTTAGTTCTAAATAACAAATTACTCTTCTTTCAATCATACTATTATATTTTAATAACATATTGTTGAATATTATGCGATTTGTTTTACTCTATTAATATTTGTGAAACAATTGAGTATACTTTTAATAAGTATTTCACTAATAATTAGCGGGTTTGTATATTTTATGTAATCCTATAATATCATTAGTACTTTTGTGAAATATTACAAAATTTTATGAATCATTAATAAATTATCAATGAGTTTTTTTTTATAAAAATCATAATTTTTTTTAATAAAATGTTTTATAAGAATATGAGATTTCACTTGTCAATACAAAAAATAAACTATAGTTTTGCAAAATAAAAAATAAAATTTATTTTAATAATCGGGAATACATAATACCATGAGAGTGGAGAGTAATGACTAATCCTATGTTCATGGTAATGTGATTCCTTCAGGAATGACTATTTCCAACTGAAAAAATCATACTAGCCATAGGAATGAGAATGGACGTGGGAATGTGATTCCATTCCCTCATACGAACCATGCCCTAAGTATCCGTGTAAGTTTATAAATGCACCCCCCATATATCAAAACTCACATCTCAGTATAATTACTTTCTTAAAAAATATTATTGATGCTACCCCCCTCCCCATCAGAAAAGATTGGTATTTTAAGTTTTACAATAAAAATTAAAAAAATAAAAAATATGATAATATATCCTTTTAGTTACATTTTTCTAATATATCTAATATCTTAATTTATTTCTCATTGTAATTTGTATGTCCTGTATCTTTTCTTAATTTTTTCAACATATTTATGTAGAAAATTTTATAGGGATAAAATTGTAAAGAAAGTTTTTGTTTTAACATCAAATAATTTACAACAAAATTAAGTTAAGATGTCAATCTTTTTGAAACTAAGGAAGTATTTTTTTTAGTTAATGGGTATGCATTCGTAATAATCAAAATATCATTTTCTACTAAAATAAAAATAAAATCACTTTTCATATAACTTATACAATAAATATATCACAATCCTCGTGGCTTAGTGGTACTCATATAACTCATAACTCATCACCCTCGTCCCTCGCAAGAGTAGATCAGGTATCAATTCCAATTCCCTCTACCCGACTCAAAAAAACTAAAAAACTCTCATATGATGTAGAAAGAATCATGCTGAGGTTAACAATAAGATCCCACGAAATGATTAATTGTTTCACAAGAAAATTCCAATTTTAAGTCTGCAATTCACATGTAAATGTGCTAAACAAAACAAGAATCTTACATGCAGACTTGAATAAAATCCCACCAAATGACAAGTTCGTTTTTATAAGAAAAAAATCACAGTTTAAGGCAAAATCAGCAGAGTACAGAACAGCTTAAATAAATCTCATACGCAAATGCAAATCTTTAATTGTTTCTACTTTCAATTGAGATGATCAGATCACACTGAAATAGCTATATCAAGTAGCAAAGTTCATAAGAAGTGAAATACAACATAAATTTTATTTCTACCAAGTGAAGGTTTTAGATCAGTACACATAAGTATGGAAGGTTTTAAAGCAAATTTTTCCCATCAAACTCAAGAGAAGTTGTTCAATTAAAGAGCCTTGAGGATATCCTCTGCGCTGGAGACAGTGAATTCCCCACCTGACTCGATATTTGCAGCCTTTACCTTAAGATCCTCGACCAACAGGGCAAACCTTCTAGACCGAATGCCAAGTCCCTTCTCAGTGAGGTCAAGCTCAAGTCCAAGCGCCTTCGTGTAAGTTCCAGAACCATCAGCCAAGAACTTGACATGCTTGTTGTCGGGGTAAGTCTTTGCCCACGCCTTCATCACAAAAGGATCATTCACTGCAAACAAACAAACACGATGATGGATATTATATATGGTCAAATCTTGAATGGAAATTCTAAGCACACTAGACTAGACCACAACATTGACTGTCTACTTGGAAACTAAGATGATGTATTACATGTTCAGGATCTTGACTGGAAACTAATCACACAAGACTAAACAACATTGACAGTTTATTTGGAACATTTCATTGCGGGGGGTGGGGGGGATAAGATACTAATTTTGACTGAGAAATAAAACTTTTAATCACAATTTGGAAATGCAGGTAACAGATCAGGAACAAGTGCATTTAAATATTGAAATCTGAGTTTAAGTCTCAAAGAATTCATCTATCTTAAATTACTACGATGATTTTCAACAAAAATAATATCCTGCGAAGGTGCCGAGCAGAAAAAGCATGGATAGATAATATTGTGAAATGCTCCCATCCACATAATTCTCGAAAACAAGCAATGATATATTCATTGATAAGCACCCAATATGATGTATATATATGGTCAGATCTTGAATGGGAACATTGAATTTTTACTTGGGAACATTGATAAGCACCCAATATGATGTAGTATATATATCATATATGGTCAGATCTTGAATGGGAACATTGACTTTTTACTTGGGAACTTTTTTGTGGGGAAAATAATATTACTAATTAAATATTTCAGACATTTGCGGTTGAATATAAATATGCATATGCATGCACTCATGATACAATTTTACAGAAATATAACATTCAATCTTAATTTGCAAATGCGCATGATAGATTAGAGATAAGTGCAACGAATAATTGGAATTTGAGTTAGTATTTCATAATTCATCTTTGTTAAATACTGTACTATGATTATTTTCAACAAACATCTTACACAGTTTTAAGTACACTTTCAAGTAAAAAGAGTGTGAATTGATCCGATTATACAGTCAATTAATCCAGCCACATAATTCTCGAACACAAGCAATCAATATAACCATTAATTTCCGAAACTGCCCATCCCAAAGCATCACATAAATCAGGAAAATTAATCGATAATCATAAGAACAGAACTAAATAAATCAAAATTCATCAATTCTCAACCTCCATCCACCAAAAATAAAATAAAAATGAATACTCAATTCGTCACATTCAGCATAATTGGTTACAATTGAGTTCTCTGCAAATGTTAAAAGAGGAGAGGAGACATACCACTGATGCACAAGATTTCTTCCACGCCCTTCGACTTCAATTCATCCGCCTTCTCAATAAACCCTGGCACGTGCTTCATGCTGCACGCACACAAAATTACGAATCAATGATCAATAATAAAAAATAAAAGAAAAATCGATGGAGTGTGAATTACCTGCAGGTGGGGGTGAAGGCGCCGGGAACGGCGAAAAGGACGGCCTTCTTGCCGGCGGCGAGGGAATGGACGGAGACGCTCTGGAGTTGATCCTGATCGTCGAAGTACGCCAGGGTACCATCGGGGATGACGTCACCTAATGCGATCGGCGCCATTGCAGAGATCTTTGATTAGTTGATTACTAGGGTGTATGTGTATCGACGACGACGACTGCAAGAGTAGAGAGAGGACTGAGATGTATAAATATATACGTACATGTGTGTGTATATATAGAAAGATATATTTCGACTATGGAAGAAATGGACTTGAAATGAATTTCAGAAGCGGATTTGAGAAGAGCCTTGGCGTCCGCTAGAATGCTATCAACGGCCTTGTTTCCAGCTGCAAATCATTTATGGACACGTGGCGGGAGAATGACTCCTCAGCAATTCCCGATTATTATTACAATTAATTTTTAATAGCAGTATTTAATAGCAATTTCTAAAGGTCGGCTGCGGCCTGCGGCTGGCCAGACTAATTCTTTAGGAAAATTTGATCATGCAATTAATTACAAATTTGGACCAATTTTGAATACTTTATGAAAATTAATTATACGTATACGTAGACACATAAAAGGAAAAAAAAATGTTACAAAAATTTTTAAGGATACATTATACATGATACTTCCAACGATTCTAAAAGTTCAAAAAAACATGAACGGTGAATTTTGAAAATCCAATAATTTTCACAAATATATTGATAATTTAAGCAAAATTTAACATCTTGTTCGACCTAATCACCATCACAAATGATCACGAGAAACTCCAAATTAAATATGATATATTAGTAAATGCAACAAAAAAGAAAAGGATAACTGAACTCGTAAGGGTAAGTCTCCTGTACATAAGATGTATATCAGACGGTCAACGCGTTGATCCGGTCAATGCTTTGATCAAAAAATCCGTCAAAATTAGTATCATTTATAATATTGAAAAGTATCATTTCAAAGGCCAAAAGTATCATTTGTATTAATAAAAAGTATTGGCCATAAAAAAAATAAAGAAAAAAACTGTTAAGATCAGTATCAATTGAAATACTAAAAATTATCATTCAAAATAAAAAAAAAGTATCAACTATATCCCTAAAAAGTATCACCCGTTTTCACGATTTTTTGGTCAACGCTTTGACCGAGTTAACACGCGTTGACCCGGTCAATGTGTTGACCGTCTGATGTACATCTTATGTACATGAGTATTTGGGAACTCGTAATATTTTGAGGGACTAAAAAAACTAGAACATTATGAGGTTTCATATGAGACGATTTAAGAGATCTTAATCCCTTAGACAAGTCTTATTTGACCCATGAAGGTAATCCCTTCTTTTTTATCATTTTCATTTTTTCCTTTTTTTTAATTTTTTTAATGGTCTCTCCTTCGCCTATTTCCTATCTCTTTTTATTTTTTTTAATTTTTAATTTCTTTTTTTTTGTTTCCTTACAAACATATATTTAATTTAAATTAATTTATTTTCTTGTTCGACGTCTCATGCAGTGCACTCGATGCTAACGAATGAGCTCGTCATTGTGCTTGATAATTAATTTTTTAAAATTAATATATAACATAAAATAGAAATTGTGATTCTTAAAATTAAATTGAATTAATTTATTTTTTTTTATTCGGCGTTCGTGCAGTGCACTCCCCCGACGTTAACATATGGGTCCGTGCAGTGCGCTTGATAATTATGTATTTTGAAATAAACATATATCATAAAATGGGATTAATGAATCCTAAAATTAAATTGAATTAATTACTTTTTTTTGAATCAATATAATATTTTTATTTGGTGTCTCGCACCATGCACTTATCTGACGCTAATGTGTGGACTTGTGTACTGTGCTCGATAAAAAATAAAAATAAAAATAAAAATAAGAAAAACCAAAAATACGAAAAAAAAAGACAGGCATAATTAAATGTCACGTTCGGTTGCTCGAGTCCATGTAATATAGGCTACGATAATGGTGTAAGTTTTTTTTTATATAATAAATATAATGGTACCAAAAATTTGTTCGCCAACTATTTCATTGAAAGAATTAAGATTAGTTTTAAAGTAGAATAGAAAAAAGGGAGGAATTTTTATTTAGACAATAAAATGTTAAAATTGGTATAGTTGGGCAAGTTTTAAGGGGGTAGGAGTTTTATGGGCAATTTGTACTACATTGACTTTAAAAAAACTGAATTTTCTTACATTTTCTGAAAAGTACTTACACTTTTGTACTTTCCATGCATAAAGTAAGGTTAGAAAAAAAATTCATGCATGGAATAAAATCTTGGCATATCACGTCTCTTTTGGATGAAAATTTATCTAACCTCAATTTAAATTTGGAAAAAAAAAATCGGTGGCATGTGAATCAATTCATATTTAATACCCTAATAAATTTTGGTAACCACCATCGATCCACACTCTCTCTCTCTTCCCCAAAAATTTAATTTATCACTAACAAAATCTTGGGTTTTAACATAACGATAGTTTAAATTGAAGTATAACGAAATTTTAATTTTAACATAACGAAATTTTAATTTTAACGTAACGAAAGTTAATTTTAAAGATAACGACAATTAAATTCATGCATAACGAAAAATAAATTTCAACATAACGAAAATAAAAATTTAACACATAACGAAAATCAAATTTCATCAAAAACAAAAGTTTTAACTATAACGATATTTAAATTTAGCTATAACGAAAATCTAATTTTATGCATAATGAAAATCTAATTTATCTATAACGAAAATCTAATCTATCTATCTATAACGAAAATCTATCTATAACGAAAATCTAATCTATCTATAACGAAAATCTAATTTTATCAAAATTTAAATTTAACAATAATGATAATTTCATTTTAACTATAATGATATTTAAATTTAACTATAACGATAATTAAATTTTAACAATAACGACATTCAATTCAACATAACGATTATTCAATTTAACGATAATGAAATTTAAATAGAAACTATAACTAACCATAACAACAAAAATCTTCCTTCCCTTTTCTGAAAAATACCTTACACATTTGTACTTTCCATGCAAAAGAATAAAATCTTTTAGTTCGAACAAAATCTCTATTATCTCTTTCCAAACTCACTCGAGTTTAATTTGAAAAAAAAAACGGCCATGCTCTATTAAATCCCCTATTCAATTTTATGTAACCACTAACCACTCCCTACCCTCTCGCTCTCTCACACCAACATTAATCTTTCTCTCACACCAGCTCTCGCAAGTTCTGTAAAAGAAAAAAACTACTAAATTGCCGGATTCAACGAGAAGACGATGGAGGAACGAAGTGAAGATATACGACCGCCACCGTCTGCAAGAGAGGTTAGATTCAACGTGTTTCGGTTTTTTAAAAATGTGTTTAGAGAGATGAACGATAGGTGAAGATATAACAATTGTTGTGACGATGATATAACGATAATTTTTGCCGAAACGAAAACATGGATGAACGAAAACTTAGATCTTTCTTAACGATTATAATTTTTTGCCATAACGATTGTTTTTATGCTCAAACGATAGATCATAATCGTTATGCATATATCTAGACCTGTTCTTCGTTATCCATGTTATAGTAATTGTTATGCATTTTTAACTTTCGTTATGCCCAAAATTAACTTTCGTTATGCCTTTTATTATTTCGTTATGTCTTTTAATTTTCGTTATGATAAAAGATAAACTTTCGTCATGCCTAAGGTAAATTTCATTTTGCTAGAAGTTATTTTTCGTTATGCTAGAAGTTAATATCTCGTTATGCTAAAAGTTAATTTTCGTTATGGTAAAAGTTAAACTATCGTTATTTGTAAGTGTAATAATAATTTGTAAGTTAAAATTTCGTTATTTGTAAGTTAAACTATCGTTATTTGTAAGTTAAAATTTCATTTTGCTAGAAGTTAAAACTTTCGTTATTTGTAAAATTAGATATTCGTTACATTGAATTTTGATTTTCGTTATGTCTTTTAAATTACTTTCGTTATGCTCTTAAATTACATTTTCGTTATGGTCTTTTAGTTCAAATCGTTATGCTAATTATAATAAATCGTAATGATAAATTGAAAGTATCGTTACTGCTTTCTTTAATTAATCGTTATGCCAACTTAATGAATCATTATAGCGTTGTTTAATTAATCGTTATGCTAAAATGAAAGTATCGTCGTGGCATTTAATCGTTATGATAATTTTATTGAATCATTATGGCTTTTTTAAATAATCGTTATGGTTTTTTTAATCAATCGTTATGACTTTTAGTTGAAATCATTATGCTAATTTTATTTAATCGTTATAGCATTTTTTAAATTAATCGTTATGGCTTTTCAAGTAATCGGTTAAGCTAATTGTATTAAATCATTATGATTAATCGTTATATCTTAAATCGTTATCACAAGTGATTAACATTATCGTTATTCTAAAAAATAAGTAATTATATAAGTTTAAGTTAATCATAATTAAACACTCAAGCAAAGTATAACGAAATTGTATAAAAATGTAATAATAATATTCGTCTAATTAATATTATTAGTAAAAAAAATAACAAAAACAATTAATATAAATAATAATACTTTTGTAATAATAATAATAATAATAATAAAAGTAATAATAATAATCTAATAATAATAACAACAACAATAATCAAATAATAATAATAATAATAATAATAATAATAATAATAATAATAATATTTGGATAATTAATACTATTAGACAATTAATAACCAAATAATAACTAAAGAATAATAATAATAATAATAATAATAATAATAATAATAATAATAATAATAATAATAAGAATAATAATAATAATAATAATAATAATACTAACACAAAATATTTGATACACGTAGCTAAAAATTTAATTTAATAATTTAATAACAGTCTAATTTTCAATTGTGAAATTTAGATCGAGTGGATTAGACGCCCCCTCCAGAGGTTCAAGCCGACTGTGAATATGTACGTGAAAATGGAGTTAGCAGAGAAGATTAGGGAGGTGTTACAGCATTTCGGTGGCGAGGATACGATCCAGACGTTCAAATCTGGATGTTTAGGACATTTCGTGGACTTTAGGGGGGGTAACATAGCCCGGAAAGCGCTGCATGCATTGATTTGTCGTGAAGTGCGCGTCCAGGATCCTGCACGCGAGGGTGGAGAGTGTCGGTTCCATGTGAGTGGGACGACACTAGACTTTGGGCCCTCAGAGTTCGCACTGGTGTCGGGCTTGCGGTTCGGGCCGTCTAGTTTCGATCCGAATGCGGCTCATGTGATTCCGGCCAGGGGCATCTATCACCGGCTATTTGAAGGGAAGAAGACGACAATTGCACAGATGTATGAGAAGTTAACGGCGATGCGTCTAGCCAATCACCCTCCAGATTACGTGAAGATTGCGAACATCCTGATCGTGTACCGGATATTATTTTGCCAGGACCCTGGACGTACGATCGATGACTGGGTGTGGGCCCTGGTGGAGGATGCTGATGCGTGGAATTCTTTTCCATGGGGGGGATACACATTTCAGATCCTGATGCACTTTGTCAGCATTCTCCCTAGAGCTCGACGGGATATGGGCCCACAGGGGGACGGAGCGTATCATTGGTACGGACCTGTTTGGGCATTTCAGGTAATTAGTTGAATTTATCATGAAAAATTTATGTTTTAGTGATTTGATATTATACTTACATGATATTCTATGTTTTAAAACAGGCATGGGCCTGTGAGGTTTTCCCCGAGATTGTTTGTCATTTGGGCGTCCCTGGAGGTCAGATGACCACACCTCGCTTATTGAGGTGGTCATTCATAGCCCCGAGCATCGACTTCTCCAGATTTTTTGATAGATAGGTAACCTTTTTTATATAGATAATTTTAATTATTAAATTGAAGTAACGTTGATTAATGTTAACATGGTGTTCGTTATTGGTGCAGATAGATGTCCAGCCGATGGTGCCATCAGCAGCTCCTGACCCCATATGTTCAGAGCTTGGACGGAGATAGTTTGTTGGGTGTGAGGTACGTGGTACCTCGAAAGGTCTCCAAGAAGAAGTTGCTGACTGGGGTGGCCCGTCGTGTGGTCCCAGGGACATGCAAGGGGATCTCTGACGTCGTCAACCCAGCACCACAGCGTAAGAGTGCCCGTACTGCACAGCAGCAGGCTCCACAGACGACGCACCGTTTGATAGACGAGCCGGATGAGGGATCTGGACCCTCGGAGCAGGGACCGGACCGCAGTGAGAGCCCTCCTCGACCGACAGACAGTAAGCGCCTGAGGAGGAGCCATGAGGGGAGCCGTGAGGAGCCCGGTCCACGCCCAAACCACCCAGAGGGCCCATACCCAGAGACCCCACACCACCTCCCAGGGACCCCACACCTCGTAGGGGGCCCACACCACCTCCCAGGGACCCCACACCACCTAGGGGCCCCACACCGCCTCCCAGAGACCCCACAGCGCTTCGTATGTCCCCCTGTATGAGAGGGGGGGAAAGCCAGAGGCAGATCATCTGCGGGTCGATCTTCTTCGCGCCCTTCGTCAGACGCGCAGTCATCTCCAGGCCCGTCGTCTACCCAGCCGTCATCTGTTGGCCCGTCGTCTGCCGTGCGTTCGAGTGTATTTGACTTACTGGAGGCGGATGAAGCGCGTAGGGTAGAGGTTGGCTACACGAACTTCAGGAGGGAGGGCCATGTGGTGAATATCCAGGTTATTGCGACCGGTGGCATACTCTGGCAGGCATTTTTTCAGCGTATGGAGGATGTTAGTGAGCTCGTTGATTACGAGATAGTTGCACATTTCTTGCTTGAGGTTAAGCGGCGACTTTTCAGAAGGCACATGAGCGATGTTGTGATTGCTCTCCATATTTTTTTGTAAGTTCAGGATACATTCTTTTATTTTTTTGTATTTCATTATCTCTTTGTGTGTTTACGTGATTTGTTCATGTGTTTTTTTCAGGTTCAGCTACAGGCAGCATGGCGGCAGCTTCATCCAAGAGATCCTCACTGTGAGGAGGAGTATGGTGAGGACAGATATCTGCACTGGGATCCTTCAGATGCCTTACTGGAGGTAATCAGAGGCAAGGGTGGCGTCCAGGAGGTCCCGTGGACGAGAGCAGATTATGTAAGTGATCTTTCAAGTACACTTATCGTACTATCTATGATGATTTTTTTTTATTCATCCGTTAATCATTATCATTTATGTAGGCGATCATGATATGCAATGTTGGAGATGCTCACTGGGTCACTGTACGTATCTGTTTCACGACGTGGAAGGTCGAGTTGTATGACTCGTTATTGTTCTAGATGCACCTCCCGGACTACAGAGAGCTGTCTCAGAGGCGTGATCGAGAGCTGCTACCGCTCCTACGTCTACTGCCACGCATCATGTGGAGCGCTGGTTATTGGAGAGGTCGGAATAGGCCAGATACACATATCTTAGCTATGACACTGGACAAGACTATCCAAGAGCAGTTTACGCAGTTCGACAGCATCAGTTGTGGTGTTTATGCTATGATGTATGTGGATCGTTTGTTGTTTGGCACTCCTGGTCTTGATGTCAGTCCATATGATATTTAGAGATACCGTCTTTCTGTAGCGAAGAGGATCTTCTCACTTAGCTATGGCCGTCTAGAGTGACTTCTAACATTATATATGTATTGTACTTGACGTCTTTCATGTATGTATTGCATTTGACATTGCTCTTTAATTTCTCTGAAATATGTTTGTTGACTACATGATTTTAAACAAATCATTATGATTTTAAACAAATAAAAGCAAAGTCGAGATAAATCATATTATCACTGAATGCCAACAACAATAATGTAGACATGATCAATCTAGGTCCTCCGCCTGTCTTCTCGGACACCTGGGATGGGTATGAGTCGTCTCATCACAAATACCATATTTCTTAGGCGCTCTTCTACGTGCAGACTCCGGTTGCGCGCTCTCTGGAGGTGCATTTAAGTCCACAGCAACAATGGGCACCGGGGATGTGCACACGCGTCTGTTATGGCCCGGGACATGACATCTAGTGCAGATTTGCCTACGCTGACTGGATGACGCCTCAGCACCCCCCCGAGCTCTAGACATTCGAGGACGACCGGCCTGTTTTGTTATCACAGGAGCGCGCACAAGTGGACAACCATCAGGCGGGACAATCCAATCTTCTGGACTGGGTAAGCCCATGATGACGGAGTCGTACATGCTGGCAATTGTCTCCGTCTTGTAGCATCTATCCACAAACTCGTAAATGTTTCCACCGGAGAATCTACGTGTGCACACGAATTATAGTTAAAAAAACATGATTACTCACAACAATGATAGTGTTAAAAGATTTAAACAAACAGGTACCTGATTGCTGCTGCAGCGTGGCTACACGGGATCAAATCCAACT
Organism: Perilla frutescens; assembly: GCA_026008535.1. Taxonomy (NCBI): domain Eukaryota; kingdom Viridiplantae; phylum Streptophyta; class Magnoliopsida; order Lamiales; family Lamiaceae; genus Perilla; species Perilla frutescens. Next base: position 44,032,571 of record BRKX01000001.1, read on the forward strand.
CGAACTCACGACAATCGCAGGTCCAATGATGAAGATCGACCATAAAAGACTTCATGCCCACCTCTACTTTCCACAGGTGTGCTAAGGTCGTGTATCGAACGGAAAAACATCGTCCTTGCTCGACATTCTTGGATAACTTGTCCACAATGGGCTGTGTCAACACATGATCCCACGTCTGCGCTGCAGCCCGACGCTCAACAAACCACTCTTCCATAATTTTCCTGAACGACTCAAGCATTGAGCAAATAGGCAGTCTCCTAGCCCACAGTAGACGGGCATTGAGTGACTCAGCCGCATTAGATGTCATGAATCCGAAACGCCGTACGGGACACTGCGATCGGGACCAATGCTGCGGACCAATATTACAAAGCTTCTCGTATGCTGGTCTGCTCAGCATTTCCAATGCTGACAAGTGCCTCTGGAATACATCTGTCCGATATGCATATGCAGCCTCCTTAAACAACCCAATGACATTGGACCCGCGCTTTGCCATCTTGGTTTGTAGATGATAATAGCACAATCCGTGTGTCGCTCTTGGAAAAACAGCTGCGACAGCATTCTTAATGCTCTTGTGCTGATCGGACATGATCAGGAGGTCTTCTATCTCGCCCAAAGTGATATGCAATCGATTCAGGAACCAGATCCAAGTGTCATCATTCTCGATCGGACCGATACCAACTGCAATAGGTAACACCTGTTCATTGTCGTCCTTCGTCACATCAACAAACAAAATCCCCTTGTTCTTTCCCTTCAAGTGTGTCCCATCAATCACGACCACTGGTCTTGCACCCGCATGGAAGGCACTGATACACGGTCCGAGTGCCAAAAATGTATACTTCAGCTCATGTACGGTGTTCGTTTGAAACTCGTACAATGTCCCGGGATTGCGTAGCTGCAACGTGTGTAGGAATGCGGGCAATTGCGCATAGGACTTATCAAAGTCCCCATAAATCATCTCAATTGCAATGTTCCTCGAGCGCAGAGCGAAACTGTAATCAATCTGGATCCCGTACTCACGTAGAAGCTCGGAGACCATCTCTTTGGGCTTCAGAACAACCCCCTCATCGACCAGTTTACGTGTAAAATACTTTGCAACCACCCGTGCAGGCATCTGTCGTGGGGCAACTCGACTCATATCCATGTGGCAAGTGTGAGTGCCGTCAAACTTGTAGATTCTCCAAACAACTCCATCTACAACGGCACACAGCTTGAACGGGCACTCCCTGCCATGCTTGCACATGTAGACTAGCCGTGTCTTGTTCGATCGATACACGGCATACTCCACTCTATTCTGCATGTGATACAGTCCCACGGCCAGGGCCAAATCATCCTTGGTGCGGAAAATCGCACCCTTCTGAAGTTCATCCGTATTGGCTGCTGAAGGCTCGTCCCAACTCAGTGGGCCTGCAACGTCAATATTCGCGAGTGGAACAAGCCAATTGCTCCCACCCCTCTCAGATACATCCTCAACCCTAGTGTTCGACGATGATGCTCCTCCGGTCATGCCTATCAATCGTCCCGTACCCCCTGTAGAACGAATCCATCCCGTGAACTCTGTGAACACTGATTCGAGCAAGTCCGTTCTCACATTCTCCTCCGCTTCTTCATCTGTAGTAGGAATTTCTTTTTCTTCTTCTCCTCCTTCATGCGGGAATGCATCGTCCTCTGGAGCCTCATAGTGTTGCGTATCATCACGAACCTCCTCTCTGACCGGTTCTCTGTACTCAGGCTCGGTGTCAGGGATGACCCTTGAGCTGCTGCAGCCTCTCTGAACAACATACACAACCATCTCTTAACTCTGCTCATGGAGCAAGTCTAGCAAACCAGCATCATCTTTCAGTCTTGTCTTGATCTGTCTACCACTATTGGTGCTCGACATCCATGATAACTGGTACTCGACACATGTGGGATCGATCTTCAATAACTCATGTATCTCTCTGATCAGTGACCTAAAACATAAATCATCCGATGACATGATGATCAACTCCTCCACACCATCTACGTACTGAGCTCTATCCCATCGGCCACTATGTCGTACAATAATACGACGTCTAACCATCTGCCCTAAAATAAATTTAAAAATAAGCATAACTATACATAACAAAAATTAATTTTATACCTAACAAATTTAAAAATAAGCATAACTATACATAACAAAAATTAATTTTATACCTAACGAAATATAAATTTAGCCATAACTAACATTGAATTTATACAATAACGAAAATTTATTATTAACATAAGGAAATTTTAATGTAACCATAAAGAAAGTTAATTTCTAAACATAAAGAAACTTTAAATTTAACAATAACGAAAAATAAATTTCAACACCACACGAAACTTTAAATTAAAGAATAACGAAAGTTTAGTTTTAAAAATAACGAAACTTTAAATTAATAATATCTTCACAAAATTTAAATACAACAATTAACCATAATGAAATTTTTTTTAACATAAGGAATACTCAAATTAAATAATAACGAAAGTTTATTTTTAACAATAACGAAAAGTTAAATTACACAATAACGAAAATGACATTTTAAGAATAACGAAAATTTAAATTCCACCATAACGAAAATAAAATTTTTAAGAATAACGAAACTTAAATTTAAACATAACGAAAATTTAAATTTAACCATAACGAAAGTTAATTTCTAAACATAAAGAAACTTTAAATTTAACAATAACGAAAATTAAATTTCACACCACACGAAACTTTAAATTAAACAATAACGAAAGTTTAGTTTTAAAAATAACGAAACTTTAAATTAATAATATCTTCACAAAATTTAAATACAACAATTAACCATAATGAAATTTTTTTAACATAAGGAATGCTCAAATTAAACAACAACGAAAGTTTATTTTTAACAATAACGAAAATTTAAATTAGACAATAACGAAAATGACATTTTAAGAATAACGAAAATTTAAATTCCAACATAACGAAAATAAAAATTTTAAGAATAACGAAACTTAAATTTAAACATAACGAAAATTTAAATTTAACCATAACGATAATTCTACTAAACCATTAACTAATCCTTATGATATTTCTATTTAACCATAACGTTAATTAAATTTAACCATTAACTAACCCTAACGATAACCATTAACACAAATTAAATTTCAACATTAACTAACCATAATGAAAAAAATTATTTAACCATAACGACAATTCAATTGGACAATAACGAAAATTAAATTAAAACTAGGGTTATACTTTAACAATAATTGAAACTAACCATAACGACAAGACAATTAAAACTATCATTTATGCCTTTGTTATAGCCTAATTGCAGGAACATAATTTTGGCTAAATAAAACCTAAAATAATTTTCTAAGTAAGGAACGTAACAAGACTTGAAACGTACCTTTCAATTTTGGAGAATTTTTCCGTGAAATTTCACCGATGTTGATGTTTTGTTGATAACAATGATCTTCTCGCTTGCACGATCAAACATTCATTTTTTATGTGAATTCAGAGATTTTCTTCACCAAACTCTCAAACTATTTCTTCTATTTGGGTGTGGGTTGAATTGATGCATCGGTGTAGTGTAAATATAGGAGAATGACACCAAAATTAAATGCATTAAATTTCATTTAATTTGGGCCAACTAATACCTACCTATGCAAATACAAATATTTATGCATTTTACCTACCTCATGTTGACCACACAGAAATGACAGAATAATGCATTGATGCATAATGTTATAAATGTTTTGTCATAAGTTTTTGTTATATATTGATAAATTTTCGTTATATGTTTTCGTTATATATTGATAAGTTTTCGTTATATATTGATAAATTTTCGTTATTCTTATCGTTATTACTTTCGTTATTCTTATTATCATAATTTCGTTATTCTTATTATTATTACTTTCGTTATTATCAATATAAATTTATCCATCACTACATCGTTATGTTGAAATTTATTTTTCGTTGTGTTCATATTTATCTAGAAAGGGACAAATTTTTATATAATATATAAGCAATCACATTGACTTTCGTTATATAAGCAATCACATTTTTCGTTATATAATTTTCGTTATATAATTTTCGTTATGTTGAAATTTATTTTCGTTATGTTCATATTTATTTTTCGTTATTATATATTGTCTATATTATAAAACTTTCGTTATGAGAATTAGATTGTCTATAATTGTCTATATTATAAAGTTTCGTTATTATAAATTGTCTATATTTTAAAACTTTCGTTACTGATGAAATTAGATTTTCGTTATGTGTTAAATTTTTATTTTCGTTATGGTGAAATTTATTTTTCGTTATGTTCAAATTTATTTTTCGTTATGCGTGCATTTAATTGTCGTTATATTTAAAATTAACATTCGTTATGTTAAAATTAAAATTTCGTTAGAGTTCAATTTAAATTGTCATTATGTTAAAAACCAAGATTTTGTTATTGATAAATTAAATTCTTGGGAAAGAGAGAGAGAGTGTGGATCGAGGATGATTACCAAAATTTATTAGGGTATTAAATATGAATTGATTCACAGGCCACTGATTTTTTTTTTCCAAATTTAAATTGAGTTTAGATAAATTTTAATCCAAAAGAGACGTGATATACCAAGATTTTATTCCATGCATGAAAATGTTATTCTTATTATTATTACTTTCGTTATTCTTATTATTATTATCATTACTATTAATTTCGTTATTATCATTACTATTAATTTCGTTATCCTTATCGTTATTCATTATTATTAATTTTAAAAATAAATTGTCTACAAAAAACTGGTAGGGATCGATCATGTATTTATTTTTATATGTTAGGGTTTTTAAACTTTAGGGTTTGGGGTGCATTTAATGTTAGTTCTGAAAAAAACATAAAAAGTACATTTTCCCAATCATTGGGTGTGGGGCCAAATGTGACGTAACTCCAAATTGCCCATGAAACTATTACACTCTTATATGTTGCCTTTTTTTTTTTTCCCTTTTTTAGTTTTTTTTGTCTATATTTATAGATTTACACTACAAAAAAAACCTTCTATAAACAGACTTTATCTCATTTCTTGTGTAAAATCAAAGCAAAATGTTGGCAACATGCAAATTATTCAGCAGTTCTGAAATTTCTGCTCACAACACTTCTCAAGATTAATTGCTGGCTTATCATTAATGCCAATATAACTATACATTTGCATTATTTTTATGTTTTGTTCAGTATATTGTGCTGTGTGCAGATTTTTTTTTTGTTGAATCATTTAGATGCATCTTGACTACTAAATAATAATACTCAATCCATTTATGTATGGGTGTCATCACAACATTTTAATTTTAGTTCAAAAAAAGTGTCATTCTACAAATTCGAGACATGAAATTCTCATTTTTCACACTCTTGCCCTCATTTAATGCATTCACATATCTATATTTAACTCATTTAATGTATTTACACAATTATGTATTAGGTAACTCAATTAATTTATTAAACGGTGGGAGCAATATTAAAAAAAAAAACGTTTTCCGTTCTTCAATTTAAGTGTTGAGTTGATCATGAATTGATTGTAAGCAATCGATTTTTAAAATTAGCGATTTCGGAAGCCTCGAGTTCCCAATTTTGGTTTTAAAATTTATTATCGCTAGGAGTTGTAACTGATCTCCCTCACTAAAATACCTTTTTATATAATATTTTTGAATGTATTGTAAAATACATTTTTTGTAATTTGTTTTTTGAATGATAAGCTGTAATCTTGATCTATGTGATCAAACTTAAGATCTTTTAACTATAAATACGTAAATTCAACCAATAAGTTACTTATGTATTTTTTATTTTTGGTTTCTTAATCTATGTATTGAAAAATTGACATAAGCTATTTTTTTTAAATGATAATCCACGATCACTACCTATAAGATCGAACTTAATTAAGATCATTTAGCTACAAATACGCCCAGTCTACCAATAAGATACTTATGCATTTCTAATTTTTTGTTTCTTAATCTATGTATTGAAAGATTGACATAAGACAATTTTTTTTCTTTTTTAGATCTAGCTCATGATGCACGTGATATTAAGTACTTGATTTATTATTATGATATAGTATAATAATTGATTACAAGTATTAATTAATACTTCCTCCATTTCTGATTAAATGTCATTTTGCATAAATACACACAGATTAATAAATTAATTGAGTTAGCTAATACACCCTTGTGTGAATACATTAAATGAGTTAAATATAAATATGTGAATGCATTAAATGGGGGCAAATATGTGAAAAATGAGAATTTTATGTCTCGAATTTGTAGAATGACACTTTTTTTGAAACAAAATTAAAATGATAGAATGATACTTATACAGAAATGGGGGGAATAATATTAAATGAATAAGATATAATTATGAAAATAAAATATTTTAAAAGAAAAATTCAAATAAAAATACTATTTATAATTAAATAGAAAATACAAATGTGAAAAGATGTAGGATAATATATATCATTATCTTCTTTCTTTTTTCGGAAGAAAAGGTAAATCCGAACAAAATCGATGAAACAGAAGAAATCCTAGTGAATGGAAAGGAAAATGCTACATTTTCAAAAGTCCGGAGAGCAATAGACTAGCCTCTTCACATCCATCTCCTTTTATAGATAAGGTGGAGCCTCCTTGGTTCAGTGCAGGTGATACGAGCCTAGGTGGGGTGCCAACGAATGAGTTCGAGAGTTCACGAGCTCAGTCGCGAGAAGGTGAATTGCGAATCAAGTCACGAATGATTTTCTTGCCAAGGTCGCGAATGAGGAGGGGTTCTTCTCTGGTTCATTCGCGATCCCATTCACGAGTGCTGATGTGGTCGCGAACCAAGCGCCACATGTGCGCCACGTAGATTCGGGAGCCTGTTCGCGAGCAGCCCATTCGCGAGCGAAAACGTGAATAAACTATATTTTCGGATTTTTATTTAATTTTCAGAACTTTTTATGTTTTTGGGCTTTTATTTATTTCCTATTCAGCTTAGAACTCTATTAGGGTTTATTTAATTTTATCCCACCTATATAAGGGAATTATTTGAGGGGAAATTACTTCTAAATTCTGCGTGAATTCTTTATTGACTTACCAAACAAATATTCATTCATGTTTGTGGCGTCATCAATTCAATCCGTAGTTCGAGTTTCCAATCACAGTTGGATCGAGATAGTTCGTGATCGTCGGTCCGTCTGCGTTGTGAGATTTGGGTCGGGGATTTCCATCCTATCCTGAAAGAACCAGATACAGTCCTGGGTCAGATCCTTATCAGCAGGCCCCCATCAATTCCTTTTAGTTTAGACCGTAATCCCCAAGCGAAGTGTTTCATGTGTTAGCTGATGAACTTAATTATATCTTGAACATATTAACACAGTCATAGTAAATATTTGCATATTGAACATAAACATAACATTATAGTCATAAAAAATAAGAACTTGTACGTATCTTCAACATATGATTAAATTATTTATTGACACTATTACTATATTTATGTCAATTTTATAATGCTTTCCAATTTATAAAATCCTGCATCAATACATAAATATAATAAATAGTTGGAAAATTTACGTTCAACATATTTTACTTGTAGGAAAAATACTATACTTAAATTTACTGAACATTCCAACTTCACTAAAGACTAAGAATATGAGTTCTCTGGATATCTATAAAACATGGGGGCAATCAAGCTCTAAAAATAAAAACAAAAATTAAAAAAAGTCTTTAATTACGAAAGCCTGTGTGGATGATAGCCCACATCGTACGTGCATTTGATACAATAAAATATAAAATAATTAGATATTAAATTCAATATATAATGAGTAATGACACTTTTATAAAATATACCAAAAATAAAAATGAGTTAATATTCAAAATTAGCACATACAAGAAAATACAAAAATATCGACGAAATCGGAGACGCTAAAGACAAAATCGGAGATAGAAAACTATTGGTCTCTAATTAGAGACCGAATTGGAGACAAAATGCTATCTGTCTCTAACTAGAGACGATTTAGAGATGGAATCGGAGACGGAATACTATCTGTCTCTAGTTAGATAAAGAATTAGAGACGGAACAACGACCGAACTTGTTGGAGCACATTAGATACATAATTATTTCCGTCATTGATTTTTTTAGTTATTTTTTTAATTATTTATTTGGTAGAGATGGAATTATTTCTGTAAATATTTTTTAATAATTTTTTGTAAAGACGGAATTTTATTATTTCTTTGTATTTTAATTTTCATTACTCGCTGAATTTACCCGCTCAATTTTTATCATTTTCCAATTCAGATTGAGATATCATTAGAGAGAGTGAGAACATTTTTCCCTACGGCCCACAGACGTTCTCTTTTGCCGTCTCATCCGCCAAAGTGAGAGTTTCGCATCTAAAATTTCATTCTCATTTCTTTCCCAATTCGAAAAAGCCAATGCTCCAGTCTTCCGTCCTCTGCTCCGGTGTCCTCTGACACTATTCTCCGACGTCTTTTCACTCTGTTCTCCGGTGTCCAAAATAAGCATTGTGATTTCCCATCAACTCCTCCCAATCAAATAAGGTTTGATTTTTTCCAGTCTTCGAGCTTCTGCTTCTTCTCTTCTGCAATCATCTATTCTTTAATTTGTAACAAGCCCTAGAAGATTTTCTTTGCAATTTTCGACACTGATGGTGTCTCACGTCACTGCTCCGGTGCACCCCTCCCACTGTGCCGGCATGTGTCATTGCCTTTTTCTCTTCCAATTGAACAAGGTTCAATATTCTTCAAGTCTTCTACCTCTCATTCTTCACTTTGATTTTATTATGCTACTGTGTTTGGATATTGTTTCTCCTTCTCTTCGAGTACAAACAATGTAGGTGTATATTTGATTAAGCTTACTTGTTTGTTGTGAATTTTGAGAAAAATTATCAGAATTTGATGTAAAGTGTATGGGTGGTCAGGGTTATATTTTGCTATATATCATTAGGTTGTGGTGAAATTCTCATTGAACCGTGAAGATCAGTTTTCAATTTGATTTCTATAGGTAAAGTTGTTATTTATTACATTGATATTTTGACTTAAACCTAATTTTTTTTGGTAATGTTGAATGTGAATTTAGTTTACTCATTTTTTGTTTCTTCCTCTTTTTGTAGCATTGAATTGTCTTTCTTCATTTTTTGGGGGGTTTTGCCTGAAAATGAATATGAAAAGCTTAAACAAATAAGATAAATATGGCATCGATTCCTAAGTCTTGCCAACATTCATTTTATGCAAATGTGGAGGTGCGATCCAATGAAATGATAAAAAGGGAAATAGAGAAGATTTGAAGTTGTCTTCATATATATATATGTTTGTGTATAAATAAAGAGAGTAAGAAATGCACGAAATTTGTGATTCAATTCCAGCAACAACTGTTATAGTAATATATTAAATTCCATTTATTTGCCCACATTTGGGCCTATTAATCGCTCACACCAAGACTACCATGGTTTGGTATCATTCTAATCACCATGCAACTAATACTATACTAATAGTAAAATTAAACTTGTGATTTGTGGCACTTTAGTTTGTTCATTTCCATATTCTTATATTATTCAATTTTGATGTTCCATCTTCTTCATTAACTATCAATCATTTATATATATATATATATAACTCCTATGGTTGCGAAAAAGGGAAAAAATCATAAATTAAGGGAATTGAAGATTTATAGGATATCAATCAATCTTGTATGATCAATATGACCTTTTCTACAATTTAAAAATAAAATCTACATTAAAGAAAAGTTAATCCTAACCGTTCATGTATTAACATCTAACGGATTTGATCAATCCCTAAATTATACACAAAGAATATATTTACATTTGATCTCTCCTCTATATATATATATATATATGTTAATTGTGTTGTGTTTTTTACTTTATATTCTTATTCATAAAATTAAAAATATATATAACTAGGCTATCTTTCTATAGGTATCTATCTATTCCCAACATTTGAGATAGTTTATTTACCTCTTTATACCTACAGACCGCTAATGCCTCCAAACTATTGAACAGAAAACAGATTTTCTATAGGTATCTACATGGTTTTAAAAGGTGGTTCAAGTCTTGAGACGTTTACCCGTAGCCTCACCAACCGTAAGCCTCGACGCGGATCGAGGCGTAAGTCTCAATACAAGAAGGAATATATATATATATATATATATATATTATATCAATTTAACTAATCAAATTCACATCAATCAACACACAATTCAAACATTCAATAATAAAGGCCTAAAACAACATAGAAATGGCATAACATCAATCAAATGATCGATAATAAGTCACATAAGTGATAAGTCATTAATCCCATACTAACATAATCATAAAACAAAGAAAAAGAACAAATTCATAGTCTAAGTTCAAACTTCTAAGTCCAACTTAAATCATCAAGATTATATAATTCTCAATAATCGAAATCATCATAATTTGGTCCATCTCCATGGTCACTCTCACTCCCACTCTCTTCTTCAAAACTCATCTTCCTCATCAAACAATCATCTCTCCACACTCTTTTCCCTTTCCTGCATTGTAAGAATGTAAGTAACCGGTATTAAATGAAAGTCTATTTGTAAAATTATAATTGAAAGGCAGAAAAGGTTTAAAAGAATAGAAGTAACTAGTAGCTGAGCTCTCATTTCTTTTTCTCTTACTCGTTGCCCTTGAACTTTCCTCCTCCACATTCTCATTTCCTCCATCATCTTCCTCATTGGTGTTGAATAGCCAATCATCATCAGAAGGCATGTCTTCAACAATCAAAGGATCAACTTCCTCTCCTCGTGATTGTTTCTTCAAGTACTTATACTTCAAATTTCGGTTGTACATAATGTACACCAATGAATTCAACTTAGATGTGCTTAAGCGGTTCATTCTCTTTGTGTGCACTTGATTGAACGTACTCCAATTATGTTCACATGCTGATGACGAGCAAGTAAGACTAAGAATCTTCGTTGCAAATGACTTTAACTCTGGAACTTCATCTCCAAAGTTATCCCACCATATAACTATATAGAAATGTTAATTATAGATTAATATAATTAGAAAACTAACAAAAGATTTAACTTATTATTTATGATAACGAAAGAAAAAAAAAAGAGAATGAATACCTGGTGGGCGTGTCATGAAGGACTGCATAGAAGCTTTAAAGCCAAACAACCCTCTCTTGTATTTGTAGCTATCAAGCTGCTCATCAACCTTCATGAATATGTTTTGATCCCTAATGAGTCTTTCCATGCATTTATACAAGCTAGTCTTGATCTCTGCATGCTCAGACATGTTGGGACTCCATCTGTATCGAGGGTTCAAAAATATGCGGCTGCATGCAGATCACGGTGTAGCTGATTGTCCCATTTCTCGTCAATTATATCCCAAATTTACTTATAGACAGACAAATCCCCATCACAGTTCTTCGCTATGGTTTCTTTCGCTTCATCCATAGCACCATAAATAAATCCCATTGCCGGAGTCTTCTCACCATCAACTATCCTCAAAACATGCACAAGTGGCTTTGTGGTTTTAATTGAATAAACTATAGAAGGCCAGAAGGTATTATCCTTCATCATGATTTTCTTCACCCCTTTCCCTTCTGCTTTCTTAGCCCATGCACAACTTGACCATTCTTAGGAAACAAACATCATCTGTAATGGTTGCTTCAACTGAAGCATACTCTCTAACGTCAAATAGGCAGTGGCAAATTGTGTAGCTACAGGTCGAAGAAGATCATTTTTAGCAAATTTCTTGAATAGACTTAACACACATTGATGGTTGTGGATAAAGTTGCTGACTTTCTTTGCCTTGAGCAAAACATTCTTGTGCTATGAGAGCTGTCCAATCTTTTCCAACATTAGATCAATGCAATGAGCTGCACATGGAGTCCAATATAAACTCTTCCTTTTATCCAAGCACATGCAGTGTGCCTGGCATTTTGGAACGTATTCAAATAGCCAAGTATCTCATTTTTGACTTCTTCAGGCACATTGGGACATGCAGACACATTATTGTGTTTGTGAGCAAGATGAGCCTTCAATCTCGTCACCCCCCTTTAACTTCCTTGTTGCAAGAGTTGCACCTCACATATTTGTAGCCCAATCTAACCCCCTGTGCCGACACTTCAATTTCAGTTCCATACTTTTTTGCCGGATCTTTTCGACCAACCATTCTACATTCAATTCAATCACCAAGTAAATAGCTCAGCAACTCAACAATACAAAAAGTTTTCAAAGTTCAAATAATTAATAAAAAATATAGCAAGTCATCAAAAATAATTAATGGCTTATGGTAGACTGCAGACATATCACATATTTATGGCATAATAACAAAAAATATTGCTATCTACTACTGTTGCAACTTGCAAGAAGCCAAGAATATCATCAAAAAAATAGCAAGTCATCAAAATTAATTAATTGTAGATAGCAGACATATTCATTAATTATGGCAGAATCAAAATTCAAAAGAACATAATTATTTCATGAATTGTAGACAGTAGAATGCAGACATATTCATGGCCGAAGAACAAAAAATAATGCCTATCTATTACTGCTACAAGAAGCCAAGAACTTATATAATGTCTATCTACTACTGCTGCAAGACATAAAAATTTAAAAAAATACCTGCTGCGAGCTGCTCTGCTCTGCTGTTGGGAGCCTCGATTGCTGGTGTTGTGGGCTGTTGTGATAGAGAAGCAATGCGAAAGAGAAAAGAGTGGGAGAGTAGGAGTGCGAGGGAGAATTGCTGCTTTCTACTGATCTGGTGTGGTTGGCGTCGTCTATGAAAGAGAAGAGAGTGGCAGGAGTGGGCAGGAGAAGAACGTCACGCAGGAGAGTGGCTATTGAATTAGGGCATCTGAATCTATTTACTTTTATGTTTATTACTTTATTTTAGATGTTATTTTTATCTATTTCATTAATTAAACAAAGCTTAACAAAAGCCCACTCAAAAGCCTACATAAAAATCCTAAAAAATGTCCAAAAACAACCCAGTACATGAGGCTTAAGCCTCAGAACTGCCTCGACCGCCTCAGACCTACCGAGGCTTAAGCTTCAACAGCAGATGGCGAAGCGGCGCCTCTAAGGCTTTTTCTAGGTGCCTCACTGTGAGGCGCACCTCAAAACAACCTTTTTAAACCATGGGTATCTATTCCCAACAACAATCTGAAGATCAAGCAAAGGACCCCTCTAATGACTTTACCTTCTATTGACACTAATATGCTTGTGCTTCAACATGTAGAATAAGTTTAGAAATATAATCTTTGAACTGTCTGATTTGTAGGATTTTCCAGACCATAGGTCTTCAACTGTTAATATTCTGTCTCAAAAGTAATACTTTCAATGAGGTCTTCAACTATTGATAACCTGTCTCTAAGTGCTTAAATTTCCAACTCCAACGAATCCCTTATCAGCCTCTGTTTTATAATGAATGGTTTATCCTGAAAATCAAACAAATTTAAAGACCACTACTGGAACAAATGAGTAACATAATAATGATAAGTTTTAGTACCTTTTTGCAAATTCTATATGGAAGAGGTTTTACAGTAGTAGATGGAAAAAACCAACGACAGATGCAAGAGATGATCGAGTCCTATCTATCGGGTCGGATATAACCCCAGTCGTTCAGTTCACAGCCACAACAGCCTTTACCAACCAGTTAGTTATGTTTTATTTGTGTTTTAGATGTTTGGTACTTATATTATAAACTGCTTTATTATGAATATTGGAAGTTTGGCTAGTACATTGCACACTTTGTGATATTTTGCACGAATATTGTATGAATGATATTATGATGTTTAATGTGATTCAAATATTTGGATTTTATTTGATTCATTGGTATTCGAATGTTTTTATTGGTATTGATATATTTAATTTATATACAGACATAAATAATTAAAATAAAAAATTTCACACTAAAAACAGATTAGAGACGAAATATTCAGTCTCAAAATAATAAAATTGGTATTCAATTTAGTGACTGAATATTCCATCTCTAAAATTAGAGACGAAATAGAGACACTAAAATTAGAGATGGAATAGAGACAGAATATTCAGTTTCCAAATCCAAAAATGATCTCCAATTTAGTGACAAATGGGATTTTCGCCCATTTTTTTGAGTACAATCCGTTCGTTTAAATTGTTCCTTTCCTCTATTTCACTCTTTTAATGTTGTTTTTTCATTTAGTTATGTAATAAGTATTTTTAAATGTATTTGTGTATGTTCAGGGCAACTCGAGCGGGTCGGGACTCCAAGGCACAAAGCTAGCGCGACCCAGGGTCAAAGTGGGCGCAAGTCCACATTCAATCAGAGGCCCCAAAAGCGAGTTAGCTAGCGCGGCCCAACTCAGACGAGCATAGGCGCGACCCGAGTGAGGCCCGACGGGGGTGCAGGGATGACGCGATCGCGCATCCAATCAGAGGACCAAAATGTGAGTTTCCGGACGCGGCCCGAGCACAGGGTATGCTGGCGCGACCAGCTCGGTCACGCCACTCCAGGCGCGGCCCGATCGAGAGTTAAGAGGCCAACCAAGCCCGTGTCGCGCCCCCTTGTTCTGTCCAGATTTTGTATTTTTGTTTTATTTTTAAGAGGCGAAAAATCTAGTAGTATAAATACCTAACTTGATTTGAAAATTAGGGTATCATTCATAACCTAGCCCCCAAAATAGAAGTGAGAGTTGAGAGAGAATTTTGTAGTGAGTTGATGAGTGCATAAATTGCACTCAATTGCACTATATTTTGAGTACAATTGCACTTGTTTAGTATGTAAATATGTTGTAAATAATGTAAATATTGTTTTGATCTTATGTTTTGTATAATGTGACCACTTTAGGGATTTTTTGGGTTTAAACAATGCAAAATAAGTCAAGTTAGTGAATTGGATCGAAAAAGGTAGCACAAAGACGAGCAAATGATAAGAAAACCAAGTCACAAACTGAAACACGACAATAAAGCCCTAGCAACTGGGGTCGCGTTTCAAATACAAAGCAAAGCCCGACCGAGAAATGCTGCTCATGGGTCGCACTGTAGAACACTTCAGAGAGGTGTTTTTCTTTGTTGCAAACCCGACCCCAAAGCCCTAGCAACTGGGTCGCGTTTCAAATACAAAGCAAAGCCCGACCGAGAAATGCTACTCATGGGTCGCACTGTAGAGCACTTCAGAGAGGTGTTTTTCTTTGTTGCAAGCCCGACCCTAAAGCCTTAGCACCTAGGGTCGGGTTTCAAATACACATCAAAGCCCGACTCCAAAGCCCTATCACCTGGGGTCGCGCTTCGGATTGACGGAATTGAAACTTGACTTTTGGCATCCAATTATTGGTCCATTACTTTATATATCTATTGGGGATTTCAAAGATCGACCCCAACACTCCTCCCACTCGAAAATACACAAGAAGAACACCACATTTGGGGATTTTTGAAGATCAAGAAGAAGAAGGAAGATCCATCCATCCATTTGAAGATTCAAGCCATTAGATTGAAGAAGAGTGTTCTACATTGGGTTTTATCATCTCCTCTTCTCTTTTAATCTTGTATTTAGAATGGATTTTTATTCCTCCTTTTGTATTCTTGATGTTATTGTGAATATGGTTGGCTAAGAGCCTTAGGGCTCTAGGATGTGGTGAAACAATGTGAATATTGATCTTGATTTGGGTTTTATATATATGATTATGCTTTGTCAATGTTTTAATCCATGCTTGAGCTTGAATGATGTGGTTTGAGTGGCCTTCTTACTAGCATCACATGTATGAATCACTTGCATCTAGTCAATTCCGTGATCATAAACATGCTTGGATTAAATCTACATAGTTGTCTTCTTAGTCGAATGTCGATCATGTGGAAGAAAATGTGACCCCTTAGAGCCTTTGGTAGGTGCGACCTTAGAATGCGTTAGAGATAGCCATCCTTGTTGCATTCGCAATTTAGAAGATATTCGAGAGATGCTCCTTCTATATTCGTGATCTTTCTATCTATGAACTTAGCATGATTGTGTGTTTAAATTCTTGTTGTTTGATTAATAGGAGCATTTTGTACCCATATCCTAGAGTCTTGCCTTTATTTATCATCTTCAAATCTCTCTCTCTTGTTGGTATTGTTTCTTGCATCTTATTTAGATTGATTATTGTTGTTGTTTGGTATTCACTTGTTTATTTCTTATGTGTTGGTTTGTGTTATGATAATCACCCCTCATCTATTCATAGTCTAGATATTTCACTCGTCTATCATCGTGGTACTTGCATTTTCAAGTTTTAATACCAATTCCCTGTGGATCGATCTCGTTTCATCATATCTACAATTATATGCTTGTATACTTGTAAGCATGACTCGAGTTTACAAATATTGAAACCATAGTAGAGACAAAATCTCTATCAAGTTTTTGGCCCTGTTGCCGGGGAATGTTAGCAATACAAGTTCATTGCCAGCACAACAAAGTTGTGCTGAGTCAGCAAAGAAAAGAGTGAAGGTTGATGGTGTTACTTGAGTTGTTAGGCACAAAGGAATATTCTGTGTTCAGTAGGGTTAGGAATGTGATATCTAATGACCAATAATTTAGCTACACGTATAGAGGTTCTAGAGATCTCCATTGGTTGTGTATATATTGATCTGTAAAGCAACAACCAAAATATACATTTTCAATATAAGTGAAAATTCTCCCAAAATCTTCTATCTGCATTTATCTTGCTTATCTGCTTAGATTCAAGTTTTCCACCATCAATGGCTGACCTTATTTATTTACATGGTATCAGAGCAGGTTAAACCCTGTCTTTGAACCATTTTATTTTTCATGTTCCTCTCAATTTATTATTTTATCTTCATAATCATTGTTCTTAAGCTACCAGCGTCTTGAACATGGAACACACACTGATTTCGATTTCGGCTGTTCCTAATCCAAGGGGAGTTCCTGGGTTTGAGATGCAGGTTATTCCGCTGCCGAGTCAAGTTATCACTACAAAACTTGACGATAACAATTATCTTCTATGGAAGGAGCAAGTCCTAGCCACAGTTGGAGGCTTTGGTCTAGAAGGTTTTCTGACTGGCGAATCTCCACCACCACCACGTTTCCTATCAGGTACCTCTGACACTGATGTTGCTAAATCTAATCCGGATTTCGTTGCTTGGGAAAGACAAGATAGAATCATTACTTCATGGTTGTTGTCTTCCATTACTGAAAGTGTGCTTGTGAGTATTGTTGGGTCTGCAAATTCAAAGGAAATCTGGGAGACATTAGGATCAAATTTCACCAGTCAGTCTCGTGCAAAATTGATGTAATTAAGATATAAATTGCAGACACTTAAAAAGGGATCTATGAGTATGTGAGAGTATTTGAACAAAGTGAAGTCGTGTTGTGATGTTTTAGGTGCTGCTGGTGAGAGAGTTAGTGATGACAATCATGTTCTACATGTTTTGGTTGGTTTGGGACCTGAATATAATCCTGTTATGATCTCTATCACTTCTAGAGTTGAACCTTGTGAATTAAGGGAAGCTACAGAACTACTATTGACCTATGAAAGTTGACTTGCGCTAGTTGACCAGCCTGGTTTTAGTGTCGATGGTTCAAGTCCCACGACTAACTTAGCCACACAAACTCAGCAATCTAGGAATTCTAGCCATCAGACTGGCAATCAAGGAAGGGGAAATGGTTCTAATCAACACTAAGGCAGAGGAAGTGGTAGATGACAGGGTAGAGGAAGAGGAGGTTGTTGGAATAGAAATTACACACCAAAGTGCCAAATCTGTAGGACCCCGGGTCACTATGCTGATAAGTGTCATGAAAGGACCAACTTGAACTTCACTCCTAACTTTAACAATCACAACAACTATTATAGAAATGGTGGGAACTCTCAGAGAGGAGGTTATGGCTATGGAAACAACAATAATTCTGGGAGGTTTGATAACAACCAATATGGCAGCAACTACTCTGCAAATGTGGCCAACTTTAAAGAGAACCAAGATGCTTATTCTGACATGAATTGATATCCCGACTCAGGTGCCAGCAATCACCTTACCTCTGACTACAACACTTTTACCACAGCTGATGAGTATCAAGGACAAGAGAGGGTTCAAGTTGGCAATGGACAAGGTTTGCAAATTCTAAACATTGGTGATACTGCTCTTAAATCTAATGACTCTAAGCATGCTTTCATCCTTAAAAATTTGTTGCATGTGCCTGAGATTAAGAACAATCTCTTGAGTGTATCACAATTTGCAAGAGAAAATGGTGTTTACTTTCAATTTGATCCCAATTTCTGTTTTGTGAAGGACCAAACTACAGGCAAAACACTCATCACCGGGAAGGTTGAACATGGATTATATAAGCTTAACCTTAATAAGCCCCTATCTCCTGGAGGATTACGGTGTAGAGCTTAATCGTGTCAGCAGCAGGATCAATCTTATGCTACTACTTATTTCAATTCAGTAAATAATAAAGACCCCTTAGAGCTTTGGCACTCAAGGTTTGGTCATGCCTCTTATAATTTTGTAAGAAAGGCCTTAAGCGCTTCTAATATTTCTTATGTTTTGAATGAGAGTGATCAGCCATGTGCCGCTTGTTTAAAGGGAAAATCGCATAGACTGCCCTTTGGTGACAGTACAATGAGTTATGAAATTTTTGATTTGGTGCATTCAGATCTTTGGGGTCTAGCCCCTGTTGAATCTATCAATGGATATTATTACTATTTGAGTTTTATAGACCATGCGTCTCGCTATGTTTGGATTTATCTATTAAAGCTTAAGTCAGAAACAACGAATGCATTCTTACACTTTAAGAATTTGATTAAAACTCAATATAGGAAAAAGATTAAAGTAGTTCAAAGTGATAGTGGCTCGGAGTACAAACCATTGATTAAAATATTTAGTGACAATGGAATTTCACACAGAATTTCTTGCCTGTACACTCCACAACAGAACGGATTGGCAAAACGAAAACATAGACACATTGTGGAAATGACTCTCTCTCTATTAGCAGCTTCTTATGTCCCTCCCCAATATTGGGGAGATGCTTTTGCTACAACAGTCTATATAATTAACCGAACTCCCAGCAAGGTGATTGGTTACAAAACACCATTGGAAATGCTTACAAAACAAAAGCCTGATTTCAACAGCTTAAAGGTGTTTGGCTGTTTGTGCTATCCCTTTATGAGGCCATACAATAAACATAAACTACAGTTTCGGGCTGAAGCTGGGGTGTTCATTAGGTATGGCAATGGCTATAAATGATACAAGGTCCTTCTTGACTCTGGAAAAATAATCATCTCCAGACATGTTACCTTCAATCGAAAAGCAATTTCTATTTGCTGATGCTGAAGAACTTTGCAAAGGGAACTCTCAGCGACACTATCATGGTTATGAGAGCACTCGATTACCACAAATTCTGACTCAGGTCTCAGCTCCTATTTTTCTGCTAAAATCAAGGATAAATTCACCACATACTCTTCACTCCCCATCTTCACATGCTCAGTTTTCTATTGCAAGAGATCTTTCTACATCCGAACATAGTGCTTTCAACAATATCTCAGCAAATGCAGAGTCTATGAGAAATGATTATCAAGCAACAGACGACATAACTTTTGAGTCTACAATTGTGGATGCTACTACGTTGCCACATTTTCAACCTAATATACATCCTATGATGACTAGAAGCAAAGCAGGTATATTCAAACCTAAAGCTCTTTCGACTACTTTGTTACCTGAGTGTATTGAGCCATGCAACTATCATGAAGCGCTAACTATACCTACTTGGAAAGCTGCTATGCAAAGGGAAATAGATGCACTTGTTAGAAATCATACTTGGGATCTTTGTTTGCTGCAACCTAACAAGGAAATTATAAGTTGCAAATGGATTTTTAAATTAAAAAAAATGCAGAGGGATCAGTTGTGAAACATAAAGCTCGATTGGTGGCTCGAGGCTTTACGCAAACCTTTGGGTTGGATTACATAGATACCTTTAGTCTAGTCGTGAAGCCTGTTACTGTGAGGACCTTGCTTTCTATTGCTATATCAAAAGGTTGGGAGATTAGACAAGTGGACATAGATAATGCATTTTTGCATAGCAAACTCTCTGAGGAGATCTACATTCAGTAACCACTGGGTTTTGCACAAGCAGGGAGTCACGGGTTAGTCTGCAAACTGAATAAAGCCTTGTACAGGCTTAAACAGGCTTCTCGAGCTTGGAACCTTACTCTTGGTGCTAGCTTGGCGAGGCTTGGATTTCAACAATCTAGAGCTGATCACTGTCTCTATTTTAGGAGAAACTCTAACTCTCTTACTCTACTTATCACGTATGTGGATAATATTCTCATCATAGGGGATAATTCTTTGGAAGTGGAAGCTGTTATACAACTATTGCAGAAGCATTTTTCACTCAAGGATCTTGGTCCCATTAGCCATTTTTTGGGAATTAAGTTTGAAAGATCTTCCAATGGTTTACATTTCACTCAAAGCCAATACATACAAGAAATCCTTGCTCGAGTAAAGATGAGTGATGCCAAGGGAGTTCTTAGTCCTATGGTCAGTTTACCCTCACTTTCACGCTTTGATGGTCAACCTACCATTGATCCTCATACTTACAGGAGCGTTGTTGGAGCATTGCAATACGTGACTGTGACTAGACCGGACATCTCATTTAGTGTGAATAAAGTCAGCCAATATATGCAATCCCCATTGGATCTTCATTGAAAGGATGTAAAGAGAATATTGAGGTACTTGGCTGGCACTCTGCACTATGGCCTGCACATAGCTGTATCCAATAATCTTAATATCACAGCTTATGCCGACTCTGCACTATGGCCTGCACAATCCACTGTGTCTCGATCAAGCACTAAGGTAGAATTTCATAGCCTTACACAGGCTACTTGTGAAGCAATCTGGTTACAAAGGCTATTAGATGAGTTGCAAATCAAATGTTCACAACCCTCAACCATTTGGATGGACAACCTTGGAGAAGTTTCCTTGTCTATTAATCCAGTTTATTATTCCAGAATAAAGCATGCAGAAGTTGATTTCCACTTTGTGCGAGAACAAGTTGCGAAGGGGATTATACGCGTACATCATTTGCCATCGCATGCTCAGCTCACGGATATCTTGACCAAGCCTTTAACCGGGCAATCCTTTGCTCGATTTCAGAACTTACTTCGTGTCTTCCCTGCCACCTCACTCGGATTGAGGAGGCATGTTAGCAATACAAGTTCATTGCCAGCACAACAAAGTTGTGCTGAGTCAGCAAAGAAAAGAATGAAGGTTGATGGTGTTACTTGAGTTGTGAGGCACAAAGGAATATTCTGTGTTCAGTAGGGTTAGGAATGTGATATCTAATGACCAATAGTTTAGCTACACGTATAGAGGTTCTAGAGATCTCCATTGGTTGTGTATATATTGATCTGTAAAGCAACAGCCGAAATATACATTTTCAATACAAGTGAAAATTCTCCCAAAATCTTCTATCTGCATTTATCTTGCTTATTTGCTTAGATTCAAGTTTTCCACCATCAATGGCAGACATTATTTATTTACAGGGAACACGGAATTTATTTGATATATGCAATATTGTGATAACGGTTTTGTGGATTAGTTTAGACATTTTATTTTATTTTGTTAAGATTTGCATTAATTTCTTGGTTCTTTGTTAGGTAGTGTATGCACACTCGATCTAGAGGTGAGCCACCTATCAACTTGGATCCAGAAATTGAAGCAACGGTTCACCACAACAACGCACGTAGACGGAGGAGAATGACGGATAACCCTCACCCGGTTCAAGACCCGATGATTGCCCAAATGCAAAGGCAATTAGAGGTGATGCAACAACAATTGAGAGCCCAAGAGTAGGCTCAAAATAGAAACGTGGAGGCACCAATCTGAAACCTCTTCCAACCCGTCGTTGATCAAGGGCTAGCGAATGACCCACCCATTCAAGCAAATACTTTTGAGCTCAAGACATCGCTTATCCTCATGCTCCAACAACATCCTTTTAAGAGAACGGCTATGGAGGATCCGAATGAGCACATTTAGAAATTTTTTGAGTACAGTGGGACTATGAAGGTGAATGGAGTCCCGGAAGATGCTATTTGACTTAGGCTCTTTCCATTCTCCGTGAGCGATAAGGCGGAAACATGGTGGTTGAGCCAAGCCCAAGGGTCGTTCCAAACTTGGGACCAAATGGTGACGAAGTTCTTACATAAGTTTTTCCTACCCGGAAAAACTCTCAAGCTCAAGGGTGAAATCACCATCTTCAAGCAATGGAATGACGAGAGCATGTATGAGGTGTGGGGCTTTAAAGAGATGCTAAGAAAGTGTTTCGATCATGGGTATGGCACCGATCATCAAGTGTGCATATTCTATGGGAGAAGCAAAAATGAAGTGAGAACACTCATGGATGCGGCTGCGGGAGGATCACTCTTAGCAAGAAGACCGGAAGAAGCCTTGAGGATAATTGAAGAAATGGCTTCAAATTCATTTCAATGGCCAGTGGCAAGAGAGAGAGTCTAAATTCTAAAGAAAGTGGCTTCTACTTCAAGTTCGGATGCACTTGGGCTATTGGCGGCTCAAATGGCAACCTTAAACTCAAAGATTGAAGCCTTTACAAATCCAAGAGCTGAGTCCTCTCAAAGTCAATATGAGGAGGTGAACTATCTGAACCAAGGAGGCTTCTCAAATCAACAAAGGCCATTTAATCCGGGGCACAAGCCCCAATATGGAGGTCAATATGGTGGAAACCAAGGTTACCAAAATAGGGCTCAATATCCAAACTTGTCCTATAGTAACCCAAACAATGCCATCCAACCACCTCCCGGTTTTTCGGTTACAAATGGTGTCATTGATGAGGAGAAGAAACCAAAAATGGATGAACTTTTGATGGCATTTATGGGGAAGATGGAGAACTACATGAAAGACTTTCAAGCTCGCATTGGAAAGTTAGAGAATACCATCGGAGCAATTGGCAACCAAGTCAACACATTGGAGAAGCAAATGGGACAATTTGCAACTATCTTGGGAAGCCAACATCAACAAGGCAAGTTCCCAAGCAATACAACCGTGAATCCGAAGGATCAATGTAAGGCAATCACCTTGAGGAGTGGAACCGCTTACGATGGCCCCGAGATGCCGGATGAAGGAGAAAGCCAAGAAAAGGTTGATGAGCAACCTAGAAAAGAGAAGAAAGAAGAAGGACAAAGTCAAGTGGACTTGAGTCCCAAATTAAAGAAAAATGATGAACTTGAGAAAGGGAAAGAAAAAGAAGTACCAACAAGAAAGATACCGGAGGAGTACAAAGTTCCTATACCATACCCACAAAGACTCCAAAAGGTGAAGAGTAGCGAGCAATTCTCTCGGTTCCTCGACATCTTTAGAAAGGTACACATCAACATCCCTCTTGTTGAAGCACTTCAACAAATGCCAAACTATGCAAAGTTTTTGAAGGATGTGATTTCAAAGAAGAGGAGATTGTGGGAGTATGAGATGGTCAACTTGACCGAGAATTGTAGTGCTCTACTACAAAGGAAGTTGCCCGCAAAGATGAAAGATCCGGGAAGCTTCAACATCTCGGTCACCATTGGAGAAAATCACGTGGGAAAGGCGTTGTGTGATCTAGGGACAAGCATCAACTTGATGCCCCTCTCGTTCTTTTCAAAGTTGAAAATGGGAGAAATCAAGCCTACCACAATCTGCCTTCAAATGGTCGATCGATCTATGACGTATGCAAAAGGGGTAGTAGAAGACGTGCTTGTTAAGGTTAACAAGTTTATCTTTCTGGTTGACTTTGTGGTACTTGATATGGAAGAAGACAAGGAAGTGCCTCTCATCCTAGGGCGACCGTTTTTGAATACGGGTAAGGCTTTGATTGATGTGGAAAAGGGGGAGCTTACCTTGAGGGTAAATGAAGAAAAGATAACATTCTCACTTCCAAAAGCAATGCAACATGCCGATGAAGAGGCAAAGATCATAGAGGAGTGCAAGGTGCTCCAAATGGTGGATGAGTGTGTAAAAGAGGAGGATTTGTGTAGATCAAAGGATCCCCTTGAGATTTGCATTTCTAACTCTATCTT
Organism: Perilla frutescens; assembly: GCA_026008535.1. Lineage (NCBI taxonomy): Eukaryota > Viridiplantae > Streptophyta > Magnoliopsida > Lamiales > Lamiaceae > Perilla > Perilla frutescens. Next base: position 44,056,578 of record BRKX01000001.1, read on the forward strand.
TAATTCTTTGCCTAATGATGATTTTGGTCTATGTGATTCTGTTTCTATGATTAATTCTTTTCAAGAGTCCTATTTGAGGAAGCCACAGTTCTTGCCATTGAGAGACGAGGACCAAACATCAAAGGAAAAGGAAGAGTTGAAAGTAAAGGAGGAAATGGAGTTGAAACCTCTACCTATACACTTGAGGTATGCTTACCTTGATGAAGCTAAGAAAAAATCGGCAATCGTTTCTTCCCTCTTATCCGATGAAGAATTAGAGAAATTGTTGAGGGTTTTGAGAAAATTCCAAAGCACTATAGGGTGGTCAATTTCCGACCTTAAGGGCATTAATTCTTCAATATGCATGCATAAAATTTTTCTAGAAGAAGATTATAAGCCTAAAGTGCAAAACCAAAGAAGACTCAACCCTATTATGCAAGAAGTTGTTAAGAAAGAGGTCTTGAAATTGCTTGATGCCGGGATAATTTTTGCTATTTCGGATAGTGAGTGGGTGAGTCCCACCCAAGTGGTTGCTAAGAAAGGGAGGATGACTATTGTTGAAAATGATAATAAAGAAATAATTGCTACTCGAGTGGTGACCGGTTAGAGAATGTGTAAGATTACAGGGCTTTGAATGCATACACTAGGAATGATCATTTTCCTTTACCCTTCATAGATCAAATGCATGAATTCTGTTACTTTCTTGATGGTTACTCGGGATATAATCAAATCATGATAGCTCCCAAGGACTAAGAGAAGACCGCCTTTACTTGTCCGTATGGCATATTTACGTGTAGGTGGATTTCGTTTGGGTTGTGTAATGCACCCGCCACCTTTCAAAGATGTATGATGTCCATTTTTCATGGATTGATTGATAATATAATGGAGGTGTTTATGGACGATTTTTCCGTATTTGGTGATTCTTTTGATATATGTCCTGATAATTTAACACAAGTCTTGCAGAGGTGTGAGGACACCAATCTCGTGCTCAATTGAGAAAAATGCCACTTCATGGTAAGAGATGGCATTGTTCTAGGACACAAAGTGTCAGGTGAAGGACTTGAGGTAGACCGGGCAAAGATTGTGGCCATTGGGAAGTTACCTCCTCCAATGAATGAAAAGGGAGTTAGAAGCTTCTTGGGACACGCTGGATTTTATAGGCGTTTTATTAGAGACTTTTCCAAAGTTTCTAAACCTCTTTGTCGCCTACTTGAAAAAGTCGTTGAATTTGACTTTGATTCTAATTGTTTGCAGGCTTTTGAGACGTTGAAGAAGGCCCTCATCACAGCACCCGTGCTTATCACACCCGAATGGAATGAGCCATTTGAGGTGATGTGTGACGCAAGCGAGATTGCGGTAGGAGCCGCTCTTGGTCAAAAGAGGGATAAGCTCTTCCGGATGATCTACTACGGAAGTAGAACGTTGGATCTGGCCCAAATCAACTACACCACCACGGAGAGAGAGCTCTTGGTGGTGGTTTACACATTCGACAAGTTTAGGCCCTATCTCATTGGGGCCCGAACTATTGTGCACACCGATCATGCCGCCTTGAGGCATCTCTTTGGAAAGAAAGATGCAAAGCCGAGGCTCATAAGATAGATTCTCCTTCTCCAAGAATTCGATGTGGAGATCCGCGATAGAAAAGGATGAGAGAATGTGGTCATGGATCACTTGTCCTGGTTGGAGCACGTGAAAGGAGAGGAAGAGAACATATGGCCAATCAATGAGAGTTATCCCGATGAGAGAATCATGTCGGCATCAACAAAAATCCCATGGTTTGCGGATATTGTCAACTACCTTGTTGCCAAAATCGTGCCCGTGGAGATGGAAAGCTACCAAAGGAAGAAATTCTTCCATGATCTTAAATTCTACATTTGGGATGAGCCTTATCTCTTTAGAAGATGTGCCGACTCCATGCTTAGAAGATGTGTACCGGAGGAAGAATGGAGCGAGATTATAAAGGCATGCCATGATTCACCTTGTAGAGGCCACTTTGCATCCAATAGAACCACAAGAAAGATTCTACAAAGCGGGTTCTATTGGCCCTCCATATTCAAAGATTGTGGAGAATTTGTGAAGGCATGCGAGAGATGCCAAAAGATGGGCTCTATTTCAAAAAGGGGTGAGATGCCAATGAGCGCCATTGTTGAAGTAGAGTTGTTTGATATATGGGGGATCGACTTCATGGGACCATTTATGGTGTCCGAAAGAAATCTCTACATACTCCTAGCGGTGGATTATCTATCAAGGTGGATTGAAGCAATTTCCACTAAGACAAATGATTCAAAGGTTGCGCTCAAGTTTCTCCAAAGGAACATTTTGACAAGATATGTGGCTCCAAGAGCCTTGATTAGTGATGGAGGCACCTACTTTTGCAATAAGTGGATGACAAGTCTCCTAGCACGATATGGAGTGAAGCATAAGGTGATGAATCCCTGCCACCCTCAAGCAAACGGGTAAGCCGAGCTTGCAAATCGTGAGGTGAAACAAGTCCTCCAAAAGGTGGTAAAGATGAACGGAAAATATTGGGCGAACCACCTCGATGAAGCATTATGGGCCTATAGAATGGCCTACAAGACTCCATTGGGCATGTCTCCCTATCAAATGGTGTTTGGGAAGTCTTGTCACCTTCCAATTGAGCTCACTCACAAGGCATATTGGGCCACCAAAAAGCTCAATCTTGATTTTGAGATGTCGGGAAAGGAAAGAATCTTCCGCTTGAATAAAATTGATGAATTTAGGTTTGAGGCCTTTGAGAATTCTTTCATCTACAAGATGAGGACCAAACTCTATCATGATAAGTTCTTGAGGAAGAAAGAACTTACACCTGGAGATGCCGTATTGCTATTCAACTCAAAGTTGAAATTGTTTCCCGAGAAACTCAAGACAAAATGGAGAGGTCCTTACCTAATCTCAAAGATCTTTCAAAGTGGAGTAGTGGAATTGCAAGCCAAAGATGGAAGCCGATTTGTTGTCAATGGGTAATGAGTGAAGAAATTCTACAATATGGAGGAGCAAGCCGGAGTGTTTGTCCTCCATTTGAAAAATGTTTGATGAAGACCGTATTCCATCGAGCTCACGATGTTAAATTAAGTGCTAATTGGGAGGCAACCCAATGGTTTTAAGTTTTTATTGATTTATATTTCCTTTATGTTTTGTAATTTTTATGATTGAATTGTCTAGTTAATTTAGTTTATATTTTGTGTCTATTGTAAAGCGGCACAGTTCTTAATTTTGGTGTTGTGTCAGTGAACTTATTGTAGGAAGTGGTGTAGAAGAATGGGAACGTATAAGTGTCGAAAAGAAGCCAAAAATGGGCTTGAAAAATGCCATGCTAGAAAACACGAGCCTCAAAAGTGACCAACTGAAGTCGCGTTTCACACTCAAGGCGAAATGCGAGCTTAAAACGTGATTGAGAGGTCGCGCTGTACGAGTTTCAGAGGCGGAATTTTATGCAGCCAAAACCCGACTTCGAAGCTCGATCAGCTTGTGTCGCGCTTCTCCACAGCTCCAAAATGCGAGCAGTTCACGCGACAATGGTGTTGCGCTGTACAGAGCTTCAGAGCCGGAGTTTTCTTCATCAGAAATGCGAGTCCCAAGCGCGATCAACCTCAGTTGTGTTTCTCCAACAAGCCAAAACGCGAGCGTCTAGCGCGACCCCTGTCGCGCTTCGCCCCCTGCAGACAGGTTTTATCCCCCTTTTCTTATTCTTTACACACTCATTTTCATTTTGCACTCACTCAAATTCACTCCCACTTCCATACACGAGAATTCATCCCCTCCATCAAGGTTCAAGGTAAATCTCTCAACTCTTCCATTAATCTACACACATTATCCATATACATGTTGATATTGAGGTCAAAATGTTCATATGTATGAAAAATTGGGGATTTTGCAAGATTTTGTGTCTTAGGTCTCAAATGAACGAAAATCCCAATGAAAATGCTCACATTGTGCTTACATTTGGAGAACAATGCAATTGATAGCATGGGTAATTTGTAAGTTTATGAAATTGTTGAGGATTTGAAGAATTAGGCTTGGGTTCTTGGAAAAATTGTGAAAATTAGGCATGAAAGTTCAAATTGTTTAATTGTGGAACCCTTAGTCTAAATTTTGTTAGATTTGAAACATTCTTGCATATTATGCTTATGATGTCCCCAAATTAGTTTGATTTTTGATTGTTAACAAGGATTATTTGGGAAAATGAGAATCTACATTATGAAATGTGCAAGAATGTTGTTCTAAATTGAAGATGGCAATGCCTATTTTGTCTTTGAAATTTTGGTTATGCTTAATCTTGGAACCTTGTTGCTCTAGCTATGAATTTTGGATTTGATTGGACTTAGCTAGAAAGACAAGAAATGTAGCCATATTTATGAGAATGAATGTTGTTGATAAATACATATTTTTGAGGGGGCTATTTGTTTTTGACATTGTCATATGTGTTGGAAGCCCCTATATCACTTTGAATGAGCATTGTTGATTGTATTGAGCTAATTGATAGAGTCCCATGAGTTTTGATTTTGTCACAATTGTTTAGGACCATTATCTTGTCTTAATGTCGTCAATGCTTTGATTTTGAGAGTGCATATCTATCTTGAATTGTTTTGATATTGTCATACTTGGTTTAAGGCTTCCTTAATCAAGATAGAGTTGCACTCCTTCTCAATTTCTGTGTTTGATGGTGATGTGAATCGGTTGATTGGGAATGATTGACTATGCAATGAATAAGTTTGTTTTAATGAGGGATCTCTATTTTGTTCACCCAAGATAATTATGGGAATGTTTTTGGAATTTTGTCATATTTCTTGCCCCCATTATCTTTCGAGAAATGATGATTAATTGTGCTCATATGCCCTAAACTTTGTTGGATTCTTGTGTAGGTTCCAATCACACATACAAATGGGAAGAAAAGGAAAGTCTTCCAAGAGGGCACATGTTGAGTCCGACCCCGAAATTGATGCCGAAGATGAGGGGCAAGATGAGGACTTGCCGGCGAGCCACCCAATGAGGTTTGGGATCATCCTCTATGAGGATAATCACATACGGAACTGGGACCAACTCTTCGAGGTCAACATTGCCCCTACATGGTTTTTTTCATGAAGAGACATGTGTGGCTCTTGGCATTAAAGAAGAAGTATGGAGGCTGTTGGACAATATAGGGTGGCTCCAAGCTTTGTGGAGGGATTGCTTGACGTACTCCTGTCTAGTCAAGGAAGTGATGAGCACTTTCAACATGAAAAGGACTACCAAGAAGGGGACATGCGGTGCACTTTCCGGCTTGGAAATCAAGACCGTGTGCTCACAGTGGAGGAAATGAATGCAATTTTCGGAGCCACTCAAGAAGGCACTTACCATGAGCCCCGAGAGTTCAACCAAGATGAGACCTACCGCCTCATTTACCTCACAGAGACAGAGACGGAGAAGTATGATTTGAGCGTTTCCAAGGCATTCGCTATGCCCAACCCCGTCTTCCGATATCTGCATCGAATCCTAGCAAACTCAGTTTGGGCTAGAAGAGACAATAGTGGCTTGAGGACGAAGGAGTTGTTTGCCTTGTGGGCTATGTTGAATGGAAGGCACCTAAATTTTGGTGTATTCCTGATGGAGCAGATGTACCGGCAGTCCCATCTCAACAGTGGCTACATATGCCTTGGAGGATTGATCACTCCAATAGCCCAACACTTCGGCATCAACCTTGAAGGCCAGCTTGATAGCAGGGGGTCGAGGTCAATCAACCTCAATCAATTAAGGAATGTGAAGATGCTCAGCTCGGATTTGAGCCAATATCTGCTGAATATGAGAGTAGGAGGCACCTTTCCTTTGCCAAACGAGGCACTCACTCATGTGTCAAATTGGCAAGAGAGGCTCAATTGGAAGATGGAGACAGTTTCCCATCTTTAAGCCATGGGAGTAGCTAGGCAACCAAGAGGAATTCGAGGCAACCTTGAGGGCCAAGGAGATGACGGAGGTGAAACTAGAGGAGAAGGCTCATCTACAGCCACATTCAGACGTGGACGACGCTACAATGAAGAACAAATAGCTAGTCGCTTTGATGCAATGGAGAAAACCATACAAAATTGGAGGAATGACGTGCATGACCAGTTTGGGACCTTGAGACAGGACATATACGCGAGATTTGACCAGATTCAGTCTAGTGTGGATGATAGGTTTCATGCGATCTAGACTGATATTGACGAGAGATACACGAGCCTCAGTGGAAAGATCAGGGGTATTGCGGATAGCATGGGCTCATTTAGAACCGAGATACAGGACCTAGCCGGACTTTTCAAAGGTATGAACACCGGCTCTGGGTCACAGCAGCAGTAACCCTACACCCCATCTCAACTGCAGCAGATGACCCCTTATTATTCCTACCAGCAGCCGCCATTCTAGTCGATGTAGCAATTTCTGACTGGACAATAGATGGCATCTTCCTCCTCCTCCTCCCAGCACTTCCACCAGATGCCGACAGGGTAGTTTTTGGTGATCTCCTCCTCACATCAGTACCAGCAGTTCCAGACCTCTCAGTTCATGCCATCTTCCTCATCTATGCAGTGCCCGCACCAGTCTCCACACCACCACCACCACCAGCCACCTCATTGAGCCGTTAGTGACCCTTGCCACCATCTTTTTGCCTCCAAAATTATTTCCTCTCATGGATAAAAATAAGTTTGGGAGAGGGAGAGAGAGTAATGGTGGCAAGGATCTTTTCTGCTCATTTATTGCTTTATTTTAAACATTGTCTAGGTTAATTTAATTATATTTTTGGATATTGGAAGCATGTTCAGATGTTAAGCATGCTTAGTTTTATTTTATGCTTTGGATTATGTTAGGATTTTATTTAAGTTGCTATATGTATGTTGGATAGATTGGATGGAGGCAATTGATGGATATTTGATCGCATGCCGTTTTGCTTCATGAGCATGTGATGTTTTGTCTATGTTTTTGTTCAATTGCCTTATGATATGTGGTTCGGGTATATTTTGACTTAAATAGGTGTATGTTCTTGTAACATGATAGGAGTTATGAGAGCATGTTTTTGATGAAATTAGAATCATTGATGAGCATGAGCTTATGTTGAATTTTTTTGAAAAATGTTGATAAAAGACATGATTTTATGGCATGATAATGCAAACAAGGCTCTTTTAGTATCTCAAAAGTACAATTATTGAAGGAAAAGCTTACCTTGGGAAGATTTTGATCCAAAGATTACACAAGTGTAATCTCTTCTTTGATGAGTGATTGATGGTCTTCATGGTGCACTAGTCTTTCTCTAGAACTTGCTTTATGACTTAATTAAGATTACAATGGTGTGTTTGATTTCTTGAAAATGATTTAAGGCCATTTATTATCTAAACCTCATGATAATCCAAATTCGTTACCTACCAATACAAATTTAATCCCTTGCAAGCCTTTTGAGCCTGGAAATGTTTTATTGATTTTGTTGGGTTGGGAATGGAATAATTGGTAAGATTTGTGTATATTCTTTCAATTGAAACTTTTGAGAAATCTTGTAATTGGAAAAAGGTAAAATGTTGAAATACTCTTGTGATGAAAAAGAACAAAAAGAAGTGAATTATTTTGATTAAAATTGAAAATGAAGAAAAGAAGAGATAGTTCCACATTTATATCACAAACAAAAAGAGTAAGAAATGATTGAAAAATTTGGAAAAATCTCAAAGAGATTTGGGTTGTGAAACAATAAGGGTAGAAGAGAACTTGTTTGGTTCTACTTGCTTGGTAATGAATTTGGTAATTTTGGGAAGCCACTTAGCCAAATATATACCTACCATTCCGAAAAGCCTTCACTACAACCCAGTTACCCTTAATGATTCTTGTTTGAGAACACACGTGGAGTAGTGGAAATTGTAGTCACTTTGCAAGCATATGGTAGGATTCTAGTGCACTCTTGACCTTGAGCGATACACATTTAGCCTATACACTCGAGAGTGAGCGTTTATTGATCCTTGAGAGAGCTTGAACTTCATTAATTGTATCATGATGATTTTGAGGTTCTTTGTTTATGATTGATTGCTAATATCATCTATGCATTGTTTATCTCTTGATTTTTGAAGCAAAATGTCATCTTGATTCCAATATGCTCAATTACTTTGCTCTTTTACTCTTGTTTTTGTTTGAGGACAAACAAATATTTAAGTTTGGGGGAGTTGATGAGTGCAAAAATTGCACTCAATTGCACTATATTTTGAGTTGCACTTTTTTAGTATGTAAATATGTTGTAAATAATGTAAATATTGTTTTGATCTTATGTTTTGTGTAATGTGACCACTTTATGGATTTTTTGGGTTCAAACAATGCAAAATAAGTCAAGTTAGTGAATTGGATCAAAAAGGTAGCACAAAGACGAGCAAAGGACAAGAAAACCAAGTCACAAATTGAAACATGACCCTAAAGCCCTAGCAACTGGGGTCGCGTTTCAAATACAAAGCAAAGCCCGACCGAGAAATGTTACTCATGGGTCGCACTGTAGAGCACTTCAGAGAGGTATTTTTCTTTGTTGCAAGCCTGACCCCAAAGCCCCAGCAACTGGGTCGCATTTCAAATACAAAGCAAAGCCCGACCGAGAAATGCTACTCATGGGTCGCACTGTAGAGCACTTCAGAGAGGTGTTTTTCTTTGTTGCAAGCCCGACCCCAAAGTTCTATCACCTGGGGTCGTGCTTCGGACTGACGGAATTAAAACTTGACTTTTGACATCCAATTATTGGTCTATTACTTTATATATCTATTGGGGATTTCAAAGATCGACCCCAACACTCCTCCTACTCGAAAATACACAAGAAGAACACCACATTTGGGGATTTTTGAAGATCAAAAAGAAGAAGGAAGATCCATCCATCCATTTGAAGATTCAAGCCATTAGATTGAAGAAGAGTGTTCTACATTGGGTTTTATCATCTCCTCTCCTCTTTTAATCTTGTATTTAGAATGGATGTTTGTTCCTCCTTTTGTATTCTTGATGTTATTGTGAATATGGTTGGCTAAGAGCCTTAGGGCTCTAGGATGTGGTAAAACAATGTGAATATTGATCTTGATTTGGGTTTTATATATATGATTATGCTTTGTCAATGTTTTAATCCATGCTTGAGCTTGAATGATGTGGTTTGAGTGGCCTTCTTACTAGCATCACATGTATGAATCACTTGCATCTAGTCAATCCCGTGATCATAAGCATGCTTGGATTAAATCTACATAGTTGTCTTCTTAGTCAAATGTCGATTATGTGGAAGGAAATGTCACTGATGAATGTGATATGAAAGTGATAGCTACAAAGGAGTCAAGAAACCTAAACGGCATCACTCCAAGAGAACTATTTGGTTCTCTTAAAGCTCATGAGTACAGTCTAAACCGAAAAAGAGAAGCGTCGACATCATCAGCTCAAGACGTAGCTTTCCCAATATTTTTTTTTTCACCCCACTTCATCCCAATGCACAGGGGACCTATACTTTCGTCCAGAAAGAGCTTCATATGGCGCCATACCAATGGTAGAGTGAAAATTGTTATTGTAAGCGAACTCAACCAAGGGTATGTGTCTCTCCTAATTTCCTTCAAAATCCAAAATACAAGATCTCAACATGTCTTCAAATGTTTAGATCGTTCTCTCTATCTGGCCATTGGACTGAGGATGATAGGCAGTGCTGAAGTTTAATCTTATACCTATAGCTGATTGTAAAGTTCTCCAAAAGTTCGATGTGAACTTAGAATCTCTGTTAGATACAATTGACACGAGATCTCCATGCAACTGTACTATCTCCTTGATATAAAGTTACGCATGTTGTTCCAGTGTAGTAGTTCTCTTAACAAGTAAGAAATGAGTGATAAACTCGGGGTTTGTGTGCATTTCGGGTGTGTTTTCTACAGATATTTGGAATTGATTGCGTGTGTTTTGTGTTTGTTTGGAATGAATTAGTGTTGTGTTGGTACGGTCACGAGTTTATCGAGTTTTGACAGGAAAACCGCCTAATTTGGACATTTTGAGAGGTATACAAGCTCAATGGTTGGAAAGAGTACTCGCGTCGAAACCAGGGAGGTGAAAATGGGCCGAATATTACAGTTTTTGAGAGATAAAGGTTGCACGGACCGTGCAGAGTGCAGCATGGCCCGTGTAACAAGAAAGTTGAAGCCAAGCCCCGTGGTACCGATGGCACGGCCCGTACTGCACACGGCACGGACTATGCCCCGTGCCGAAGGTTCAAAGACGTGTTTTGTGAGGTGGCATGGACTGTGCTGCACACTGCACAACCCGTGCCGCTTGTTCCGGAAAAATGGAGTTCTTTCCTTGTTGAACTCTATATTCTTTATCTATTTAAGGCTCTGTTTTAGACGATTTTTACACGAGTTTTTACCCTATTGAAGAGCAGAAAGAGCAGAGAAAAGACGGAAGAACACAAAGAGCAACTGAATTCGAGATTCAACACGGCATAAGTTGTTTCTACTTTTCAGTGTAGATTTATCATGTTGGACTCGATTGTTTTATTATTTTCTTTGGATTATAATTCAAGCATGAGAGGCTAAACATTTAGTGATTCTAGGGTTTGCTTCAAATATGGATATTCGAGATTTTGATTTATAATAGTGTTCCGGTTCTTTATCTGCTTATATTTCCTTGATTTAATTATCTTGTGAATTTGTTTGGCCATCAAATGCACATGTGTAGTTAATTATTTATGACTTGAGTGAGATTAATTAATTAACAAATTAGGAATACATAACACATACTTACTAGATCAAGAGATTGATAGGTTTATGTGAAAAGAATAAATCCTTTGATCATTTTGGAGTTAAATGATAGATTGAGATCGAGAGATAAAATTTGGCATTTAATCTATGCATAGAACTTACTCGAGAGAGAGGGGCTAGATATATTTGTGATTCTTCTGCAGATTTAGGAATTAAAAATTGGTTCGGTGTGTTCATTAAAATTGAGAATTTCATATGCGTGCATTTCCCGGAATCCATTTATTCTCATATTTTTCCGTCAATTTATTTGCAGTCTTGTTCTTATGTTGGTTTATTTTATTTAATTTTGTTTAATTGTTCGAAACATAAAACTTGGTTCGGTCATCTAGATAAAGTAGGATAATTAAAATTGGGTACTTGATTAGATTGCATAGCCAGTCCTTCTGGATACGATATCTGTTCTCACTTAATTTTACTCTAATTTATTTCAAAAATAAATTTTATAATTTTTTTAATTGATTTTTTATTCATAAATTTGATGATAATTATTTATATTATAATTAATTTTTATATTATAAAAATATTATTAAAATCATAAATTCAACAGTAGTGAAAAAAAAAAGTGGCCGCATCAAGAAATTTGAACTAATGTTTCCATATATTAAGTTGAAGCGCAATTACATATCAGGGCTCCGATCCTTTTGTCAACAAACAATAAACTGTAGGAAAAATCAAACTCGCGTATGCATGCATGAATGCACAATCAATTTATTATTCCGATCAGAACCCTCGATTCAATCTCAGACGACATCTATACCTCGACGAACGTTCGATTTTCCGAGGTAACTCACGTAGAGCGTGTACTCCATCACAGCGTAGCGCGTCTCGACGTCGTAAGAATACGTGCTCGAGAGCGCGTAGCCACGCGCCAGCCGGAAAACGCCGGTGCCGCCGACAATCGGCATCTCACGTTCTTCGTTCATGACTTCGTTCCGGCCGAGCATGGTGAGCGTGCTGCCATTGTAATCCCCCGCCGTGAAGTAGAAATTGAGGTACATGCCCTCGCCGGAGACTCGGAAGTCGGCGGAGATGGTGATTCCCTGGACTTTGCCGATTACCTCGGAGTTCGGATCGGGCTGGGTTGTTAGCAGGTCATCGCAGACGTGGATTTCCCCGAAATCTGTTGGGGAAGTGGCGGAGATGGAGGATTCCGCCACCACGTAGACGGTGGCGTTGGGGCCGCCGCCGGCTCGGAGGTCTTGGACGTAGAAATGGATGACGGCGGCTTCTTCGTTGCGTTGGGTGCATGCGTTTTTGAACCATGCTTCTTCTTCAACATCCCTAGTTGCCCTTGCTACGACGAGCGAAAGGCCCAGGTTTAGAGACGCTCGAGGAACAAAAAACTTCCGACCTAGGAGCTCACCAGCTAAAGAAAACCAAGGCGGATCTTCAACTGAACGGAAAAGGGAGGCAACTGAAAAGAAGGAAAATCTAACTGAGGACATCAATGATCAGATTCAATCAGTTACCAAGTTGCTCGAAAAGTTGAAGAGAGCTCGGGATAAACAATCAGTTTCACCTCAGACTGATGAAATCCCAAAAGTTGAAAAAGCCTACCAACCAGCGGAACGGCCAGCTGAAACATTCAGGAGTGGCAATCGCAATCTTGGAGAATGTTTTCATTGTCATAAACAAGGACATTACAGGTTCGAATGTTCCGAACTCCCCGAAGACAAGAAAGCCAAGGTAAAAAGAAGCTTCTTCAAAAGAAAAACAATGGTCGCAAATCTCGAGAATGCTGTGCTGGATGATTCAGACTATCCTTCTGGAATCGATTCTGACGGCTACAGCTCAGATAATGATGAAGCATTATTCTGCCTCATGGCTGACCATGATGAAGAGGTTAGTACAGCTGACTCTCAAACTTCTTTTTACCATATCAATGAAGCAACTGTCTCTAGTAATGAGCTTGATGCTAGAAGACCAATTAGCTTCAATCTTCTCTTTGCATGTTGAACTGAAAGATGAAAATGATGAACTGAGAAACAAGGTCAGGAAACTGAGCATTGATCATGAAAGACTAGAGTATCTTGAATCCCAGCTTATAGAATTTGAGGAATTGAAACTAAGAACTGCTGATCTAGAGAAAGAAAATAAAAAACTCAAGCAAGAGATATTTGAAAAAGAAAAGGTAAACCTAAAGTTCAAAAAGGGATCTCAGACTCTAGATGAAATACTCAGTCATCAAAGAACTGGAACTGACAGCTCAGGGCTAGGATATAGCAAGTTCACTGCCCTAGAAAAGGGAAAAGCAGTTGCTCAACCTAGTGACAAGGGTATCCTAAAAGGGTTCATGAGATCTCAGGATCAACCAACTGAGTCAAACAAAGGAAAGTGAATATTGAAAAATCCCCAGACCCAGCCTAAAAAGTTTGGTCAGTTCTACCAATCTAAAACACCCGGTCAGCTAAAACCCAGTTTCCAACCAAGACCATTAGTTCACTCAAGTCAGTCCACTCGTCCAAAGCCTCCAGTTCAACAAAGGCCACCAGCTCAGTATAAAATGCCCTCAAGGCAAACTGGCAGATCGGTTCACTATGAAAAGAAAGACCAGTTTAGATCTCAAACCTACGCTGCTAAGCAGTTCAATCAAAGCACTTCTAGGAGAGATCAAAGAAAAACATTTCAACCCTATCATCATTATGATGAATATTTAGATTCCAGAAATGAACCAAGAGCTAATCCAAAAGGGTTCAATCCAATGAACTGGAAACATACAAGACATTGGCCTGATCGAAGAGCCCAAAAATCTCAAAATAATTGTGTGCTAGTTGAAGTGTTTTATCCTACTAACTTTCAGCGCAGGTACCATTCAACCGACTCAAGGAGAGTTGAAAGAGAGTCGAAACTGATGAAACGATCTAAGTCAGTTGACTCTCTAAGTGATAATAAGCCAAAATTTTAGCAAGTCTGGATTCCAAAAAGCTTAATGTATCAAAAAGGACCCGATATGAAACGGGTCCCTAAATGCTAATCTTTTTCTTTGTAGGACAAAAACATCCTATCTATGAAGAAAACCAAAGACATTTGGTATCTAGATAGCGGGTGCTCCAAGCACATAACTGGAGACAGAGAAGATCTCGACGGTTATGAAGAAATCAAAGGTCCACTCGTCACATTTGGAGACAATTCCAAAAGCCGAACCATTGGAGAAGGGTTCGTTGTCAAAGGAAAAGTAGTTGTAAATGGAGTCTCCCACGTGGATGGACTAAAGCACAAATTACTCAGCATCAGCCAGCTGTGCGACAATGGCTGCTCAGTTGACTTCACCAAAAACTCTTGCAACATAAGAGACAAGTCAACTGGAGTAATCTTGCTAACCGGCATTAGGAGAGGCAACATGTACATTGTTGACTGGTCAACCGGCTACTCAGAAGCTTGCTTTCTCTCAAAAGGATCAACTGAAGCAAGGTGGCTATGGCATCATCGACTGAACCACCTCAACTTCAAAACAATCAACTACCTAGCAAAGAAAGAGCTAGTTGAGGGGCTTCCCAAGGAGATATACAAGAAAACAGGTGTATGCGGACCATGTCAAAAAGGGAAGCAAGTGAAGTCATCCTTCAAGAATAAGAATCACCCACCAGGAACAACTGACTGTCTTCAACTGCTGCACATGGATTTGTTTGGTCCAGTTAGACCTCAAACTCCAAAAGACAAAAGATTCACTCTTGTAGTAGTTGATGATTACTCAAGATATACATGGGTAAAATTCTTGAGGAGCAAAGATGAAACATATGACAAGCTAAAGGCGCTGATCAGAAGACTACAAACTAAGAAGGAAAGATCAGTTCAAAGGATTCGCTCCGACAATGGAACCGAATTTGTGAATCAACACATGATCAACTTCCTCAACCAGCTTGGAATCACTCATGAACATTCAGCTGCAAGAACTCCACAACAAAACGGTATAGCTGAAAGGCGCAACCGAACACTAAAGGAAGCAGCCCGAGCGATGATAGCTGATGCCAACATAGCTGAAGGGTACTGGGCTGAAGCAGTCAACACAGCTTTCCATACTCAAAATCGAAGTGCCATTGTAGCAGCCCATGACAAGACACCTTATGAACTGTACAAGGGTCGTAAGCCTTCTATCTCATATTTTAAAATATTTGGCTGTAAATGTTATATTCACAATAATGGCAAGACTCAATTGAAAGCTTTTAGTGCTAAAGCTGATGAGGGAATATTTCTTGGGTATAACTCTCCTCATGCACAAGCTTATAGAGTGTTCAATAAATGAACTCTTGTTGTGGAAATAACATGTCATGTGGTATTTGATGAATTTGCTAATGAGTACAGGAACAAAGAAACTATAGACACATCAGTTCAAGTACTACATAGTGAAACTGGAAATTCGCAGGACTATGTGGATCACATTGTTCCAGAGCGGTTTGAAGTTTCATTAGAAGAAGGCAATGAAACTGGCACTAAACCAGTTGAAAACAACTTGGTCAATGAAGACACAAATCGTGCTGAGACCGCAAACCCCACAACTGAAGCAGGGTGAAGAAATAATGAGAATGCCGAGCCAACTGATGAACGAGCAACTGATGACGTCATCACAGAAGAACCAGCTGAGGACCCAACTGAAGCCATATTACCCAAGTGGCTTTGAAGCCATCCAACTGACAAGATAGTTGGTGATCCAAGAAGTCGAGTTCAGACCAGAGGATCAACTGAGCATGCATTATTCACATGCTTTATCTCTCAAACTGAACCAGCAAATGTCAAGGAAGCCTTAGAAGATTCAGACTGGATCATGGCTATGCAAGAAGAACTGAACCAGTTCACACGAAATGATGTATGGTTTCTCGTTGATAGGCCAAAAACCCAGAAGGTCATTGGCACAAAATGGGTATTTCGCAACAAACTGGATGAACAAGGAGTGATCACAAGGAACAAGGCTAGACTGGTAGCCAAAGGTTATTCACAAAGTGAAGGAATCGACTTTGATGAGACATTTGCGCCAGTTGCAAGATTGGAAGCCATCAGACTGTTCCTAGCCTATGCAGCTCACTTTAACTTCATAGTCTACCAAATGGATGTCAAGAGTGCTTTTCTTCAAGGAATGCTCAAGGAGGACGTGTATGTCGAGCAACCGCTAGGCTTTGAAATTGGTGATCAAGTCTTCAAACTGAAAAAGGCTCTCTACGGACTGAATCAAGCTCCAAGAGCGTGGTATGAAACTCTAACAACATTCTTGCTGAAAAATAGGTTTCAAAAAGGAGTCATTGATCGGACTCTATTCCGAATAGAACGATCAACTGAAATCTTAATGGTTCAAATTTATGTGGATGACATAATTTTTGGATCAAAGAGCAAAGATCTATGCACACGGTTCGCTCAACTGATGCAAAGCGAATTCGAGATGAGCATGCTGGGAGAAATGACATTCTTCCTAGGACTCCAAGTAAAGCAGCTGAAAGATGGAATTCACATCAGCCAGACGAAGTACACCAAGGAGCTAGTCAAGAAGTTTGGAGTAAGTAAAGAAAAAGCTCTCAAGGTTCCAATGAACACATCAGTTCAGCTAACTCTTGATGAAGAAGGAGAATCAGTTAGCCAAACTTACTACAGAGGAATCATTGGGTCCTTACTTTACTTAACAGCCAGTCGGCCAGACATCTCATATTCAGTCGGCCTATGTGCACGGTTTCAATCCAATCTAAAGAAAAGTCATCTTGAAGCAGCTAAGAGAATTATCAAATATCTCAAAGGAACCATAAATCTTGGATTATGGTATCCTAGAGATGACAGTTTGAGTTTAATTGGATATTCAGACTTAGACTTTGGTGGATGCAAGATTGACAAAAAAAGCACCAGTGGAACATGTCAGTTTCTTAGAAGCAAACTGATATCCTGATTTAGCAAGAAGTAGCACTCAGTTACCACGTCAACAACTGAAGCAGAGTATGTAGCTGCTGGAAGCTGCTGTGCTCAAATACTCTAGATGAAGCAACAGTTGAAGGATTACAAAGTTGAAACTGAAGAAGTGCCTATCTACTGTGACAACAATAGTGCAATCGCGATATCTCAGAATCCAGTTCTACATTCAAGAACTAAGCACATTGACATAAGGCACCACTTCATCAGAGATCACATCGAGAAAAAAGACATATGCATCAAATATGTCAATACTGAGAAGCAGATAGCCGACATCTTCACCAAACCGTTGCTTGAAGCAATGTTTATGGAGCTATGCATACAGTTGGGACTACTGGAGCTAGCATCATAGGATGAAGATGATGAACTGGAAGAAAAAGGCCAAGGAACCACTTCAGCTGAAGAAAGAAACTTAGTCAAAAGACGAAAAACTGATCAGTTCGCCACATAATCCACCAATTTGAAGTATATGCAAGAAGCTGCTGAGGAATAAGCAAACTGGAAATGATCAGTTTACCCTAGCAGTTCAACTGAATCATCAGTTCAGAAACTCAAACTGATAATCCAGTCAGTTATGCAGAACATACAAGCTGCAAATTGTTCAAACTGACGAAAAAGTCATAGGAACTGAAGTAAACTCAAAATGATATATCAGCTCGAGGACCAGCTGAAGGAGAATAGCTGAATTGAGAAGCAACTATTTGAAGAACTGAGCAGTTAAGATCAGTCAGGAACTGATGAGAAGACATCCCAGTTGGAACAGATCAACAGAAAAACCATCAATTAACGCCAAACTCAACTGATGACGTAATCAGTTTTCAAGCCAAGGAGAAACTGCTGAAGAGAAGAGATAAGTTCAAAAGTCTCAATAGTGGAAACGGTAAAAACACGTGTCATCCAAATGTTACCGTTGAACCGTCCTTCTCTCTCCTCCTTAATTCCCAACGGATAGAAATGAAAAGCCAATCGATGGGTCGATTGATCTAATCCGACCGTTGAATTTAGGGAGACCAAGAGTCATAACCGTTGGATGAGCCAAATCTCTCTATATAAATAAGTCGGCTGAACAATCGAGATAAGCTTTCTAATTTTTACCACAAAGTTACTGGCCTTCTACCTTTCTCTCGTCAAAAGCTTGTTCAATCTTGAAAGATCAAATTCCTCAACTTCGCAAGTCAATCTCTTTCGAAGAATCATGGCTCAAAATCCATCTCGCAGAAGATTCAATTTCCAACAATCCGGAGAAGACTCTAAAGCTTTCTGTGATAAGCTCGATAGAGACAAATTTTTCAATCCAGGCGGATTTCTTCAAGCTTGCAAAGCTTCTCCGCTAAGCAGAATGATCGTCGAAAAGCTTTCTCAGGCCAGGCTGAAAAAGTTTATGAAGGTGTTTCCAGAACGAATCTACATTGAACCAGTCGCTGAATTTTATCTAAATTCAAAGGATCTTCGAATCCCAGGGAAATCAGATCGGAGATCAGAGGACATGCTATTGTTGTAACAGCAAAGTCCCTGAGCAACATATTTGGACTACCCAACAATGGACTTAAGCTGGAGGACGTTCAAGTGAATTTCCAGGAAGCATATGACTTCTGGAAAAACGAAGGAGAGCCTCAATCATATAAGAGCAATCATCTTATATCAAAGTTTCAAGATGAATTCCAAGTACTCGCTGTAATTGCTTCAAAAATCATGGAGGCACGTATACCAGTCAGAACAGTTTCTATCATTGCTAGCCTTTCATGGAATGAGTTTCTGGAGGCGAGAAGAAGAATGGAGCCTATAGTGGACAGACAGTGAGAATGCCAGTATCACTAAAGGCAAACATCTCATGAGGCAGCTACAGCTGAGGAAAGAATGCTCAAATCCAGCTGAAGGATCAATGAAGGATGTGTTTGATGAACTGTGCAGAATTCACTGCTTAACCCTGCCAGTCATCACAACTGAACTGGAGCAAGAAAGGTGGTCGCATCCGCATGTTCAACACAAATGGCTATTCAATCAATTGATGAAGAGGTCACATAGCCATCAGCCTGAACAACAATCAGCTGCTACAAGCGACCGAACAATGAATCCAGTTGATGATCTCATCGATGAAGTGATAAGAGAACTTCACTCTGAGAAATCTCCTCTCAGAACTGAAGTCGAAATCAATGTCATTCCAGAAGATTCAGAAGAGTCAGCTGATCAAACTCGTCAATTTGATAAGACAGCTGAGCCCAAACAGTCATGTCACAAGGGCCAACTACTGAAAAAAGGAATGCCACACCTATTCCTCCAGCTGATCCAGTGATGGATAAAACTGATCAATCAACTGATCAGTCAGCTCAAAATAATCAGGCTGTCTGCCAATGCAGTATGGAGACAGACGAGATTTCGCATACAGTTCCTTGCGAGAAACTTGTTGGAACTGAAGAAGGGGAGGAAGCAGACTCAAGAGCAGTCCAGTTCATGGCTCAACCCAGCAGTTCCATGGTCCAGCTCCCTCCACATTATGTGGAATTGATTGAGTCCCTGCAACAACAGGTTAAACTGCATACCGAGCAAATCAAGCAGCTGCAAGCCCAACAGAGACTTCAGTTCACTGAAACTGAGTCAGCTAGCAGCACCGAGGATGATGATGAGGAGCCCACCGAGCCGTTGGCCAAGAGAAGAAAAACTGATCATAAGAAGGACTAGAGGCTGATCACATTTAAAACATGATTAGAAAAGCCTTAAGTACACTTCTTGTTAATCAGTTGTAATTATCTTTTGATTATATCTATAAAAGTTTATTTCTTTCTATTTTCAAATAAATGTCAAGCTTTACATTTATTTTGAAATTTTTGACCGTTGCAAATCAATGACACGTGTCAAGGTCATTAATTGCCAATGACCAAAAGAAATCAGAGGCTAGTACCATTTCAACCATCAGATCTATGAGCCTGTCCACACACTCATAAAAGCCTCTCTCTCTCTCAAGCCTCTCAAAAAGCCTCCTCCTCCAAAAAGATCTAAAAATCTCTCTCTCTCTCAAAAGATCTTGAATACTCCAAAACTTCAGCCAAACTCAAAGATGGCCGAATTATCCAGATCTTCAAACTCCTTCAAAAGCCAACTTATGAGAGATAAATTCCTTGACAGACAGAAATTTCAATTGATTCTTGATGAATCAAAGAATCCAATTCTTCTGTCAAATCTTCACAAAACAGGAGTTCTTCACTACCTGGAAACACCACCAAAATTCTTTAGACAGAATATGGTGAGTGAATTTTTGCTTCAAGCAAAATTATCTGCAGATGGGAAGATGATATCTTCAGTGGCTCAAGGAAGGATGTTACACATCAATGAGAAAACAATTGCTGTAGTATTTCAACTCCCGCAAGAAGGCTTATCCGTTCAAGATCTAAAGAAATCGGCAGAATCGCACTAGAGAGAATGGAAAGCCTCAACCTGCAACAAGCAATTCAGTTTTACCACCGCTAAAACTGATCTCAAGCCTGAGTATGGAGTTCTACTTGACATAACGAACAAAATGATGTTCGGAGCAATTGGCAGTCTAAGTCAACTCACTCAAGAGAGATACAAGGTTATGATTCACCTTGCTGAAGGAAGACAAGCAAACTGGGCAGAATTCATCTTTCAAGAATTCAAGCATCAAGTTATCAAGGTTGCAGACTCAAAAAAGTCTGGCAAGTTTGAGTCCAAGGTAGGACTTGTTCTAAGAATGAGTAAAATGCTTGAAGACCTGCTGAAGCTTCCAAATGATGAATCACTACCGGTTCTGATCTCCGACTGGATCCCCAAGAAAGGAACTGCTCATCTACAGTCTCTGAAGAAGAAGAGAAAAGAAAAGGCCAAGATGAGCAACCAAAGTTCGAGCAACTCAACTACCAATGCCGTTCACTCTCCAAAATCAAAGAACGGATCACCAGTTGATTTCCAGGTTTGCTCTGATCCAGATGAGCTTATTCCATTCATCGGAATACCTCATCCAAACTATGTAGCAGACTACTTCAGAGGCACATGCCCTCCGCTCCAGCTGACTGAAGAGAATATTCACACTTTCTACAGTGGTGAATATGCAGTCAAAAGTGCACAAAAGGAAGTGACCAATCTCCTTCTCACTCACTTCACTGTTATTGCACAACGTGATCAAGAATTGTTCAAACAACTTCACCGATACTTCTATTGGTACAACTGGAGACATTCTATGTCTATCTAGTCTCACTTCTTGCTAACTGCCTTTCATGGCATGAGCTTCTGGCAAAGAGAAGAAACTTGGAGCATCAAATGGATAGGATCGTCAAATCCATTCCCTCCAACCATTGTGCAAGTTCAGCACATCATGAATCACCGGATGGTCAACAAAATTCCACCAACCGCCTTACTGGCCGAATTCAAATCCAGATTCACGTTTCAAGCAGTTGGAACTGCAGGTTAACCAGTCAACTGCCCAGCTGACTCACTTTATCGTCAGTTAAACTTTGATAATCTATCAAGTCAATCAGCTGAGCCGCCTTCACAACGAATTTCATCTGCTGACCCAAGGATAGAACCCCACCTATCCCACACTGCAGTCATAGCTTCTCAAAGGAATACAAGGCATAATGATGCAAGAGATAGTGACGATGACGACACTGCCACATCACCAAATCTCCTATCTAAAGGCTACGTGACTCCACTGCTCACGACAAGCTCAAAAGGTGCGCAGTTGACCAAGAAAAATGATCAGTTACGGTCATCGCCAAAGGGAATCTCACACTCCCTTAGTCAAAAGATGAAGAGCTCATCAGTTGAGATCCAGATTCATCTTCGCCAAGCTAAGAAGACGGAAAGGCCTGGACCATCAACGCATAAAACTGCATCTAAAGAAAGCAGTGCAGCTAGTCCAGCTAGGCCCTTCAAGAAGCGGAAATTGTCTACAGCAAAGCCGAGCAACTGATCATACTGACTGATCAACTCAGTTGCAGCCTTAACTGCGGCCAGCTCAGAAAGGACAACTGAGAATCAAAACTCAACTGCTCAGCCAACTGCCACGTCACCAGTCAGTTAGACTGTATCCTAATTGACTAAGGATAAGTCTTTTTAAATTCAAAAGCTTACCTTAACTATTTTATTACCGTTGAGATCATGAAATATCTTATATTATATGTCAACGGTTACAATTTGAAAATCGGGCTCAATATCACAAAGTTGTCATTAATATCTCTGCATGGATCCTAAAACTAACACTTCAAACAGGCAAAGAAAATATATTTTATTGCGCTATAAATAGAAAGATCTGCAGAAAATATTTCGCTATTTATGGCAACTACCTCATTTTCAAAATGACTTCATCCCAGCCACACGATCATAAAGTCATTTAACCAATGAACAGCTGAGGTACATACATCATTAATTCAGCTAATCAACCATCAAATCGGATGGCTGATCAGCCAAGAAAAGCAATCGAGTACTCTCGATTCTTGCATGCATAAGATGCATAAATATGAGCAAAGAGATGAAGGCTCCGATCACCTGAAAATCTCTCTCTCTCTCTCTTACTCGATCTGTTGCTAAGCCTTCCCTTGCTCATCTACACTCTCATATTTCTAAAACTGAATATCTTTCTTTTGCAGAAATGAAGCCTCCATTTTCCATGGTGGACATTAAAGCTCTTAAATGCAAAATGAGAAAGGACAAGTCTCTAAATCTAGAGATGCTTAATGCACGTCTTGGCCTAGATATCTTTCAACAGATTTATCGACCATTGACAGGGACTGGATTGCTTCCCTTCTTGACACAGTTGCCGGTCAAGAACATACCTGAGTATGTCGCCGAGTTCTATTACAATGCGAGTGTCAACGGTGACAACATCATCTCCACCGTAAAGAATCAAGTGATCACAGTCACAAAGGACACGATGATCTGCACTCTATATCTCCCCGGCACAGGTGCAGATGTGATGAACCTAAATCTGCCATCCAAACATGAGCTATGGAAAATCTGGAAGCTTCCTCATGTGCACCACAATGACAGTTCGCACAGATTAAAGGAGAGCTTGCAAAGTGATATAATCCAACTTCTGTATATCACCAGCCATATTGTCCATGGCAACTTCGAGATCGTTCATCTCTCCGAGATCAAGGCTCATATCACAGCCGCCCTCTACTTTGGATGTCAAGCCGACTGGGCTTCCTACATCCTGGCGCAACTGAGAGCCAACGTCGAGTGAGCAACGTTTGATCCGTTAACTGGCACATTCCGAGAAAGAGTCGGCTTTATGAACCGCATAAGCCACATCATACAAAGCCAGTTTGATGAGATCATACCAACTGGCGAACTTCTTGGAAGACAGGACATGTTCCCCACAATATATTGCCATCCAACCCCAAAGCGCTCACACCCACAAGGGCCTTTCAGCTCAGATCGTGGAAAGACACCCTTAGAGGCAACCGTTAGCTCCACTGACGAAAGAGAGCTGATGCTGGAGAGTGCATCTCTTTTAAGGCTGAGTGATCAGCCCACAATATCAGCCAGCTCCCAACCTCTACCTTTAGTCCAAAACGACTATATTGAGGTTGATTTTGAAGAGGTTCTCGACCACCAGCTCCGAAGCTGCTTTGGTCTCATTGAGGACACCGACTCCTCCTTCTTCACGCAATTGCGGAGGTACTTGCAGTATCATATTTGGCACTTTCAACTGGATGAGTCAACTATGTTTCACCCCATCCATACCCGTAGCTCAGCCTTCTAGATCAGAGAGGGATCATGAAGTCGAAACTGGATGAATCATCCACTTTCCTCACCTCCAACGCTTTCGGAGATCATGGATTCAATGATCAAGCGACTTCAGCTTGGTATACCCTCCGATGCCCCTCTTCCCGATAATAAACCAACCAACTCCTCATGCGCACCCGTCATTGGTGATCCACCACTCCCTTCAACTGATGAAATCTTCACCAGCTTGGCCCCCATGAGCTTCAGAGATCAAGATATCTCTGATCCAGGTCAGTTCATGTCAACTGACGATGCCTATGCATGGCTTTCTCTGACCATGCAAATGCCTTCAGTTCCTGCAGCTCATGATGACAATTTGGCAACCGCCTTCTATTTTTTGCCAAATTTGTCATTACCATCATGTGCTCCTCTTCATCTTTTGGATGATGCCAAAAAGGGGGAAGATGGACAATATGATGGATGCATAACTCTTTGGGACCAAATTCAAAGAGAAATTCATCACGAGGGGGAAGATCAGCTTCAGGGGGAAGCATGGACACTATAAGAAATCCAAGGAAGAGGAGAATCGAACAGAAGAAAAAAGAGCAATCGGAGCAACATTCAGGAAGTAGATTAGTAGTCTTAGCTACTAACTTTTGAATCTCTTGAAGTTATGCCTTAAAATGAATATACAATACAAGTTTTGATCTTGATTTTGCTTCAAGCTTGAATAGTTTGACATAATTCATTATTCTCTAATACTTCAGTCATACTTTGAGACTTGAATGAGAAGCATGAATAAGCCCAAATTGCTTTTAAAACTAACATGCTCTGATATTTGAATGATAAGCATGAATGACAATTGCTCTGAAAATTGAATAAAAATCATGAGTCAATTTGTCTCAATATGCTACGAATATGACATGCTCTGATATCTGAATGATAAGCATGAATGAAAAATGCTCTAATAACTGAATAAAAATCATGAGCCAATTTGTCTCAATATGCTACGAATGTGCACTGACTGAAAGATTCTATTTAATGCATTTGCTACACTTGCAGTTTTTCCATCATCATCAACAAAGTTTTAACATCATCAAAAAGGGGGAAATTGTTAAAAAAACTATCAAATAAACCCTAGATCAGGTTTTGATAAGATGTCAAAATTATTTATGAAAAACTGACCAAAATTCAAGCTGTAGATCGAAGCTGATCAGCCCAGGGCATCTTCGAAGAAGAACTCTAGAAGAGTCAAAGTCAACCAATTTGAAGAATGACCCACAAGTTGAAAGACACGTCATCCAGTCTAAAGTTCAACTTGGCTGAGGAATCATACCGATCAAAGCAAGCTGACAATCGAGTCAACTGAACTGAGGGAGAAAGGAGTTGACCAAAGATTAAAGAAGCTGATAGAATATCAGTTTATGCCACAGACTGACAGTAGCCAACTGGAGCAATGGTCAATCTCAGCTGACAAGCCCAGAACTACCAACTGGAGTAATGGCCAATCTCAGCTGATAAGTCCAGAACTGCCAACTGGAGCGATAGCAAGACTCAGCTGATAAGTCCAGAACTGCCAACTGGAGCAACAAGCAGACTCAGCTGATAAGTCCAGAACTGCCAACTGGAGCAACAGGCAGACTCAGCTGATAAGCCCAGAACTGCCAACTGGAGCGATAGCTAGACTCAGCTGACAAGCTCAGAACTGCCAGCTGGGACAATACTACAACTAAGCTGAGAAATCCAAAACTGCCAACTGAAATTCCAAACTGCCAAGAGAGTTGAAGCCAGAAGACTCCTGGAGTGTATTGCTTAGATCAGCGTATCTTGGAATAAATGATCCTTCAAAGATCCTGGAATTCAATGAAGATCGATTGGTAGAGTAATGGTGTGGCGCCCCGATCCCAGATGACCGTAGAAATGGACGCCA